>CM059195.1:52564106-53308660 GCA_030323885.1 Branchipolynoe longqiensis
CGCAAATTTCCAGGTTTAATGCTATGATGGCAGCGACTGTTCTGGTCATGCATTATCGTTTGGACGGGATCCATCGCAAATGCGCCGGGTTCTGGAGTTAATGCTATGATGACAGCAGCCGTCCCACAGCGTAGGCGCCGGCAGACGACTCAGGATCACAGAACATGCAGTTCGTCATAGGTGAGTGTAGAAACTGATATGGTGCTACGACCCCAGGCCGTACTCCGATGCATATGCTGTGGAACAGCGCATTTGCGATGGATTCCATCCAAACAATAATGACTTGAAAATTGATACTTGTCGCTACCTAGCTGGTGCTTGGCATTACTAGGATAGCGCAAGGACTGGTTAGCTCAGTGTCAGGATGGTTAGCTCAGTGTCAGGATAGGGCCTAATGTGACTGTGGGATATTGAGTCACCCGATACTGCAGTATCCTGAGTAGCCAACGGGGTGAATATTGTATCTAGGTGCTGGTGGCCTGGTCTCCCAGTGGGACAGCACTATAAAGTCGCCATGAGTTGTGCACTGTCACAAGTCGACACCCGTCCTGATATGACCTTAGATGTTGCTAGATGCTGTATGGTTGTTGAACCTACCCTGTGTACGTATGTGTCAGTGCACAATCTGGGACATAGAAAGTCGCTGAGCACTTGTTATGAAGGTCACATGACGAATGAACCAGACACTGCAACGGCGGAAATGACGTCACGTATTTGCGCTATATAAATAGACATTGATATGAAACGCTAGGTGGCGACACGCAGTAGCAGGTTAATTTTCGCTTCATGATTTAATTATCCGTGTCACGAATAACATGCACAGTTGTACACATTAACATAACCTCCACATGGTACGGATTAGCCGTATCGGATACGGATTTGGTGTTATTTTTAGTGATATGGCCATCCTCCATTTTGATGTGGATTTTTAGTTAAATTTATGGAATTAAAAATGTGTAAGCACATTATTCCTTTGTTTGCACTCCACAACAGTAGGCCTAGAGTTAAATGTAATGGGGCTGATGTTCAGCCACAGTGATGCATGTTGTATGTGAATGTAATTTAGTTAGTTGAATATGTCATGGGGGGGGGGGTGATACAAATGGGAAACATTTCGTCTAGAGCAGGACTCGAACCCACAACTTTGCATTGTGGGCCGGTGTGCTAACCATTACACCACATAGGCTCAATGTAAGGTCATATCAGGACAGGTACGACGTGTGACAATGCACACTCATGGCAACTTTATAGTGCCCCACTGTAAAATTACACCTGATATCCCACTCAGTCACATTATCCTGACACTGAGCTAACCAGTCCTTGCCCTATCCTATTATTGCTGAGTGCCAGGCTAGGAAGTGAGAAGTATCAATTTTATAAGTCATTTGACTCGACTGGGAACCAACCTCCGGATCTCCCACACGCAAGTACCACGCTCCACTGATACCTCATTGGGGGATGTCAATCATAAACACCCTACCATATTTTATGGTAAAAAAAATTTGAATTCAAATGTCTTCAAAAGTTTATGCAGTTTACCGGTTTGGGCTGAGTAGCTATATGTCTTCTGCTGTCTTCGTTGTTGTCTCAAATGAACTGGTCGCACAAACCACAACTGTGGGCATCCCTACTTCACCTTTGTACAGTCTACCTACCAACGCGAAGCAGATAACAGATGGGCGCGTGTGTGATATTTATAGAAATGTTAACAATATGTAACCTTTCCGCTCGTTTGTTCTGGTTTAATATTCCAGTAAAATCTAACGTCATATCAGTACCGACTTGTGACAGTGTGCACTCATGGTGATTTATAGTGTTGCCCCATGGCAAAACCAGGTTTCTGGCACCATGACCCAATATCCCACTCAGTCACATTATCCTGATGCTGAGCTAATTATTTGAACTAAGTCAACTATTTGAAGTGCAATCATGTTATATTAATTTTTGGCAAGCATGCCAAAACTCTCAACACCATAGGCCTCTGCAGTAACATATTCTATTCAATTGCCTCAATATTCCTTTCTATGTGGTGACAAATATTTAATAAGTGGACCGGTATCTAAGTTAGATATATAGAATCAAAATTAGATAATTAATTTGGTTTTTAAAATGTTATGTTTTCATCGGACGAAGCAGGTTAAAAATCATGTGACTGTATCCTCACATGATCATGTGACTGGATCCTCATGGGATCACATGACTGGATCCTCAAGTGACCACGTGACTGGATCTCCACGTGATGACGTGACTGGATCCTCACGTGATAATGTGACTGTATACTCATGTAATCACATGACTGGATCATCACATGAGCACATGACTGGATCCTCACATGATTATGTGACTGGATCCACACATGAGCATGTGACTGGATCCTCACATGAGCATGTGATTGGATCCTCACGTGACCACATGACTCGATCCTCACGTGATTATGTGACTGAATCCTCATGTGAGCACGTTGTAAAATATTCTGATAAAACGCATTGGTGGGGAATGCGAAATGGTCTATAAAGGAGTACATCTACAACAGTATGTTCAGGGAGGTTAAAGACATACATTCTGATCATAAGTTCATCTACACAGATGGTTCTTACAAGGATGACAAAGCTGCAGCGGCAGCTGTCATGGGCAAGCACACCTTCTCGGAGCGATTACCAAAGGGTGCTTCGATATATTCAGCAGAGCTTGATGCCATATTCTTAGCAATGGACCATGTAGAAACCTCTTCCCATAGAAAATTTGTGATATGTTCAGATTCAAAATCATGCCTACAAGCTATTCAGAGCAAGGATTGGAAGAACCCTCTGATCCGCAAGATTTTAGAAAGGCTACATTATTTATGTTCAGGACTTCACAAAACTGTGCTTTTTTATTGGGTGCCAAGTCATGTTGGCATTCGAGGAAATGAGGCTGCAGACGTGGCTGCCAAAGAAGCTCTCGACAAATGCATTACACCTCTTCCCATTCCTCACACGGACCTCAAAAGGCACATCAGTGCACTCATAAGGAAAAAGTGGCAATTACAATGGGATGAAGCTGTCATGAACAAGCTTCATGCAATTCAGCCTACCCTTGGCAAATTTTCAGGTGCTTGTCATAGAAATAGACGCGAAGAGACCGTTGTTCCATGTATGCGAATTGGACATAGCTATTTGACTCATAGTTACCTTTTTAAAGCAGAAGACCAGCCAGAATGCATACCATGTGGAGTGCCTCTGACTGTGAAACATACTTTGATTGAATGCATTGACTTTGCAAATGTTCGAGCACAGTATTTTAATGTAGCAAGTATGAAATGTTTATTTGACACTGTTAGTACTGCCTTAGTTTTATTGTTTTTAAAGCACATTGGACTGTTTAACCGGTTTTAAGACATTTTGATGGCATTGTATAGCCCTTAGTGTGCTGATATGCCGTTAAGCATTTATTCATTCATTTATTCATTATAAAGGAGTACAAATGGTCTATTAATGTAAATGATGTATAGGGCCAGGTGCATGAATGTATTTATGTAGTTGCTGGTGATTCTTTACTTGTGGTCAATAGTCATTGTGTATTAGGTAGATAGTGTGAATGAGGCACTAGTGTTAGTGTGTAAGGAGCCCCAAGAGCTCTACTCACTACCCCCTCCCCGCCAATTGTTAGTCACGGATCACCACACACACACAGCAGGCAGGTGCAGGCCAAGCAGCCACACCGCATGGTGGTGTTGGGTAGATCACAGTAGCCATGGTGACCCCATTATGCCTACTGTTCATTCGTGGAACTAGAAATGCTTGTTGCTGATTGGAGATAGTGGTCAGGTGGTATGCCATATCAGATCCATGTACCATATAATAATAAACCTGAGGGTGCAAGCTCTCACTCTACGTTCACTCTTTATACTCTTCCTTTCTCTTCTTGCCTGTATTGATTTCCTACAAACCTGCCTACACAACCCATATATGCCAGCTGTCGACTTTACAATGTGATTGGATCCTCACGTGAGCACGTGATTGGATCCTCACATGACCACATGACTTGATCCTCACATGACCACATGACTGGATCCCCCCATGTGATCACGTGACTGGATCCTCATGTGATCAAGTGACTGGATCCTCACGTGATCACGTGACTGGATACTCACATGGTAACGCAGCAAGCTGCACTGGCTGAGACTAAACAGACACAACACAGTGTAGAAAATATATAGTATTTATTCACTCACTTCAAGCAGAGAAGTCCGAAAGGTTCTTCTCGATGAAATAACACCGCGTTCAAGCCTACCATACCACGTGACCTGAGCAGCTAGGTGTCACCACAGAGGTGCCAAGTAAATAAGAGCGCGAGTAGCACTGCAGAGACGCCAACATTGTGTGACCAAAAATAGGAAGAATTGAACATTTTATTAGGAAGATAAGTTTGTGTGCGGCAACACACGGCACAATAATCGGACATATTTATCATGACATAACATAATCATACAAGATATAATATGTATAGTGGAGTTTGACGCCCCTGCCCTGCAGAGTTGTAAACCACTGCCTTGTGGTACAGGTTCTTGACAGAACCGAAGGCTAAGGGAGCAAACCCTAAACAGAAAACCATGTCACTGTGGCAGCATTAAGGGCAGTTGATGTATGGAACTCCCAACATCTCCCGACCAGCCACTGCAGGGACAAATAGTTTTGCGCCTGTCTTGACATGTTCTTGCCAGTGTGAAACCTCTATTTGCTACCCAAGAGCGTGCCGCTGGTAACTTGCAAAAGCCAGCAGCACTTCAAGACTTTTGCAGACAGCTTTCATGAAACAAAACCTGAAGCTGAGAGACATTAAGACCGACTCATGGACGCAACTCTCACAGCAGAGAGCTAAATGGAGAGCAGCAGTCAAGTAATGAAAGCAGTCTTTGTCGCATCGCGACCGACAGCATGCTGATGATGATATACTTTTTCATACAAGTGCAACCATTTATCCCACCATGCGTCTATGTGTCATTTTCTAGGCTCTGCTTGCCACCTTGATGTCTTATGCTGATGTAAGTAGCTGATTTTGCCTTTTGTATTAGTTGATTATGTTTTACCTGGGTGAGAGTGAAAATCAAGAGATTAAAAAAATCGGTGGAATTGCCATCTCTGGAGTCGGGAGATCTCCCTAATACACAAATTGTAAATAGGGAGAAATAGTGTGGCAGGGGTGTAGCTAGACCTTTAACGATGTGTACTCCTAATTTCGGCAGGGGGTTTAGGGGGCCGCTTAAGCTTAAGCTGGCGGATTTTACACATTTTAGACTTGATTTTTCGACACTCCAGACTACTACATGCCTTCTCTCTCTCTCTCTCTCTCTCTCTCTCTTTATTATTTTTTAGTTAATTTTTGTGTGGACAAAACGATGTGGACGTTCTGGCGTACGCGTGTATGCCTAGCTACGCCCCTGTGTGGCCGAAGTGGGGAGGGTGTGTGTGTGGGGGGGGGGGGGGTCGCCTCCTCCAACAAGCAGAACGTGGGGAGCATCCCCTGGTAAATTTGAAGAAGAAAAAGTGATACAAAATGGTGCCTTCGGGTCCATTTTGATGACAAATATATGTACAAATATTTTTTAAAAGAAGGTAAAATGATTCTTTGGCAAAAGATTAGAAATTAAAAGTTGGAAATTGGGAGATTGGGAGACTGGGATTATTTTGCTATATTTTAGGGAGATCTTCCACCAAATCGGGTGACTTGGCACTTCTGATAGCGGCACAATTGTGAACCCTTTGGCTCAAAGTTTTAATATATTGCTGGACAATCAAAACATTGGATATGTTTATCGAAAATCCAATTGCCCGATACAGACAAAATGTGTTGTATCGGGTTCTAATCCAAGACCATATGGGGAACCCGTTGCAACGCAATGACACAGTGAAACCCTCCTGATAAGCATTACCATTGTCAAAATAGTTGTGCATAACAAATTAACCAATGACTTAACAATTGATACTTGTCACTTCCTAGTCTGCCATGTGGCATTATTAGGATCGGGAAGGGACTGGTTGGCTCAGTGTCAGGATAATGTGACTGAGTGGGATATCAGGTCACCCAGTGGGCCAACACTATGCAGTCGCCATGAGTGCACACTGTCACAAGTCGGTACCTGTCCTGATATGACCTTAGATGTTGCTAGGACGTAAAACAACAAACGAACGCATTGTAAGTAAGTGAGTGCAAGTAAAATATTTGATTGGCAGATTCCATGTCCCTGCCATGAGGACTGCAAGGGGCCAAAGCTCCGTGTGGACCAACACTGCACTTTGGCCCCGACTTCATCTAGACCGGAGGTTGGACTGGCCCGTTCCAACCAATTGGCTGGTCATGCCAAGCCCTAGGTAGATTAATGGAGAATGGATATATTATATTATATACCAACTGTATTCATATTTATATATATACACACCTACCAAGTCATTCTTCACTTCCTAGAAGGCGGTGGCTAGGGTCAATATAATACTGGTTATGCATTTTTGCCTCCATGCTAGAGTATATTATCCTCGTATCCCTGGTGTGTATCTGTACCGAGGATGACAAACCAAAAAACCTAAATATGGCTACACAAAACCCCCCAAACAAAAAACGAATATTAGACAGGGAAATGAAATCAGATTCGGATTCATGTCCAACCCCTGATGATTGGCCATGGTTCATTATGATTGAACCATTAAATGACGAGGCATCAGTTGGCAAACTTTCCCCTTTTGCCATTCACAAGGGCATTATGGGAATCACTGGCACAGTTAAAGATGTGAAGAAGCTAGGAACTGGACATATTCTGGTGGAGTGTGCTAAGAAAGCGCATGCCGACAATCTGCTATGTGCAAGCACGCTAGCAGGCGTTGGCATCAAAGCCTGTCCTCATCGAACTCTCAACTCTAGTAAAGCAGTAATCCAGACTAGAGATCTTGATGATGTTGATGAGGATGAGATAGCACATGAGCTCAAGTCTCAGGGAGTGTTAAACATACGAAGAATAGTTATAAAGAGTGATAACAAGTCCATAAAAACAGGGACATATATCCTCACGTTTAGCAAGCCTTCCTGAATCCGACTCCGGTTTTGACTAAAAAAAAACCAATAGTAATAATAGTATTGCTGTGCAGATGCTGGCTGAGCTGGTGATGCCCAAAAAGAAAAAGAACAATTTGTAGGACTGAGTTCTGAAGGGATCTTTGACCTGTATGGAAAAAACATCCAGGGGGTCATCGATCTCCAAAAACTTAGCATTAAATCGATATCAGGTGCTGGCTGATATTGAGATGCATGAGACTGCGGAAATCCGCAGTCGAAGTCTCTCCCCCAAACCAAAGGCGAGGGGGAGAGCACCTGTCATTGCTCCAAAAGACAGTGACAGGTGGATTTCTTATTCAATGGAACTGCCAAGGTTTTAGGAGCAACATCAAAGATTTGTCTCTTCTTTGTTGCAACCTCAATCCACTTGCTGTTTGCCTACAAGAAACTTATATTAAAGCTTCTGAGAATTGTAGTCTTAAAGGCTACACCATATATAACAAGCACGCACCAGATGGAGACTGAGCCACTGGCGGCTCCGCCATCTTGGTCAGATGTGATGTGGTAAGTACGCCAGCGGTGTTAGACACGACACTACAGGCTGTAGCTATTCGTCTGACACTGCATAAGACTGTAACTCTCTGTTCCATTTACATTGCTCTGAGCTACAGTCTCACTTTAGAAGAACTGGATGCCCTTGTGGACCAGTTACCATCCCCATATTTACTTATGGGTGACTTTAACGGCCACAACCCATTATGGGGGGAGGGGACAATAGGAATGCAAAAGGCAAGAGAATTGAGGACTTTGTGGCTGGTCGTGCTCTGTGAGTATTGAACGATGGTTCATACACATATTTGCATCCCGGCTATGGAACATACTCTGCCATCGATCTCAGCATTGTAGAACCAGAACTGGTGCTGGACTTTTTTTGGGGGGTCTCGGATGACCTCTGCGGGAGCAACCACTTCCCAATTATTCGTAATTGCGAGGGGCATCTCCCGTAGAGCGAGAGAGGAGCTGGCGGCTGCGTAAAGCCGACTGGCCCACCTTCCAGACCCTATGTCACACGGAGTCCACTCCAGACATCAGTGACATCGATTGCTTCACTGACATGCTGAGATGGATCGCAGAGAAAACTGTTCCGAAGACCTCAGCAACTCCCAAGCATCTGACGCCTCCATGGTTGGATGACGGCTGCAGGAGGGCTATTAAGAAATGAAAGAAATCTCAGTGTAAATTCCACAGAAGACCGATTGTTGAAAATCTGGCGCTCTTTAGAATTCTGTGGGCTCGTGCTCACAGAACAATCAAAGAAGCGCAGAGGCAGTGTTGGAGGCAATTCGTTTCTAGCATTACCATGCGCACACCATTGGGCAAGGTCTGGACAATGATCAGGAGAATCAAACGAAGGGGAGGTGATTCTTCTGTAGTCCAGCACTTGAAACACAATGGCACCATTCTCACATCACTCAATGAAATAAGTGAAGAATTGGCTTGCGCCTTTGCTGGAAACTCATCTTTGGCAAACTGCCTCCTGCGATTTCTGGCCTTCAAGGAATGCCAAGAGCAAAAGCTCTTGCATTTTTCCTCTGATGGCAAGGAGTGCTACAACTCCCCATTCAGTATGAGTGAGTTGAGGTGTTCTTTGAAGAGCTCGCATGACACAGCAGTTGGACCTGATGGAATTCATTATCAATTTTTTTAAACATTTCCCTGAACCTGCGCTGAGACTGTTGCTTCAACTCTTCAACAACATCTGGGAGTCGGGTGTCATCCCCGCCTCTTGGTGGGAGGCGACAGCAATACTGATTCCCAAACCTGGTAAAGACCAGAGTGAAGCCAACAGCGTGGATTTGGGCATCTTGGAGGATGCCAAAGTCCGAGAACATCCCCAGTGGTCATTGAGGAAGCCGTCGGTTATCCTCCGACTCACAGAACTGAGGAAGACTGAGAGACATCCACTCGAATACCAAGGACTGCAAGGAGAAATTCAAGGCCAGTTTGCAGACCACCTCTCCCTATACACTGATGATTCGAAAGATCAAAGCCAGGTAGCTGTTGTGGCAGTCTGCCAATGGAACAAATTTGGTGTACGCTTGCCCGGTCAGAGCTCGATTTTCACAGCGGAAGCCCGAGCAGTCCTTCTTGCATTGGAGTGTATTGAGGTATCCAACCACACTAACTATGTTATATACAGTGATTCGTTCTCCTGCCTCCTGGCTATTGCTGGACTGAAAATGGACCACCCTATTCTAGCAATGGTCATTTATAAAATGAATGAACTGGCAACAGATGGATATAACATCCACCTGTGCTGGGTGCCTGGCCATGCCGGCATACAAGGAAACAAACGAGCTGATCGGGCTGCGAAGAAGGCCCTGAACTGTGATCTTGAACTGTGTCTGATCCCTCACTCTGATCGAAACCACTAATAGCCACCCACATAAAATCCAAATGGCAACATGGGTGGGATGAAAACATTAATAAACTTAAAGAAATTGAACCGTCTGTGGGAAAACCACCACATACTCATGCTGGAGGTCAGCGGGACCAAGTGGTCCTTAGCCGCTGTCGTATTGGCCACTCGTGGCTTACACATGCTTTTCTGCTCATGGGGGAGCCTCCCCCTGAATGTATTGTGTGTCAGTCTCCGCTGACACTCAAACACATTTGACTAAGTTGTGTTGAATTTTTGGGCCTGTGCCAACAATTTTACACTGCAGACAGTATGCATGACCTTTTTACTAAAGTAAAGCAAGAAAACATTTTAGCCTTTTTGAGGGCAGCTGGTCTGTACCACCTCATATAGTTTACTAAATAAATTCTATCAATTATTAACCAAACTTTTCTTTTTTTTACGGGAATTTGTTTCCCTTGGCCACAAATATATAATTGTGAGCTTTTTAATTTAATGAGTGTCTATTGGCACATAATTGATTGTCTGCTTTTACATGTAAAAGCGATAGTTTGAACAAAAAACAAACATTTCTCGGCATGAATATGGCCTATGCTGCCGAGGCGGCGTAAAGCAACCACCAATCAATCAATCAATCAATCAATCAATCACAACTACGTTGACAGTGGTAGGCCTACTTTCTTGTGAGTGAGAATTCTGCAGGTAGTGGAGGAGACAGGAGAGTTCCACATGCAGCAGATGGTTCTTCCGTTTATGTGAAGATGACAAATACAATCATGGAATATTTGACGTTCGGACGTTCTGTTTATATAATGGTATTTATACAATGATTAGATAATGTACTATATACATATGGATATGCATATCAGTGATAGAAATAAGCAAAGTTGTTCGCTTGTCCACTGGACAAGTCTGGTGTGATTTTCACTTGTCCGTGTTAATATAAAACAAGGCTGACAATGGAAAGCAACATTTTCACTTTTTCAACGGACAGGCTCAAGCGATATTCTAGTTGTCCATGCCTATTCTCACTTGTCCCAGATAAGCGGACATGCTCTTATTTCGAACACTGCATATACAAGAATTCAGATCATTATCACACTGCAACATCACACTGTGTTCACAGCAAATTATTATATATATACAGTAAAACCTCTTTAGCCGACCACCTCCACAGATCGACATTCCCCTATATCGATCGCATTATTTAGGTCTGAGCAATACCATTATAAGGATATTCTAACTCCCTAAACCGACCACCTTCGTTATTCGACCACTTAAAATGGGTCCCATGGTCGGTCGATTTAGAGAGGTTTTACTGTACTTAAATATCATGGCCACTAAGTACCCACCACAAAGCACCACTCTTCACAACCAAATTATTTACCACCCACTCCCCTACCACGGATGGTCGGTATCAATCAAATAAAAAACACACTGATAAATGAATAAATAAATGCCATCACCTCTGCCAATTTGGATTTCCATCGCTGTGTATAACGTACAGCGTCATCAAAGGCCAGTTGCTCTCACACCATGTCTATGTGATGTGGGAGGTTAAAAATCCCTTGGGTCAGTAAAAGTGTAGGCTCTGGCTTTCTATCGACCAAATGCTTAATGGTGAAAACAAGTCTATTCAGACTTATCCATGGTAGGCAGTATAAATTGTCAAGAAAAAGAAAGACAAAAAAAAGAATAAATAAATGTTAACCATTTAAAGTAAAAGTTACTTCAAACTTAAAGCTGCATAGTCTGATGAAAACATGAAATTTTCAAAACCAAAACAATTATGTAGATTTGATTCTACCTATCTAAATTAGATACTAATGCACTTATTAAACATTTGTCGCCACACAGCAGGGAGTACTGAGGCAATTGAATAGAACCTGTTACCGCAGAAGCTTATAGTCTCAGAGTGTTGGCATGCTTGCCCAAACTAATTTGACATGTTTGCTCTTCAAATATCTCATAAGTTATCCATTTCAAATAAAAGGTATTTCAAATTTAAGTAAGATATATTATAATCATCAACCTAATAATATATTTATCTCAAAAAATTACAGAAACTCAAAACCATCGGACTATGATATACCACTCACACACTGCTACATATTCAAATTTGTTATTACAATACAATCAAATGACCAAGAGTTGTCTTCTGATGTAACTTTCAGCCAACCAAGTTGGAGTTTTACATCCTGGCAACATCTAAGGTCATATGAGGACGGGACCTAATATATATTTTTCTCAGAAAATGACAAAACCTCCAAATCATCGGACTATTACAAAACTAACAATAAATATAGGATAAATGATACCAAACAAAATCGGACTATGCAACTTTATGTTTGACAATAAACATAGGATATATGATTTTTTTAAATAATTTGAGAAAAAACAACACCAAAAACAAAATATATAGGATAAATGATCAACAAAAATTAAACATTAATACATTAAAAAAAAAAAATATATATATATGTTTTAAAACCGGTTAGAAGAACCTAAGCAGGTGAGACGTGCGGCCCATGTCCTTGACCCTGACCCGACCCTGTGACCCCAGGTTGGGCGTGGCGTTCTCCAGCTGGCCCCTGTCCCGTGCGTAGGTGACCAGCTGCTGCATGAAGCCGCGATTAAACAGAGCCCCCTTGCGGCAGAACTTGACCTTCTTGGCGGCGTCCATCACTGACTCCCCTTTACTGATGAGGTACGCCATTGCGATTGCGCCGCTTCGGTTCACTTCCGGGCAGTAGATGAGCAGACGCCCGTCGCGCCGACTGCTGTCGATGAACTGGATGGCCTTGGTGAAGTGGTGCGTGATGTCGTAGGTGGTGCTGTCCTCAGCCGGAAGTTCGTGGTAGCCTCGGATGCCGACTTCCGGTCGGAAGTTGTAGCGCTGCTCACGCTGTGAGCGGATGGCGGCGATGCCTGCGCAGTTCAGGATGTGGGTGATGCCTGAGGGTTTAATATATAAAAACATTTTTAAAAAAGGTTTGCGTAAATCTGATGACATTTTATACGTGTTGTAGTTCTTTAAATTTAATCTGGCATTCCATTCTTCGACAACTCTCATGGTTCCGTGTGGGAACTACAGGTTTTAGTTTTAGGCTTGATATTACATGAAAAAAATCCAAATAAAACGTGCTTGGAAGCATCAATGTTTAGGGAGTTTTTCCTCTCTCGTTACAATGGTATTGTATGAGCGATCATTTGGGACCCAAATAAAGCGATCGATATAGGGGAGTGATCAATCTGTGGAGGTGGTCGGTTAGAGAGGTTTTAATGTACAGTTAAACCTCTCTCAATCGACCGACCAGAGGACCGACTTTAAATGGTCCATTTAGGGAGGTGATCGGTTTAGGGAGTTCTTTTATTTCCTTACAATGGTATTGTATGGGTGATCATTTGGGACCCAAATAAAGTGGTCGATATAGGGGAGTGGTCGATCTGTCGAGGTGGTCGGCTAGAGAGGTTTTACTGTACAGTTAAGCCTCTCTAAATCGACCGACCAGAGGACCGACTTTAAATGGTCCATTTAGGGAGGTGGTCAGTTTAGGGATTTTTATAATATATTTGGTTAAAATGGTATTGTATGGGCAATCATTTGGGACCCAAATAAAGCGATCGATATAAGGGAGTGGTCGATTTGTGGAGGTGGTCGTTTAGAGAGGTTTTACTGTATTACTCTATTCGGCACCACAGCACTTCACCCTTTTCTGTCTAACAGACTCTACCGCTAAGATTCCATATACGCAGTATGCGAATGCGGCAAAAAATGGAAAAGCAAGTCCATATGTCCGAATGTGAATGTGAATGCGAATGCGGCAACTGGATCGCTACGAAGACCGATCGGTGCAAATGCGAATGCGAATGCTGCCCCATTTTCTGTAGGAAACAACGGGAACTTTGACTTCAATTCACAAATTTGTAGAAAGAAAGACCGAAAATCGCATCGATATCTATGCCGCATACCGGATATATGGAATTGTAGCTTAAGCCGGACCTACCTAGCTTCATGAGGAGCTTCACGTTCTCCGCGTGACTCACGTTGCCCAAATAGACGCCGGGCACCAGCTCAGAAGGTACCGGGTGCACGCCGGAAGTAGGGGGCGCCTCGAGGATTATGCGCAGTTGCCGTGTGTAGGCCAAGATCTCGTCTCGCGCAGCGTTCGACTCCTGCTGCTTCGGCTTGTAGTCGGCTTCAAACTGAAGATACTCCGTGAAGTCCTCCGTGTTCTCCTTTGCTGCAATTGAAAAGCCACACCCAGATTATATAAAGAGTCCATGGAAGTGGCGGTTGGACAAACTTGGGCGCAGTGGCGGAATCGATAAGAGTGCTGGCCCGCTTGGCTCACTTCGAGGTCGTCGGTTTGGTGGCCTGCCGAGTCAAGATGGTTAGCGACTTGTGACAGTGCGCACTCATGGTGACTTTATAGTGTTGACCCACTGGGAGACCAGGCCATCAACACCGTGACCTGATATCCCACTCAGTCACATTGTCCTGATACTGAACCAACCAGTCCATGTATTATTCTAATAATGCCGAGCACCTGGCTAAAAAACAAGTATCAATTTTGTAAGTCATTAGTTTGATTCAACTGGGAATTGAACTCCCGACCTTCCACATGGGAGACCTGGGCTTTACCGATTCGGCCACCACGTCCGGTTTTATTATTATTATTATTATTATTATACAAATAGTCCTATTAACTGACTGGAATTCTCTTCCGTGGGATACACTGACAGCACCATCAATTAATGCATTTAAAAGTAGGCTGGACAAACATTTGGCCATCTCTATGAATATAGGGCATCTATGGATGTTTTTGACTGATATTACTGAGAAAGAACAATAGGAGCGGTCTATAGGCTAAACTTTGCCGTCCCACTGTATAAGATATCTATCTATCTATGTATTAAAATTATTGTGAGCATATACATCACACAAACGCACATCACGTGACATGCTTTGCCGGCCTGTCTTACACTTGTACAGCTACATAACCAATCCTTCCGCTTACAGGTAGATTAGATATAATGCATGGTAACGTCACCTCGCCTTCATACACCATTGCCATGGCAACAGGTCTAGGTCACTTTGCCTGAAGTATATATCATCCTAGACCTTCTTGTTTGCTATATGGTGGGCAGCCAATGGACGGATGAGAGAGTGTGTCTGTATGTGTCTGTGTGTGTGGCGGGCGGGGGGTCTAGATGGGGTCCAAGGGAGAGCATGCCTTTTCTATATTCACCACTCACCACCAGGCGAGGTCCAGCTATTCATGGACGCCATATTTTGGTATGACACTCTCCAATCTCATTTTACCCACCCAGCCCAGTACGCAATACTGCAGCCGACTTCCGGGACGCTTGGAGCGCGCGTGAGTGTGGTTGGGTGGGCTGCCCCGCCCAGCCCAGCCCCGCCCAGCCCCGCCCAGCCCCGCCCAGCACCGCCCAGCACCGCACCGCCCCGCGCAAGTGCGGGCAGGGAAGGGAATTAGTTTGAGGTTGTCATGGTGACCAGGAGAGTGTATGTAATACAGTGAAACCTCTCTAACCGACCACCTTCACAGATCGATCGCTTTATTTGGGTCCCAAACGATCGCCCATACAATACCATCGCAACTATAAAAAAAACCTCCCCAAACCGACCACCTCCCTAAATGGATCATTTAAAGTGGGTACCATGGTCGGTCGATTTAGAGAGGTTTCACTGTATATGTTCCACCAAGGGGTTTAAAGTGAGACATTGATGTGATTAGGCTTAAATATTTATGATAGTCTTTTTAAGGTAAATGCGCATGTAGGCGTGCATATAAATATTGAATTATATTTTTGGATAATTCAATGTATATGCGTCTATGTAGTTACAAATATATCTACATCATTATATTTATATAAAAAGATGTATATATATGAAGAGTTCAGGCACAAAATCTCATAAACGCCAATCCAAATACAGAGATAAACATTGAAATCAAACCATCAAACATTTAATTTCTTTACATTCCTATTTTTGTTGTTCATTGCTCCATTATCATTTCATCATAAGAAAAGTGGAATTAGTGATAATTAAAGTTACCTTGATGAAAAAAATCTGTTATTTTAATGCCATTTTTGGATTGGCGTTTACGAGGTTTTGCACCTGAACTCTTCATATATTATATCTACATAGCTATATTTTTATATAACTATATAGATACATATATATCTACACAGCTATATTTTTATATAACTATGTAGATACATATTTATCTACACAGCTATATTTTTACTTAGCTATGTGGATACATAATTTGTTCAGTGTTCAAACTGTGTTTGTTTCATTTGTCTGTCCACCCAGGCCGTAATCGAAAACACGACCCGGGCAACTCGGGTCACCCGAGTGGTCAGAATTTCAAATCGAACACTGCGAGTAGAGTCGACAAATACACGTGCCGTGTGCAAAATGATCCGACCAAAGTAACCCACCTAGCTGGGGTTGGCTACGAGAGATGATCACATTTGCGCTGGTACCGTCCAGCAGGATAACAAGTACCAGTACCAGTCATACATGTTTTTTTTAAAGAATAACTTAGATTAATGAAATGGAAATATAGCTAAACTAGGCCATCATAAAATACCGTAAATCCTATTTTGCTGTAGTTTTATTGGTTATTAAAAAAAAAAAAAATTTCCACCCGAGCGCGGGGAAGCGTATTAAATTATTCGACCTGAGTCTGCAGGATGTGCGCATGCGCCAAAAAGTGGCTCGGGTGACCCGAGTCGATTAATTCGATTACGCCCCCAATGACAAGACCCCCGCTATATCAGCACAACATTGGTCTGGATGAAGCGTTATCTGCTGAAAACAGGTACTATTGTACCTAGACACTGATATTTCATATAACATCACTATTAATGGTCAGATAATGACACATTTCAGACTCTGCCAATTTAGGTCAGACAGTGACATTTCATTTAGTACTAGAATTGGAAGATATATGCTGATATTTCTTAAAATAATTTATTGTTCCCAAATAGTGACATTTTATATAGTTTATTATTAGTGGTCAGATAATCACACATTCCAAGATGCTATATTGGCCATTCATGGCGAACACACATTTTCCTGCTGAAGGGGGACCCTCCCCCTGAATGTATGGATGTCAGCCCCCACTGACATTAAAACATATTTGATTAAACTGTGTGGATGTCATGGCCCTGGGCCTACAATTTTACACTGCAAACAGCAATTATGACCTTTTTTACTAAAGTAAAACAAGAAAACATTTGAGCCTTTTTAAGGGCATCTGGTTTATACCACCTCATACAGCTTATTAAACAAATTCTCAATGAATAATACTTTCATCTAGAATTTTATTTAGATCGACCAGAAATTACATGATTGTGAGTTTTAAATTTCATGAGTGTCTATTGACACAAAATTGATTGTATGCTTTTACCTGTAAAAGCGATGGTTTGAATAAAAAACAGACAGTTCTCACCATGAATACTATGCTGCCGATATAGTGTAAAGCAACCACCAATCAATCAATCATTCCAGACGGTACAGATCTTTCACTTAGTACTAGAATTGGAAGATAAAGCATGATATTTCTTACAGTACTAATGATATTGGCACCTAATAGACCCCACCAGTTAAGCTAGAAAGTACCCGACTAGAGTGTTTCCAGATTCTGCCGACAGATGTCACTAGCTGAACTGGAGGGGTGTAATACATGAAGAGAGTAATTCCAGAAGTAAAATACAACTTAGTTGTCTTTTTTTATATAGATATATTACAAGAATAAGAGCTTGAATCCTGTTGCGATATGAATATCTGAATATAATCAGGCATTTTATTATTTTTCCTAGCATTCTTTACGGAGATATAGCATGTGAAATCATAGGCAGTCAGGGAATGTACCCGACTGGAGTGGTTCCAGATTCTGGCGACTCGCTTAACTGGCGGGGTCTATTGCTTACATTTCCTTTAGTTCTATCATTGAAACCCAATTGTTGACTTTTGATTTAATAGCCATGGAGCGACATTGCACAGTTAATCCCACATTCTGGTAGTTCATATAGTGTTTTTGATCGATCCCAAATACTAACATATCATATGAAGAGGGTAGGTATTTTTGGCATGTGGGAAATGCTGATATTATGTTCTGGGTTTCTACAAATAGAGTGAGTGCCCTGAACATTATTATATGAAATTTCGCCTTCATATATATCAACCTGAACCAACCTTAACCAACCTCAACAAACCTGAACCAACCCATAACAACCTAAACCAACGTAAATCACCCTTAACCAATCTAAGCCAACCTTAACCAATCTAAGCCAACCTCAACCAATCTAAACCAACCTATAACAATCTCAACCAACGTAAACCAACCTGAACCAACCTATAACAACCTCAACCAACGTAAATCACCCTTGACCAATCTAAGCCAACATCAACCAATCTAAACCAACCTATAACAATCTCAACCAATGTAAACCAACCTGAACCAACCTATAACAACCTCAACCAATGTAAACCAACCTCAACCAATCTAAGCCAACATCAACCAATCTAAACCAACCTATAACAAGCTCAACCAATGTAAACCAACCTCAACCAATCTAAACCAACATATAACAACCTCAACCAAAGTATACCAACTTCAACCAATCTAAACCAACATCAACCAATCTAAACCAATCTAAACCAACCTATAACAATCTCAACCAACGTAAACCATCCTCAACCAATCTAAACCAATGTATAACAACCTCAACCAACGTAAACCAACTTCAACCAATCAAAACCAATCTAAACTAACCAAAACCAACCTCACCAAACCTCACCCAACCACAAACAACATCAAGCAACATCAAAGCTGCATTTTCCAATTAAAGCATAAACTTTTTCAAACCAAACCATTGCTCTAGATCTCATTCTACATACCCAATTTAGACACCGGTGGAACGATTTCAACTTCCCCCCTTCCCAAGTTCCCCCCCGGGAATCTGAAAACGTTTTTAACTTCCCTCCGGGGAAATTTAAAATGTTTTCAGATTCCTGGGGGAGGGAACTTAAAACAGTTTTCAGATTCCTCCCCCTATTTTCAAATTCCCCCTTCTGGGAATTTATAATTGTTTAAACAACTTTAAAAAACGTTTTAAATTTCAGACCTATAATATTTTTTTCTTAACCATCTTGGAGACTTTTTGTGTCATTTGTGGTTAAATATGTTTTAATGTACTAGTAATAATTTCCATTATGCTATTCTCTGTATATTATAATATTTGTCAGGAAAAATAACAAAAAATTACAAAAATAAAGAAAATTCCCCCAAATGGGGGGGGGGGGGGGAGGAAAAGTTAAAACGAAGGAGGGAATTAGAAAACGTTTTCAAATTCCCCTGGGAGGAATTTGAAAACGTTTTCAAGTTCCCAGGGGGGAACTTGAATATGGGGGGAATTTGAAATCTTTACACCGGTACACTTATTAAGCCTTTTGTTTCTGAATAGAACTTAAAAGGGTATTACAGAGTCAATTTAATCAAACCTAACTGCTGACGCCTGTGGTGCTGGAACGTTGGAGTGTTTGCCAACATTAATTTTGTTTATTTGCACTTCAAATATCTATATATTAAAAAAAGAGGAAAAAAGAAGAAAAACCATTTAAAATAAATGGTTGCTTCAAACTAAAGTAAGACAATCAACCTAATATATTCATATAAAAAGAAATGACAGAAACTCAAAACCATCAGACGATGCAACTTTAAACAACTTTAACTAAACAACAAAAAGTAACACAAAGCCACATTAATTAACACCAACCAACATCAGTTAAAACTGCATAGTCTGATGAAATATAAAATTTTCAAAACCAAACCAATTATCTAGATTTGATTTGACATATCTAACTTAGATACTGATGCACTTATTAAGCATTTGTTTCTGCAGAGAAGGCAATACTGAGTCAATTTAACATAACCTGTTACTGCAGAAGTCTATGGTGTCAGAGTTTTAGCAAGCTTGCCAGAACTAATTTTCCATGTTTGCACTCAAAATATCTCAAAAGTTTACCATATAAAATAAAAATAACTTTGAACTAATGTAAAGTAGATGCTAGTGATCGATCTAATATATTTATCTCAGAAAAAATACAGAAATTCAAAGCAATCGGACTATGCAACTTTTAACCACCAGTTAATGCCAACCGATGTCAATCAATATCAACCAATATTAACTAATATTAGTCAATACCAATCAGTACCAATCAAAATCAACCAATATCAACCAATTTCAATCAATTTCAATCAATACCAATTGATATCAATCAATATCGATCAATATCATATGGGATGGCCGAATGAGTTAGAGCATCCATCTCCCGTATTGGTAGATCATGGGATCATGGGTTCGAATCCTGGTCGAGTCAAACCAATGACTTAAAAATTGATACTTTTCGCTTCCTAGCTGGGTGGGTAGCATTATTAGGATAGGGTAAGGAGCAGTGGAATGAGGAAGACCAATTTTCTGCGATTGAAATTGCCCGGGCTTAAACAACTAATATACCAAAAAAAGACAACAAAATTTCAATCAATATCCATTAACATCAATTAACACCAATTCACCTCTATCAATATTTATTCCTACCTATCGATCTCTATCAGTATCAGGCTAGCAATCTTTATGAGTATGTCTTGTTAAAAAAAACAGTCAGTGCATGAGGATCCAAGACTGGACGAAGGACCGATGGATACCCATACGACTGCACATGTGCTACTTTGATACTTTGATACTTTGATACACTTCCATGCTGAAAACTGAAATGGCTCTACACACACACTAAGATTGGTTGGTTGTTGGAGTTTACATCCTGACAACATTAAAGGTACCACCCTGTGACAGTGCACACACAATGCGACTTCATAGTGCTGCCCCACTGGGAGACCAGGCCACCAGTACCATGATCTGATATTCCACTCAGTCACATTTTCCAGACACCGAGCCAACCAGTTCTTGCCCTATCCTAATAATGCTGAGCGCCTGGCTAGGAAGTGACAAGTATAAATTTGGTAAGTCATTGGTTTCACTCGACCGGGATTCAGACTCCCGATTTTCCGCACTGGAAACTTCGCGCTCAAACCGATTCGGCCACCGCGTGCAGTCACACAATAAAAAAACAGCAGACATACACCTACATGTAAGCATCACAACAATCCGTGTTTTCAAATGGGCCTGCCTCACTCAGCCTTCAGCATCAGCCCATAAGAAAACCACCCCTCAACACACATGACTGTGTAAAAATCATATCTTTTGATGATAACAACAATTCAACACACAAACAAACACTTACTTTTGAAGATACTTCGAATGGGAGCGAACTTCTGTTCATGTAAGAGGTGCTTCGTGTTACGTAACGCCTCAGTGGCCCGGAAGTAGGCCCGTGAACGCGGCCGTGAGTTAGCCATTATGTGTATGTAGATCTATATAATATATATGTATATATATGTATGTATATATACTTATGTATATATGTATATAGTCCACGAGCTGAATCCAATCCAATCGAAAGTTCTCTGGTGCTGGTGCAAGTTGGACGCTCCAACTCTGGTTTGCATGTGCGGATGCGCGTGCGTGTGTGGGTGCGTGTGCGCGTGCGCATGCGCATGCACGTGTGTGTGTTTGCTGCGGGCAGGCTGCGCGTTTCTCTCGACGTCTCAAAGTGTTGTGCCTTCTGAGTGAGTGGTTTGTGGTGGTGACGGTGGTGTGGTAGCTGTGTGGGGGTGGGGTAGGGGTGGGGTGTGGGAGGGTGGGGAGTGTGGGGGCGGAGGTGGAGTGGCGAGGGGAGGATGCAGTGAGTGTGAGGGAGAGTGATTGCGGCTGGAAGTGTCCTTACTCCTAGCACGCGTTGTTACTGCTACACTCTCCCAGCACCGAGGTAGCTATGCACTATACACTATGCACAATGTACAATTTATGTCATGCTATGAGTATATGAAGAGTTCAGGCGCAAAACCCTGTAAATTCCAATCCCAAAATTGATTTAAAATAACAGATTTTTACCTGAAGGTAATTTTAATTCTCATTAATTCCACTTTTCTTGTGATGAAATGATTATGGATCTATGACAAAAAAATTGGAATGTAAGGAGTGAACCTTTTTGACGGTTTGATCCCAAGGTTTGATATCTTAATTTTTGGATTGGCGTTTACTGGGTTTTGCGCCTGAACTCCATATATATACAGTACAATCCCGTTAAACCAAGCTCCGTTGAACCAAACGATCGGCTAATCCAAACTTTTTCGGCGGCCTGGCAAAATACTACCATTTATCATATAAAAAAGTTGGTTAAATCAAAGTCGGTTAATCCAAATTATCGGTTAATCCAAACAAAATTGTCTCACACCAGGCCACTCGAGTATGGTTAAACCAAACTTTCATATGGTTATAAGGTCATCTGACTTATTTTTAAATGATAAATGGTAGTATTTTGCCGGGCCGCCGAAACAAGTTTGGATTAACCGATCGTTTGGTTTAACTGAGGTTGGTTTAACGAGGTTATACTGTACATACATAAAAAACAATAATCAAAGTGTCCACATACATTGTATATTACATGTGCAATACACTCTTACTCAAAGTCAAAGTCAAAGCCAAAGCTCGGTTAAGCCAATGATCGGTTAATCCAAACAAATTTCTAGGGTCCCTTCAAGTTTGGTTTAACGGGGTTATATTGTATATATATATATATGTCGCTAATACGCTCACCAGACACTGCTTGGTGAGTGGCCACCTTATTATCTGATGACAACTTTTGTCATCACTCTCTAAATTCGGTGGTCAATCGATCAGGGCGTGTTCATCCCATCATATCAGGAATGTTCATGACTGAACCAAGCGCGGTGTCCGAATTGGTAGAGCACAGGCCTCGCGTGCGGGAGATTGGGAGTTCAATTTCCGGTCGAGTCAAACCAATGACTTGTACAATTGATACTTTTCGCTTCCTAGCCAGGCGCTCGGCATTACCAGGATCGGGCAAGGACTGGTTGGCTCAGTGTCAGGATAATGTGACTGAGTGGGATATCGGGTCATGGTGCTGGAGGCCTGATTTCCCAGTGGGGCAGCACTATAAAGTCGCCATGAGTGCACACTGTCACAAGTTGGTACCCATCCTGATTTGATCTTAGATGTTGCCAGGATGTAAAGCTCCAACAACCAACCAACGAATCGTCGCTAGCGTTTGCGACACTACCCCCCCCCCCCCCCCCCCCACTGCTGAATTAATTAGTATGGGTGTCCACCATAACACCAGTTAGCTGCCTTACACTGTATACCTAAAGCCCATGTCACACATCACTGGATTGAGCAAAGCACAGAATTGTCTAGTTTGGGCGTCATAAGTATCAAAATGTATTAAAATGTTGAGATATTGGGTCAAAGGCCGCTGGATGAAACGGACATGAAACGGACATGAAACGGACATGAAACGGACATGAAACGGACATGAAACGGACATGAAACGGACATGAACGGATAGCCAACGGACGGTAAGCGGACTAAATGGACTCAAACTGGACAAGAAATGTAGATGTCAATCCGTCAGCATCCGTTCCAAGTTTTGTGCATGTTCAAAACCTGTACGGACACAATCCGGACTATCAACGGACTTTGTTCGGTTTCTTTCCGTTTCCTCCAATCCGGTGATGTGTGACAGCCGCTTTACATTGAGTTTGAGGTCTAGTATTCGCCAATACTCTAAACATAATTATGTCTGGAGAGTTATTGCTGTTTGTTGGGGTTTTACATCCATCCTGGCAACATCTAAGGTCATTTCAGGATGGATATCAAATTGTGAAAATGCACTCTCATGGTGATTTAATAATGCTGCCCCACTGGGAGACCAGGTTACCAGATTTCCCAGCCAGTCACATTATCCTAATACTGAGCTAACCAATCCTTGTCCTATCCTAGTAATGCTGAGTGCCAGGCTATGCAGCAACAAATATCAATTTTGTAAGTCATTGGTTTGACTTAGCCCGGATGCGAACTCCCAACCTTCCGCACGGGAAGCCTGTGCTCTACCGACTTGACCACCACATCTGGTGTGCTTAGACAGTGTGCATGTCATATATATGTCATGGATATGTCATATATATGACATAATATATGAAGAGTTCAGGGGCAAAACCCTGTAAACGCCAATCTAAAAATGCAATTAAAATGAAAGATTCCGACCTGAAAATAATTTTAATTCTGACTAATTCCACTTTTTTTTGTGATGACATGATTATGGAGCAATGACCAAAAAAGTAGGGAACATAAAAAATAATGAGTTTTGTAGGTTTGATTCCAATCTTTATCCCAATTTTTGGATTGGCGTTTATGGGGTTTTGCACCTGAACTATTCATATATATATATGTATTATATATATATATTAAAATTTGAGTGTCCCGATGGGCCTATAGGCGTTAACGGACAGACACAGCCGGCATAGAGTGCCTAGAGCCCCTCACAGGTGGCGCCAGTGTGGCCCATATCATACCACACAGAGTCAGTTAGATAGGATACAGTGCTATACTATTACATAGGGAACTGAAGATAGGTAGTGTCCTTGTTTATATTCCCATAATGGATTATAGAGCACATATATATATATATATATATATATATATATATATATATATATATATATATATAATAGTGTGATCATATGGTGAGTGAGCATGAAATATATATATTATGACATATATATGAGCTGTTCACCTATGGTATGAACAATACCCATGTTCACTACGCAACTATCTATGTGTTCAGCGTATTAGCAAAATGATAGAGACAATTCTCCGAGGGTGATAATGGCTGAAGTTGTCATCTCATTTGATGAGAAATGGCAATCATTGTCACATCGTGATTGGTCACTGGACACACCCATTAATCATCAATTAGCTGTAGGTCTAAGCAATTAATAAAGGTGTAAATGTTAAGTTATTGACTGTATATGAGTCAGCCTCATGAAAACAGGCCAATTGGTGGTCAATTGAAGATGTCGGCGTCGCAATTCTCAAAAGTGTAGTGCATTTCTTTGTTTCATATTAAATTATCCTAGAAACAAATACGGTTGTTGTATTTTCTCGACCTTTACATTCAGGATAAATTTAAGGACTTTTCAACACCTCAGTCAATGCTAAATTATAATTATACCGATCGATGCCGACATCCATGCTCGACGCTGACAACTTTCACCAATTGGCCTCTTTTCGTGATCCTGACCCATATAGACACTGCCTGCGACTTAATTAAAGTGGTTGCAATTACTGTTTGATCAACATCTCAAACACATCAGCAGGTAAGACTATACTGTGCATCATTCATATATATACATAATTGTATATAAATATGCATTGTTATCTATTATTATCTATAATTAGAGAAAATAATAGATAATTATAGATAATAATAGATAATCATAGATCACAATAGATAATTATATATAATTATATATGCCTATAGATAATTATAGATAATTATAGATAATTATGGATAATTCGAGATATTGAGCGATAATTAGAGATAATTAGAGATAGCCAGACAGGAAGTGTCCTATTTTCGAGTAGTGCCCAACAGAGGTCTTATCTGAACATTATTCTAAACAAAGTCACAAAAACCCCCACACAAAAAACAACACAATCCAACTTCTGTGCATGCGCCAACCAAGCAGGAAGTGTCCGATTCTACATGTAGAGTAGGACACAACAGTAGTCTTATGTGAACGGCTGAAACCATGCACCAAATCTAGGTGACTGAGATCACTACCAATAGCTACACAGTTCAAAGGTCACTCACTGGTCGTCCCCACCACGCTGTCTATTAGTGTACGTTACCAAGGCAACACCGCATGCATTTAGAAGCGTATGGCTTGCGTATATATGTGTGTGTGGGGGGTGGGCAGGGCGGCGGTGGTGTAAGGGGAGAGCTCATACTGCATGAGACCCCCCCCCCCTCCCCCTTACCACCCACCCTCCCCACTAGCGCACTCAAAGTCAGTCTTTATTCGCCAATATTTGATGAGTTCAGGATGAAGAGTTCAGACGCAAATTATTCCTGTAAATGCCGATTCTAAAATATAGGTTAAATAACAGATTTGTTACCTGAAAATAATTTTAATTCTCACTAATTCCACTTTTCTTATGATCACATGATTGTGGGGTAATGAACAAAAAAGTAGGAATTAAAAATAATATTTGTTGTTGTTGTACATTAGTTGATTAAGCAGGGGAAATTTCAGTCGCAGACAACTGGTCTTCCTCATTCCACTGCTCCTTGCCCTATCCTAGTAATGCTGAGCGTCTTGCTAGGAAGCGACAAGTATCAATTTTTAAGTCGCTGGTTTGACTCGACCAGGATTCGAACCCATGATCTACCAGCACGGGAGACGGCCATCCCGTCAGGTTTGATTCCAATGTTTAGCTCAATGTTTGGATTGGCGTTTACGTGGTTTTACGCCTGAACTGCAATCGGTATGTAGACACATACTAGCAAGCAAGAGTTTCACATACAGTATAGTGTATTGGAAGAGTTTGATTAGTTGTTCAAGATGTTTATGCTGCAGATCAGTTGAAGAGTTCAAGTGCAAAGTCCTGTAACCACCAATCCAAAAAAATTAATTTAAATAACAGATTTTTACCTGCAGGCAATTATAATTCTCACTAATTCTACTTTTCTTGTGATGAAATGATTATGGAGCAATGAACAAAAATAAAGAACGTTATGTAGTGTTCTCTGTGGCTTCGTGGTTAGAGTGTGTGACATTTTTCTAGGTCGGACTCCTAATCTGAAGGTCAGTTGTTCGATTCCCTATGCCCCCCCCCCCCCACCTCTGCCAATTTGGATTTCCCCCGCTGTGTATAACTTACAGCGTCATCAAAGGCCAGTTGCTCTATGTGGTGTAGGAGGTTAAAAATCCTGTGGGTCGGTAAAAGTGTAGGATTGGGCTTTCTATCAACAAACTGTCTAATAGTGAAAACAAGTCTATCCATGATAGGCAGTATAAATCTTCAAGAAAAAATAATTAACCTTTTCAAGGTTTGACTCTGATGGATTTGATGTTTACAGAGTTTTGCACCTGAACTCCTCATTTGTACCCCACAGATATTACCCATTGGTTGCATTCGGCCAAATTGCTATATTACAAGGCGTTAAACGTACTGTACTATTTATAGTAGTCTGAACTGACCTCTCAGGCAAGGAGCCACATACACAGGTAAACGTGCAAAATGTGATTGCAACAAGGAGTCTATATGGTGTAATGGTTAACACACTAGCTTTATTCCTCCCCCCTCCTCTTTCCCCCTCCTCTTCCTCTTCCCCACGCAATCCATTCTCTCATCTTTCCTCCAGTAACTCCCCCCCCCCCCCACTCCTCCTCCTCTTCCCCCTGTACACTTTCCTCTCCACTTCAGCCACCCCTTCTGTTCTCCTCCTCTTCTCTCTCCTACTCTTCTGCCTCATCCCCTCTCCCATCCACCGCAACACCCAACCACCCCTCTCCCTCCTCCACTTCCCCTTCCTCTATCCTCAAGTCACCTCCTTCCCCTTCTCCATCCCTCTTCCCCTTCTCCCCTCTCCCCTCCACCTCAACCACTCTTCTTCCCTCTCTCCCTCCTCTCATTCCCTCTTCTGCTCTTCCCTTTCCACCCAACCATTCCCCTTCCTCTTCTCCCATATCCCCTCCCTCTTATCCTTTCCCTTTCCCCATCCCCTTTACTTCCAACCACTCTTCTCTTCCCATCACCCCTTCTACCCCCCCTCCCATTACCAGCTCCTGAGTGGTGTCTTACTCACCATAGGGCCCCCCTCCATCCTCCCCTCTCACCATTCCCCTTTCCCTCCTCCCCTTTCCACTCCCACCACTCTGCTCTTCCCCCCCCCCCCCCTCCCCACCCCTTTTCTCCCCCAACTCATTACCAGCTCCTGAGTAGCATCCCCTCATGGCCCCCTCTCCCCCTTCTCTTCCCCTCCCCTTTCAACTCCAACCGCTCTTCTCCCCCCCCCCCCCCTCCTTGCCCCATGACCAACTCCTGAGTGGCGCCCTCTAACGGCGCCCGCTCTCACTCTCATCCCCGTGACGTGAGCTGCTCATCGCTACCTGCTCACCTCTCCGCACTCTCCAAGCACCGTCGCCCGGAGCCACTCACTGGTCCCACGGCCCGAACCCACGGCGAGAGACTAGTCCCAGTCGGAGGGGTGTCGATGAAAGAGGAATAGCGTCATTAAGCTTTGGGTGAGTCGGCTTTCAAATTTCAGCCGGTTTTATGTGCGTGCATTTCTTATGTGGTTTAGCGATATATATAGCGAATGGTAGACAGGAAGTGTGAATACTTATTTGTCTCTCTTTTTTTTTTTTCTTTGGTACATTAGTTGTCCCAAGCAGGGGAAATCCCAGTCACAGACGACTGGTCTTCCCCACTCCACTGCTGGTCGATAGAAAGCCCGAGCCTACACTTTTACTGACCCAAGGGATTTTTAACCTCCCACACCACATAGACATGGTATGAGAGCAACCGGCCTTTGATGACGCTGTAAGTTATACACAGCGGTGGAATCCAAATTGGCAGAGCTGGGGGCACGGGGTTTAGTTGGTAACTTATTGTTGTTTTATATCCTAGCAACATCTAAAGTCATATCAGGATAGTCACCACCTTGTAACAATACCCACTCATGCCGACTTTATAGTGCTGCCCCACTGGGAGAACAGGCCGCCAGCACCATGATCTGATATCCCCCCACACAGTCACATTATCCTGATACTGTGCTAACCAGTCCTTGTCCTAGCCTTGTAATGCGGAGTGCCTGCCTAGATAGCAACAAACGTCAATTTGATAAGTCATTGGTTTGACTCTGCACGGGAGGCCTGCGCTCTACCGATCGGCCACCACGTCCTATGTTGTTTAGTTCTTCCTCTGCTCCTTTTTTGTTGTCTTCTTCTTGTCCTTTCCTCCCGTTCCTTCTCACTGCCTCCTCCTCCTTCTTCTTCTTCTTCTTCTTCTCCTTCTTCATCACCTCTTTATTCCTCTTCTCCTCTTCCTCTGCCTCCTCCCCCTCCTTCTTCTCCTTCTCCTCCTCTTTTTTCTTCTCTTCTTCTTCTTTTCCTCCTCCTTTTTCTTGTTCTCCTACTCCTTCTCTTCTTCTTCTCCTTCTCCTCCTTCTTTATCACCCCTTCCTTCCAACTCTTCTTTAAAGCCGCATATTGTGGTGACACCATCATCTTTTCAAAACAAAAACAGTTACTCAAATTTAATCCTCCATATCCAAATTATATATTGGTGCATATTGGTGAAAATTTGATGCTTCATCGGACACTTTAAAGTTGCATAGTCCAATGCTTTTGAATTTCTGCCATTTTCTGAGATAAATACATTGAGCATGTTGGCGAGGCTAACATGGATAATTTGCGTACAAGGCCAGTTTTCCTTTCCTGTTATCGCTCACTCCTTTTCTCACTCACTTCCTGACCTGGCACTGTCCGGTGCGCTTCACTCTCCCACCCACCCTCCCTCTTACTTGGGGGTGCGCGCTGATGGGTCTACATTTCCGCTCTGGTCTGCTCTGACCTGCTCAACCTGGGTCCTAGTCGCCCGCTTGCTCAAGATTACCGAACCTGACTTGGGTCACTGTCACCCGCTTGCATGCCTACCTGTAGGCTGATTTATTTTGAATAAATTTCTTAATACTCTCTCTCGCTTCTCTTTACTGTTCTGGGCCGAGTTAAGTGAATTATGCTGATCGCTATGATCTATGTTACGTTAGTTTGAAGTAACTTTTAATTTAAGTGGCTATCTTTGGAGGTAGTTGACGTTAAAACATGCCAAATTAATTTTGGCAAGCATGCCAAAACTCTGACACCACAGACTTCAGTCCTAACAAGTTCTATTAAATTGACTTATTACGACCTTCTATGCAGCAACAAATGCTTAATAAGTGCACCAGTATCTAAATTGAATACATAGAATCAAATCTAGATAAGTGTTTTGGTTTTGAAACTTTTATGTTTTCATCATACTATGCAACTTTAAGTATCATTGAGGCAAACAAATAACAGAACCTGCTATGGGCATGTAGGCAAGTGTAGTATGAGGTTGAGTATGCTGGATTGGATTGCGGGAACTGGTATGAGTAGGTTAAAATATGTATTTAACATTTAGTTACAGAGCGTTAGGTGTATGGTTTCTCTTTCAAGGTTTTTTTTTTCTTGAAGATTTATACTGCCTATCATGGATAAATCTGAATAGACTTGTTTTAACCATTAGACAGTTTGTCGATAGAAAGCCTGAGCCTATACTTTTACTAACCCAAGGGATTTTTAACCTCCGACACCATATGGACATGGTATGAGAGCAACTGGCCTTTGATGACGCTGTAAGTTATACACAGCGGTGGAAATCCAAATGGGGAGGTGTGGGGGCACAGGGAATCGAACCACCGACCTTCAGATTAGGAGTCTGACCTAGAAAAATGTCAGACACTCTAACCACTCCACCAGAGAGAAACCAGAAGGTGCCCACTTCAGTGTGAATTGAGTTGGTGTCATGCTATTCGGAATGCGGTTTTAAGATGCAGTGTTAATTCTATAGTAGAATTGCTTGTTTATTCTGTTAGCATGTCGTCAAGTTCATAATGGCCGAATGAGTTGCGCGCCAACTTCCTGTTTTAGTAGGTCATGGGATTTGACCCCCCGGTTCAAAATCATGGTTAAATCAAACGAATGACTTGAAGATTTATTCTTCTCGCTACCTAGCCTGATGCTCGGCATAACTAGGAAAGGGCAAGAAGCAGTGGAATGAGGAAGACAAATTGTCCGTGATTGAAATTTCACCTGCTTACTCAACGAATGTATCAATTTTGTTTGTTTGTTTAACAATGACCCAGCACAAAAAGTAAACATCGGCTATACCAGTGTACCAACAAATAATATATATAATAGGAATATGAGGTACTATAGACAATCTGATACAAGTTGACAGCCTACTAACCAATAGTCACTGAGTACAGGTACCAGGCCAAATATCCGGAAAACTTGGGACCGGAAGTGGCCGGGATTTCTGGAGTTTCCGGTTTTCTGGAGACACCCTAAATATATGCTTAAAATATCAAATAAACAATGAAAACTAAATATAAAATAATGTTATTATATAATATATCTATTTGTTTTATATAATACATATATATGATACATCTTATAATATTTATTATTTATATTTATTATATATATTATTTTATTTGTTATGTACATTTATTTATTATATATATATTCTATTTATATATTTATTCTATATATTTATTTATTTATTCTATATATTCATATATTCCAGCTATTTTTAAGTATATTCATTTATTATATATATATATGTTATATATATATGTATTATATATGTATTTATTATATATATTTATTTATTATATATATTTATTATCATATATATTTATTTACTACATATATTTATTATAAATATTTATTTATTATATATATCTGTTATATACATATATTTATTGTACATGTATTTATTTTATATATATTTATTATATACATTTATTTATCATATATATTTATGTATTACATATATTTATATATATATATATTTATTATTTATATATTTATTATATATATTACATATATATATATAAAACAGAAGGGGCTGCTTGGCAAACTACAACCATCCCGCAAAATTCAAAACTAACCAGCTTAAAAAATATCCGCTTTTCTGGTAACTCCAGATTTCTGGAAGTCAGATAAGACGTCCAGTACCTGTAATAGCCTACACCTCTAACATCAACTACTAAACTTCATCTTGCAGTAGGCCTACAGAGAGAGCAGTACCCTCTTTTACTGCGCAATACCGGTAGGCAGCGTCCCTGAAATGGACTGGTGGAACGTGGACTGGTGTCTGGAGGACCGTGAGTTGCGGCTGTCACGTGATGCAGAGAAACAGGAGGAGATTGACTTCTTCCTCCAGAAACTGAGGAACATTTTCAGTGGCTATCCGCACTTTGGGGTTCCACGCGAGCCAACCCCGGTAAGACTTCAGTAATTTTAGATATTCCAAAGTTGCTGCACATGTACAGTCCATACTCAGGCGCCCTTGACCATGTGACCAAGCTAAAAGTTAGTTTTTTTAGGGGTGGTATTTTTGGGTACTTTTTTTGGTATTTTACTTTTGTATTTTTGTGTGTGTTTTTTGTATGGTATTTTTGTGGGTATTTGTTGTTGTTGGCATTTTTTGTTTATTGGTATTTTTGTCTTGCGTCCTAACAACATCCATGGTCATATCAGGATGAGTACCGACTTGTGACAGTGCACACTCATGGCGACTTGGCAGTGCTGCCCCACTGGGTTAGTTAGTTGGTTGGTTGTTGGAGTTTTACATCCTGGCAACATCTAAGGTCATATCAGAATGGGTACCGACTTGTAACAGTGCGCACTCATGGCGAGTTTATAGTGGTGCCCCACTTGGAGACCAGGCCACCAGCACCATGACCTGATATCCCACTCAGTCACATTATCCTGACACTGAGCCAACCAATCCTTGCCCTATCCTAATAATGCCGTGCGCCAGGCTAGGAAGCGACAAGTATCAATTTTTAAGTCATAGGTTTGACTCGACCAGGTTTCGAACCCTTTGATACAAATTCCAGGATCTACCAAAACGGGAGACGGACGCTCAACTCATTCCACCATCCCATCTGGTCCTTAGATGAAAGATTCACCGCTACTCAGATCAAGTTGCGGAGTCGTCGGTTCCAGTGCACAATGCTGTCTATATTGGTGTAGAGTCGAGAAATTGGAAGAGAATGCGAAAAAAACACAAAAAAGATGGCAGTCCCAAAATGCTCTTTTAAAGTGATTTTTAAAGTGTGTCATACCGTAGTTCAGATTAGCTGAAACTCACGCGCTCTCTCTATGTATATTGCATTCTAAATGTGTTAACTTTGGTGTTTTCTCTAGTCTTTTCCGCACCCATTCGCGCCCATGCATATACTTGTAAGAGAACTCACAAAATCACACATTAAAACACTAAAAAACACAAAAGCACATAAAACCCCCACAAAAACACTAAGATCAGTAGAAATACAAGAACTACGAATAAAACCCAAGGTACTAAATATCAGTACAGACTGGTACAAACACATATATATTTAATAGATATAGGCATATATATCTATACATAATATAAGTTTAAAATCTATGCCCATGTGATGCAAAGAGTGCGGAAAGGCGCGTGACTAGGCGCTGGTGGAGCCAACCTCGCCAGGCGGGATCCGGCCCGCAGCAAATCGCCTGATCAGGCGGTATGGCTAAATAATAAATAGCATGCATAATACAAAAAGGGAATAAATATCACAAGAATGCTCCGCCCCTTTATATTCATATAATACGTTATATATCACATATATATATGTAGAGAGAGAGGGGGACAATAGATTCGAATTATGCATCATAAACTATTGTAGTGGTCTGCACCGACCTCTCAGGCAAGGAGCCGCATAGACAGGTACTCGTGGGTAGTGTGGTGACACCACGGAGCCTAGGTGGTGTATTGGTTAGCACACTGGCCTGCAATGCAAAGAGATGTGGGTTCGAGTCCTGCTCTAGGCACTATATTTCCCATTTTCATCACCACCATGACACTGGTTCCATGACCAGGATCCTGTACAAGCTAAACGCTGTATAGTTGTTGAACCTACCCTGTGATGTGTAAGTGCACTGCCTGTATGTATGTAATTGTAAGCATTGAAAGACTTACAATTCCAGGGGGACGAGTGTAGTGGTGTGTACTGACCTCTCAGGCAAGTAACCACACAGACAGGTAGGCATGGGTAATGTGGTGACATCAAGGAGCCTAGGTGGTGTAATGGTTAGCACACTGTCCCAGAATGCAAAGAGATGTGGGTTCGATTCCCGCTCTAGGCGCAATATTTCCCATTTTCATCACCCCCCCATGACACTGTTAACTCAATAATAAAAAACCTGTCAAAAGAACTGACAAAACCAGAGGATTTTACAACGGACCGTCGCCCTACCAACCTTTAGCATATTGTGTTAAATAATTAAGGCAATGCAGCAAAAAGTTGACAAAATATGCACTGCAAATCCGGTTGGCCAAAAACTATTTTTTTCTTTTTCTTTATATATATAAAAGTCTTAACTTTGTTTAACACCAAATGAGTAGCTCCCGACATTTTTATAATATCAGAAAGATTAAGAGCTACATTTATCCTTAATTTGGAATATATGTGACCATTTTCACTCACTGTGACACTTGTGCATTACAGTCACTAAGCAATCGTGCAATTTAGTACATTTTTAGTACTTCATTTCACCTGATCAGCTTCATATTTGTCCCAAAGTAGATACAATTGGCCCGTAAAAGACACTTTTACTAACTCTGACCTTTCGATGATAATGGTTACAATTGTAGGTGGCAGCTGGTGTTTACATCGGTACAACCTGCGATGCCGAAAATCTTGACGTCCTGACCCAATTAGGCATCGTTCATGTCATCAACTGCTGCAGCCAGAAGAATCCACTCTCCCCACACAGTCGGCACAATGGCGCCGACTCAGGCATAAAGACCTACCTCGAGCTGCGAGCGAAGGACACTGACACATACAACATCCTGCCAGACATCCGCCGGATGAATGATTATATCAATCGAGCGCGAAAGACTGGCAGCGTGTTGGTGTGTTGCTCCGGTGCCAGTCGGAGTGCAGCCATTGCGATGGGATACCTGCTGTGCATCAAGCGGATGACTCTGCTTGCAGCAGCAAAGCTAATCAAAGATCTCCGCAGGGTGGCGCTGGGCAACGAGAACTTCATGTTGCAGATTGTAATGCTTGCGCGTGAGGAGGGGATGCTCGAGTTAGCGCCCGAAAGGGTGAAGACACCCACCTACTGGACGGCACGTGACAGGAAGCGTTTGATGGACTTGAACCTGCCAGAGGTCAGGCTCCATAAGGAGATCTACAAGTATAGGCTCACCAAGTTTCTCCACTAAGTCCGCCTAGGAATACATATAAATTAGACTTATGTCATTTTCACTCACCTCTCAAAAGATTACCAGAATTTAATGATGGGCCTACATGACATCACTATACATTAAGCCGGTCACAAGATCAAAACAAATTAATCTTTTAGGTCTACATGGCATGACTATTAATTAAGCCGATGAATTTTTCACTTTCCTCTCACAAGTGTAACAAAAATTAATGCTATGCCTACATGGCATTACTATAAATTAGGATTATGTAATGTACACTTTGTTCTCACAAAATTTGCACAAATCTATTGATTAGGCCTACATACCATGACAATAAATTAAATTTGTGACATTTTCACTTTCCTCTCACAAGCTTGACACAAATTAATGACAGGTCTACATGAAATTACTATAAATTAGGCTCAGAAATATAATTTCCACTTTCTAATTACAAGGTCATTGCAAATTAATGAATTAATATGTGCTAATATTTAATGTCCAAGTGCGAAGGTAATGATAAAAAGTGCATAGGAATGGACATTTATTAATGGACATATATTAATTAATACAGCTGTGATTCGCTGATTCGATTCATTGTTTTGTGTGTTTGTGGTAGTTTTAACAACCTTTCATAGTGCAATCCAGCATTGAATACACCAGTGAGAACTTTCCAAGGGTGCTTGATGTTTGAGTTATTGTGTGCGATTATCCCAAAGCCTAATTCTCCCACATAATCACACTTCCGGTTTTGTGTGTCACTGGTGAACCGTAGGTGGATCAAGTCTATTCACAACATCAATGGTGTTCCGACATAGCTGGTTCAGTTAACTACACCTTAAATTAATCAAATATAATTATATATAGTACAATTTAAAATAAAGAAATTGTTGACCCAATGGGTTCACATACATATGATATATTAGTCTTAGTAGGTTAGTGTAGACACATAGGCTTAGTCACGACCCATTGTTTTAGAGAGGTAGATATAGAAAAGTGATTCTATGGAGATGTAATAACGGCAGTTATTCGCACAATCATTGTAGTTAAACGCACTTTATAGGGTTATGAAATGAAATAGTCGCCAACACATTTTGCTCTATTTCACATTTATTTAGGGCGTTAGAGAATAACACGTACATAGTATTGGTTGTCATATAGGGAAACTAGGTTGTGTAATGGTTAGCACACTGGCCTAGAATGCAAAGAGATGTAGGTTCGAGTCCCGTTCTAGGCGCAATATTTCCCATTTTCATCAACCCCCATGACACGTTGATATTTTAACTAGGCTAGGTTATTTCTTTGTTAAATAATCATTATGTTTAAGAAATAAAGGTAAAATGCAACTGATCATGATTGACATGATCAATTCAATAAATAATCTCTTATAATAAATAAGCCATTTCCCTCAAATTAAGTCGCCCCTTCCCATAAGGGAGGCTAACAAGAAATAATCATCTTGGCTACTAGTCAATGGAATACGGTAATTTGCATCATGACTCATAACACCAACACCGTTAGATTGGGTAAACAGTCACTGCAGAAGTTGAGAAATAGTTCGGATTTGAATTGTAAATAGTTGAAAAAATGATTCAGTGTTGACCATTGACTTGTTTGATGAAAGCAGCTTTTGCACGTGTGTAGTATGTAATTAGGAAAATAAAGGATTGATCTCAATGGATTCATGTATTCGTGTTGCTCATTGGGGTATTCATATCTACGATTTATTTATTTGATAAAATCAATTTAAATAAATGAACTAATTTCATGAGTCATTCATATGGTATATTCTCTTTAGAGAGCCATCAACATGATAAATAACAAGCCTACACTCCCTGAAAACTGACCCATTACTTATTCACAAGGTAGATTTTGTCTTTATTTTAATCTATGAATTCTATCAATATAATATTTGATTAATTCACCAATGATTGGTTCAATATCTAGTGTAATAAAAAAACTTTCTGTTTTTAAGGGTGGGGCAGGGGAGTTTCAACCTTAGATTTTTTTCCAAGGCGCTCTTTTATTCTCAGCACCAGGAACAATTGACCATCCGACTCTGACTCGCCTTGAGTATAATTATTTGAAGAAACAAAACTCAAAATGTAGTCCAAAACCAAGAGTGATTCTGGTAAATAAGGGTGAATGTCAAATAATGTGACGGCTGGAGAGGCCCACATCCCTTGCTGATGAAGCGGATCTCTCTTGTGTTATCCAACCGTTGCTCTGATCCTTCACTGACTGAGATGAATGAGTGAAAGTCCGCGGTGTGAGATGACTGTTAGAACAGCTGTGAGCAGCTGCGAGCAGCTGTGAGAAGGTCTAAGAAGGTCTGAGCAACTGGCAACATATCTGAGTAGCTCTGAGTAGCTCTGCGTACGCTGAACAGCTCTGAACAGCTGTGAGCAGCTCTGAGTAGCACTAAGCAGCTCTCGGCAGTTCTGAGTAGCACTGAGCAGCTCTGAGCAGCACTGGGCAGCACTGAACAGCTCTGAGTAGCTTTGAATCAGCTCTGGGAAGCACTGAGCAACTCTGAGTAGCACTGAGCAGCTCTGGGCAGCACTGAGCAGCTCTGAGAAGCACTGAATAACTGAGCAGGACTGAGCAACACTGGGCAGCACTGAGTAGCTCTGAGCACCACACTGGGAACCACTGAGCAGCACTATGCATCTCTGAGTAGCTCTCAACAGCTCTGTGCAGCACTGAGTAGCATTGAACAGCTCTGAATAGCTCTGAGCAGCACTGAGCAGCTCTAAGCAGCACTGAGTAGTTTTGAGCAGCTCTGAGTAGCTCTGAGTAGCTCTGAGTAGCTTTGAGCAACACCGGGTAGCACTAAGCAACAAAGTCCAGCTCTAAGTAGCACTGACCAGCATTGGAACAATCCCAAGCTGCTTAAAGCGCAATTCTACATCGCTATCCGAGCAATCATACGCAGCTAATTAGAACAGCTCATAGCTGTTGGAAGACTTAATCATAGTCTAGTTATCCTAGCATTTCTGAGCAAACATCACACCAGTTCCAAGTCACTCCTCGACCTGTCATCAAGTCACTACCAGAATACCCACAAATCAGGTGGTGGCCGAATTGGTAGAGCTCGGGCCACGTGTGCCAAAGGTCAGGGGTTCGGTTCCCGGTCGAGTCAAACCAATGACGAACAAAATTGATACTTGTCGCTTCCTAGCCTGGGGCTCAGCATTATTAGGATAGGGAAAGGAATGATTGGCTCGGTGTCAGGGTAATGTTACTGAGTGAGATATCAGGTCATGGTGCCAGCGGCCTGATTTGTCAATGGGGCAGCACTGTAAAGTTACCATGAGTGCGCGCTGTCACAAGTTGGTACTCTTCCTGATATGACCTTAGATGTTGCCAGGACATAAAACTCCAACAACCAACCAACCGAGCAATCATACACAGCTAATCTGAACAGCTCAGAGCTGTTGGAAGACTTAAACAAAATCCTATTTTTCTAACACTTCTAACCAACCACCTCCCCGACCAGCCCTCAAGTCACTACCAGTATACCGAGCAGTTATGAGCAACTCTGAGCAACTCCTGTTCCCTACCCGAAAGGACCACACAATCCATCACCACGACTGGCTACCGGTAGGTGTAGATATATATGCCTTGTAACGCTAGGCTCAAACATAGGCCTATATGTGTCCGGGCGTTACTATGGTAACAACGGTCTGCATGGTCACATGACGCCTATCTTACCTACTCAACACTCTCCAACCACAGTCATTTTTCTTTCGCTTGTGTTAGCCTGGAAGTAGCGAAGCCTGTGCTTGGATGATGCCCTAAGCCCCCCCCCCCCCTTGCAACCCCGCCCCCTCCCCCCACTCTCACCATCCCCCGCCCCCCTCCCCCCCCCCCCCCCCCCCCCCACTATGGCAAGTACACCATTCGGGCTATCTACCGTCTCCACTAACTTGGTTACATCCGGTCTGCAACTGTCGCCATAGGGGAAGCCTAAAGGTCAGTAATGATGGAGAGTCTTAGTAAGTAACCCGAGGTGGTAATTGTTTGTCATCACACCCACATGTGACGTCTAGTTGATGGTCACTGTTGCTATCTCAGCGGGTTGTCAACAAGTGGGATTAATTCTCAGCTAAGAGCGAAAAGAGTGGGTGGTCCTGAGTAGCATATTTACTTATACGCAAGAGAAAACCCGCTGAAGTATATTTTGGTGAAGGTGTATTTATGCTTCCTATAACGGTCAAGTCAAATGACTTGTTTTCGCCGCTGGACTTTAATATTCTTGCGGTTCCCCTTGTTTTGTTACTTTCAGTTGTGTAGCTATCTACGGCATGCATTCGTTCTCTGTTTGTAAGCATTCTCCCACATCTCTGTGCCCGTTATGAGTCTGTTTGTTCTACAATTGGTTAGTTGTTTGATTATATTGTTCTGTTGTTAATATTGCGATATTAACATGGCTGGACATGAAATAGTTACAAATCCATCAGCAGTAGCAAGATTTGTATGCGCCCATATATCATGTGATAAGTGTTTATAAACCTATATTTACATATTTATATGTAAATATGCCATTTATATAAACCGGACGCGGTAGCCGAATCGGTAGAGTGTAGGCTTCATGTGCGGAAAGTCGGGAGTTCGAATCCCAGTTGAGTCAAACTGATGACTTATAAAATTGATACTTGTCGCTACCTAGCCTGAAGCTCAGTATTAATAGGATAGGGCAAGGACTGGTTGGCTCAGTGTCAGGATAATGTGACCGTGTGGGATACCGGGTCATGGTGCTGTTGGCCTGATTTCTCAGTGGGGCAGCACTATGAAGTCCCCATGAGCGTGCACTGTCACAAGTCTGTTTGTTTGTTTGTTGTTGTTTTAAGTCCTAGCAATATCTAAGGTAAAATCAGGACGGGTACCGACTTGTGACAGTGCGCATTCATGGCGACGTTATAGTGCTGTCCCACTGGGATAGCAGACTGCCAGCACATTGATCTGATATCACACTCAGTCACATTATCCTGGCACTGAGCAACAAGTGTGTCACAAGTCGGTACCAGTCCTGCTATGACCTTAAATGTCAGCACGTAAAACTCCCGCAATCAACCTACAAACTCTTGTCTTACCTTTAGTTACTATAGTTCTTCCCCTGATTAAACTCAATTAAAAGAATGTATTATTGACAATAAAAATATATGAAGCATTGCGCATGATTATTGCATGTGACAGGTGGTCCTGGGATCCTAAAATTGATACTTGTGACAACCGAGCCTGGTGCTTGGCATCACTAGAATAGAGCAAGGAGCAGTGGAATGAGGAAGATCAAAACGTCAAATTTTCGACGCCAAAACATTTGATCTATATTTGATTCTGCATATTCAACTTAGATACTGGTGTACTTATTAAGTATTTATCGCTACATGGTCGTATTTCAAAGCTGAATCAATTTAACAGTAAACCTTGTTTTATTCAACGACACCCCTAGAGCACATTGATTTTTGTATCATTGACTATTGGACGTAAAACATTTGGTCATTCTGACATATGTCTTTGGAGGAAACCCGCTGGAACCACATAGGCTACTCTTTCCGATAAGCAGCAATGGGTCTTTTATACGCATGTTCCCACAGACAGGACAGCACATACCACAGCCTTTGATAAACCAGTTGTGGACCACTTGTTGGAACAGAAAATAGCCGAAACTGCAAATGTGTCCACTGAGCAGGATCGATCAGATGACCGACACCTTCACAGGTGGACACACTACCTACCGCTCCCTGAGCTACGTCCCGTCCCAATTTAATAGAGCATGTTACTGCTTAAGCATGTGGTGTCCCAACATTTTGATATGCATGCCAAAGTTAATTTGGCATGCTTTCATTTCAAATTACTCCTAGGCTACCCACCTAAATTAAAAGTCACTTCAAATTGAATGAAAGTAGATTGGAATGGTCAGGTTAATATATATTTCTTTTTTTCATAGAAAGACCCAAACTCAAAACCATCGACTAGGAAACTTAAATGTAAATCTTTACAACAGGCATAGTCCTTGCTAATACTAAGCATGATATATATATATGTATATATAAGAGATGGCTACGCCCTCGTAGGAGAAAAGAGACAAAGCGAGGAGTGGTGGAAGCCTCCGATTTATTGACCGATGCTCTGGCCGAGCAATATACCACCCTACCTACTACAAAGCTTGAAATCTAGGCTCATGTGATGCCAACTGTATGTACAGGCACGTGACCGGTGTGGTGTTGCACAAAAAGAGGTCCCGGAACGCAGTAAATCGGCTGAACCGGTGTATGAATAAATAAATAAATAATAAATAATAAATAGCATGCATATTAAAAGAGAAATAAATATCACAAGATGCTCCGCCCCTTTATATTCATATAATACGTTATATCTCACATATATATATTTTTTTCCAGTGACACAAGCAGGCGTCTGTTAGGGATGAGGAAGACCGATGGCGGTGCCACCGGTCACGTGCACTGGGTCATATAATGTATACATTAAAAATAAGAACAATTCCATTTGACGATTTTATACTCGCAGAATGCATTATACATCACGTATGAATTTCTGAACATAGGTCAGATGCCTTTGACTTGGGGTTAAGGGTTGGAAGTTGGGGGTTGGGGGTTGGATATTATGGGTTGGTGGATTGGGGGTTGGGGGTTGGGGGTTTGAGTTCTCTGAACAGCCGGTTGTAATAAGTTCCATGTCATATTTATAATAAGAGTGTACGGTAAACTAAATTCAAGTAGCTGTCAGAGAACCTCTCCTTATACTCTTTAGACTGTTTGCTATCTACTTCTGAAATCACCTGTTGGGTTCTTTATAGCTGAACCTATCACACAAGAAGACAATATTGTACTCACATGGTTTTAATTCAAATTAATGTTGACACAAGCACATGCTTCACAGGTCTGGACTGGGTGATAGCGGTGTAGAGAGAGCATGATTATCTGACCTACATTACTATTTATAGAGGTCCTTGGTCATGTGACTTAGCTTACTTGTACCTGCCAGCCCTTTCTTTACAGAGTAATACATATTAGGTAGGTATCACATAGACAACTCCTTTTCTGTGCAAAGCACGTTTGGGTTAAAGGGGTTGGAGGTTGGGCGTTGGAGATTGGGGTTGGGGGTTGAATATTGGGGGTTAGGGGTTGGGTTGGGAGTGGATGCTTTTGATTCGACCTAATGGGGAAGGTATTGGCTGAACTGTATCCATCCCTTATCTGAAAAAAAAAGTCAAAGGTAAAGAAATAGTAATTTTGTGTTTCTTCTTATTTTTATTGTCCCCCACTTACCGCACCTCACCTCTGCCATCCTCAGAGTTCGACGGTCGACTCGTCCCGCGGTCACGTGATGGCTCGGTGGATGCCGCCCAGGAACCTCCACGAGGAGGACATGAAGCTGCTCAAGTGGCGTCCCGTTGACCTTGACCCCTGGCTGGCAAGGGAGGCCGAGATGGAGAAGGAGACAATATTCTTCCTCCGGAAGCTGAAGCTGATTGAGGACTGCTGTACGACTATAAAACTCCCGCGCATGCCCACTGAGGTGATACTCTTTTTGGGTGATTTAGTTCCATTTCCTTTATTTTATTATTTTATTACATGTAATTAGGAGTATATATCAGGGCAATAGCTAGCGGGTAGCAAGTGGGGTGGTCCCCCCACCCCCACCCCGAAAAAGAAGAAGAAGAAGAAGAAGAAGAAGAAGAAAAAAGAAAATCCGGGCGGTAACCTCCCTGAAATTGCTGGAAATGGCATTTCAGAGCCGTTAGGTTTCAGAATTGTCTAGGGGTATGCCCCCAGAGCCCCCTGGTGCCTCAGACCGTCAGCAGTCATCTGTTCCAAATATTTATCTGCCATTCCAAACAAAAAATCCTAACTAGGGCCATGTATATGCTTATCGTGTATATTAATACAACTCTGAAAAAGGAGGACATTATTATCAGATATAGCTGAATGAGTATTATTAACTATTATAAATAAATATAGATATATATATAATTGATAGCATTATAAATTTTATTCTCACGGTAGTGTCACTAATGGAGTTATGTAAAGATACAACCTTTTCATAATGAATATCAAACTAAAAGTTACAAAAAATGTACTGACATGCATTTGTAAGTAGCGTTGCAGTTGTTACAAATTCAACTGCTAATAAATTAAATATTAATATTAATTTACCTTTAAAAGAACATAGTTTCTATTCATTCAGTGAATTAAAGGAGCACATAATGTGGACATTGGTGGGAGGCCCTAATTATAGAATATGGACATAATTAGTAAATTCTTTGAGACTCATTCCTGCACTATGCTGAGTACCTATGCTGTGCACTATAAAGCGTAGGCTGGTACCCCACCTTTATTGTTCAGAATGGGGTGTAATGTACACAATGCAGCACATTCCACTTCCCTATCACCATATACAAACCTAAGGTGATCGCTTCAATGGCTGGAATACCAGTGCCTTGGTGCTGACAAAATATGTGTTCAGATGAATGAAATATTAACCCCCAAAAAGAAGGAAAAGAATTGAATAATACCGCGTAGTTTAAATGAGTACCTCCTGATGTATACTATATACCAATGTTTATCTTAATTCTTCCTGTTGTTTATTACCACACAGATCACAACTGGCATGTTTATGGGAACGATACACGATGCAATGAACGTCGAACTGCTGAACCGCTGCAACATCACTCACATAATAAACTGTGCTGGCCGCCGCCGCCTCACCAGCATCCACCTCATGGTGCAGCGCAATGCCATCAACCACCTCGAGCTGGAGATGGACGATGACCAATTCTACGACATCCGACCACACTTCCGGCAGACCAATAATTACATCCGGCGCGTCGTTGCACTGGATGGGAGAGTGTTGATTTGTTGCCCAGCAGAGAATCGGAGTGTTGCGGTGATGATAGGATATTTAGTTGGCGCCAAGTGCATGAATCTGCTCGTCGCTGCGAAGCTCATCAAGAGTCTGCGACATATCGCCTTGAAGAATGAGAAGTTCATGGTACAGATGATTGAGTATGCACGCGATGCTGGCTTCCTTGACCCCCTCCCCATGTAGGCAGTGACCATGACCCAATTTCGCTAAATAGGTCAAGCCATTGTCCTATATATATATATATATTTGAATGGTTCAGACGTAAAACCCAACAAATCCATTTCAGTTCTTTTCTGTCAAATAGAGTTCACTGTTGTGCTTTCCACTTAAAGTCTATCAATTTGATAACGAGTAGGGCATTATATCGGTGATGTGGCAGCTTCTGCAACAAAAAACAGATTTGATTATCGGAACGATGGCAGCTTCATCGCAAACATGGTACTCATGGTTTTTGTCGGTTTTTACGCCTGAACCCTCATTTATTTTATTCCCCCAAGGGTGGGTGTACAATTTTGGAAGAGTTTTTTTTTTTAAACAGACTTTATTCAGGGTAAAATTAATGAGTGCTGTGAATCTTGATGCGTGAAACTATTAACCAGGTTGTGAGGAGGTTCGTTAGAACCCCACAACCAGCCAGCACCTTCTGTCTTGATCCCCACACCTCGCACCCATGTCATGTGCCAATGTACTGTGTGTGCATGGTCTGTAGTCTGTATATTTCATGTAAGTCATGTGTTCGATTTATGTCACCTTTTTGTGATGTGTACATAGATAGATTAAAGCTATGCTGGTTACTAGAATGTAAACCCTATCCAGAATAATTCATATAGACAGAGATAAGTAGTGATGTAGGCGTTGGAGCTGAAAAAAAACCCAACTCATTTATTTAAAAAACAACAACAAAAGAAAACTTTCCGAGCAAGTGGAGTGTCACGCCCTGTGCAGGGGGCGGGGAGCAGTGCATGCTGGGTCCCCCCCATCCCTGCTGAGGAGGGGGATAGCCAACAGCATTCTAGACATTATTTACATGCGATATCAGCTTCATCACCAACCGTATATGTACATATAATATAATATTATATATATATATTTAAATATTGATACATATATGTATAAATATTTATATAAAAATATATATTTAAATATCTATATATACACAGAAATATATATTTAAATATCTACATATATGCACAGAAATATATATTTAAATATCTATATAGATACATGAATATATATATATATAAATATATAGATAATATCTACATATATTATATACCCTACAATATACACACAATGTACTGTGTGTGCATGGTCTGTAGTCTGTATATTTCATGTAGGTCACGTTTTCGATTTATGTCACCTTTTTGTGATGTGTACATAGATAGATTAAATGTATGCTGATTACTAGTGTGTAGTCCCTATCTAGAATAATTCATATAGACAAAGATAAGTAGTGATGTAGGCGTTGGAGCTTAAAAAAAACAACCCAACCCATTTATTTAAAAAACAACAACAAAAGAACACTTTCCGAGCAAGTGGAGTGTCACGCCCCGCGCAGGGGGCGGGGAGCAGTGCATGCTGGGTCCCCCCGCCCCCAATCCCTGCTGAGGAGGGTGATAGCCAACAGCATTCTAGACATTATTTAATTGCGATATCAGCTTCATCACCATCCGTATATGTACATATAATATAATATTATATATATATATTTAAATATTGATAAATATATATAATATATATATAAATATTTATATATATTTAAATATCTATATATACACATAAATATATATTTAAATATCTATATATATGTACAGAAATATATATATTTAAATATCTATATAGATACATATATAAATATATACATAATATCTACATATATTATACATAAATATATATATAACATAGCAGCAGGAGAATGTTAACGGTCCAGTCATATAATATTAGCAAATATTTTCTTCGTAAATATTCATTGCATTTCTCAACCATATTGAACTTAGAACTGCGAGGAACATTCAATGAATGTTAAGTATATGCACATGTAAAAGAGTTGGTTTGAACAAAGAAACAAACATTTCTCGCCGCGAATATGGCTTATGCTGCCGACACGGCGTAAAGCAATCACCAATCAATCAATCTAAGCATATGACTTCCATGGACAGTCGGAGCTCAAATTCTCCTCTTATGTGACATCATGTAGGGATACGAAAACTATATTTACATTTTTTTCACTTCAAATCTCTCAAAATTTAATCAATTAAATTTACCTCAAATCTAAAGCAAAGTAGTTTACCATGACCAACTTAATACATTTTTCTTTAAAAATTATATGGTTGAAATCATTGGATTATGTAGTGTAGTGGTCTGCACTGACCTCTCAGGCAAGTAACCACATAGACAGGTAGGTGTGGGTAGTGTGGTGATATTAGGGAGCCTAGGTGGTGTAATGGTTAGCACACTGGCTCGGAATGCAAAGAGATGTGGGTTTGAGTCCCGCTATAGGCGCAATATTTCCCATTTTCATCACCCCCCCCACGACAATGGTTGCTGTGACCATGATCCTATACACGCTGCGCACTGTATGGTTGTTGAACCTACCCTGTGTATGTATGTGCTAGTGCATTGCCTGTATGTATGTAATTGTAAGCATTAAAAGACTTACAATTCCATGGGGACGAGTGTTGTGGTCTGCACTGACCTCTCAGGCAAGTAACCACATAGACAGGTAGGCGTGGGTAGTGTGGTGATATCAGGGAGCCTAGGTGGTGTAATGGTTAGCACACTGGCTTGGAATGCAAAGAGATGTGGGTTCGAGTCCCGCTCTAGGCACAATATTTCCCATTTTCATCACCCCCTCCCCCCATGACAGTATCTTTAACTTTCGATGGTCCTTGATGTGGCCATAGATACCCGTCCCCTTTTCCTCAGCTCCCAAGAATAGTTACTTTCAATATATTAAAGCTGCATAGTCTGATGAAAGATCAAAATTTCAAAACCCAAACAATTATTTAGATTTAATTCTATATACCTAACTTAGATAATGATGAACTTTTGAAGCATTTATTGCTGCATAGACGGGCATGCTGAGTCAATTTGACCAAACCTGTTAGTGCAGAAAGCTATGGTGTTAGAGTTTTGGCGTGCTTGCCAAAACTAATTTGATATGTTCACACTTAAAATATCTCAACAGTTAGCCATTTAAAATATAAGTTACTTCAAGCTAAAGTAAGGTAGATAATAACTATCAGTTGAATACATTTATCTCAGAAAAGTGACAGAAACTCAAAAGCATCGGACTATGTATTTTTAAGGTAGAGATAGTAATATTCCACCATGATTCATGAAAATGTAAAGTTGTGTAGTGAATGTCACTGTCAGTCGACTTTGAATAGATGTGTGTGGTGATGTTTGTAGTGTACTATATATAGCATCTGTCGTTTGTGTGAGAGGGAAAATCGAACCTCTGTCAGTGTTAGCTTTGTGTTGGAGTAACTGTTCTGACAGCCATTCAATTTTAAAAATTAAATATTAAAATTAAAAAAAGATGTGTGTGTGTGTGTGTGGAAGCATTTAGTTAGTTTGGTGTAAACATTGTGTACATCTTTAAAAAAAATAATTCTTTTTAAAGAAAATCTAAGTTAATGTCAATGCCACCCTTAAAGCCCGGGACCCTATAATATACATCTTCCACAGGCATGCACAGCTGATACCGCGAAAATTAGTTCTTGCTGCTGCCGCCAGAGAGCAGTTTGTCGATGGAATTCTCTTATAAAACCTTTTCCACAGAACAAGAGTGAGTGAGTAACTTTTTTTTTTTTTATACCATATCAGCAACTATGGCCATATTCATGGTGAGCTGTAGTTTGTTGTTTTTCACATTTTATTTATATATATATATATATATATATATATATATATATATATACATATATATATATATATATATATATATATATATAATTCTACATAGAATAAAGAAGCAAGAATAAGAGTGGGTTGAAGATATATATAATCTCTGGCTAGAGGTTAATCGTGAGTAGAGTGAGTGAGCGCCACCAGACAAGTTACAGCGTTTGAAGGCATAATAGATGAGCAATTTAATAACAGATTAGCATAGTAGATGAGTTAGAATATAATAAGGAGTGAAAGGTGCCGATTATTTATACTTGTATAATACTTATACATCACATATTAATCTAGACTATATCACTCAACCAGTCAACAGAGAAGTTAAAGACAATAGGCTAAAATACTTAAGCGTTTTTATGTTTAAACATTATTTGCTTATCTAAGAGTAAAAGTTTGTATAAGTGCAAAACCTACGGGAAAAAAATCAGAGAAATCTATACAATTCAACTGTATCATTGAATACTTCACCTTTCACATTTTTATAAAGGTCTAGCAGATTATGAGTTTCATAAAAGCATAGTCTGGCCAATGCAAAATGGCTGCCATGATGCCCAATGAGCTGCTACCCACAACAGTAGTTCTTGCCACTTCCGTTAGAGGGACGGGTTGGTGGTGGAAATCGTCTGTAGGCCTACGGCTGTGAATCATATGCACATGGTTAAAAGTTATGTATGTCACGTCCGATAGCTTTACCAAACTAGTTGGTGAAGGCTTGTCTACATGAAGACATTTGTCTCAGTTTGTGTGTCATTTGTTTGTTCTTGTTTTACGTCCTAACAACATGTAAGGTCATATCAGGACCGGTACCGACTTGTGACAGTGCACACTCAGTTTGTATTTTGTACATGTCTTGTAATCATTAATAAAATCCGATATCATCCATGCGATATGTAAACCATGTCCTGTTTGTTCTGTCTGTCTACATATCTTGCTTCGATTTGTTTGTTGGCGTCTTACGTCCAAGCAACATCTGAGGTAATACTGCCGTGCGACAGTGCACGCTCGTTGCTACTTCATAGTGCTGCCTCTACTAGAAAACTGGGTCACTGGCACCATGGTCTGATATACCACAGAAGATCTTTTTATAAATAGAAACAATGTCTCTAAAACTATGTGTTTTCTACTCAAAATCAAAGATATTTCAAACTGAACCCAAGGTAGATTACAACGATCCCTGTTTTATTTATCTCAGAAAATGACAAAATATAATGACAAAACCCATCGGACTATGCAACTCTAATTTGACCACAGTAGTAGTGCCAGTGTTAATTCCCACATGATAGCATGATATATTCAATTATATTGTTATGCGTGTGCTTCCGTAGTAACAACACAAAAATCAATGCAGGTTTGATGTCTCATTTATCTCTCTATACTTCTAAACTTAAAGCTGCAAGGACACACTTTTCTAAACCAAACCACACCCTGCATATTCAACTTAGATACTGATGTACTCATTAAACATTTATTGCAGCTTAGTGATCATCATCATCGTGCTGTCAGTCGCAATGCAACAAAGACTGCTTTCATTACTTAACCGCCGCTCTCCATTTATCTCTCTGCTGTGAGAGTTATGTCCATGAGTCGGTCTTACTTAATCATGTCTCTCAGCTTCAGCTTTCTCTTGATAGTATCCTTGAACTGGAGATGAGGGCATCCTCTCTTTCTCTGACCAGAATACAAGTGAGAATAGAGGATCTGCTTTGGTTGCCTGTCTTTTTACATCCTCATCATGTGTCCAGTCCACCGGAGGTTCTTTCTGATCAGAAGATCTTCCACAGGGGACACCCCTGTCCGATCAAATATATCCTTGTTTGTCCGGCTTAGTGATACAGCACCTCAAAAAAGGGCACACCCAGCATCTCACTCTGCATAACATAATTGATATTTCATGTCTTAATAGAAATATCTCCAATGTTAAGCCTTTAACTTAAATTGCTTCAAATCAAAGTGAAATTGTTTATTATAATAGAACTAAAATTATCATCATCATGCTATCGGTCGCGATGTGACAAAGACTGCTTTCATTACTTGACTGCCGCTCTCCATTTAGCTCTCTGCTGTGAGAGTGACATCCATGAGTCGGTCTTAATGTCTCTCAGCTTCAGGTTTCTCTGAAACGTGAAGAACTAAAATACGTCTCTAAAAAAAAGATGGCAGAAAATCAAAACCATCAGATTGTGCAACCTTAATGTAACGCAGATCTCACAGCAACACCCCGAGGTGCACGACCGACCCCCTGCGCGTCTCGTCCCAGAACATGGCGCCCTGTTGTAATGAAGATCGTTTGCTCCTAAACCAACAACCGCGCGCATGCGCATGGCGGGAGACTTCCTTGTTGTTGGGCGCCCTGCCAACACAGTCCACACCGCCCTCTGGTGTAAACCATACACTCCCTTCCTTCACACCCCCACCTCCACCCACACCCACACCTCCACCTCCACCTCATCCTCCACCTCCGCCCCCACCCCAGCCTCCACCGCCCCCATTACATCTGAGCCGAAGAAAGGATAACTTGTGCAATTCCCATAACGTCGACTTGCGGAAAATGGATTAACTGTCATTTATAAATTTCTAAGCAAACTATATATACACTCCAGAGCTTATTAAATAGTACATGCGATAATGGGATTATCACTATCCATATTTAAGGCACACACAAACCAACCAAATCAGACTACAAAGGACTGGTTGCACGGTGTCAGGATAATGTGACTGTGTGGGACATCAGGTAATGGTGCCGGTGGCCTAATCTCCCAGTGAGGCAGCACTATAAAGTCTCCAAACCTACAGCAACCAACCACCCTACCCCTGACCCTCTTAGAAGACCGGGGTTGGGTTCCTAGATTACCTTTTCTCTCCACCCCCATGCGCTTCTCCACCTCCCCCCCCCCCCCCCGGACCCCCCCCCCCCCCCCCAAGATGTCTCCAACCACCCCCCACCGGAAGCCAACTCCCGGTCGCATGGAACCACCTTTGTCAGTGCCCATACACCACTGCAGATTTACAGCCTTCAGCGCGCCAACGCGACCGAAAACTCCCCAATAATAAACAACAATCAGACAAGATTTACATGCGCAAATTTCAATAAAAAGAAACTGACGACTTTTAATGAAAGCAGACGACATTTTGATTAATCTTTCTATGTTATATTTATATTATATATACCAAGTCACCCTATCTTGTGCTCCCTCTCTATCTATCCCCTTCACCCCCCCCCCCCCACACTCCCCTCACCCTACCCCCTACCCCTCACATCACTGCCCGACTCCAGCGGCGGCCATGTTTGTGACGTCACACCGTGCTTTGTCAGAAACCCGGCCTACAGGAAGCCGACTGGTCCGCCCGCCTCCGCCGCCTCCAACCACTGCCGCCAGCACCAGGCACGCCCCCTCGCCTCCACCGCCTCCACCGCCTCCACCTCCTTGCGACCAACACCAACACTACCTATTTCCAGTTGCGCTTCCATCGTGGACTTTACAGGGATAAAATTCACCCGCAAATAAAACCCCCAATCCAACAACACAACAACAAAAAAGGGAAACAGAAGCCACAAGCAGTTTTAAGTAAGTAAGTATAGCAGAGCAGACGATAAGAGCGGAAACCATGGCGACGTCATATCGTTCCCTGCGTGGTAGAAGAGCATTAGACGACGACTACAACAGCTCGGTAACGGTAACAACCAGAGGACACACCTACACACATGTTCCACTCGCAGGTTCCTCCAGGGTGGACCCTTACTGGCTTCTCCGGGAGGACAGTGACACGCGAGGTAGGTGTTTTTTTGTTGTTCAAGTGTTTGTTGTTGTATTACGTCCTAGCAACATCTAATGTCATATCAGGACGGGTACCGACTTGTGACAGGACGCACTCATGGTGACTTTATAGTGCTGCCCCACTAGGAAACACTATGACCTGATATCCCACTCAGTCACATTATTCTGACACTGAGCGAACCAGTCCTTGCTCTATCCTAGTAATGCCGAGCGCCAGGCTAGGAAGCGACAAGTATCAATTTTTAAGTCATTGGTTTGACTCGACCAGGGTTCGAACCCACAAATTTATGGGTTCGGATCCCCTGATCTCCCAAAATGGGGGACGGACGCTCAACTCATTCGGCCACCCCGATTGTCTCAATAGCATGTTGTCAGTGCTAATATACTGGTCTTCCATCCCTAATGATAATTGCTACTACACAGTAAATACATCTTCAAAAATATAGATAGACAAAATTACAAGGAAATAAGCAAAACATTGGTACATGAATGACAGGTAAAGAACAAGGTCAGAGAAAGAAAGAAATATATATAGGGAGGTAACTATGTTAGACTAGTATGGTAAGCGTTAGTAGGCGAGGGGGGCATAACTGATTGTCTTTCCACTGGTGACGTACTCATTGAAAGAGTGATAGGAATGTAGGGTGGGCCTTTGTGTTTGAACTGGTCTTAATGGTAATCTCAGGTAGGCCTATTGAGTTAGTAAGTAGGTTAATATTGATTAATCATATACCTCAGTAGGATCCAACTAGAATCATTTCCAGGCTCATTCTGTTGTCGGTGGGGTCTTTGGTCTAGTTGGTCGCTGCTGGTTGAGTTGGTTACTTTTAGCAGACGACAATCGACAATCTCCCCCAGCGTCCCTTTCCCCTCCCGGACCCTCTTCTTGTCCAGTTGAGGTGCTCCTAAATGTGCGCTTAGTGTTGTCGATTCGCTTGTGAGTTTTCATTTTGGTTCCACCGAGTTACTTCTAGTGGCTTCCTGACTGACTGACTGCATGTGGGGAAGTGGACTGAAATAAAACTCTTGATTAAGTTGGTTTCGGGCGTTGTGAGGAATAGTGTGCTTCTAGGAAGAATTCCAGGAATGTGTACCGTATGTTTATTTATTTGCTATATAATTTATTATGTGGATATAAATAACGGCAGCCCCTTAAAATGTTACTCTGTAACCATCTTATCTTCCATGTTATTTGCTGCGGAGCGGGCATTCTCTACTCCCCCGCCCCCTATACCGTGAGCCAACTGTCACTCTGCTCACTTTCAAAACCAAGTCCTAGTAATCTTTCTCATTTGCGAACGAACTATTTATATATGTATACTTATTTATTTATTTATTTACCGGCAGGACACTGATATCGGAGTACCGTTGACCATGCATCGATTCTCCTCTTCCTCCTTCTTCTTCTTCTTCTTCTTCTTCTTCTGCACCTTCTTGTCCGCCTTCCCCTACTTCTCCCCTTCATTCTTCTGCTTCTTCTTCTTTTTCTTATTCTTCTCCTTCTTTTTCTTCTTCTCCCCCTCTGCCCCTCCTCCTTCTTCTGCTTCTCCTTTTTTATTTTTCTTCTTCTTTTTCTTCTTCTCACCCTCCTTCTTCTTCATCTCATTCTTCTTCTCTTCCTCCTCCCATTGTCTTTCTTCTTCTTATTGCCCTTCTTCTCCTCCTTCTTCTTCCATTCTCCCTCCTTCTTCCATTCCCTTCCCCCTCCTCCTTCTTCTCTTTCTTCTCTTTCCCCTTCTTCTTCTTGTTATTATAAGTACAACAACACAACACTATAGTAGGGCTATATATATTTGTTAATGGATTAACTTTAATTCCTGGAAGATACGATGAAGCAGACGAGAGTTGCTGTAGGCGCAGACGTTCTTTTGTGGGTGTGTTTCTGGGTGGGTCGGCGCCCCCGTTTTGGCGGGAAGGCGGGGCGGGTGTCGTACACGTGTACACCCCGCCGTGCAGACGACACCACATCCGGGCTCGTGTTGTGTCAGTCTACGTGACTGGGTTGTGGGGTGTTGGCTGCGGGATGAGGGTGTGGGGTAAGAGGTGAGGGGTGAGGGGTGAGGGGTGAGGGGTGAGGGGTGAGGGGTTGGGGGTGTGGGTGTGGAGAGGGATCATTCAGCAGTGATAGGGATGTACGGTTGGGAATGTGATTGTGTGGGGTGAGGGGTGTGGAGTGAGGGGTGAGGGGTGAGGGGGAGGGGGTGAGGGGTGTGGGTAGGGGGTGAGGGGTGTGGGTGGGAGGTGAGGGGTGTGAGGAGGGGTGAGGGGTGATGGGTGTGGGTGTGGGGTGTGGGGAGGGGTGAGAGGTGAAGGATGTGGGGAGGTGTGTGGGGTGTGGGGTGTGGGGTGTGGGGAGGGGTGAGAGGTGAAGGATGTGGGGGAGGTGTGTGGGGTGCGGCGTGCGGGGTGAGGGTGACGGGAGTGGGGTGCGGGGTGCGGGGTGCGGGGTGAGGGTGGCGGGAGTGGGGTGCGGGGTGCGGGGTGCGGGTATGAGGTACAGGGTGAGGTTGTAGGGTGCGGGGTGGGTTGCGGGGTGCGGGTAGTGGATGTGGGTGTGGACAGGGATCTGTCGGCAGGATAGGGATGCACGGTCGGGAATGTGTCTGTATGTCTGTGTGTGTCTGTGTGTGTTTGTGTGTGTTTGTGTGTGTTTCTGTGTGTCTGTGTGTGTCTGTGTGTGTCTGGGTGTGTCTGTATGTGTATGTGTGTGTCTGTATGTGGGTGTGGATGACGCGATGGTCTTGTCTATATGATCTATGTGACGTCTGTGTGTGTCTGTGTGTGTCTGTGTGTATCTGTATGTGTGTGAATGTTGCGATGGGTTTGTCTATATGATCTATGTGACGAGTGTCTGTGTGTGTCTATGTGTGTTTGTGTGTGTCTGTATGTATATCTGTGTGTCTGTATGTGTGTGTGAATGTTGCGATGGTCTTTTCTAAATGATATATGTGACGTGTGTCTGTGTGTGTGTCTGTGTGTGTATGTGTGTGTGGATGTAGCAATGATCTTGTCTATGTGATCTATGTGACATGTGTGTGTCTGTGTGTAAAAATATACGGATTTTCGGTTAAGAATTATACATTGGCAGAGAGCATTATTATTCTTGGATGCCGGAGTGGGAATCAGGTTATGTAAACTAAAAGTAACTAAAATTAATAGAATCCCACTCCCATTGTACATGATACTGAGTGAGGTAAACTATATGCTATATATTATGAGTGGAGGTGATGGAAATGTACATGATGCTGGGTGGTGTAAACTATCTGTTCTATATGATGTTTGGAGTTAATGAAAAGAGTTCCTTTGCAAGAAACAGTACATGATTATTGAAATGTTTCTCTATGTGTTCATAAAGAATACAATTGGAGGAAAAGAACAATTTTACTATATATATCTATATACATATCTGTAACTGTATACAACATCCTGTCCACCCAGGACCACCGACTGACCCACCTGCCTAATTTGCATATGTATAGAGTGCACCACCTGCAGCTGGTTTGAGTGACAGCCCCCTACTGGGGGGTGGCCACCCACCCAGTCTGTGGGGAGTGTCTGATTGGCTGGCTGGGGAATGTCCGGTCACCTGACTCCCTTGGCCCATCCTGACCACACACTAGTCTCAATTAAGTAATTATTCAAAATTCTGCTTCTGAGAGACGGAAGAGAATCACTCTCATCCTGGCTCTGGAGTGAGACACACCTACTTTAGAGCAGGAACCCCAGACACTCTGTCTGATGCTACCTAAATTCATCTATTCAAATTGAGTGTATACACAGCGATAGGACTCCTGTCCCATGGGCTGTAGGCACTGCTTTCAGTATATAGGCTAAAGTGACAATGAGACATAGTGTGGGCAGTATATGAGGAGTGCAGGTGCTAGGTCACATGTAAGGGGGGTGACAGGAGTTGCTGCCAATAAAGCACAACTTATTCACTGTTCATCTGTGTGACTAGTTTTCCTTCCTCGTTCCAGACATGGTTAAATTGATTAGGCTGATTGCATCACAGGTGAAATGAAGGGGGAGAGTTTTGTAATTACATAGGGTGCTCACAGCGGCAGAGCACTCCGTGTTTTTATATATGTGTGTCTGTGTGTGGCTGTGTGTGTCTGTGTGTGCCTGTGTGTATGTGTGTCTGTGTGTGTATGTATGTGTCTGTATGTGTTTGTGTGGATGTGTGTGTGGATGGTCTTGTCCATATGATCTATGTGACATGTGTGTGTGTCTGTGTGTGTATGTGTGTGTCCTTGTGTGTCTTGTGTGTCCGTGTGTCTGTGTGTTTGTGTGTGTCTGTATGTGTGTGTGGATGTGTGTGTGTGGATGGTCTTGTCCATATGATCTATGTGACATGTGTGTGGCTGTGTTTGTCTGTGTGTCTGTGTGTGTATGTGTGTGCCTGTGTGTATGTGTGTCTGTGTGTGTATGTATGTGTCTGTATGTGTGTGTGGATGTGTGTGTGGATGGTCTTGTCCATATGATCTATGTGACGTGTGTGGAGGTGAGGGTAGGGAGAGGTGTGGGTGAGGGTTGTTCGTGTGAAGGTAAATCTAGCAAACAACAACGAAACTGATCGATCGCTAATTACACATATGGTCCACGTGGATACACACTATTCTACACACACCAATGACATACATTCATGGTAATATAACATATATTTAATCTATTATATATAATCCTACCACATAATGTAATAATCCAGTATGTAAAGTGGTCATTCTCTGAAACTGGGTGCCACATATTTAGTTTCCACGTTACGACGGTGATAATTAATTCTTTCTCATTTTTTTGGTGGCAGCTTGCCTCTGTGTTTTAACCGTCTTAGCAGTACTACATGTATTTAATTTATCCCACAAAATGTATCAAAAGAATGTTTGCATGATTTTGTGCTAAAGTGAAAATCTGCACATCAACATGATCCATTTACCCAAACATTTTTTCAATTTTTCTTATTGTAAGACATGTATCAGATCTTTTAAAAATGTGTTGTGTATGTTAAAGGGATGTTCTGGATGTGGGTTTGATTTCCAGGGTTACACAAGTGATATTAGTTATTACCATACTGCTCAATTTGTATAAGATCAAAATCAAAAAGTGAAATAGCTTCTTATTTTTCTTTTTTTTCCCAATTCTGATATATTTATATATAATGCGCAAAATGCAAACCTTCAAATGAACATGGATTCTGCTATTATTTGGAATGCTTTCTGCTATTATTTCCAAGGGCTTCAGGTTGATTTGCATATCACATTTTAGTGCCCATGCAGTTTCAGAGAATGACCCAAATACATAATAGAAGCTGTTCTACCTAATTTCCAACACAAACAAGGAACTGCATTACATGGATTTTATTCAAGAGAAGTCATCGGTATAAGAGGCAAGGTCAATCAAACAAGTAATCAATCAAATGAAGTCAAAAGTCAGGAAATCAGGCTCTCAACCATAACGATGTGTTCTTATTGTAGGGATGGGTGGGCGGCTGAGTAAGGTGGTAGTTGTTGTCAGTCAGGCATCTGGAGGCGTTGTGTTGAAGTCCAGGACCTGCCGGCCCGTCATCGACCGGAAGTGACCTCACAGATCTCGCATGGCGAGATGTGGTTCCGTGGAGGTCCAGCAGGGTGTGTGATGGGTGTTCGGCTTCGAACCCAGGGGGTGCCACCGCATGGAGCAGCCCCTCGTTCGCACGCAAATTACCCATGTTGACCAACCAACATGAACAATTCCACTGATGGCAGCAGCACCTGGAGGGAGAAGTGGGAAACAGAAAGGTGCCTGCCTAGTAGCAGACCAGTTCGCCCCCCAGGTCGCTCACTGCCTCCCTCAAGGACCTCAAATAGCAGTTGGATGTTATAGTAGTTAGTTGACATATATCAGCACAAATACAAATAGAGTAGATAACAATTACAGTTACAAGACAATTACATAATTAATAATACATGTATAATAAATTGATACATTCCATAATATGTTATAATATAATAGAATATGTACTCTGTCCTATTGTACACCAATACATCTACACTCATTCAATGTAAAGCAATTCCTTATGTATATATATTATGAGAGAAACGCGTCTACCCAATTACAAAACCAAAACATATGCACACATGTAATATCAAATAAAAGGCAATATGTAAATATACAACAAGCAAATATTACACTCAACTATATATACACCAATACACATACTTGTTTATTTTGTTGTTGGGGTTTTGCGTTCTAGGAAAGGCTTGGGATTGATACCGACTTGTGACAGATTACGCTCATGTGGACTTTATAGTGCTGCACCCATATTTGGGGTCCATACAATGTCATTGCAAAAACTGCGGGGTCACGCTAAATCGGGGTTCAGTTTACTGAAAAACCTTTGATTTAATTAAATCTGAGTCCAAGGAATCATCGCATTATATCCAAAATGGCGCTACATCAGGGCGCATTATAACATGATTTCACTGTATTATTTTGTAGTCTGACAATGGAAAAAAGATTCTCTGGAATGCAACTATGTGATCAATTGATGTCAATCTTTCTTCAGATATATATATTTTTTAAATAATTTTATTGATGGTTTATTTACCTTGTCCATAACATATCATAGTTCACGAGAGAACTCCTTTTCAATGCTGAAAAGCTGGAGTCATTAGTTTATGCTTTATTGTCTTGAATGATTTGTTAATAATATTTGCAAGTGTATTTATCTCAGAGCTACCTAGGAGCTTCCTGGTCCACAATTACCATTCTTGTAGGGTAGGTAATATCAAAGACCCTATAATACTAAGACGGCTCACTCAGCCTGTTCTGTGTAATCAAAATGATCAAACCCACCACTTGGTGCGCTGCCTGTTCTCTTGGTTAAGCAGGTGCTGTATTATATGTATAAAGGTATATATGAATGTGAAAGATGTGTGATGATGGCGATGATGATGATGATGCTGATGATGATGTGTATTTGTTCATAGCAATTTCATATTGATGTGTATTCATACTTACCTATATCATATATAATATAATTGTATGTGTTTACATGTGAAACACCAACCAGCAGCCAGGCTGATCAAACCCACCACAAGGTGGCACTGCAAAATTTACATTACCATGGGAGAGATAGGGAGTGAGCCATCTTAGTATTATAGGGTCTTTGGTAATATGTCAACATACCAAATGTTATAATGACAATGTTCTCCATTGGTTCTTTGGCTAGGTATTTTGTTTTATGTATATGTTTTTTGTATGTTTCAATGGATTTTATGTCTCTGATCTTGCTCGGTTGTTCATTGATCTGGTCATCTTGATATTGTCTCAGAGCGCTGACACAGTTATGAACCCAACCTGCTGTTCTAGCCTGGAATGTGGCGTTCACATCGACATGTGGAATACAATGCCTACACACCTGTGTAACCTCACCTGGAGGGTATAGAACTTAGAAGTTATCTTGGGTAGGTTTCCAGGGTGGGGCGGAGGGAGAAGGTGAGAGGTGGGCTCTAGATGGGTGGACAACAATGGAGGAAACCTAGCTGTTATCTCTCCCCTCTCTCTCTCTCTCTCTACATCTCCGTCTCTTCCTCTCCTCCTCTCTCTCTCCCTCTCTCTCTCCCTCTCTCTCTCCCTCTCTCTCTCCCTCCCTCTCTCTCCCTCCCTCTCTCTCTCTCCCTTTCTCTCCCTTATCTCCCTTTCCCTCTCTCCCTCTCTTGCTCTTTCTTCCTTTCCCTCTCGCCCCCTCTCTCTCACTCTCTCCCATCCTTTCTCTCGCTCTCTCTCCCCCTCTCTCCATCTCTCTCCCTCCCTCGCTCTTCCTCGCTCTCCCGCTCTCTCCCTCGCTCTCCCTCTCTCTCCCTCTCTCTCCCGCTCTCTCCCTCTCTCTCCCGCGCTCTCCCTCTCTCTCTCCCTCTCTCTCCCTCTCTCTCTCCCTCTCTCTCTCCCTCCCTCCCTCTCAACGAGCTGTCCAGCTGGCATATTATTTAATAGTTATTTGGCTCCAGTGATTTTCTAGTATTATTTAATGTTATTAAGCTGCTATTTTATTATGTGGCGGATGTGGTGGCTGAATCAGGTAGAGCGCAGGCTTCCCATGTGGAAAGACACACGTTTGAATCCCAGTCAAATCAAACCAATGACTTATCAAATTTATACTTGTTGTTACCTAGCCTGGTGCTCGGCATTAATAGGATAGGGCAAGGACTGGTTAGATGTGACTGAGTTGGGAAATCGGGTCATGATACCAGTGGCCTGGACTCCCAGTGGGACAGCACTATAAAATCGCCATGAGTGTGCATTGTTATAAATCAGTACCCATCCTGATATGATCTGAAATGTTGCCAGGACACTAACTCCAAAGGACAAACAAAACTAAATATCACAGATGTAGCCATGGCCATACATACTTCAAAGTCCTAGGCATAATGACAATCCTCTCTGTGGCAGAGTGGTTAGAGTGTCTGACTTTTTTCTAGGTCGGACTCCTAATCTGAGGGTCAGTGGTTCGATTCCCCGTGCCCCCACCTCTGCCAATTTGGATTTCCACCGCTGTGTATAACTTACAGCGACATCAAAGGCCAGTTGCTCTCATACCATGTCTATGTGGTGTGGGAGGTTAAAAATCCCTTGGGTCGGTAAAAGTGTAGACTCAGGCTTTCTATCGGCAAACTGTCTAATGGTGAAAACAAGTCTATCCATGATAGGCAGTATAAATCTTCAAGAAAAAAAAAAAAAAAAAAAAAAAAATCCTCGTTGATGTGATGGAGACATTTCAACTGGGTCTCAGCTTCTGCATCCATCTCTTTTAAATCAATTGATGCTTCTGTTTCAACCCATTTAAGATCACTGCACGCACCCATTAGGACTAGTGCGCTTACACATATGTAAAATCATGTCTTAAAATGGAATATAACATGAAATAACATGGCTATAGAGCGCCTTTAAATGGCAATAGTTTTATAACAGCCGGTATACCATGAATGTCCATAGACGTCTATCCTCAAACTGTCATTTGTGCAATTGGTGAAATTGGTACAAATGGTGAAATTGGTACAAATGGTGCAGTTGGTGTAATTGGTGAACTTGTTGTAATTGTTGCAAATGGTGTAATTGGTGAAATTGTTGTAGTTGTTGCAAATGATGCAGTTGGTACAATTAGTGTAATTGGTGGAATTGGTTAAATTGATGTGATTGGCATGATTGTTGTAATTGGCGTAATTGGTGTCATCGGTATACGTGGTGTTATTGGTGTAATTGGTGCCATTAGTGTGATTGGTGTGACTGGTGTGACTGGTGCGCATGGTGCGCTTGGTGCACTTTGTGCACTTTGTGCACTTTGTGCACTTTGTGCACTTTGTGCACTTTGTGCACTTTGTGCACTTCGTGCACTTGGTGTGGGATTGGTGTGGGATTGGTGGGATTGGTGTGATTGGTGTGATTGGTGTGAATGGTGTGAATGGCGTGAATGGCGTGAATGGCGTGAATGGCGTGATTGGCGTAAATGGCGTAAATGGCGTAAATGGTGTACTTGTTGTAATTGGTGTTATTGGTGTACTTGGTGTCCTCGTGGATGTATGTGGTGGCTCTGTGGTGTAATTAAGTATTGGTGTCTTATAATAGGCAGGCTGGCTGTCTATGTTGGCTGACTCGCTGCAGCTCTATCGTCCCCTGACCCAGCCATACCAACACCCGTGTACACACCATACTGTGTACTACTGTATGTTGCACATACTGTGTGCAACATTTGTATAGGTGACACCATCTGGGAAATACAAATAACCCTAGTTATTTTAGTGCCAGTATTACATAAAAACGGGCATTGTTTTCATCAGACGTGATGGCCGAATGACTAGAGTGCCCACCTCCCGGTTTGTTAGGTCATGGGATTTGAACCCTGGTCGACCTAATACCTGGCAAGTAAGCCAGCACTCTTACCAATGCAGCCACTGCGTCCAGTCATAGAATAGAGTAATTGGTTGGATATTGCGCACACCTATGACTGTCAGTATTAAATTATTCCCATTGCAGGGTTGAGCAAGGATACCAATGGTGCTCACTGGGGTTAAAGCTGCATAGTCCGATGAAGCATCACATTTTCAAAACCAAAACAAATATCTCAATTTGATTCGACATATCTAACTTAAATACTGATGTACTTGGTAAACATTTGTCACCACATAGAAGGGAATACTGAGGCAATTTAATAGAACCTATTACTGCAGAAACCTATGGTGTCAGAGTTTTGGCAAGCTTGCCAAAACTAATTTTGCTTGTTTGCACTTAAAATATCTCAAAGGTAAGCTATTTAAAATAAAAGTTACTTCAAGTGAAAGTAGGGTAGATTATAACGATCACCCTAATATGTTTATCTCAGAAAATGACAGAAACTCAAAACCCATCGGACGATGCAACTTTAATGTTGTATTGGGACACTTGTAGTAGTCTGTGTAATGCTTCATCAAACTTGCTGCATTGATGGTATATGAAATCGCATTAAACTATGTATATATGTATGTGTAGTGGTCTGCACTGACCTCTCGGGCAAGGAGTCACATAGACAGGTAGGCATGGGTAGTGTGGTGACATCAGGGAGCATAGGTGGTGTAATGGTTAGCACACTGGCCTGGAATGCAAAAGAGATGTGGGTTAGAGTCCCGCTCTGGGAGCAATATTTCCCATTTTCATCACCCCCATGACACTGGTTGCCGTGACTATGATCCTGTACAAGCTAGGTGCGGTATAGTTGTTGAACCTACCCTGTGTATGTAAGTGTGTTGCATTGCCTGCATCATGTATGTATGTAATTACAAGCATTAGAATACTTACAATTCCAGGGTGAAGAGTGTAGTGGTCTGCACTGACCTCTCGGGCAAGGAGCCACATAGACATGTAGGTGTGGATAGTGTGGTAACATCAGTGAGCATAGGTGGTATAATGGTTAGCACACTAGCCCAGAATGCAAAGAGATGTGGATTCAAGTCCCGCTCTAGGTGCAATATTTCCCATTTTCATCACCCTCACGACATATGTATCCATCTGAAAAAAAACGCCAGTTAAGCTGGAAAGTACCCGACTAAAGTGGTTCCAGATTCTGCCGATAGATGTCACTAGCTTAACTGATGAGATGTAGTACATATGAAGAGAGTGGCGGTGAAATTCCAGAAGAAAAATACAAAATAGTTGTCTTTAAAAAAATATATATTACAAGGATAAGAGCTTGATGGCTATTGCGATATGAATATCTGAATATAATCAAGCATTTTATTATTTTTTCCATGCATTCTTGATTGAAATATAGCATGTGGAATCATAGGCAGTCGGGGAATGTACCCAATTAGAGTGGTTCCAGATTCTGGCAATAGATATCACTGGCTTAACTGGTGCGGTCTATTGGCCAGCCAGCTGATGAGGTGATCACGTGAACAGTAGCTGAGATAAGGACTGACTAATAACTAATAAAGTCAGTTGCAGTTCAGAGCTTGAAGTGCCCACATGTATATTACAGTCTGCACTGACCTCTCAGGCAAGGAGCCACATAGACAGGTAGGCATGAATAGGGTGATTGCATCAGGGAGCAAAGGTAGTGTAACGGTTAGCATACTGGTCCCCGAATGACAAGATGTGTGGGTTCAAAATCTACTCCAGGGCACACTATTTCCAATATTCATCACCCCATGACACAAGTTTGATCACCAGTGTTGATCAAGTTTCCGGCTTTCAACAAATACCAGAATCTTTCTTGTTGAACTGACCAGACGGCATGGCCGAATGAGTTGAGCGTCCGTCTCCCATTTTGGTAGATTGTGGGATTCGAACACGCGTTCAAACCCTGGTCCAGTTAAATCAATACAACACAAAAGAACTAAAGTAAAGCTACTAGAAAACAGAAGAATAATCCACCTAAAAACATTAGCATATGGATATAGCCAAGACATTAAGCGTCTAACCCAACCACTAAGGGACACCAGAGCAAGCAAGGTACCACTACTAAGGCAGACCAGGAGCCGAATCAAAGCCCATGAAAGGAGCATGCTGGAAATGGCAGCCAAGGCATGGAATGCCCAAACGGTGAAAGAAAGACAAATTCCTGACCTAAAAACATACAAAAAATATCTGTGCAAAATAAAAACTGGAAACCCCAACTGAACTGCACCACAAGGGGGCAGGTGATATGTCATGGCCCCCAACTGGACAGCCCAGGGCAGGACAACCAGAAATATAAAAGCCAGATAACATATCTAACAACAATATAAGTCAAATCAAATTCAAACATAACTCAACCACCTATTACGTACAGGCCTATGGTCATGTAAATAAAATAGGCTAGTATAGAATTAAGTAGAAAAAAGCGGAAAACTCTTCCCAAGAAAACCCCAAAACACTAACATAGAACCTTAAGAAAACAACTAACATAGTAATAAGAATAGAACAAAGATACAATGCCAAGAGGGCCCCAAAAAAAACTAACATAGACTACTAAACATACCAACAGACTATCTATCTGCTACTGAAATGCAGACAATCAAATAACTTATCAGCAGCTACTGCTTGGTAAGACAACACCAAAACTACAGCTGGCCAGCATTGAAAACAAGCCTGGGTACCCGGGCTTACATGCTATGGACAGTATAAATACAGCCTCAATAAAAAATATATTAAAAAAACTTAAAAGTTTATAATTCTCACTTCCTAGCCAGGCACTCAGCATTATTAGGATAGGGCAAGGACTGGTTGGCTCAGTGTCAGGATAATGTGACTGAGTGGAATATCAGGACATGGTGCTGGTTGGTTGATCTCCTAGTGGGGCAGCACTGTAAATTCGCTATGAGTGTGCATGGTCACAAATCAGTTCCCACTCCTGATATGACTTTAGATGCTGCCAGGATGTAAAACTCCAAGAACCATCCAATCCTGTTGAACCTTCGACACTCTTCCTCAGCCGCCTTGAAGCCTGGGGGCTGCGTCCATTGGCTACCAGACCGGAAGTAACCAGCGCCACCTGGTGGGTGCCCTTTCCTACAAGTGCCAGGATGTGTGGCCAGCTCTCCCTCCTCTAGCATAGACTGGACAGGATGGTTGAGCTGGGAGGGCGCTAAGTTGCCACGCGGGAGGTTGTCGAGCCAAAGACAGGATTTATCAAATTCACACTTGTCGCCATCTTGTCTGGTTCTCGGCATTACTAGGGCGGGGATAGGTTAGCGCAGCAATAAGCTTTACTTTTCGTTCCCTCAGAAACTGAATAATGTATCTGTGCAAGATATTCAGAAAGGGTTGGTTGTTGGAGTTTTACATCCTGGAAACATCTAAAGTCATATCACAACGCGTACCGATTTGTGACTGCTCATTCATGGCGTCTTTATAGTGCTGCCACACTGGAAAAGCAGGTCGCTGGCACCATGACCCGATATCCCACTCACTCACATTATCCTGACACTGAGCTAACCAGTCCTTGCCCTGTCCTATTAATGCCGAGTGCCAGGCTGGGAAGTGACAAGTATCAATTTGATAGGTTATTGGTTTGACTCGACCGGGAACCAAACTCCTGATTTCCCACACGCGAGGCCCGCGCTCTACCGATTCGGCCCCCACGCCCGGTAAATTCAGAAAGGGTGTCAGCAGCATGGTACCCAAGTGGGGGTCGCACTATAAATTCGACTATGACTATGAGTGCGCAGTAGGCCCCCCCCCCCATCTTGAGGTCAGAAGATGACGATGTGCTACCAAATATTTGCACTAAGTTTGTTTTATTTCTGACTGTGTTTCAATGCAAAAGAAATATTTAGATTTGCATAATCAGATGGTTGGTTGTTAGAGTTTTACATCCTGGCAACATCAACGGTCACATCAGGACGGGGCAGAATCAGATGGTAACCAGACGGGATGGCCGAATGAGTTAAAGCGTTCGTCTCCCGTGCTGGTAGATCATGGGTTCGAATCCTAGTCGAGTCAAACCAATGACTTAAATATTGATACTTGTAGCTTCCTAGCCAGACGCTCGGCATTACTAGGGTAGGGCAAGGAGCAGTGGAATAAGGAAGACCAGTCGTCTGCGACTGAAATTTCCCCTGCTTAAACAACTAATGTACCAAAAAAAATTAAAATAAAATCATCGGGGGAAGAGTGACTGAGTGTGATCAGACAAGTTACCGCATTTGCAGACAGGGGGCGCCAGATTTGGACCAGTTGCACAGCCGATGAACAATTAATAGTAAGCGCAGTCGGATAATAATACGGAGTGAAAGCTTCCGATTAATTATAGTTGTATAATGTTTATGCATCATATATTAGATTAATCATCATATTCTACTTTACTTTACTTTGAACCAAGTAATTTTTAACTGGTTGACTTTGGACATATTTGAAGTGAAAGAAAACTAAATTTAATTAATTTTGGTGTGCATGTCGAAATTCTGGGTATCATAGGCTTCAGCAGTGACAAGTTGCATTACATAGACTCAACATGACCTTCTAATGCAGCAATACATGTTCAATAAGTGCAATGTCTAAACTGGACATTTAGAATCAAGTCTAGGTAAGTGCTTTGGTTTAGACAATTTTATTTTTTCTTTGGATTATGCAGTTTTAACTACAAGAACCGGAAGTGCGAAAATCGGACAGATACCGGAAGTTAATAGTGTGTATTTATGATTATTATTATAAATTTTTTTTTTTTAATGATGGTGTATTTACAGCTGGTAAAGCCCTGGTCATATGGCCGTTAGTGGACGTAGTTGAACATAGGTGAACGTAGTGGAGGCTAAAGGGCGCATTCCTTACACGCGGCATGTGGTATGCGGCATGCAGCATGCGGTATGCGAATGGCATGATTCCTTACACGTGGCATGCGGCATGCGGCATGCGGCATGCAGCACATGACTGGCTATATTAAAAAAATAAAAATAAACAAGTATACTCAATACTGCACTGTATATGACCTAATATGGCATTTATATCTATGTACCTCTTTGGACGTCACATGGGGGTTCCTACCTTTATAATTACCAAATTAGTTTTCATATTTTTGTGGCTATGGTAGCATTTTTACCAACCCAAACCCCACGACCACCACTACCATATGTTTCCCCTCTGCACCCTTGTGTGTGACCATTCCGTAATGCTCAGTCACCTCTCCTCGTCTAAAACTAATGGACAAGTGCGACTGACTGAACCCCACCACCACCACTACCATATGTTTCCCCTCTGCACCCTTGTGTGTGACCGTTCCGTAATGCTCAGTCGCCTCTCCTCGTCTAAAACTAATGGACAAGTGCGACTGACGTTTCTATTCGCACACCGCGTGCCGCATACTGCATGCCGCACCGATCGCTACAGGGACCGATCGAGTTGACGCATTCGCATTCGCATTCGCATTCGCATACCGCGTGTAAGGAATGTAGTCCATTGACTTCAAGGCGTTTTGATTTTTTGTCGCATTCGCATACCGCATGCCGCGTGTAAGGAATGCGCCCTTTACATGGGTCAAATGTGGTGTAAGTTTGTTCAACTACGTTGAAATATGTTAAGGTACGGCACCGTTTGCCACTGAATGATACGGATAAATATGTTATGGTACGGATGCCGGTATGTTCACTACATTTAACTACGTTAGCCTCCACTACGTTCAAGTACGTCCATTAATGACTATGTGACCACAGCATGCGCAACGTGGAACGGCCATGGTTTTGTGCAGGTAAAATTACACTAGAGTATGCTAGAGTACGCTAGAGTATGCTAGAGCATGCTAGAGTATGCTAGAGCATGCTAGAGTATGCTAGAGTACACTAGAGTATGCTAGAATACATTAAGAGGTATGTTCTACTATGTTCTACTACGTTCTACTACATTCAAAATTCAGCCTCTAATGTACCGCGCTCTTTTGAACATGTCCACAAATTAAATCGGAGATCACGGCTCACCCACATTATTACCGAGTTAACATCAAGGACAAGTATGGATGCCGGTACATTCAACTACGTTCAACTACGTTCAACTACTTTCAACGATGTTAGCCTCCACTACGTTCACCTACTTCCACTAATGGCTATGTGACCAGTGCTTTATAGTCTTGTGGTTCCCCTTGTTTCGTTACTTTCAGTTGTTGTGTAGTTGTCGACTGTGTGCATTCTTTCTCTGTATAGCTGCATCCACACTATAGCAAATCCACAGTTTATAGACATGGCGGGAAGTACAGTGGATACCGGGATGGGTGATGTTGTGTGGTGTATGTACTGTTATATGGGTTGTGTATTGGCAGCATCATAATGCAGTAAGACCATCACTGGAGGCCAATAGATACAGCCATGATTAGTGCCTTCAGAAGGCCAGCACGGCATGGTGGGATGAGGACAGGTTAGGGGCTCATACTTTAGGGGTTTGAGAGTTTGAGAGATTGGGAGATTGGAGGGGTTGAGAGATTGAATGGTTGTGGATTAAGGAATTGATGGTTTGAGGTTTGAGGGTTTGAAGGTCTCTGGGATTGAGGGATTGAAAGTTTCAGGGTTTGGAGTTTCAGGGTTTGAGGGGAAAAGGGATTGAGGGTTTGATGGAGTGGTAATTTGAGTGTTTGAGAGCTTTGAGTGTTTGATGGTTGAGGAATTGAGGGATGAGGGTTTGAGGGATTGAGTGTTGGAGGGATTGAGGGTATTAGGGTTTAAGTGATTAAGTGTTTGAGGATTGAAGGATTGAGTCTATGAGGGTTTGAGGGTTTACGGGTTTGAGGGTTTAAGGGCTTAAGGGTTTGAGGGTCTCAGGGATTGAGTGTTTGAGAGATTGAAGTATTGAGAGTATGAGGGTTTGCTAGTTTGGGGGTTTATGGGTTTGAGGGTTTAAGGGTTTGAAGGTTTGAAGGTTTGAGGTTTAAAGGTTTGATGGTCTGAGGGTCTGAGGGATTGAGTGTTTGAGAGATTGAGGTATTGAGAGTATGAGGGTTTGAGAGTTTGAGGGTTTATGGGTTTAAGTGTTTGAGGGCTCGAAGGTTTGAGGTTTAAGGGTTTGAGCGTTTGAGGATTTGAGGGCTTGAGAGTTTTGAGGGTTTGAAGATTTGGGGATTTGAGGGTTTGAATCCTCTGAGGAGAGAGGGGTTGCCGGGACTGGAATAATGAGAGTTTGGGGGGATTGGACTTTGTGGTTTCGGGACACGGGTAAGGGGTTGGGTAGGCTGGTGCGATAATGGATTAGGAAGGTTGGGGGTTGGATTCTTCATTCAGTGTTTGAGGAATAGTGGGTATGTGTGTGTGTGTGGGGGGGGGGGGGTCGGCAAAGGGTAAGGGGGTTGAGGGCGGGCGGTGGTTGAGGGTTAGGGTTTGAGGATTCAATGGATTGGGGGTTGATGTGTTGGTGTTTGGAGATTGGGAGTTAAGGGTTGGGGGTTAAGGATTGGAATATTTTGTATTGGGAACTTTTTGGGGGTGTTAGTTATATTAGAACAATATTGCGAATATGTCATTTCATGGCCACCCTACTGTTGTTAAGCGCCAATCTCGAAAAATGCCTCGTGAGTTTAGTGTAATCAATAATCCAGTGGCAACCTACGTTTTCAAATAAAATAATTCAGAATGGCGCACCTTTGCAAGGTTCGTTTTAAGAAATTTATTTTATTGATCTTTCGGCTTTAAGAAATTATTTTGACAATTATTATAAGTAATTCTGCTGCTGTGGCCATATCATGTTAGAAACGCCAGTTCACGCTGAGTTAAATGTCCGATGGTTTTGAATTTCTGTCATTTTTCTGAGATAAATATACGAGGTTGATTGTTATAATCTACTTTACTTTAGTTTGAAATAGCTTTTATTTTAAATGGCAAATACTGCTGCACTTATTAAACATGTGTTGTCACATAGAAGGGCATGCTGGTTTAATGGAACCTCTTACTGCAGAGACCCTAAAGTTGCATAGTGCGATGGTTTTGAATTTCTGTATTCTTTCTGAGATTAATATATTATATTATATCAATCACTAGTATCTACTTTACATTAGTTCAAAGTTACTTTTATTTTAAATGGTAAACTTTTGAGATATTTTGAGTGCAAAGATGTAAAATTAGTTTTGGCAAGCTTGTCAAAACTCTGACCCCCATAGACTTCTGCAGTAACAGGTTCTGTTAAATTGACTCAGCATTGCCTTCTACACAGAAACAAATGCTTAATAAGTGCATCAGTATCTAAGTTAGATATGTAATATCAAATCTAGATAATTGGTTTGGTTTTGAAAATTTGATATTTCATCGGACTATGCAGCTTTAAATATTGCTAGGATGTAAAACAACAACAAACAAACAAACAAAATGTTACCTCAGAAGCATATGATATCAGAGTATTGGTGTGCATTCCAAAATTAATTGTCCATGTTTGCACTTGAAATATCTCAAAAGTTAGCCATTTAAAATAAAAGTTACTTCAAATTAAAGTGAGGTAGGTATTAAGGTAGATTATAACAACCAATTTAATATATTTATCTCACAACAAATACGGAAGCTCAAAACCAACTTTTAGTATTTACAACTGGGCTAAACCGGGCGCGGTGGCCGAATCGGTAAAGCGCAGGCCTCCCGTGCGGGAGACGGGGAGTTCAATTCCTGGTCAAGTCAAACCAATGACTTAGAAAATGTATACTTGTCGCTTCCTAGCTTTGAGCCCAGCATTAATAGGATAGAGCAACGACTGGTTAACTCAGCATCAGGATAATGTGACTGGGTGCGATATCGGGCCATAGTACTGGCGGCCTGATTTCCCAGTGGGGCAACACTATAAAGTCACAATGAGGGTGCACTATGTTATTCACATATATTTTTATATGTACCTACTATGGACCAATTTATGTAACTACCATAATGCTGCATCTGAAATAAAGTATCGAATTGAATTGGCACAAGTCGGTACCCGTCCTGATATGACCTTAGATGTTGCCATGACATGAAACTCCAACCAACTACAACTGTGCTGCGCTCGGCATCCACCAGAGGGCATGTGCGTCGGGTGGCGGCCTGTATTTATAGAGCTGGTCCCGGCGGGCTACTAGGTGAGTGTATGCATAAATATATATAGACGGCCGGGTACCAGCCGACCTCGCCGCTCTCTGGTGTGGAGGTGAGGGCCGGTGTCGCAGTTTCAGTTCCCAGCAGTTGAAGTTCCCACAATTGCTTCTGCACATGCGTCAACATCTAACGGCATCGGCTGCGCATTGTCAATGGTCGTGAGCAATCTTCAGACATAAAAAGTGAAATATCTCTAAAACCAAACCAGCTAGAAACAAATCGCTTGGTACACATATAGAAAACATGTTTACCAACACGATTATATTAAATTGATATGGTTAGGGATCTGGATTTCTATTAATTTTGAATAATGTTGTGCACTGCGCGTACCGCCAAACTCAACACATTGTCAATGGTCGTGAGCAATCTTCATGCAGAAAAAGTGAAATATCTCTAAAACCACACCACCTAGAAACAAATCGCTTGGTACACATATAGAAAACATGTTTACCGAAAAGATTATATTAAAGTTATAAGGTTAGCCACACTGACACTATAGTGACTGCTGGGAACTGAAACTGCGACACCGGCGGTCTGTCTGACTGGTGTGTGTGTGTGTGAAGGCACACTGAGCTGATGTGCGTGTGTAGTTGATGAGGACATGCTGAGGTCAGACCTAAGCAGCAACACAAGGAGTTGTAATGACAAAGGTCTACAACAGAGGAGGCTGATTTACTTCGCGTGAAAATAACACCCATAGTCCTGAACAAAGCACACTAAAAAGAACCAACGCACAAATAGACACACACTGAGTCACACAGCCACAAACAAAGCCATCTACAAGGGTACAAAGCCACAAAGCCACAAACAAAGCCACAAATATAGCTACAAAGCCACAAACAATGCCACACAGCCACAAACAAAGCCATCTACAATGACACAAAACCACAAAACAAAGCCACAAACAATGCTACAAAACCACAAACAATGCCACAAACAAAGCCACAAAGCCACAAGCAAAGCCAGAATGGCACGCAACCACAAAGTCACAATAAAAACCATAACAAAAGCCACAAACAAAGCCGCTAGCAAAACCACAAAGTCACACAGCCACACACAAAGCTACAAACAAAGCCACAAACAAAGCCACAACGCTTCAAATGAGGCCCAAACAAAGCCACAAACAAAGCAACAATGCCACAAACAAAGCCATAAAGCCCCAACCAAAGCCTCAAACCGTCAAATAATGCCACAAACAAAGCCAAAAACAAAGCCACAAATAAAGCCACAACGCTACAAACAAAGCCACAAACAAAATCACAGGTAAAGCCACAAACAAAGCTACAAAGCATCAAACAAAGCCACAAGCAAAGCCACAAGCAAAGCCACAAACAAAAACACTAAGACACAAACAAATCCACAAAGACACAAACAAAGCCACAAACCTACAAATAAAGCCACACAGCCACAAACAAAACACAAAGCCACAAACAAAGCCACAAACAAAAACACTAAGACACAAACAAATCCACAAAAACACAAACAAAGCCACAAACAAAGCCACAAACAAAAACACTAAGACACAAACAAATCCATAAAAACACAAACAAAGCCACAAACAAAACCACAAAGCCATAAACAAAACCACAAAGCAGTTAAACAAAACACAAAGCCACAAACAAAACCACAAAGCCACAAACAAAACACAAAGCCACAAACAAAACCACTAAGACACAAACAAAGCCACAAAAACACAAACAAAGCCACAGAAAAACAAACAAAACCACAAAGACACAAACAAAGCCTCAAAGACACAAACAAAGCCACACAAACACAAACAAAGCCACACAAAAACAAACAAAACCACAAAGACACAAACAAAGCCTTAAAGACACAAACAAAGCCACACAAACACAAACAACGCCACAAAATCACAAACAAAGTCACAAAGACACAAACAAAGCCATAAAGGAACAACAAAACGATTTCATCCAAATGATAATATTTGTATGTCAGAAGAGTTAAAGTTGCATAATCCGTTGCTTTTGAATTTGTGTTATATATTTTTAGATTTGAGGCTGGCCTATGCAGCCTATGCTACCTTAGTTCAGAGAAACTTGTATGATAATTGGCGAATTGTGAAGATATTTGAAGCAAAAACCTGTAAAATAATGTGTGTGTGCATTGCAGTTGAATCAAAGTACAATATACCATTTCTATATTAACTAGGTCATGTATATAGACATATATGTACATACCGTATATGTCCCAATAGATGCATACTCCGCAAATGTAGACAGGTGGATGCGCATCTATTCAAAGTTAAAGAAATTCATGGATTTGTTTTTGTCATGCCTCTGAAATAAAGTGGGATTATCTTATTTTATGTGCATCGTAAATTTGTGTGTGCTTTCAATCTTGAAATGGGGGTGTGTGCTTCTATTGGGACATATACGGTATATAGTTATATATACAAATATATATATATGTAAGCAAGTTCTGTCCCATAATACCCCAATTACTGTGCACATAGACCAGTGTGCTTTGCCTAAACATTGGAATGTGGAATAATTATTTCTCTCGTCTTGAAATGCCGTGAGAGAGCAGGATACCATGTGTGACCTTATGCTACATACATTATTAAGTGAGGGTTCTTAAGAGCTCACTGCAGCTCAGAACAGCACATTGCAGCACATTGCAGCACATTGCAGCACATTGCAGCACATTGCAGCATAGTGTAGCTCACTGCAGCTCAGAACAGCTCGATCAGCTCAGAGCAACTGAGTGCAGCTCAGAGCAACTCCCTGCAGCTCAGAGCAACTCAGAGCAACTCACTGTAGCACATTGCAGCACATTGCAGCACACATAAGCACACTGCGACACATTGCAGCATACTGTAGCACACTGCAGTACACATCAGCACACTGCAACATACTGTAGAACATTGCAGCACACTGCCGCATGCTAAAGCAAACTGCAGCACACGAGGGCACACAGCAACACATAAGAGCACAATGCAACTGCAACACATAGACACAACACACAGCAGCACACTGATACACGCTGATGCACAACACAGCACACTGATGTACACTGACTCACACTGATGCACAAGGCAGCACACTGCAACACCCTGCAGCACACTGATGCACACGGATGCACCCTGTAGAGCATTGCAGCATACTGCAGCATACAGCAGCACAGTGCAGCTCACTGCGCTTCTGTCAAATGCAGCAGCAATATGCCACACTCCGTCGTAGTAGTAGAAAGGTCAGAGATGAGCAGCTCGTGAGCAGGTCAAAGGCACCAGTCACTGATGCCTGCCTAGCATGGGTCGGTGTGGCGTGGTAAGTAAATACTGTGTCCCAAGTAAATTGAATACAATACACCTGAAGGCGTGGGTGAGTTGATGACGTCAGAGAGGAAAACATGGAATGGTGATTGAGAATGTGGACTAGCAAACCTAATGACCACTAACACAACAAGGTGAAGGCAGTCACGGAAAATAACTATACATAATCAAATATTTAACCAATTGTAGAACAAACAGACTAACAGAGAGGAGGGAGATGTGCGAGAATGCTTACAAACAGAGAATGAATGTTTGCAGTAGATAGCTACACAAATGAAAGTAACCAAGCAAGGGGAACCAAAAAGAACCAAAAAGAGCAAAAGAGAACAAAAAAGAACAAAAAAGAACAAAAGAATGCCAATGGAAGCAGTAGAGACCTGAACAGACAAATCAATATGGAACCCATACCTGTGCAGCGTGTTCCAAGTAAATGGAACACCATGCACAGTCGCACAAGAAGGCGTTGGTGGGTTGATCACGTGATATCGTGATAGCGAAGAGGCAAAGGGAGGCAAGTGGAGGCAAGAATAGTTTGTCTGATTTCTTTTGAAAACGCACAGACAAACGCACACACATTTGCTTCTATAGAAATCACCCACACACATAAGTAAGAAAAGGTGAAAGTGCCCAGACGCGGGATCGAACCGGGGACCTTTAGATCTTCAGTCTAACGCTCTCCCAACTGAGCTATCGAGGCTGTGATTAGCTGGCCACTGAAGTGAACTAAGCACTGAACATTGGGTTAAAGGTGCATAGACCGATGGTTTTTTGAGTTTATGTCATTTTCTAAGATAAATATATTAGGTTGATCGTTATAATCTACTTTGCTTAAATTTGAATTAACGTTGGTTTAGAATGACTAACCTAGGAGATATTCGAACTGTAAGCAGGCCAAATTAATGTTGGCATGCTTGTCAAAACACTGACCCCCATGGGCCTCAGCAGTAAGAGGTTCTATTAAATTGATATTGTCACCCCCGTTGACTCTCCCCACAGACCGTGAGATGAGGGAGGGCGACCACCCCGGTGACGACCTACCGACCAATGAGGTGTACCTGGAGAAGCTGGACCGCCTCCTGTCGGCGTCTCCGTCCATCGGCGTCCCGCCGAGACCCTCCCCCATCGCCCCCGCCATCTTCTTAGGGACGCAGGCCAACGCCGAGAACCTGGAGTGTCTCAAGGTTCGTGGTTCATTTGTTATTTTGTTTGTTTGTTGTTATTTTACGTCCTAGCAACATCTAAGGTCATATCAGGATGGGTACCGACTTGTGACAGTGCACAGTCATGGTGTGCCCCACTGGGAAATCAGGCTGCCAGCACCATGACCCGATATCCCACTCAGTCACATTATCCTGACACTTCAACAGTACTTGCCCTATCCTATTAATGCCAAGCACCAGGCTAGAAAGTGACAAGTATCAATTTAAAGTCATTGGTTTGACTCGACCGGGAACCAAACTCCCAATCTTCCACACGCGAGGCCCGGGCTCTAGCGATTAGGCCACCTAAAAAATGTATTCTTGTCACAGCGTTCGGTATCACTAGGATGGGGCAAGGAGTTGTGGAATGAGGTAGACCAAAATGTCCCTTGCCTAATCAACTAATGTACCAAAGACAAAACAAAAAGAACCAACAAATAACCCACCCCCCTCTAAAGAAAAACACCCTAAAAAATACCCTCCGTCCCCGACGGCAGTTAAGGAACTAATATTACTAGAGAAGCTTTGTGTGACCTGCGATGAAGTTATGGCGGGGAGGGGGGGGGGGGTCAGGATTGGAGGGGGGGGGGGGGGGTCCGATCACTCACTGTGCCCGAATGTTACAACAGACTGCACTATTTTTATGTGCCCCTCCGCAAAGGGGTCACGTGGTGGAGTGTGCGTCTCCCATGGTAGAGTCTGCGTCTTTGTTTTGGATCATGGTCGCAGCAGAGCAGTCGGGTTTCGGGGAGTTTCGGGAGGCAGCTGTCCGGAAGTTAGGAGAGGAGGGGGGGGGGGTGGCCTGCGCTGTGGAAATGGTGCCATATAGGATTTCCACCACCAACCTGCCCTCTGATGGTAGTGGCAAGAACTAATGTTGTGGACAGTGGTTCATGGTGCAAGCGCTGCCGAAAAGTTCTACTCAGTGATTTTAGGCCATCAAAATTGTTTATATTGGTGATTGTCACAGCCCGTTCCTGAAAAATCGCCCGCCCCCGATTTCGATCAATTATTGTTATTTTTTAAACTGTTGAAAATGTGTCGGGCTAGCAGCAATTAAACTTTCGTAAGCACACAATCTGTGCAACATAGTTACATATTATCATACACTAGACGTTATATGTAACTGGGAACAAATAATAAAAATCAAAACTGCCTGCCCGACCCTGACTTGTGTGATCAATAGGACGATCATCAAGTGTTTTTTTTTCATTTGGCCTTATTGTCAAATGCATAATTGGTTAGATGAATAAATAATGTATGGTGATCTTTAAATCATTTCACTGGAAGCAATTGCAGCATATAGATTAGTAACGGCCACTGTATTAAGCCCTGTTCACACACACACACATTAAGTCGCCTCAACTAGTTTGCTTCATCTAAGTTGCCTCAAAACGTCCATGTGAATGCGCCGTTGAGGCGAATTAGGGCTGATTGGAGTCAACTAGTTTGTCTCATGTAGACCGCTTCGTGAGAATGATTACATGAGGCGAACTAGTTGAGGTGACTTAAGGGGCCGTGTGTGAACGGGGCTTAAGACATCAGATAGTTTTTCCAACATAATCGTACTCAACTCAGTGAGTCCTTACACTATAGTGGCGCCACCTGGAGGTCTCTCTCACCACCACCACAGACAATCTTTTGAGTTCATAAGAACAACTGGACTGTATTTGCCCGGGTATTTTTGGCTATATTTTGCAAGTTACATAGATGGGGTTTGAGTTTTTCTCATTTTCAGAGATAACTATGTTAGGATGATCGTTGCTAGCAAATATTCAAACAGCATTCTTTGCCTTATATCAACCCTCAAGGAGCGCGACGTAGCTCAGGCGGTAGAGTGTCCACCTGTGAAGGTTCGGATCTTCCGATCGATCCTGCTCTGTGCACCTATTTGCAGTTTCGGCTATTTTCCATTCCAACCAGTGGTCCACAACTGGTTCATCAAAGGCTGTGGTATGTACTGTCCTGTCTGTGGGAAAGTGCATATAAAAGACCCCCCTTTGCTGCTTGTCGGAAAGAGTAGCCTATGTGGCGGCAGCGGGTTTCCTCCAAAAGAAATATGTCAGAATGACCATATATACATGTGACGTCCAATAGCCGATGATATAAAAATCAATGTCCTCTAGAGGCGTCGTTAAATAAACCAAACTTTTTCTCATATCAACCCTCACAGGGCATGAAGATCAACTACGTGTTGAACTGCGCCGGTCTGCCGGCGTCACTCCGCCACGCCCGGGAGCGCCGCTACGCTGGCACCGGGGTCATCTACGAGGAGCTCCCAATCGACGACGACGAGGGTTTCCCCATCAAGAACTTCTTCAGCGCCGCTCACACCTTCATGGGCCGGGCTCGCATGGCGGGCGGCCGGGTCCTGGTCCACTGTACGGGCGCCAGTCGGTGCGGGGCCGTGGTGATCTCGTACCTGGTTCGCAGCGGGCACCGTTTGATGGAGGCCGCTGGCGAAGTGAAGAGGGCGCGCCGGTGCGCACTCACTAATGTCAGCTTCATGTGTCAGCTGATCGAGCATGCGCGCCAGCATGGCATGCTGGAGCCGGAGCTTCGCGACGTGTACGCGCCTGTGTTCGGCCGCAAGATCGACAACCGCCGCATCTGGTCTGCGCATCTGGGGCTGGTGTTGTAGGTGGATGGAGGGATGGATGGATAGATAGAGAGAGATGAGGGGTAGAGATGAGGGATAGAGGGTTTGAGGGCATGAAGGGGTTGGGTTAGGGATAGAGAGACGAGATGGTGGCGCGAGGGGATGAGGGGGATGAGGGGGGTTTGGTGGGGAGGTGGGTGGTTGATATTAGGGGTAGATTGGGTATGGGTATTGGGTACTTGGTATTGGGTATTTTTGGTACTGGGAACCGAGTACTGGGTACTTGGTACTGTGCACTGGGTTCTTGTTAATGGGCACTGAGTACTGGGTACTGAGTACTGTGCACTGGGTACTGGGTACTTGGTAATGGGCACTGAGTACTGGGTACTGAGTACTGTGCACTGGGTACTGGGTACTTGGTAATGGGCACTTAGTACTGGGTATTGAATACTGGGTACTATGTGTTGTGTACTTGGTACTGGTTACTGGGTGGGTACTGGGCACTGGGTACTCAGTACTGGGTATTAGGCACTGGGTACTAGGTTGTGTGTATTCGGTACTGGGCAGTCAGTACTGGGTTCTGAGCAATGGATACTGGATACTGAGTACTGGGTACTGGGTGGGTACTTGGTACTGGGCCCTCGGTACTGGGTACTGGGTATTAGGTACTGGGTACTGCATATTGTGTATTAGGTACTGGGCACTGAGTACTGGGTTCTGAGCAATGGGTACTGGGCACTGAGTACTGGGCACTGGGCATAAGGTATGAGGTACTGGGAACTGGCTACTGGGCACTGAGTACTGGGCATTTGGAACTGGGTATTGGGAACTGGGTACTGGGTTTGGGATTGGTGCGTATTGTTTCTCCTATGAAAGACCTGTTTGCAATTTGTGGGATGCCATGAGAGCGTGCTTGAGATACATTGTATGTAATATGCAGTTTTATAGTTTATTTAAAGCTGCATAGTCCGATGAAAGCATACAATTTTCAAACTGAAAATATTGACCTACATTTGATCCTATGTATCCAAATTTAGATACTGATGTAGTTATTATGCATGCATTGCTGCCTATAAGGGAATACTGAGTCAATTTAATAGAACCCGTTACTGCTGAAGTCTATGCAGTTAGAGTTTTGGCGTGCTTGCCAGAATTAATTTGGGATGTTTTCACTTCAAATATCTCCAAAGTTAGCCATCTAAAATCAAAGTTACTTCAAACTGCAGGAAGGTAGATTATAACGATAAATCTAGTGCATTTCTCTAAATAAAATGGTAAAAACTCAAAACCATCGGACTGTGCAACTTTAATAATAATAATAATGATGATAATTAAAGCTGCATAGTCCAATGAAATATCAAATTATCAAAACCAAACCAATTATCTAGATTTGATTTTACTTATCTAACTTAGATACCGATGCACTTATTAAGCATTTGTTCCTGCGTAGAAGGCAATACTGAGTCAATTTAACAGAACCTGTTACTGCAGAAGTCTGTGTTAGAGTTTTGGTGTGCTTGCCAAAACTAATTTTCCATGTTTGCACCTAAAATATCTCAAAGGTTTACCATTTAAAATAAAAGTTACTTTGAACTAATGTAAAGTAGATACTAGTGATTGATCTAATATATTTATCTCCCAAAAAATACAGAAATTCTAAAATGCTGTGAGAGAGCAGGATACCACGTGTGACCTTATGCTACATACATTATTAGGTGAGGGTTCTTAAGAGCTCAATGCAGCTCAGAACAGCACATTGCAGCATATTGTAGCTCACTGCAGCTCAGAACAGCTCGGAGCAGCTCAGAGCAACTAAGTACAGCTCAGAGCAACTCACTGTAGCTCAGAGCAACTCATAGCAACTCACTGCAGCACACTGCAGCACATTACAGCACATTGCCGCACATTGCCGCACATTGCAGCACATTGCAGCACATTGCAGTGCACAGAAGCACACTGCGACACATTGCAGCATATTGTAGCACACTGCAGTACACATCAGCACACTGCAACATACTGTAGAACATTGCAGCACACTGCCACATACTAAAGCAAACTGCAGCACACGAGGGCACACAGCAACACACAAGAGCACAATGCAACTGCAACACATAGAATTAACACACAGCAGCACACTGATGCACAACACAGCACACTGCAACACACTGCAGCACACTCACTCACACTGATGCACACTGATGCACAACACAGCACACTGATGCACACTGATACACACCGCAGCGCACTGTAGCACACTGCAGCACACTACAGCACATTGCAGCACACTGATGCACAGTGATGCACACTGATGCACACTGATGCACACTGATGCACAACACAGCACACTGACTCACACTTCAGCACACGGCAGCACACTGATGCACACCTCAGCACACTGCAGCACACTGATGCACACTGATGCACAGTGACTCACACTGGTGCACAACACAGCACACTGGTGCACATTGATGCACAGTGATGCACACTGCAGCACACTGATGCACACTAACTCACACTGATGCACAACACAGCACACTGATGCACACTGCAGCACACTTCAGCACACTGCAGCACACTGCAGCACACATATGCATACTGATGCACATTGATGCACACTTATGCACACTGATGTACACTGATGCACACTTAGCACACTGATGCACACTAATGTACACTTATGCACACTGATGTACACTGATGCACACTTAGCACCCTTATGCACAGTGATGTACACTGATGCACACTGATGTACACTGAAGCAAACTTAGCACACTGCAGCACACTGATTCACATTGATGCGAACTGATGCACACTGATGCACACTGATGCACACTGCAACACACTGCAGCACACTGATTCACACTGATGCACACTTAGCACACTGATGCACACTGATGCACACTTAGCACACTGGATCACACTGATGCACACGGATGCACCGTGTAGAGCATTGCATCATACTGCAGCACACAGCAACGCACGGCAGCACAGTGCAGCTCACTGCGCTTCTGTCACGGGCAGCAGCAATATGCCACACTCCGTCGTAGTAGTAGAAAGGTCAGAGATGAGCAGCTCGTGAGCAAGTCAAAGGCACCAGTCACTGGTGCCTGCCTAGCATAGGTCGGTGTGGCGTGGTAAGTAAATACTGTGTCGCAAGTAAATTGGATACAATACACAGGAAGGCATGGGTAAGTTGATGACATCAGACAGGAAAACATGGAATGGTGATTGAGAATATGGACTACCAAAACTAATGACCACTAACACAACAAGGTGAAGGCAGTCACGAAAAACAACTATAGATAACTATATGCAACTTTAAATAAAGCGCTCTTTAACAGGAGCCATTCAAAGGCAGTGTACACTTAATAATAATTAGGATATGATTATTATGCGAGTTTATGGATTAGTTATATTTAGAAAGAGAACACGTGTTTTGGGCTTAATGGGGGGCGAGGGGGGGTATTGGTTATTATTTTGTTTCTGAATCTCTGTGGTGTTAGTTAGACTCTGACTGAGTGGTTATCGATTATGAATTGGTTGGGTTCAACACAACCTATAATGTCGCCGTATCCCTAGCTTGCGTTGATATGATTTCGTGCTTCATTGATAGCCATTGACTCAGATGTATTTCCGAAGAAAACTTGTTAGAATTGCAGGAGCTTATTTAATTACATTAATGATTGCAAAATGGCCATTGGCATCTGCTAAACTACAATTCCGTTGTTTACTATATAAGTAACCGGAATTAGTCATATGAAGTTGGGTTTTCTTCAGAATTATCCCAAGTTCAATTTTTGTTTAATTGCCAACCATTAGTTAAAATATATTTATTTTGATAATTAAATTTCCCCAAAATTAGAAATTATTTATTAAATTATGATTCTTGTTTTATTGATGATAATTGCTTCCATGGAATATGACTGCAAGATTTGTATAAACGTGAAGTTAATTCTTCTTTTTGTTCACACGAGGCTAACCACTTCAGGATTGCATCAGAGATGGATTTTGTTATCATTTAAAATGGATCTGACCATTTTGGAATTTTGTGTAAATTGCCATGTAGGCGTCTGAATGTGATTGACAAGACTAACAGAATAGATACCACTAGCTTTTCGCTGTGAATATCACCCTTCCTGCCAACATGACATTAAACCATCAGCAATCAATAAATCAATCAATCATGTTATTTATATGTATTAGCTGCACCTCTTCCTTTTCTTTTTAGAAGAAGAAACTGAGATTACAAACTTTATTAAAGGTACATAACCCGATGAAAGCAAAACATTGTCTAAACTAAACCACCTGCTCAGATGGTAATTTCCTCCTAGATGTCCAACATAGATACAAGTGAACTCATTAAACATGTATTGAAGCTCGGTGCTCCTGTGCTATGCTGCTACACATTAAAATGGCAAAGCAAAGCCTGTGACCAGCATTTCATTTGACTTTTGACGGACTCATTGCGACTTAATAGTGCTGCCCCACTGGGAGACTAGGCCATCAGCACCATGATCCGATATCCCACTCAGTCACATTATCCTGACTCTGAGCCAACCAGTCCTTGCCCTATCCTAATAATGGCAAGCACCAAGCTAGGAATTGACAAGTATCAATTTTTAAGTCATTGGTTTGACTCGACCAGCATTCGAAAACCCACGATCTACCAAAACAGGAGATGGACACTCAACTCATTCGGCCATCCCGTCTGGTCACTTAGTTGGTAGGAACCCCACTGATAAAGAGGACGGGAGTTATGAGTTATTATCCACATAAACAGGTATATATATATGAGCCTGTCTCAAAAGGTTCTAGCTCTTCGTTTTTTTGTCCATAGTAACGATTGACACAAAACAGCACAGAAACAGTTACACTGAAAACACAAGGACATTTGCTTCAAATCAATATGTATTCTATTGGGATTATGAAACACCATGTAAAAAACAAATCAGTTTATCCTGAGCAAATACATAAGTAGATAGTGTGTTGATCGTTACTATGGACAAAGTTTTGTCCCATATTGCTTAGCACCTTTTGAGACAGTCTCATATATATATATATATATATATATATATATATATATATATGCTGAATAAGCCATTATACGAGTATAATAAGGCCGGAAGCTTCCATCTTCTCCCCAGCCTATCTTCTCCCCCCAGACATATATTAAGTTGATCATTATAATCTACATTACTTTAATCTGAAGTAACTTTGATTTTAAATGGTTAACTTTGAAGATATTTGAAGTGAAAATATCCAGAATTAAAACAGCATTGCCTGTGGGTTTGTCGCTTGTACATAGCATGTAATAATGGTTGTTAATGTACCGTATTCACGTGGGTTAACGTCAATATGTGGGTTAATGCCCACCCGCCATTTTTCAAATATTTCATAGACGTCCACCCCTTAAACACCCATGTGTGGGTAAACGTCCACCCCCCCCCCCCCGCCCACTTCAGTGATTTGTCAATTTAAACACCCAGGGCATTAACCCGCAACAATACGATAATTCTCCCTGATGGAAATGTTCTTCATATGGGTATGTGTTACGTGTAGCTAACTGCACAAGTGTATTTTTTGTTGTTACATTAGTTGATTAAGCAGGGGAAATTGCAGTCGCAGACTACTGGTCTTCCTCATTCCACCACTCCTTGTCCTATCCTAATAATGTCAAGCGCCTGGCTAGGAATCAACAAGCATCAATTTTTAAGTCATTGGTTTGACTCGACCAGGATTCGAACCCACGATTCCATGGTCTACCAACACGGGAGACGGACCCTCTAAAGGGGCTGTCACATTACGGCGTATGGCGGGAGCGTATTGAAAACCTACGTACGCCGTGCTGGTGCCACTTTCGGGTGTGTTTGAGCGTATGTGGAACCTACGAGGAGCGTACGAGGAGCGTATGAGGAGCGTATGGGAGCGTATGGGAGCGTGCTGTGACATTTTTTGACATTATGGGCCATACGCCCTCATAGGTCGTGTTTTTTTGAGCATGCACAAAAAAAATTGGACGGACGAATTTATGAAAGCGTATGGCGGCGTATGCCTCATACGCTTCACATACGCCGGCATGTTGCGGCACTGGCGGCGTATGAGTAGCGTATGAGTAGCGTATGAGTAGCGTATGAGTAGCGTATGCGGCGTATGCCGACGTATATGACGTAAAGCCGCTACGCCGCCATACGCTCCCGCCATACGCCGTAATGTGACAGGGCCTTTACTCATTCGGCCATCCCGTCTGGTCTATTGCGAAAGCAAAGTTCAGGATCAGTACTTTTAGAGCTCTCATGTTCCTCGTAGTTTCCTCAGTTAATTCAAAAGACACAGCCATCTTGTTTGATTGTTTTTTTAAAGTTGTTATTTGGGGTTTTACATCCTGGCAACATCTAAGGTCATATCAGGATGAGCGTAGCTATCTTATGTGTATGAAGTAGTAAAGTACCTTTGTTCTAAAACTGTGCTATTAAAATTAGATTAATGTGTGTGGAGCTGTTTTCTTTCAGTAGCCTATCACATCACGTGACATAGATAGGGGATGGCTCCCTAGTTTGATGCTGCGTCTGTTATTTAGCACCAATTGCTGGCTCCTGTTGTATATTAGCCTGGTGTGGCATCTTGGTATATGGTAAATTAAGGTATCTGGTCTGTCATTATTATATGTGCATAGAACAATAATTGATACAGTTAATACAGTACAACCCAGCATTACTGGTTAACACGACATAATGGTCAACACGCAATAGACCTTTTTCCTCCGGGGCAGGAGCAGTGAGCTCTCACCCACAACATTAGTTCTTGCCACTGCCATCAGTGGTGGAAATCCTTTATAAGACCTTTTCCATAGGGTATGCTTCAGAATGAGCTTTTACCTACGTTAGTTCTTGCCACTGCCATCAGAGGGCGGGTTGGTGGTGGAAATCCTCTGTAAGAAATTTTCCACAGGGCAAGCTGTACAATGAGCTGCTGCCTACGACCTTGATTCTTCCATTGCTGCCAAAGATGGTGGCTTGTTGTTGGAAATCGTCTATTATGGGAAGCATGGTTCAGTCACAAGTGTTTCTGTTTATAGCCAGCCAATACGGCCACCCCTGCTATCTGGACAGTAATTGCTTCTACCTACAGCTGACCGGATACACGTGCTTTCAGTGTATTTCGTTGTTATGGTTAGCCACAGGATGTGACGATATGGCGTCTATGGTGCAATAGTGCTTCATATGTATATATATATATATATATATATATATGTATATATATATCTATTAATAGCCTCCTTACCTCTATGGGAATGACTATGTATGTACTAACAAGTTAACAATAAAAGAGGACCCTGTTCTACATAGACTTCTATCTTGTTAGTTTGTTTTATACTGCTTCATGTCCAACAACAAACCCTCAAAACCCCAGCTTGGAAAAATCATCATTAAGGGGGGGGGGGGGAGGGATGGAAACAAAATAGTTACCTCACATACATGGTCTTCCATTTTGGTAGAACGTGGAATTCTTTCAAGGTGAAAGGAATTCAAATAAATAATATAACACAAATTTTAATCTTAAATATTCAAGAGACACAAGTCACCTTTTAATACCGAAATGATTAGTACAGATTTCTCAATGAGATTTTTTTTAAAGTAAGAAGACACAAGAAAAGACACAAGACATAATACAAACAACAAAATGAACAATGTGTGTTTTATTTCATAATCCCTTGTGATTCCTCGCTTTAGTGCCTGCTGAGATTCAAGCTACTTCTTTGAATAGTACCGCTTTGCAGACACCCCGTTGCTCGTCATTGTCTGGAAAACAGAGGATGCTGGGTATTATTCTACGCCATCTTAACTAAGCCTCAGTCACACTGTGGTTTGCGACCACTTGCAACTACTTTGCGACCTCGCACATGGGCTAAAGTTAGGCTTCACATCAATCCCTGGACCAATATTGTGTTGAACTGTCATTATATAAATATATATTTACGGTTTCGGACTATATTCAGATACTGTGTATATATCTACGTTCTTTGCTGTATTGCGGACTCCTGCACGGTTCCGTTTCAATATAGTGCTGCCATCTGGTGGTATCCTTCTGTACCATTATGTGGTGGTGCTATCTAATGGCGGAGTTAACAACACTCACGGTTATGTGACTCAAAATGGATGCCCCTCTGGTCAAAATTACCAAAATTAGTTTCGAAAAACTATCAAAGTTAATATGAAATGTGTACGGTAGGCATAAAAAGACATGCTATTAACAACCCATACATGGCAAAGCATCAGTGGAGTATGATGATGTGCGTTGGCAGCGCCGATTAACAGAGGAGTAGTGATCAGAACCACCCTAAAACATAACCACCATTTGGGATTATGTGCAGTATAAAGCATTTATACAAATATTATTTAAGATGGAACCCGTCTCGAAATAAATTGCTAAGATTCGAACCTGCGACCCTCAAGCCGGCACGCCAGTTATGTGGGTACAGCAGGTACAGTAGCCTGGTGCCTGGCCAGCTGCTCAAGGTAGGGGGTTTGGCGTGCTTTCTCCAGCGTCCAACGGTTTCCCCCTCCAATGGGTGCATTTGGTTCTGAACTCTAGCTTTAATTGTTTGTTGTTGTTCAATAAATGGTAGGTCTTTTGGGCCAGCCAGAGTGTCTACTCAATCCAGCTACATACGTCTTCTGTTGTAATAACTAAATAATATAAAGATATCTAGTTTTAAAAAGGTGGGATGGCCGAATGAGTTAGAGCGTCCGTCTCTCGTGTTGGTAGATCATGGGAATGTGGGTTCGAACCCTGGTCAATTCAAACTAATGACTTAAAAATTTATACTTATTGCTTCCTAGCCAGGCGCTCAGAATTATTAGGATAGGGCAAGGAGCAGTGGAATGAGGAAGACCAATCGTCCGCGATTGAAATTTCCCCTGCTTAAATAAATAATGTACACACACAAAATAGAGAAACTGTGCAAATTGCGTGTGTACCTACCTGCACCATTTCATCACCGACAACCTCCCTGCAAGTGACGGTAGGCTGGATGTCAGCATCAATCGGAGTCGCCTCCACCTTCAGCACAGACCCATCGAAAGAGGGCATACACTGGCAACGAAGCAGAACTTGATTGGTTATAACCTTATGACCTACAAAATCGGTAAGAACGCAGGCTTCCCATGTGGTAGGTCACGATTTTGGATCCCGACTGAGTTTAAACAATTACTTACAAAATGTATACATGCGCTACCTAGCCTGGCGCTTGGCATTACGAGGATAGGACAAGGACTGGTTAGCTCATTATCAGTATGATGTGACTGAGTGGGAAATCGGGTCATGCTGCCGGTGGCCTGGTCTTCCGATGGGGCAGTGCTATAAAGTCATCATAAGTGTGCACTGTCACAAGTTGGTTCCATTCCTGATACCACCTCAGATATTGCCAGGATGTAAAACCCCACCAGCCAAACCTAAATTAAACATGCATTCCTTAAAGGGCCAGTAGCATGAACAATACAGCTTTCGTGTATATTTATGGATACTTTTAGATATTTTTTAATATTATTAAATATCTTTACATATTTAAATATTTACTATTTCTATATTTTCGGCGGCACAGTGAGTGTAGGTGTGGGGGGGGGGGGGGAGTTGGTGCACCCCCCCCCCTCCCCACCCCCAACGAATCTGAGGCTGGAACAGTAGATGACTAGAACAAAGCTCCTCCAGTCGAAGACTGAGGGAGGAGTTAGGGCTGAGGAGCAGATGGAAGCTTCCGGCCTTATTATACTCATATAATGAATTATGCAGCCTATAGTAAAACCTCTCAAACTGACCACCTCCACAGATCGACCACTCCCCTATATCGATCACTTTATTTGGGTCCAAAACGATCGCCCATACAATACCACTGTACTGATTTTAAAAAACCTCTCCAAGCCGACCACCTCCTTAAATGGACCATTTATAGTCCGTCCCATGGTCGGTCGATTTAGAGAGGTTTCACTGTGTATGCATATATATATATATACCTGAGCTGTGACCATGAAGCATCACACACATTAAAACAAAGAAAACTGACCTAAGAATGAATGCATGTCACCTATTTCAAAATAAGAAACTAATATGCCTAATAGTAGTAATATTAAATACTAAATTATTTAAAAAAAATTAAATTAAATTAAAATAAAAAGAACTTAATGAAAAAAACACCAATAAAACCTACACAACTTTGCCCATCTTGCCAGGCTCCTTATTATCGCTCACCTTGAGCTTCCCAGTTGTGACGCCTTTGTAGTCGGTGACGAACTCTGTGCCTATGGTGAAGACGTTGGTCTGGTCCGAGAAGGTCGAGGTCACCTTCACTGTCCACTCGTCGCCATTTTGTGAGAGTTCCACATCAGGGTGCACCTTCTCGATGACTACACGCTTCACAGCGCCGACACCTGCACACGCAGAGAAAGGGCGGCAGTTATTATGGGAACGAGGTCTGGTCGGATCTAAATGTCGTCTGCTCTGGACTAACCCAGCCTTAAATGGAGGGAAATTCATGGAAAGTCGTCTGTTTTGGCTACTATTACTAATAAGTATTAATGTATGTATGATTGGTTGGTTGTTGGGGTTTTACATCCTGGCAACAGAATGTATGTATGATGCCGCATACAACACATAGTGACTGTGATATCTGTCTGCTCTTCCCTCACTCACCCTGAACATCGGGCTAAGTAAAGTTTGTTTTACTTAACGACACCTCTAGAGCACCTTGATTTTCATATAATCGACGATTGGACGTCAAACGTATGGTCATTCTGACATATTTCTTTGGGAGGAAACCCGCTGCCAGCACATAGGCTACTCTTTCCGATAAGCAGCGTGGGGTCTTTCATATGCACTTTCCCACAGAGAGGACAACACATATCACAGGATTTGATGAACCAGTTGTGGACTACTGCACATTCCAAAACACCACGTTCACTTAATGAGATACACAGCCTACCACACATTCTTCTGTTTTTATTTTTATTCAAGGCTGAATAAATATGGTGAAAGAACCATTCTTTTTGTGTGTATAAACTATAATTAATTAGCTGTGTTGGGTTAGTGTCTATTATACCAGATGACTACAACTGCTGGAATTGGAGAATACAGTATCATGCGGTATGGCCTGCTGTATGTTTGGTGATGATGTGGTCGACTGAACCAATCTAACCATCAAAATTATGCCTTTTTTTTATAACTGAATTTTATTGATGGAAATCTTTTGTCAGCGCCATAGCACTGGTCTCCCCCTTTTTTTCTTCTTTTGGTTTCTTTAAAAAGAATTATTTTCACTTTTAACCGTGAGAAGGAAAGAAGTCGGACTGAACATATCTTGAAGTGTGCTTACTTATTTAAAAAAAAAGACTACTGTCCTGATAAGGGGGGTATCTCGATGGTGAGTAGTCCCACCTATTCACCTATCCACCTACTCCCCCCCCCCCCCCACCCCCACACACACTCAATAAGCAACAACAAAATCCACACAGACACAAAAACTAATCAAGTAAAACCACTTATCCTACCTCTCCCACCCCACTCCCCCCAAAAAAACCAAACACAAAACACACACATACAACATACATACACATAAAGTACACATGCATAACACACATACAAAACACACATACACATAAAGTACACAGACATAATGCACATACACACAAAACACACACAAAAGACACAAACACACATAAACACAACACACACAAAACACACATACACACAACACACACAAACACACAAAACACACAAGGCACACAAAACACACAAAGCACACACAAAACACACACACAAAACACACAAACACACACAACACACACAAAACACACATACACATAAAGTACACATGCATAACACACATAGACACAAAACACACAAACACACAAACCACACACACAAACACACATACAAATAAAGTACACATGCATAACACACATACAAAACACACATACACATAAAGTACACACACATAATGCACATACACACAAAACACACACAAAAGACACAAACACACATAAACACAACACATACAAAACACACATACACACAAAGCACACACAACACACAAAGCACACACAAAACACACAAAGCACACACAAAACACACACACAAAACACACACACAAACACACACAACACACACAACACACACAAAACACACATACACATAAAGTACACATGCATAACACACATAGACACAAAACACACAAACACACAAACCACACACACCAACACACATACAAATAAAGTACACATGCATAACACACATACAAAATACACATACACATAAAGTACACACACATAATGCACATACACACAAAACACACAAAACACACCCAAAACACACAAACACACATACACACAACACACACACAAAATACACATACACACAACACACACAAACACACAAAACACACAAGGCACACAAAACACACAAAGCACACACAAAACACACACACAAACACACACAACACACACAAAACACATATACACATAAAGTACACATGCATAACACACATAGATACAAAACACACAAAACACACAAAACACACAAAACACACACAAACACACATACAAATAAAATACACATGCATAACACACATACACACAAAACACACATACACACATACACACAAACACACACATACACACAAACACACACATACACACAAAACACACACAAAACACACACAAAACACATACACATAAAGTACACACATAACACACATACATACAATACAGATACGCAAACCACGAGAGGAAAAAAAAACTTATCATCCAAAGATATTCTCAGTAATATATAGCCGTACCTCCAGCAATATTGGACACTTGGATGACATGTAGTTATTATCCTTAATGTCCAATCAATCAAACACAAAAGAGGGGGGGGGGGATTGTGGGAAATATGGGGGCTGGAGGCAGATCTGAAACACTCCGCCTATTATCTCTACACACCCGATTAGCCCTAACACCAGGAACCACTATTCCCACCCATCCACGCTTAAAAAATAATAATAATAAAAGCGTTCCAATTCCCCACACCTAATATTGTCAGTGGCCACCCATGATGTCGTCTGCTGGTTGGTTGTTGGAGTTTTACGTCCTGGCAATATCTAAGGTCATATTAGGATGGGTACCATCTTGTGACAGTGCACACTCATAGCAATGTTGTAGTGCTGCCCTACTGGGAAATCAGGCTGCCAGCACCATGACCTGATATCCCACTCAGTCACATTATCCCGACACTGAGCCCACCAGTCCTTGCCCTATCCTATTATTAATGCCAAGCGCCAGGCTAGGAAGCGACAAGTATCAATTTTATAAGTCATTGGTTTGTACTGATTATACTGATTTGTCCATCGCATCCGTTGATGATGTCGTCTGCTAGTTACCGCCAAGTTGACTTGACAACATGTTTGCGACAATTAATGCATGCAGTGTTCATTGCAGCAAATTCTCAGCGTGCACATCCGGTGAATGAAATCAATTTCCTCAACACCGGATGACTTAGATCGCCATGGCAACCGACAAGGTCAAGTCCACTCCTAATTGGTTAATGCCTATGTCGTGTTGGTCTGCTCGTCACATGATGGAGATATGGGGGAAGAAGGGGGGGGGGGGGATTACATCTAGGTCCATGATGTCTGTCTGTATGACCCAGTGCGCTTACAATTTGTGCCACGTGGTAACATACGGATAGCACATGCATGCAAGAATAGGGTGCTTCGAATGTAGCCAATAAATGTCGTCTGCTAAGTTTCAGTTAATTCCCCTAAAGTGTTAGGATTATTCACTGAGTCCCGTCCGCATTCACTCTTGTTGTAATAAATGTTGTCTGCTTTCAGTTAATGCCACTAAAATGTCATGTTTATTCCATGAATCCCATCCGAATTCATTCTCATTGTAATAAATGTTTTCTGCTTTCAGTTAATTCCACTAAAGGGCCGTGTTTATTCCCTGAATCTCGTCAGTTTAAAATATTGTTGTAATAAATGTTGTCTGCTGTCAGTTAATTCCACTAAAGTGTCATGTCTATTCACCTAATACCGTCTGCATTCACTGTAGAAATAAATATTGTCTGCTTTCAGTTAATTCCACTAACGTGTCACGTCTATTCACCGAATCTCGTCTGCATTCACTCTCGTTGTAATAAATATCGTCTGTTTTCAGTTAATTCCACTAATGTATCATGTCTATTCACCAAATCTCATTTGCATTCACTCTCATTGTAACAAATGACTCAATATTTCCCAAGCTGTTCCCACATTAATTACATATCGGAAAGATTCGACTTTGCATGTGCATAGTAGAATATTTGCATATAGTGGCAGCCGATATTTAATTGAAGCAGACGACATTTTGGTGGATGTAAGTGTAAGTACATACGATTTAGTTCAAACTTGAGTGAGTGAATTTGAGGTGTTACGCCATGTCGGCAGCTAGGGCCACATCCATGGCGATCGTTCAAATTTATTGGGGAGGGAGGAGGAGAGTTGGGGAACAAACAACATAATGACTCTATCTCAGGCCCTTGCACTATAGTAATTATGCACGTCATAGAGAACGGCTGTGAACTGTGTCACAGAGAAATAATCGCCCCTCGAAACTCCCCATGGGGGTTCGCACACCCTGCCAGCGGGCAATCATACTCCGTCCTAATGGTGGTGCTTATTTACACACCATTCTGTCATATTCTGGGGGTAATCAGTTTAATTGTCCATTGCAGAGGAATGAGAACCATAGGATCAGATCATCACAGCCGGAACACTCTGTCAATGTCACATTAAGCTGGTATTGACAGATATTGGGCTGGGGTTGCATCAGATGAGTGTTTGTTTGTTTAATGAACCCCCCCCCCCCCTCCCCCTAGCACCAAAAGTAAACATCGGCTATTGTGGAGTCATAAAATGGTTAAACATATCTGAGTAAAGAATTACATTTCAAACAGGTGAAATAGAGTGCAGAAATGTTTGTTTGTTTGTTTAATGACACGCAGCACACATAGTATTAGTAAGATAAAAGATTCACCCGGTACTTGTTGTAGTACACGGGTGAACGACAACGTAGTCTAAATACGGGCGAAAATAGCTTTAGTATGGAACAGGGAGTAGAATGTCTGCCTCCAGTGTCAAATGGATACTTTTATAGGCACAGAGTTGGTGAAATGGGAGAGAATGCAAAAAGACAAGATGTCGGCTGTAGAACGCCGTCGATTTCACTTTTAAATCTTATTAAACTAGATATTATATTATATTTTTCAACTCAAAGGTAGCGGGCTAATAATAAGACAGATGTAAAGAATAATTGTTGCTTCTTACATTGTGAAATTAGGCTCTCATTTCATTGACCCGTTTTTTCGACAGCTTTTACATAGGGTTGGTTTGCACCCCTACTGCAGCAGTACGGGGTGAATCTTGTATCTAAGTATTAGTAAGCATCGGCTATTGGCGGTCATACAGTGATTAAACACATCTGACTAAAGAATTACATTTCAAACAGGTGAAATAGAGTACCGATATAAATGTATGCCAAAAGAGCATATAACTGTGGTAAAATCACAAGTGGTATATGATAAATAAAATCAACAGTAAAAGAAGAAAGTGGCGATGCATTTCCAGGCATGGCCATCTGACGGTACCGGCAACTTTGGCAGTCGCGAGGGGCGCCATTTGCGAGGGGGTGCCAAATGTAATTAATAGAAATTCTAGACCGTCCTAGTATAATTGTAAGGGTGTTGAAGTCCAGCTTGTCTAGGGCACCAGCAGCCCTTGGGCTGGCGCTGTTTGCATAATATATAATATATAATATATATTTAAATTGAGTGCCTTGCAATTTGTTTATATATATATATATATATATATATAGATGCTTATATATAGCTATATGCATTTACATTTCATATAACTTGTATATACATGGAATTATTATGTTATATAAATATTCCATATATATAATAATTATTGTAAAGTTTGAGATACGAACCTTATAGATATATATATATATATAAATATATATTTGAACATTCCAGCTTATATATGCACACACGCCTCAAACCCATATATGTATACATATATATATAGCGGACAATACATGTTAAAGCGAAAGTGAGCAGAGTGACAGTTAGCTCACGGTGTAGAGGAGATGGGGAGGAGAGAATGCCCACTCTGCAGTGAATAACGTAGAAGTTAAAGCTGCATAGTCTGATGAAATAGCAAATTTTCAAAACCAAACCAATTATCTAGATTTGATTTGACATATCTAACTTAGATACTGATGCACTTATTAAGCATTTGTTTCTGCATAGAAGGCAATACTGAGTCAATTTAACAGAACCTGTTACTGTAGAAGTCTATGGTGTCAGAGTTTTGGCAAGCCTGCCAAGACAAATTTTCCATGTTTGCACTCAAAATATCAAAAGTTTACCATTTGAAATAAAAGTAACTTTGAACTAATGTAAAGTAGATACTAGTGATCGATCTAATATATTTATCTCAGAAAAAATACAGAAATTCAAAACCATCGGACTATGCAACTTTAAGGTGGTTAGAGAGGAACATTAAGGGGCTGCCATTATTTATATCCACATAATAAATTATCTGGCACACACACATACATATACATATATATATATATATATACAGTAAAACCTGTGTAACCGATCACCCCCACAGATCGACCACTCCCCTATATCGATCACTTTATTTGGGTCCCAACAATACCATTAATTGCAACCATATTCTAACTCGCTAAGCCAACCACCTCCCTAATTGCACATCTTAGAGTCTGTCCCAAGGTCGGTCGGTTTTGAGAGGTTTTATTGTATATATATATATATATATATATATATATATATATGTGAAAATGTGGGATTCAGAATTGAAGAGGTTGGGCACATGCAATGATACAGGCACCAATTGGAAAGTAGAGACAGCTCAGTCCATTCACAGACTGGGTGGAAGGTTACACATGCCACTGCTGATAACTGTGGGCGACAATGAGGGTAACACTGTACACATAGATGTATACAGATATATAAAACAGTTATTATCCGACACTGCAGGTATTGCAGGTGTTGCAATACCTCAGGAAGTTTGACGCCCCTGCCCTGCAGAGTTGTAAACCACTGCCTTGTGGTACAGGTTCTTGACAGAACCGAAGGCTAAGGGAGCAAACCCTAAACAGAATACCATGTCACTGTGGCAGCATTAAGGGCAGTTGATGTATGGAACTCCCAACACCTCCCGACCAGCCACTGCAGGGACAAATAGTTTTGCACCTGTCTGGACATGTTCTTGCCGGTGTGAGACCTCTATTTGCTTCCCGAGAGAGTGCCGCTGGTAACTTGCAAAAGCCAGCAGCACTTCAACACTTTTGCAGGCAGCTTTCATGAAATTAATTAAAGCAGTCTTTGTCGCATCGCGACCGACAGCATGATGATGATGATGATGGTGATGATATCCAACATGAAACTGGGCGCGATGGCCGAATTGGTAAGAGCAGTGACCGGCTTCCCATGTGGGAGGTTAAAGCTGCATAGTCCGATGAAGCATCAGATTTTCAAAACCAAAACAATTATCTAGATTTGATTGAACCTATCTAACTTAGATACTGGTGCACTTATTAAACAGTTGTTGCCACATAGAAGGAAATACTGGTGCAATTTAATAGAACATGTTACAGCAGAAGCCTATGGTGGCAGAGTTTTGGCATGCTTGCCAAAATTAATTTGGCATGATTGTTCTTCAAATATCTCCAAACTTAGCCATTTAAAATAAAAGTTACTTCAAACTAACATAGGGTAGGTCATAGTGAACAATCTTATATATTTATCTAAGAAAATTCCAGAAACTCAAAACCATCAGACCATGAAACTTTAACAGAATCCAGACAAGTAAAACCAATGACTTACAAAATTGACAGTCACTAGCTTAATGTTCGGCAGGAATAGGGTAAAGACAGATTTTCTGATTATCAGGATAATGTGACTGAGTGGGATATGGGCGGCAGGGGAGGGGGGGGGGGTTGGGTTATGGTGCTAGCTGCCCAGTCTCCCAGTGGTGCAGCACTATAAAGTCGCCATGAGTGTGGCCCGGTCGCAAGTCGGCACCTGTCCTGGTATGACTTCAGATGATGCTAGGATGTAAAACCCCAACACTACAACAAATGTCCAGCAGGCGCTTCACGACCTGAGAAATGTATATATTTTATATGTATAGATTTATGCATTACATATAGATGTATATTATATATATAAATATATATATATATCTCGCTAGTAGTACTGCTGAAGTCCTACCGATTGGTCACACTCGAATTAACTATTCGAATGATTGGCATACATGGCTGAGAGAGCTTAACTATATATTTATTAACTGTCTAGATTGTATTCCATTTCTTATTTATCCCATTCCCTGGCCTCGCACCGCTTTATTAAATAAAGGTGTATCCTGCTTATGCCATGACAAGATAACGCCTGTCAGTTTCTGTATATTCTACTTTTATCTGACCAAACGGGATGGCCAAATGAGCTGAGCGTCTGTCTCCCATTTTGGTAGATCGTGAGTTTCGAACCATGGTCGAGTCAAACCAATGACTTAATAATTGATACCCATCGCTTCCTAGCCAGGCGCTCGGCATTAATGGGATAGGGCAAGGACAGGTTGGCTCAGTGTCAAGATAATGTGAGTGAGTGGGATATCATATCATGGTGCTGGTAGACTGATCTCCCAGTGGGGCCACACTATAAAGTCATCATGAGTGTGTACTGTCATCAGTCGGTACCCATCCCAATATGACCTTAGATTTGTCAGGGCGTAAAAATCCAACAACCAACCAACTGTTTTTAAGCGCTTCTCCAAAACACAGCTTCATTTGTTCGTAAACATTTGTAATTGTAGTGAAAGACCACACGCTATCTGCCTTCTTTTTTGTTCCGTGGTTAGTGGAACAGTAAGTCTAGCACATGCCGAAAGTAAACAACGAAAAGACAACATTGAGTGTATGCAGACTTGTTTCAATGATGTGCATTAAAGTTGTATGGTCCGATGAAAGCATCAACTTTTCAAAACCAAGACACTTTCCTAGTGTCATGGGAGGGGTGATGAAAATTGGAAATATTGCACTTAGAGCGGGACTCGAACCCACATCTCTTTGCATTCCTGGCCAATGTGCTAACCATTACACCACCTAGGCTTCCTGATATCACCATACTACCCACGCCTACCTGTCTATGTGGTTACTTGCTTGAGAGGTCAGTGCAAGCTACCCTGGAATTGTAAATCTTTTAAATGGTCATTTAATGCTTACAATTACATACATACAGGCAATGCACTAACAGATACATACACAGGGTAGGTTCAACAACCATATATCGTGTAGCTTGTACAATATCATGGTCACGGCAACCAGTGTCATGGGGGGTTGATGAAAATGGGAAATATTGCGCCTAGAGCGGGATTATGAACCCACATCTCTTTGCATTCTGGGCCAGTGTGCTAACCATTACACCACTTAGCCTCCTTGATATGACCACACTACACATGCCTACCTGTCTATGTGGTTACTTGCCTGAGACGTCAGGGCAGACTACCACACCTAGATGTCATCATACAGATCGAACTTAGATACTAGTGCATTTATTAAGCATTTGTTTCTCCATAGAAGGGGATACTGAGGCAATTTAATAGAACCTGCTACTGCTGAAATCTACGATGTCAGAATTTTGACGTGCTTGCCAAAGTTAATTTTCATACTTTCACTTCAAGTATCTGCAAAGTTAGCCATTTAAGATAAACATTACTTCAAGCAAAAGTAAAACAGATTATAGCAATCAATCTAATGCATTTATCTCAGAAAATGGCAGAATCTCAAAACCATCGGTCTATGCAACTTAAATTTAATCACAGTACTTAGACTTTCCATTTGTCAGCATCCATATTTTAAAACCTAAACAGAAAAAGAATATAATTTTAATACACAAAATGAGTCACAAAAAACACATACAGAAAAGTATATAACCGTGATAATTCAGGGTAATGTTGCTGATAGTTGAGATTTTCCGTTCCAACCAGGGCAGTGGTCCACAACTGGTTCATCAAAGGCTGTGGTATGTGCTGTCCTGTCTGTGGGATAAGTGCATATAAAAGAAACCATGCTTTTATCGGAAAGAGTAGCCTATGTGGCTGCAGCAGGTTTCCTCCAAAGAAATATATCAGAATGACCATATGTTTGACGTCCAATAGCCGATGATAAAAATGGAATGTGGTCTAGAGGCGTCATTAAATAAAACAAGCTTTTTGCTGACAGTTGAGAAAGGAAATAAAGAGAGGTGCCGGGTCATTCAATGAAACTGGGCACTCAAGTATGCCATGGAAGCCAAAAGTGAAAACCTTCCAAATAATAGCAAAACACATTCCAAATAATAGCAGAATCCATCTTTCTACAAAGGTTTGCATGTTGTGCATATGTCAGAGTTGAAAAAAACTAAATTTCACTTTTTGATCTTATACAAATTGAGAAATAGGTTAATATCACTTGTGTAACATGAAAACCAAAGACACATCCAGAACATCATCTTAGCATACATAACAAAGTGAAACAAGATTTTATTGAATACAGTTAAGCAGAAAAAGGTTGTCTTACAAGAAAAAAGTTGAAAAAAAAGTTTGGCTAAGGGCATGGTGTCAATGTGTCAGTTTTCACATTTTCACTCTAGCACAAAATCGTACAAGTGCAATTTTGATATTTTCTGTGGAATAGATTTAATACATGTCGAACTACTAACATACCTAATAGACAGAGGATGCAATAATAATTTGATGCGCTATCAATAAAAGAAAGAATTAATTATCACCATCGTAACATGGAGATTAAATATGTAGCGCCCAGTTTTAGAGAATAGACTACATCACCATTCCAGCGTTGTGGTGCATTGTGGGATGTGTAGAAGAAAAACAAACCCGCGAGAAGCACATGGCACATGCTAATACACTGGGTGAAGCTATGAAATGTGCTAGTTTCAGCTCATCTCGTTTGAAACATAGAATACCAACTAAAAAGATATATATAATAACTTAAGATATTAACCTTTTATCCAGCATTGCATTTACATCAATATAATCAGCACATCTTATGCCATGTGCATTTAAATTTAAACAAATCTGGGCACTGAGACTAGTGTTAGAGCCATAGCCAGAGTCAGTTTTACTTATTTTATTAATGTTTTTTTTTATATCCTATGGTTAATGACATATGTAGAACTAGAAAATGAGTAGGGTTAATCAGATATTGGTTATATATTTCTCTGAAACAAGTGTATGTTGACACATTTGGCATTTCAATATTTAGAACAAGAATTAATAATGGTGATGTGGATATCAGCCTTAAAGTGAGTGATTGTTTTGTGTGGAATTGTATGTTTCTTATCTCAAAATGTTTATCTATGGCTAGTTTTGTCTTAGATATATTCATCAGATCATTATATTGCATGTGTGCATACATGTTTATGCCAAATTCTTATGTATTTCTATTCATTTTGAATAAAATCGAAGTTATTCCCTATGCGTATCGGCTAACTCAATGGCTGTACGCATTTGCTTTGCTGCCAACGCTGTTTTTGGTGCATGCTCAGTCGGAACGGTGATCTCGTCTATTAACCCTGCTACTACTCACCAAGAGCCTTGAGGTACTCGCCCATGTTCTCATCGCCCAGTTTTAGAGAATAACCCTGCTACTTACTCACCGAGAGCCTTGAGGTACTCGCCAATGTTCTCATCGCCCTGTTTTAGAGAATAACCCTGCTACTACTCACCGAAAGCCTTGAGGTACTCGCCCATGTTCTCATCGCCCAATTTTAGAGAATAACCCTGCTACTACTCACCGAAAGCCTTGAGGTACTCGCCCATATTCTCATCGCCCAGTTTTAGAGAATAACCCTGCTACTACTCACCAAAAGCCTTGAGGTACTCGCCCATGTTCTCATCGCCCAGTTTTAGAGAATAACCCTGCTACTACTCACCGAGAGCCTTGAGGTACTCGCTCATGTTCTCATCGCGCGTGTTCTTCCACTTCCCTACGAGGGCGGACATGGCGGCAGGCGGGCGGACGGTGTGTGTGTGGGTGGGTGTGGAGAGTGCGGGACGCTGCAGCCAGGGGGCGCTCCGGGACGATGTCGTTGTGCGCCGAGCCGCGGTGCACGCCGGGCTTTTATGTCAGCGTCCCAGTCCAGCCAGCGATGAGCCCTCGTTACTAACAAGCTGCTGTCGGTTTGGTAGCGGATGGTGGGGGGGGGGGGGTGTTGTGCTTACGTGGTTTTTGTCTTTGTTTGTTTGTTGGAGTTTTGGGTCCTGGCAACATCTAAGGTTATATTGGTTTATTTTTTGCATTCTCTCCCATTTCATTATCTCTACTTCAATACAGATACCAAATGGGATGAACGAATGAGTTGAAGGTCCGTCTCCTGGTTTGGTATGTCGTGGGATTCGATTCTACGGGTTCGAACCCTGTTCAAGTCAAACCAATGACATAAAAATTTATACTTGTTGCTCCCTGGCCAGGCACATGGCATTATTAGGATTGGACAAGTACTGGTTGGCTCAGTGTCAGGATAATGTGACTTAGTGGAATATCAGGTCATGGTGCTGGCGGCCTGGTCTTCCAGTGGGGCAGCACTACAAAGTCGCCATGAGTGCGCACTGTCACAAGTCTGTACCCATCCTGATATGACCTTAAATGTTGCCAGGATGTAAAACTCCAACAAACAACCAATCAATATAGATAAGCACTTGATGCAGGAACAAGGCGTTCCATCCACCTATTATTTACAGTTGATTCATACCGAAGCAGTTTTTGCAAAATCATAGCGACTTTATAGTGATGGTCGGGTTTAATTCTCATCGAAGTCAACAATCATCTCAAACTGTTGGGTTGTCGATGTAGACAGACGGTTATTTGCCAGTGTGCGCTTAGTCAAATAGTGACAGGGGGGGGGGGGCCTAGGGATTCTTTGGGATTTAAAAATATAAAATTGTTCATGTTATTTGTAACATGGGTAATTGACGGGGGAGGGGGGATGGGGACTGACGGCCTGAATAAGAGCATCACCAAGGGATAACTGAACCTGTTAACACATACAAACTGCTGTTCCCATAGACTTTAAGCAGAGCGGCCACGAATAACCCAGTCACACGAGAGCCAGCATTCGCCGCCAACCTCCTTACAACCAAAAGGATGCCAACCTCCGAGCGTCCCACTCGATACATTGATTCAAATACATGGTCGGTGCCAGGTCGGTGCCAAGTTGGCGCCAGATCAGCGCCATGGCGGTGCCAGGGCAGCGCTGGTTCAGCACCAGGACAGCGCTGGGTCAGCACTGGGATGGCATCAGGGCGACGCCAGGTCGGGGCCAGGGCGGCCCCGAGTTGGTGCCCTGGTGCCGACCACACGGTGAGTGCGGCATTGCATGATGTAAAAATATACGGATTTTGGGTTCGGAATTATATATTGGCAGAGAGCATTATTATCACCAGGCGACTGAGTGGGGACCAAGGTTATGTAATAGAAAAGCAATGGGTTCCCCACTCACTGTGTGACATATTAGGCTATGGAAATATATGTTAATGCATAGTGCCCGAGATTATGACGAGATGTTCCTATATAAGAGACAGTTAATGTTTGGTGAAATGTTCCCTCTATGCACCAGTAATGGTGCAAGTGGAGGAGAAGGACATTTTTAATATATATATTTATTGTAACTGTCTGCAACTACTTGTTACCACAGGACTGATGGGCAAGCACACCCAGCCACTCTGCATACATTATGGACACCACCTGCAGTTGGGGTTGAGTGACAGCAGCCCCTATTAGGGCGTCACCCCCCCCCCCCCCCCAGGCTGTAGAGGGTGTCTGATTGGCTGGCTGTGGGAGGCCCAGTCACCTGCACCCCTTTGCCCCACCTGACCACACAAGCCTCATTCTGATATTGATTATCCTATACACACTGCTCCAGACACTCTGAGCAGGAGACTTCTGGATGGACTCTTGAAGTGAACACTCTACTCTTGACTCTTGAGTGAGACACACTCTTCTCTTGGGCAGGAACCCAGACACTCTGTCTGATGCTCCACCTTTCATATACAAACTGAGCTGTGTGCAACAACCATGGGACTCCGGTTCAATGGGCTGTAGGCTCTGTGTGGCCAAAAGATAAGGAGTCAGGGTGATAGGTCGCTAGTAGGTGAACAGGAGTTGATGCCAATAAAGCACAACTTATTCACTGTCAATCTTGCGTGACTTGACTTCTCTTTCTTGCTTATGAGTTTGTTGGAGAGGGGCATCAGGTGTGAACTGACAGACAGTTGTCAAACCCACCTGGGAAGAGTAAGTGGTATTTCTGGGGCTCAGACAGTCGGGCATTCCAGAGATATTACAATGTGTTGGCGCCACCAGGTCGCCGCTAGATCGCCGCCAGGTCGCCGGCAACTCGCCAACCAAGAGGTCGGTGCCAGGTCGGCGGCAGGTCGGCGGCAGGTCGGCGCCAGGGTGCTGCCAGGGCGCCGCCAGGTCGGCGCCAGGGCGTCAACCAGTTTTGAATGGCTGTGCCGGAACAGGGCGCAAGGAGGTTGCAGGTGCAGCACCTGCAACCTCCTTGCATCCCAAATTTCCGAAATGGATGCCGGGAGGTTGGCGTCCTCGCGGCGCCAGCACTTAAGGAGGGTGTAAGGAGGGTGCAATGAGGACGTTTTGACGTTGTGAATCGATCGTAGGCGAACGCAGGCCTCGTGTGACTGGGGTATAACATATAGTGGAACCACCCTCCCTGTGGAAAATACACAAACTAACAATCAACACTGGGGATGCCAGCCAAACCATTGTCACAAGACCCGCACTCATGCGCGGAGAGACGCTGCCACATCCCTGCCAGTGGCCGAACCCTGAGCAGCTCACCAAATTCCCCCCACCCACCTACACCAATATGAAGGGGCGAGACTTGTCGGGTTGGTGGGGGATAGAGTCTGGTCCGCCCCGGAAATTGATACCCAGCGGAGCTGACAGCAGAGGGCGTGAGGGAGGAACTGTCTGCGCGAGGAAGAAGAGGAGGGGGCGTGTCCATTTGATCTGATTAAATGATAACCGTAACATGTAGATATATAACAGTACCTAAAAGTAAAACCGACATATACCATTGTCGTTTTCCTGTCTCATGAATTAAAGAGTGATGCTATCAAACTTTGACTTGGAGCCCAGGGGGGCGGGGGGGAGACCTCCAAGTCCTTTCAAGATTTGTCATCTTTTAAGTAACACCGGACGCGGTGGCCGAATCGGTAAGAACGCAGGCTTCTAGTGTGAAAGGTCGGAAGTTCGAATCCGAGCCGACTCAAACCAATAACTTACAAAGTTGAAACTTGTCTCACTACATCTGGTACTAGTCTAAGTAAATCCTATGAAACACCAAATATTGCAACCACAAAAATCTAATCAAAGATGTGGATTGTTCATCTTTAGTTTGGTGGCCCAAGGATTTACTCCTGAATTTTCCAAATTAATTTACCTTCCATTTCTCCCCAACAATAATTCAGTGAAAATAAATCTCTATGAAATTTTAATCACAATTTCATGTCATTTAGGCTTTGTATTTACATTGGGATCCGACATCGTCTCAACGTTAGTATTGATGACCTTTTTCCGATGGTCAAAATCATGCGGGATGATATCGGACTGTGATATCCGGCTGATATCGTGACGATATCGAACTGACGTCACACTGCGGACTGGGCTGTTCGAATTAATTAGCGTTCTGTCCCAGTTGTCGGGTCAAGGTGCCAAACACTGTGGTAAAGTAAAAGTAAAGCTTGTTTTATTTAATGACGCCTCTAGAACACATTGATTTTCACCATCGGCTATTAGACATCAAACATATGGTCATTTTGACATTTCTTTGGAGGAAACCTGCTTCCGCCACATAGGCTACTCTTCCCAATAAGCAGCAAGGAGTCTTTTATATGCACTTTCACACAGATAGGACAGCACATACCACAGCCTTTGAATTTGATGAACCAGTTGTGGACCACTGGTTGGAACGGAAAATAGCCCAAACTGCAAATGGGTCCACTGAGCAGGGTCGTTAGGATGACTGACACCTTCACAGGTGGACACCACCTGAGCTACGTCCCGCGACACTTCCGGCTGCTCCTCAGGAGATGTTATCTGTGCCATCAGCCACATTAGACGTTGAGTGATAGCATGCGCTACTCTCACATTGAGCACCTAGAAGGAGTCCTAGATAGAGATAAACCACACATGATAAGATCTTGGACCGGTACCTGGAGATGTGTGTGACTGGTGACTAGGTTGGTTGTGGAGTTTGGAAGGGGCACGGTGGAGGTAGGGATGGGCTGGATATAATCATCATCAGATATATAACTGCTATCAACATAAATATATATAATCATATATATAGTCATCATCAGATATATGATCACTATCAAGATATAATAATCATCATCAGATATATAATAATCATCATCAGATATGTCACTGCTATCAACATATATATATAATCATATATATAGTCATCATCAGATATATGACCACTATCAAGATATAATAATCATCATCAGATATATAGCTCCTGTCAACATGTATATATATAATCATATATATATATAGTCATCATCAGATATATGACCACTATCAACATATATATAATCATTGTATATATCATCATCAGATATATATACCAGACGGGATGGCCAGATGAGTTGAGCGTCCGTCTCCCGTTTTGGTACATGTGGGATTCGAACACTGGTCGAGTCAAATGAATGACTTAAAAATTTATACTTGTCACTTCCTAGCCAGGTACTTGGCATTATTACGATAGGGCAAGGACTGGTTGGTTCAGTGTCAGGATAATGTGACTGAGTGGGATATTGGGTCATGGTGCTGGTGGCCTGGTATCCCAGTGGGGCAGCACTATAAAGTCGCCATGAGTGCAAACTGTCACAAGTCGATACCCGTCCTGATCTGACCTTAGGTGTTGCCTGAACGTAAAACTCCAACAACCACCCAACCTACCTGTATTTGAATCTACATAACTTTATGCCCCTTATGGTACTGTCACATTACGACGTTTCTCGCCAACACGCGTCGACGTGTGTCATTTTTTGCCGAAACGTCGGGAGACTTATGGAAGCATTACGCGCGCGTTAGGCGCACATTGGTACACGTTGATGGACGGCGACGGTCGGCGTGGAACGGTGGCGCGCGTCGTGGTGCGTTGAAAGTTTTGTGCTTGCACAAAACTTTCGACGTGTGAAAACGTGTGGGTGCCAAAGTTATGGGGACGTTAGGACGACGTCGAGACACGTTAAACGCGCTGGAAGATCGTTATGCGAATGTTAAGCACACGCCGCGTGTGTGTGAGGCTCATTCCCACACGTTGCGCCAAAAGGTTGCTTTTTGTTGTTTTACCTCCTACCAACAACATCTAAGGTCATATCAGGATGGCACGCCAAACTTTTACCACAACGTCGGCCGCGCGCTACCAATACTTTGTGCTGATGCCGAAAAGTTGGACATGTCTCGACGTGTACAACTTATTTTGCGGGTTGGCGGCGCGCAGGCGAGAAACGTCATAATGTGACAGTACCATTAGACCTTACTGAATGCAAAAATGCTTGAGATAAGGAATTGACATTGGACTTTACATTTTAGGAGACTATAGAGTTTTCCTTATCTCATTCCACCGAAAAATAGCAATAGACATAAGGAAAATAAGATTATTTTTGTTTGACACAATGGTGTACACTTCTTATGTCTGATTGAAGTTTTCACGATTGTCTTCCTGAAAATTGTTAATAAATTCAATCTCATGAACTTCAGGGTTGTCTCCATAGTTGTCAGCTTTATTCATTTCAATTCTGGTCTTCATCTTTCTCATGATATATATCCGATTCCGTTTGCTATTGTTCTCTGCTGTTAATAGAGGAAAATTGTGGGGGGGGGGGGTGAGAAATGGGGAATTAAACCAAAATTAAATAAGAAAATGGGAAAATGAGAAAAATGAGAAGAAATAGGATGGTTATTTTTTTCCATTTGGCATCTTTAGCAATTTCATAAACACTTCAATAAATAGTGCAAGTGGTGGCAGGAGGGCTTTAGCTAGGATTAACTTTGTTGATTAATTGATAAACATCGATATTATGCAAGTTATGCTATATAATAAATATTAAGAGCTTAATCAATTTATATCTTTACATGGCCATATATAATGTGATATTGGTCGCTCTCTCATCCTGTACTTAAATATCCGGTTCTGAATAGTTGTTAGCTGGTGTGAGAGTCACTTGCACGTGGCGCCCTCGTGGCAATAGTAGGAACTAGACCCTCGTAGTGTATTATATTAGATTATTACTATTATTATGTGTAGATCAGACGGTAATTAAGGAACTGTGGGTGAATGGCGTCTGTGTATATATTGCTCCGTCATATCCATATTTCTTTTTCTTGAAGATTTATCCTGCCTATCATGGATAAGTCTGAATAGTCTTGCTTTCACCATTAAACAGTTCATCAATAGAAAGCCTGAGCCTACACTTTTATCGGCCCAATGGATTTTTAACTTCCCACACCACATAGACATGGTATGAGAGCAACTGGTCTTTGATGACGCTGTAAGTTACAGACAGCGGTGGTAATCCAAATTGGCAGAGGTGGGGGCATGGTGAATCGAATCATCAACCTTCTGATTAGGAGTCCGACCTAGAAATAAAGTCAAACACTGTAACCACTCCACTACAGAGAACACCATATAAGTATTCCTACCCATATATATAATATATAAAATATATATTATATAATTATATATAATTAATTAGATTTTAATAATATATATATAATAGGATTTTCAGCAGTAGGCCTACAATGAGTGAGCGATACAGCCACTGAGGCATGAGCGAGTAGATGGTGCCACGTGGAGAGGTGCTTTTGTATCAGTAGATAACCTAATGAATAGAGAGAGGTAACCAGGTGATGACTTAGTGGCTGGGGAGTAAATGTGATCTTCCCGCGTATTATACTTGTATAATGGCTTATAGAGCATATATATATATCATTTATATATATATATATATATATATATATATATATATATATATAAGTGTTCCTACCCATCTCCGAACACTGATCGAGTCGAACCAATGACCTAAAGGTTTATACTTCTCGCTTCCTAGCCTGGCGCTCGGCATTATTAGGATAGGGCAAGGACTGGTTGACTCAGTGTCAGGATAATGTCACTAAGGGAGATATCAAGTCATGGTGCTGGTGGCCTGGTCTCCCAGTGGGGCAGCACTATAAAATTGCCATGAGTGTGCACTGTCAGACGTCGGTACCCGTCCTGATATGACCATTGATTTTGCGAGGATGTAAAACTCCAACAACCAACAAACCAATCAACCGACATGACTTTAATTACGTCTATTCATAAAATCCCGAGCGCATCATCTTCACTGACATGACCTTAGATGTTGCTAGGGCGTAAAACAACGCATCATCTTCACAGATGGTGAGCAGCGTTCTTCTTTCTTATTTCTTCTTTCTTCGTTCTTATCTCTTCTTTCTTCTTTCTTTTTTCTTCTTTCTTCGTTCTTATTTCTTCTTTCTTCTTTCTTTTTTCTTCTAGTCGGTAATTAAGGAACTCAGGCTTAAGGGTCATTGTTTCTACTTTTCTTTTTTTCTTTTAAAAATCTTTGCCAGAGATACTAGAACCATTGAGCCTCCAGTCTTCTCATGCCGATAAGAAATGAGATAATAAAACTGTGGCAATTTGATATTTGCCTGCCACTTTTAACTAACGCCATCGCGATATTGTGAGTAAAACAAAAACAAAACAACAACAAAATGACTGGAGTGTGGCTGGCAGTCGTTATCTCGCTTTTTATAATTTTGTCTCGTCTCATTGCTACCTAACACTTCTTCACTAAAATTTGTTCGTTAACCAGACGCGGTAGCCGAATAGGTAGAGGGGGGATTACCGTGTGGAAGGTTGTTGTGTGTTGTTGTTTTACGCCCTAGCAACATCTAAGGTCATATCAGGATGGGTACCGACTTGTGACAGTGCGCACTCATGGCGACTTTATAGTGCTGCCCCACTGGGAGACCAGGCCACCAGCACCATGACCTGATATCCCACTCAGTCAGATTATCCTGACATGGAGCCAACCAGTCCTTGCCCTGTCCTAATAATGAGGAGCGCTTGGCTAGGCCTATGCCCAAAGTTGGGCGGTAGGCGTAAGTAAGTAAGTAAGCATGGCAAGGAAGCGACAAGTATCAATTTTAAAGTCATTGGTTTGACTCGACCAACGCGGGAGACAGACGCTCCAACTCATTCGGCCATCTCGTCTGGTCCCGTGTGGGAGTCGGGAGTTCGAATCTCAGTCGAGTCAAAGCAATGACTTATCAAATTGATACTTGTCGCTATCTAGCCAGGCGCTCAGCATTAATAGGATAGGACAAGGACTGGTTAGCACAGTATCAGTATAATGTGACTCTCTGGGATATCGGGTCATGGTGCCAGTGGCCTGGTCACCCAGTGGGGCAGCACTATAAAGTCGCCATGGGTGTGCTCTTTCATAAGTCAGTACATGTCCTGATATGACCTGCAATGTTGCTAGGACATAAAACACAAACATCTAGATAAAAGATTCACGCCTACCCAGTGTTTATCTCTATTGACACAGAGTTGCTGAAATATGAGAGACTGCAAAAACACAAGATGGCCACCTCGAAATGCTCTCAATTCGAGTTCTAAATCTGCATTGATCTATATTATTTAACCAATTCTTCCTTTAAAAGTAGCAGGTAAATATAAAGCGGTAATTGAAGAATGTGTTGTGGGGGGTGATGAAAATGGGAAATATTGTGCCTAGAGCGGGACTCGAATCTACATCTCTTTTCTAACCATTACACTACATAGGCTCCCTGATATCATCACACTACCCACGCCTACCTGTCTATGTGGTTACTTGCCTGAGAGGTCAGTGCAGACCACTACAAATGCATTTTGCTTCTTAGGTTAAGAATTGATGTGGAGATTTCACCTACCCAGCGTTCCGACACTTTTTTAATGGGTTGTTCAGGAGCCCTGTTTCAGGAACAGGGCTACAGGAGACCAGATGGGATGGCCGAATGAGTTGAGCGTCCTTCTCCTGTTTTGGGAGATTGGGGAATCCGAACGCATAGGTTTGTGGGCTCAAACCCTCGTCGAGTCAAACCAATGACTTAAAAATGTATACTTGTCCCTTCCTAGCCAGGCACTCTGCATTATTAGGATAGGCCAAGGACTGGTTGGCTCAGTGTCAGGATAATGTGACTGAGTGGGATATCGGGTCATGGTGCTGGCGGCCTGCTCTCCCAGTGGGGCAGCACTATAAAGTCACCATGAGTGCGTGCTGTCACAAGTCGGTAGCCATCCTGATATGACCTTAGTTGTTGCTAGGATGCAAAACAACAACAAATGGAACGAGTCTGCGGGAGTAATTAGGCTTACTCTTTACAACATTGTAATCTACAAGTTGTTTCGACATTTTTACGTTGTGGCGATATTAGGGAAGACGCGCTCACGATCAGCTCGCTATCTGAAACACCGTTCTTATATATTAATTCAGTATCCAATAATTATTCAGACAAGTAGGTACAAAATGCCAGCATTTCTAGGCACACGGACTATTACAGTTGACTTGAGTTCTGGTTTGGTCCTAGCTAGACTATCTTGTCTCTTCGTTTCCAGCTATCTGGTCTCTTTGACAACTCTAATATAATTTGTTATCGGTGTTATAACTTGCGATATAAGTTGTATGTTTTTGGTGTATTCATTCATCACATATTGCTTATTTACAACAACAACAAAAACAAAACGCAATTATATTTTATTAGCAACAAATCACCCTTTAACAGCAGATGGGATGGCCGAATGAGTTTTGGTTGATCGCGGGGTTCGGACCCTGGTCGAGTCAAGCCAATGACTTAAAAATGGTTGATACTTGTCACTTCCTAGCCATGCACTCTGTATTATTAGGATACGGCAAGGACTGGTTGGCTCAGTGTTAGGATAGTGTGCCTGAGTGGGATATCAGGTCATTGTGCTGGCTGCCTGGTCTCCTAGTGGGGCAGCACTATAAAGTCACCATGAGTGTGTACTGTCACAAGTCGGTACCCATCCTGATATGACCTTAGATGTTGCCAGGATGTAAAACTCTGACAACCATCTAACCAATCATCCTTTGACGGTGAACATCGTGGTTGCTAGCTCCGGCGACCTCCCCCACTAACGTGGACCTCGACCTCAAGCTTGATGTCCACTGGTTCCGTGACTTCGCGGCCAAGGGCAACGGTGTCTGCCTCGTCCCACCCCCTTCGCGCCCCAAGTGGGTCATTGAGTGCGACTCCTGCCTCACCGGCGGGGGCGCCTTCTCCTGGGACAGGTGCTTCTCGGAGGCCTACGACGAGGCGATGGTCGCCGCGTACCCGGCCATACACGAGCTCGAGGTCGGTAACCTCGTCCTGGCAGTGCAGACCCTCAGGCCGGAGGCTCCAGCCTGGGCCGTATGCATGACGCGATGTTAGCAAGCCTAGACTGGTTTTGGCGGTGATTTCTAGGTTAGCGGCGAAAACTCAGTATGCAAGGACCTCGACACACAAACAGACATACACAAACATACATACACATACACATACAGACATACACAGACACATATATACACATACATACAGACACACACAGACATACACCCATACACAGAAAAACACACACCAACACACACATACACACGCACATACACAGAAACACAGACGTACAGACACTCACAGACATACACACAGACAGACACACACAGACACATACAGACACACATAGACAGACACACAGACACACAAACACAGACACACGCACACAGCCACGGCGTACAATAAAGCTGTGTTCACACGGGCAAAGTTTATGTCGACTTAGACAAGTCGATTTATATGAATCGATTTAGTGTCGTGTCCACACACAGATCAGTGCTGCAGATTTGCAGCCTTCAGCGCACCAATGCGACTGAAAACTCCCCAAAACAACAACACACACGGAGCGGAAATCGATATCTGCACATGAGCAAGTCCCCCCCTGTATCTGGCGAGCACTGCTATCTGTTTAGTTTTCACTAGTCGATTCGACCATATGAATAACGACGCCGATGTAGCTGCTACGTTAATATTGCTTGGAATTTAGGGTTAATTTAATTAAATTTCATTATTTGAGGATGTAATTCTGTTAAATATGATCGCATTCAATAGATTTTGGCCTAATCGGGCCCTAACACTGCCGGGCACCAGCAATAGTTACACCTGAGCCTGTATCTGGCAAGCACTGCTATTTTACACTATCACCGCCCAGGAACCAGCTAAATCGCTTCATCTATACTACCTCGCGAGGTGGTTTATTTGAAGCGAACTAGATGCATCGATTCAGCCCTAAATCGCATTAGCGGAGCGTCCACACGGCGAATCTGAGTCGAACTAGGCAAGTCGATTTATATGAATCGAATTAACTGCCCAGTGTGAACGGGGCTTAAGAAGGCTTGCTGGTGCCTGGTGTGTGGAGATGGCAAGCCGGCCGGTACAAGCCGGTACCAGTTAAGGGGGATACCCCAAATCTATAAATAACTGCCCGTTTAGTTACCATGAAGGTTTTAGGCACCTCTACATACTGTGTGACCTACTTCGCGACCGCGGTGATAGCTACCCAGTGTTAGCTGTTAACACCATGCGACTCTAACACCGTGTCATGCATAGAGGCCTAGTTGAGTACGAGGTCGTCGTCAACACTGACAATGCGGCCTCGGTCCTGGCCCTCGAGTCAGGCCGCTCCACAACCCCACCCTCAGCGCCTGCGCCTGCGAGATATGGCTCATCGTGGTCCTCGTGGATGCTCTGAGCCGCGCGCACTTCTCTCCTGTCGCCCTAGATATTGTTCGCGAGCAGTGCTGCATAAGGGGGATCGCCCGCATAAGGGCCACGCACTCCCCAGACATCTTTACCCATGAGTTGTAACTTCTCTTCTCCGGCGTTCCTCGCCCGAGCCGGCATGTCGCTAACCGCCCACGACATCACCCCCCTGCTTCGAGCCCCCCTCGAGGCCGCCAGCATCCCAGGGGCCGCCAGGTACACCCTCCATGGCCTCCACAGGGTCGCTGCCCAGGCCTGCTCCTCCAGGGCGTGGACTTTTCCGAAATTATGGCCCAGGCGACCTGGAAGTCCGATGCAGTGTACGCGCCCACGGACGCCCCGAGAGCCTTGGCATTGTGCTTTGGGTCGGCTCCCAGGCCTACCTCCTCAGGTTCCCAGGTCCTTCCTCTACCATCAGCAGACATTGAGCAGGTGGACTGAACCCACACCTTAAACGACATTTAAAACATTTAAGCATTTAACTTACACCTATAGATTGTGTATTGAATAAACACCCCTTTTCCCACATCAGTCTCAGGCTTCCTCTGTCCGAATCGGCCCATTATTTCGAATTGTGGTTGATCCACCGGAAGAAGCCTGAGACGTTCACATCACTAAGTGGCGCATGCACCCTCCCCCGTCCGCCGCTTTTGCAGCTTGACCCGCATTCGGGCTTCGATTTCAAAGCGGATTGTTTTACCACGCCCACCCACACTCTTTATTAAAACCACTTTGTGGGGGTCGGCTCCCCGGCCTACCTCCTCGGGTTCCCAGGTCCTCACTCTACCATCAGCAGACATTGAGCAGGTGGACTGAACCCACACCTCAAACAACATTTAAAACATTTAAACATTTAACTTAAACCATTGTAACCTTTATATTGTGTATTGAATAAACCCCCCCTTTCCCACATCGGTCTCAGGCTTCCTCTGGCCGAATCGTTGTTGTTGGAGCAAAGGAATTGCAAGCCACACACCGTAGTGAGACTTGAATAAAGCATTTTTGGTTGTCCACATGTTTATGGAGAATACGTTGTGGACGCAGCTGGAATCGAGGGCAGCGCCAATTCCGGTTAGTGAGTACTAACAGAACTAACCAAGCAGCACCATTGATAATAATAATAATAATAATAATAATAACAATAATAATAACAATAATAATAACAATAATGGTGATCATGATTGTGGTGATGATGATGACGAGGGTTGGTTGGTTGTTGGAGTTTTACGTCCTGGCAACACCTGAGGTCATATCAGGATGGGTACCGACTTGTGACAGTGCACACTCATGGCGATTTCTTCATGGTTCTGCCACAATGGGAGACCAAGCCACCTGAACCATGACCTGATAATGATATCCCACTCAGTCACATTATACTGACACTGAGCACACCAGTCCTTGACCTATCCTAATGATGTCGAGCGCTAGGCTAGGAAGCGACAAGTATCAGTTTTGTAAGTCACTGGTTTGACTCGACGGAGAATCGAACTCCCGACCTTCCGCACGGAAAGCATCCGCTCTACCGATTCGGCCACCAGGTCCGGTATGATGACCAATGTATGATGATTGTTTGTTGTTGTTTTATGTCCTAGCAACATCTAAGGTCATATCAGGATGGGTACCGACTTGTGACAGTGCGCACTCATGGTGACTTTATAGTGCTGCCCCACTGGGAGACCAGGCCTCCAGCACCACGACCCGATATCCCACTCAGTCACATTATCCTGACACTGAGCCAACAAGTCCTTGCCCTATCCTAATACAGTACAACCCTGTTAAACCAAGCTCGGTTAAACCAAATGATCGGTTAATCCAAACTTTTTTCAGCAGCCCGGCAAAATACTACGATTTATCATATAAAAAAGTTGGTTAAACCAGAGTCGGTTAATCCAAAATATTGGTTAATCCAAACAAAATTGTCGGCCCCAGACCACTTCCAGTACAGTTAAACCAGACTTTCATGTTGTTTTAAGGTCATCTGAGACTTTTTGATATGATAAATGGTAGTATTTTGGCAGTTCGCCGAAAAAAGTTTGGATTAACCGATCGATTGATTTAACCGAGGTTGGTTTAATGGAGTTAAACTGTATATACATAAAAAACAATAATCATAGTGTCCACATACATTGTACATTCATAATGCACCCCTCTTTTTGCCAAAGACAAGTCAAAGTCAAAGCTCGGTTAAACCAATGATCGGTTAATCTAAACAAATTTCTAGGGTTCCTTCAAGTTTGGTTTAATAGGGTTATACTGTAATGCAGAGTGCCTGGTGAGGAAGTGACAAGTATCAGTTTTGTAAGTCATTGGCTTGACTCGACGGAGAATCGAACTCCCGACCTCCCGCACGGAAAACCTGCGCTCTACCGATTCGACCACCGCGTCGGATATGATGACGAAAGTGGTGATGATGATGATGATGATGATGGTGGTGATGATGATGACAGCGGTGGTGGTGACGATGGCAATGATGACGACAATAATAACAAGAGCGATAATAAAAGTGGCTATTAAATAATACAACATGATATAGGTGTGATAGTATTGTAATAGTCCGAACATGAACACCAGGTGGCGGCACTGATTACAATGTTGCCCTTTCATGGCGACAGGTGGCAGCAGGCTAGCCAGAGGCAGTCGCCGGGTGGACTGCCCCTGTGGCCGTATCCGATTAAGAGACGACCCGGGCGTCAAATGGAACACTGCAAGTGGAGTTGATAAAAACAAGTGCCGTGTGCAAAAAGTCCCCACCCCAGTAACCCATGTCTTGGCTGGGGGTTGCTAGAAATGATGATGTCACATTTGCGCTGGTACCATCCTGTAGGATAACAGCCACTAGTACCACTCCTACATGTTTTTTTTAGGTAATAACTCAGATTAATGAAATGGAAATATAACTAAGCTATGCAATCATAAAATACTTTAAATACTATTTTGCTGTAGTTATATAGGTCATTAAAAAAAAAATGTTTTGGATTAAGCCACCATTTTTTCCCGGCCCAAGCATGGAGACGCGTATTCGTTTATTCAACCCGAGTATGTGGTATGTGCGCATGCGCCAAAAAGTGGCTCGAGTGACCCAAGTTGATTAATCGAATACGCCCCGTGTGATTGGTTAGCGACTATGCTCCAACCATGAGAGGTTATTACACACTTACACACAAACATGCACATATATACATTCACATATCCAAACACACATGCAGTCACATATATGCGCATATACACACAGATGCACACAGATATACATGCACATATAAACACATACACATATTATGTCGTGGGGGCTTATGAAAATGGGAAATATTGCGCCTAGAGCAGGAATCGAACGCACATCTCTTGCATTCTGGGCCAGTGTGCTAATCATTACACCACCTAGGCTCCCTGATTGTCACCACCCTACCCATACCTACCTGTCTATGCAGTTCCTTGCCTGAGAGGTGAGTGCAGACCACTACACTCGTCCCCTTGGAATTGTAGCCCCTAAGTCGTTTAATGCCTACAATTACATACATACAGGCAGTGGTGACCTTACATACACAGGGTAAGTTCAACAACCACACAGTATGTAGCTTGTACAGGATCCTGGTCATGGCACCAGTGTCTTAGGGGTGATGAAAATGGGAAATATTGTGCAGTGACCTTACATATACATACACAGGGTAAGTTCAACAACCACACAGTATGTAGCTTGTATGGGATCCTGGTCATGGCACCAGTGTCTTAGGGGTGATGAAAATGGGAAATATTGCACAGTGACCTTACATATACATACACAGGGTAAGTTCAACAACCACACAGTATGTAGCTTGTCCAGGATCCTGGTCATGGCACCAGTGTCTTAGGGGTGATGAAAATGGGAAATATTGCGCAGTGACCTTACATATACATACACAGGGTAAGTTCAACAACCACACAGTATGTAGCTTGTCCAGGATCCTGGTCATGGCACCAGTGTCTTAGGGGTGATGAGAATGGGAAATATTGCGCAGTGACCTTACATATACATACACAGGGTAAGTTCAACAACCACACAGTATGTAGCTTGTACAGGCTCCTGGTCATGGCACCAGTGTCTTGGGGGATGAGGAAAATGGGAAATATTGCTCCTAGAGCAGAAATCGAAGCCACATCTCTTGCATTCTGGGCCAGTGTGCTAACCATCACACCACCCAGGCTCCAGCCTACCCATACCTACCTGTCTATGCAGGTCCTTGCCTGAGAAGCCAGTGCACATACATACATGCAAAAACACATATAAATTATAATGCAGATCAGTATAGTCTCATATCCTGATAGGGGTCGATAGAGTGAGTAAAGAAAATCATTGTCAAATCATTGTCAATTATTGTCATTGTCAGTGAGTTTCACTCAGATCTCAGGTGAAATACCACATTCACTGGCAGGCGTGCCTAGGTTAATTGCTAGAGGGAGCCAGAGAGCTTGTATATAGATGAGAGGGACAACTGTCATACTAGACCGTGTAACAGCTGCCGACTGTGGCGCTCCAAGTGGTGGTTGTTGAACAGTTTACGTGTACCAGCAAACTCAAGGCATTGTCAATGGTCTTGTGCAATTTTCATACAGAAAAAGTGAAATATCTCTAAAACTACACCAGATAGAAACAAACTGTTTGGAACACATATAGAAAACATATTTAACGATGAGACTATATTAAATTCATATGGCTAGGGTTCTGTATTTCTATTAATTTTTAATAAAATACACGTTTTGCACTACACATACGACAAACTCAAGGCATTGTCAATGGCGGTGAGCAATCTTCATACAGAAAAAGTGAAATATCTCTAAAACCACATGACCTAGACACAAACCGCTTGGAACACATATAGAAAACATGTTTACCAAAAGGATTATATTAAATTGATAAGGTTAGGCTTCTACATTTCTATTAATTTTGAATAAAACTAATGTTTTGCACTGCACGTACCGTCAAACTCAAAGCTTGTTCAACAATAACTGCCAGGAGCGCCACTGTAGCCTGTGTTACCGATTTTCGCGGGAGTTGTCCCTCTCATCTATATACAAGCTCTCTGAGGTAGCGTAGAGAGCCTAATGGTTAGGACGCTTGCCTCGGAATGACAGAAATGGGGTTCCTCTCTAAACATGAGGCTCCTATTTGTTGCAATACCTCCCATGATATATGGATATACACATAAAGAATATGTACATATATGAATATATTTGTGTAACCTCATCAATGGGCGATGGAATTAAAGCTGCATAGCCCAAATAAAAGGAGCACATCTATATAAATAAAAGTGAATGTGTGTTTACTTGCGTTAATAAAAAAGATTCTAATGACCTAAATGAACATTTGCATCCTTTATCAGTCCAGTGCAAAACGCAGCTGTAAGAAGCCTCGATAGCTCAGTTGGGAGAGCGTTAGACTGAAGATCTAAAGGTCCCCGGTTCGATCCCGGGTCTGGGCAGATTCTGTTTTCCTTACTTTAAAATCAAAACTACTTCAAACTGAAGTAAAGCCGATTATTATGATCAGTCAATGTATCTCATACCATGTCTATATAGTGTGGGAGGTTAAAAATCCCTTGGGTCGGTAAAAGTGTAGGCTCGGGCTTTCTATCGACAAACTGTCTAATGGTGAAAACAAGTCTGTTCAGGCTTATCCATGATATGCAGTATAAATTTTCAAGAAAAGAAATGATTTTAACTCAGAAATTGCTCAAATTCAAAAACGTCTGACCATCTAACTTTAAATAGCTAGAAAATTAGGCATTTATAATAAAAAAATTACTTCAAGGTAGTTTTTAACGACCAACCTATGTATGTACCGGGCACGGGCCTTGCATACGAAGTTCGGTCGGGAGTTTGGTTCCAGGTCAAATCAAACCTATGACTTTAAAATTGATACTTGTCGCTTCCTAGCCTGGCGCTCGGCATTAATAGGATAGGGCAAGGACTGGTTGGCTCAGTGCCAGGTTAATGTGACTTAGTGGGATATTGGGTCTCGGTGCTAGTGGCCTGATTTCCCAGTGGGGCAGCACTATAAAGTATCCATGAGTGCGCACTGTCACAAGACGGTACCCATCCTAATATGACCATAGATGTTGCCAGGACGTAAAGCTTACAACCAACCAAACTAATGTATCTGAATAATATGGGAGAAACTCAAAACCGTGTGATTATGCCACTTTATGTTTAATCAACAAGCCGTCAGGTGCTGCTGATTCACGAAGCAGTCTGGTCTCCTGGCCTTCCCTACAGGGCCATAATCGATAAACACGACCTGGGCGACGCTGGTCACCCGAGTCGTCAGAATTGCAAATCGAACACCGCGTGTGGAGTCGAGAAATACACGTGCCGTGTGAAAAACTACCCGACCCCATTAACTCACCTCTTGCCTGGGGTTTGCTAGAAGCGATGACGTCACATCTATGCTGGTACCTGTAGGATAACAGCTACCAGTACAACTCCTACATGTTGTTTTAATGATTTCTTTTTAATAACCCAGATTGTCAGCTTTTACAATCATAAAATACTTTAAATCCTATTTTGCTGTGCATATATTGGTTATTCAAAATAAATATTAAGTTTTAGATTAAGCCACCATTTTGCCCACCTCGAGCATATTCGTTTATTTAACCTGAGTCTGTAGGATGTGCGCATGCACCAAAAAGTGGCTCGGGTGACCCGAGTTGATTAATCGATTACGCCCCAGGTGTCACCTCTGAGGCTTAAAATGAGCCGGAGAGTAGAGGGACCCGTCTAGGCAGCAAGCAACACACGCACTGTGGCCACCCACCACCCACACTCACACCACGACACACCCCGACACACCTCGACAAACCCCGACTCACAGACTCTCGGTCTCACACACACTCACACACATAGACGCAAACACACACCTGCACTGTGATTGAGCAGCACTCGCACTGCGCATGTCCACACACACATCCACACACACCCACACACACATACACACATCTACCCACATCCACACACACAGACCCACCCACTACCCACACTCACACCACGACACACCTCGACAAACCCCGACTCACAGACTCTCACACACACACCCTCACACACACAGACGCAAACACACACCTGCACTGTGATTGAACAGCACTCGCACTGCGCATGTCCACACACACATCCACACACACCCATCTACCCACATCCACACACACATACCCATACACACCCACACACATCAACACCCACACACCCACACACCCACGTACTCACAGACACTCAAACCCACCCACCCACGCACCAACCCACCCACATAGAGAGACTCAAACACACACGTACTATGACGGAGCAGCTCTGGTGACTGTATTTGTACTGTGCATGTCCACCCCCCCCCCCCACCCACCACCCACCCACCACCCACCAACACACCCTGTCACGTGCTATGTAACCACGTGACCGCCCGTCACACAGACGGATCGATGGTCAGTGAATAGGGTCGGTCAGTCTCCCAATACGCATACGTGGACATCTACCTACAGGTGGCGCCAGGAGGACAATACCTGCTGGAGGACTCAGGTGTAAGTCACGGCAGCCATCCTCTCCAGGTGTGCTGTCACTTACCTTTGTGTTTCACGTGTAGGCAGCATCAGGTGGGCCTGATGCCTTGTGTTTGTGTTTGTAAGATCAAATGCAGGTAAGTGGTTAGGTTAGGAAAATATGAGAAAATCTAGGTGAATGGTTAGGTTTGGAAAATATGATAAAATCTATGTGAGTGGTTAGGTTTGGAAAATATGATAAAATCTAGGTGAGGGGTTAGGTTTGGAAAATATGTGAAAATCTAGGTGAGGGGTTAGGTTTGGAAAATATAATAAAATCTAGGTGAGTGGTTAGGTTTGGAAAATATGATAAGATCTAGGTGAGGGGTTAGGTTTGGAAAATATGATCAAATCTAGGTGAGTGGTTAGGCTTGGAAAATTTGATCAAATCTAGGTGAGTGGTTAGGTTTGGAAAATATGAGAAAATCTAGGTGAGTGGCTAGGTTTGGAAAATATGATCAAATCTAGGTGAGTGGTTAGGTTTGGAAAATATGATCAAATCTAGGTGAGTGGTTAGGTTTGGAAAATATGATCAAATCTAGGTGAATGATTAGGTTTAGAAAATACAACCAATGACTTAAAAACTTATACTTATGGCTTCTTAGCCACGCACTCAGCATTATTAGGATAGGGCAAAGGACTATGAGTGTGCACTGACACAAGTCGGTACCCATCCTGATATGATCTTAGATGTTGCCAGGACATAAAACTCAAACAACTAACCAACCTATATATACATATATGTGTGTGTAAATGCTATTTAAAGAGAGGGGGGGCGGACTGGGTGCGGTGGCACAGTCGAGTCAAACCAATGACTTTAAAAATGATACTTGTCGCTTCCTAGCCTGGCGCTCGGCATTAATAGGATAGGGTAAGGACTCATTTGCTCAGTGGCAGGATAATGTGACTGAATGAGATATCGGGTCATGGTGCCGGCGGCCTGATTTCCCAGTGGGGCAGCACTATTAAGTCGACATGAGCACACACTGTCACAATTCTGTACCTGTCCTAATATGACATTAGATGTTGCTAGGACATAAAACAACAACAAACAAACAAGCTATGTAAGGAAACCACACTATTGCTTAGCTCCTACGAAAAGGAACAAGGCAAGTCACAGTTTGGACGAAAAGTTCTCTGGCTGGCACCTACGAAAAGGCCGTACCCTTTAATAAATTCTGAATTTGGGTGGGAAGCGGGATGCAGCAGTGTAGTGCTGGTGCATGTGTGCCGCTGAGTCCTCTCCGATCAGTCTGGCTGCAGTCGGGCAGCTTTCCAGGAGGCTCAGAGCAGGTTCTGTCCCCAACATCACTGGCTGGGAGGAAACAAGGAAGACAACAGGGTAGGCTGTCACAGGTACATCTAGATAGGAACATGGTAAATCTTGACAGGAACCAGGTACATCTAGATAGGAACAATGTAAATCTAGACAGGAACAAGGTACATCTTGACAGGAACCAGGCACATCTAGATAGGAACAATGTATATCTAGACAGGAACAAGGTACATCTAGACAGGAATATGGTACATCTAGATATGGATGAGGTACATCTAGATAGGAACAAGGTACATGTAGATAGGAATAAGGTACATCTAGATAGGAGCAATGTACATCTAGACAGGAACAGGGTACTTCTAGATAGGCACATGGTACATGTAGATCAGAGCAAGGTACATCTAGATAGGAAAAAGGTACATCTAGTTAGGAATAAGGTGCATCTAGACAGCAACAAGGTACATGTAGATAGGAACAGGGTACATCTAGACAGGAACAGTGTATGTCCAGATAGGAACAAGTTACATCTAGATAGGAACAAGGCACATCTAAATAAAAACAAGGTGCATCTAGACAGGGACAAGGTACATCTAGACAGGAACAAGGTACATCTAGATAAGAACATGGTACATCTAGGTAGGAACATGGTATATCTAGACAGGAACAAGGTACATCTAGATAAGAACATGGCACATCTAGATAGGAAAATGGTACATCTATACAGGAACAAGGTACATCAAGATAGGAACATGGTACATCTAGACAGGAACAAGGTATGTCTCGATAGGAACATGTTACATCTAGATAGGAACAAAGTATTCTATTTAGGAACAAGGCACATCTATGTAGGAACAAGGTACATCTAGACAGGAACAATGCACATCTAGATAGGTACAAGGTACATGTAGACACGAACAAGGTACATCTAGATAGGTACATTGGATATAAACAAATATTATACTAGTTTTCTTATATAGATTGGGAAGTAAGGTTAGTTGTGTCGTGAGGAGTGATGAAAGTGGGAAATATTGCGCCTAGTGCAGGAATCGAACCCATGTCTCTTGCATTCCGGGCCAGTGTGCTAACCATTATACCACCTAGGCTCCCTGATGTCATCACCCTACCCACGCCTACCTGTCTATGCGCTCCTTGCCTGAGAGATCAGTGCATACTCCTACAGTTGTAACAGTCCCAACCAGACTACCAGTGGATAATAGAAATACTCAGCCACCAATGATATTCGCATAATAAATTATGCAACACAACACTACAGAGTTGGGACTGGTTGGTGACATGCACATCTGTGTTCAGCCATACATGTGTGGGTGGCACTAGCACAACATGTGTAACATAATGGACACTTCCGGTGCAATTAGGTAACACAGCTCCTGGGGACCGGTTGCTGGCGGACGCAAACACCTGAATTTGGTTTAATGGTTCAAGGCCCAGTCACACCTTACCGGATTGGGGAACCGGACGAGAACCGGACACTGTCTGGTTGTGTACGGCGATGTCCGGTACATGTCTGGTACCCATCCGGCGTTGTCCGGTGGTGTCCGGCGGTGTCCGGTACAAGTTTTGAAAATGCACAAAACTTCTACCGGACACCACCAGACTGACGTCTGGTTGGTGTCCGGTTTGTCTGGTTTTGTCCGGTTCATGGCCGGTACCCATCCATACGTGTCTGGTACCCATCTGTTGGTGTCTGGTACCCATCCGTTGTTGTCCAGTTTGCTTCCGGAATTGTCCGGTGGTTAGAACGTCAATAAAATATATATATACTGTAGTAGTCGGCACTGACCTAACCACATAGACAGGTAGGCGTGGGTAGTGTGTTTATATCAGGGAGCCTAGGTGGTGTAATGGTTAGCATACTGGCCTGGAATGCAACGAGATGTGGGTTCGAGTCCCAGTTTATGCGCAATATTTCCCATTTTCAACACCCCACGACAGTACCAAGAAAATCAAACAAATACAGTTCGGTACGTGTCCGGTTGATGGTCGGTCCGTCCAGTACTCCTCCGGTTCTCGTCCGGTACTCGTCCGGTACATGTTGAGCTTTCCAGGTACTTGTCTGGTTGTGCGGCGGCAATTGACCCAATTACGCTCCATTTCGATACATTTTGTGTACCGGAGAGCACCGGACTAGACAATTCTTTGTCCGGTGGTGTCCGGTACTCAATCCAGTAAGGTGTGACAGGCGCTTTATCGGGGTTTAACGTCGTAGCCATTGATTGATCCCCGGACCTCCCGCACAGTGAGCAAGCGCTCTATCTAGTCGGCTGTCCCGTCCGGCCACACACCTGAGTTGAACCGCACCTGTGCAGGTGGCGCTGCCGGCGATCATGTAACATAATGGACGCTTCCGGCGCACATCGGTTGGTGTGGTTTACTAAGAAAAAAGAATGCAGTGTTAACAATTGCCCTGGTTTACTAACATGCAGATCTCGACATGTGGAAGCTTCTCGGTGGGGTAAAAATCCTGCGTCAGGCAAGTTGGTTGTTGGAGTTTTACGTCCTGGCAACATGTAAGGCCATATCAGGATGGGTACCGACTTGTGACAGTGCATACTCATGGTAACTTTATAGTGCTGCCCCACTGGGAGATCAGGCCGCCAGCACCATGACCTGATATCCCACTCCGTTATTTTTCCTGAAACCGAGCCAACCAGTCCTTGTCCTATCCTAATAATGCTGAGCACCAGGCTAGGAAGCGACAAGTGTAATTTTTTAAGTCATTGGTTTGCCTCGACCAGTGTTCGAACCCGTGGGTTCGAATCCAATGATCTTCCAAAGTGGCAGACGGACGCTCAACTCATTCGGCCATTCGTCTGATGTCAGGTAGGTCCCTGCCCAAAGACATCCACTATCACTGACATCTACTCATGATACCAGTCCTGATATGACCTTAGATGTTGCTCGGACGTAAAACAACACCAATAAAAAACAAATGTACTCATGATATGTTTACATATGAAGGGTTCAGGCGCAACCGACAAATGCCATCTGGGCCAAAATGAAGCCACGCCTACCACATTTGAGCTGAAGCTGCCATAATTCCGATAATCAAATCCATTTTGTCACAGAAGCTGCCACATCCCCTATATAATGCCTTCTTTTTTTTTTTTGGTCCATTAGTTGTTTAAGCAGGGGAAATTTCAGTCATAGACAACTGGTCTTCCTCATTCCACTGCTGGTCGATAGAAAGCCTGAGCCTACACGTTTACCGACCCAAGGGATTTTTAACCTCCCATACCACATAGACATGGTATGAGAGCAACCAGCCTTTGATGACGCTGTAAGTTATACACAGCGGTGGAAATCCAAATTGGCAGAGCTGGGGGCACAGGGAATCGAAGCGCCGACCCTAAGATTAGGAGTCTGACCTAGAAAAAAGTCAGACACTCTAACCACTCCACCATAGAGAACGCCACTTAGTCAATATGAAATTCATAGACTTTAACTGGAAAGCACAACAATAAATTATATTTCATAGTCGGCAACTAAAATGAATTTGTCGTTTTTTGTGCTTGAACGCTTCATATGCATATATAAACAGTTGACATGCATAACCGAAACAACAAGGAGATGGAACTGGTTGAAGAGAGGTTAATTATATCTTCTGGCAGAAGATATTAGACATAACCCACCGAGTAAAGTCTAAAGTCTGTCCAACAGTGACGGTATATGCTGGAGTTTGGCCATGCGCTGAGGGCACCAGTGGCGAAATCAGAAACCTCACCGACCAACATGCATATTGTTCAGTGAGGGATTAACTACGAGGTGTTCTGTCCTTTGTTTATACTCCCATAATTCATTATAGAGCATATATATACATAATAGATTAGCTGAACGATACTTACCTTCGGTGTAGTAGGTGAATAACTTCTGTGTTAATGTTATTGAAGGCTAAGGCTTCGCACAGGGCGGAGAGATGAAGGTATAGATTCTTTTTAAATGTACCCCTATCCGGAGATTCCGTACACATGAATGACAACAATGCCTATAAATCCGAGCAAAAATTGCTTCAGTAGGAATTAACTATGGAGGTAGTGGTTCCAATGCAACGTGTTTAATCTATATTGGCATAAAATTGAGAAATTGGTAGAGAATGCAAAAAAAAAACAAAAAAAAAAAACAAGATTGCAGGCAAAGAAAACTCTCAATTCAACTATCAATGTCTATTAATCTACACGATTTGATCAATTATTAAATCCAATAAGTAGTGGGCTATCATAAATAAGCCTTTGAACTATATATGTATATTTAACCCGTTATATTGCAAATTCATATGGTGATCTTCATAACAGAGCTTCCTGGCATTTTTTCTACTGGATTATTTAGCATAGCAGCCCTGTCCTGGAGAAATGTCCGCGGGAGTAACTAGGGGTAGAAAATGTCCTTTCCATATCAACACTTTATCAGAGAATCTAGCAGAGGTTTATGTTATATCAGTACATCAAAGTCCTACCTGAGTGATGAAGAACCCCCTCCACCCCCTCCACCCACCCACCCACCCCCGCACCCCCGCACCCCGCTCCTCCATTGGTGCACGATGATCACGGTGGCCGAATCGGTAGAGCGCGAGGTCGGGAGTTCGATTCCCAGAGTCGACTCAAACCAATGACTTTACTAAATTGATACTTGTGGCTTTCCTAGCTTGGTGCTCTGGTTGATACGATAGGACAAGGACTGGTTAGCTCAGTGTCAGGATAATGTGACTGAGTAGGATATTGGGTCATGGAGCTGGTGGCCTGATTTCTCAGTGGGGTAGCACTATATAAGTCACCATGAGTGCACACTGTCCCAAGTCTGTACCCGTCCTGATATGGCCTTAGATGTTGCCAGGACGTAAAATGTCAACAACCAACCAATCAACCATTGGTTCATTCTTTATATATCACCTCTGCCAATTTGGATTTCCACTGCTGTGTTTGTTTGTTGTTTTACGTCCTAGCAACATCTAAGGTCATATCAGGATGGGTACCGACTTGTGACAGTGCGCACTCATGGCGACTTTATAGTGCTTCCCCACTGGAAGACTAAGGCACCAGCACCATTACCTGATATCCCACTCAGTCACCTTATCCTGACACTGAGCCAACTAGTCCTTGCCATATCCTAATAATGCTGAATGCTAGGCTAGGAAGCAACAAGTATACATTTTTAAGTCATTGGTTTGACTCGACCCGGGTTCGAACCCCCTACCCCACGATCTACCAACACGGGAGACGGACGCTCTAACTCATTCGGCCATCCCGTCTGGTGCCACTGCTCTGTATAACTTACAGTGTCATCAAAGGCCAGTTGCTCTCATACCATGTCTGTGTGGTGTGGGAGCTTAAAAATCCCTTGGGTCGGCAAAAGTGTAGGCTCGGGCTTTCTATAGTCCAACTGTCAAATGGTGAAAACCAGACTATTCAGACTTATCCATGATAGGCAGTATCATCTTCTAATCTTCTTCAAGATGGTTCGTCTCTTTCCATCTCACACTGGACAGTAAATGCACTCACCATACTCCCAGCCGGCATTCCCAGCTGGGCCCTGGGTGGACCCCACATGGGCAGCCCATCTGGGGCCCAGCTAAATTTGGCCACCGGCTCCAAGTGGGCCCCACCTGGGCTAGCCCAGCTGGGCATATTCCTCAGACCGGGCCTGGGGAATATGCCCAGGCCCGGTTCATAGCCCATTGCTATGAAAGGAAATAGTACCTTCTCCCAGGTACTATTTCCCATAAACATGAATGCTCACATTCTATTTGCTTTCAGTGATGAACATGTCGGCCTCTGTTTGTAGGCCGACATGTAGGCCCATATGAATCCTATAATGGTGTAGTAGTCTGTGCATGAGACCCACTACCACGCGGTGGCGGCAGACACTACGCCACACACCTATGCAGTTACACTGAACTGCACTAGGTGGCGGCAGGCTAGCCACTAGGCAGACCCCGACTGGGCTGCCCTCTACAGCGTGTGGCTAGCTCACCCCCCACCCACCTATAGAGGTGACATGGGAACTGGCGAGTTAGGGGGCGGGTCAGTTGACTGTGGACGCCATGGAGAGCAGAGAGGTTTTGTAATAAACCAGGTTGAATAGGCCCAGGTGGGCCTATATCAGTTATTGAATATGTTCACTATATCTTAGACAAAATATGATTTTTTTTTTTTTTAAGCTGGGAATCTAGCCCATGTGGGGCCCATCTCATGCCCACTTCAGAGCCCACCTGGAGCCCCTGCCCAGCTCGCCCATTGACAACCTAAGTTATCATATACAGGTTAGGAAAAAACTTGAAAATTAATTTAAAAAACTAATATAGAAACTACTAACACCCAAAACCGCAAAGGTTGGCCCGAGAAACTCCTGAGTGCGGGACCAGACCAATCCAGTATCACAGCTGTCCAGCATTGAAAACAAGCACCCTCACGGGAGCTTATACGTTATGGGCAGAATAAAAAACTTGTCACAAAAAAAAAAAATAATGTAGGGCCCACCAGGGCATGTTGGCTGGGCTGATGGGAATACAATGGTGTTCTTTCCCTTTGAATTCAGTCATGGAGAAGCAGGTGTCGGGACTCCGGACAGACGCATAGAAAGCCTACAGAGGAAACATGATTGCGACAACAGGGGGAGCCACCCTCTGGCTTCAACGTCATAGAAGTGGTATGCACACTGATTCTCTCTCATTTCATCACAATGGGAATATTTTGCCATCACCCTGAAATTTTGGTGATGAACTAATTTCTAGAGATGTCTTTTTATAATCAAAACTCCAAGGTTTGCTTCACTGACTTTGAAAAATAATGAAGATGTTGTGTACCAGGTATGTGGTTGTGGAGGCTCTAAAAACATCCTAGAGCCATTTACCAGGTGTTTACCGATATATACCACTCCAAAGATTTAATTTGCAAGAGTAGGTCTATGTTCAGAAGTAGGCTACCTATTTTCCTAAATATATGTAGGAATTTTACATGTGTAGGCCTAGATATAGATTTAGGGGGAATCATCATCATCATGCTGTCGGTCGCGATGCGACAAAGACTGCTTTCATTATTTGACTGCCGCTCTCCATTTAGCTCTCTGCTGTGAGAGTGATGTCCATGAATCGGTCTTAATGTCTCTCAACTTCAGGTAGGTTTCTCTTGATGGTATCCTTGAACCGGAGACGCGGGCGCCCTCTTTCTGTAAAGGGGCTGTCACATTAGGGTTATTTCCGGGAGTGTATGGCGGCACGTACGCTCCGCATATGCTCCACATACGCTCCCGCATAGGCCATCATGTGCCGGCTTATGCTGGCCTATGCGGCTGTACGCCGCCATACACTTTCTCCCGTCCGTCCGTCCGTCCGTCCAAATTTGTTTGTGCATGCTAAAAAAATCTCGACCTATTGGGGTGTATGGTTCTTATGCTACTCATACGCTTCGCATACGCCGGCATATGCTCCTCGTACGCTAGGGGTACGCCGGTGTATGCTAGGGGTATGCCGGTGTACGCTACTCATACGCTCAACTTGCATCACAGGAGTATCTCGGGCGTATCTGAGGCGTATGCAGCGTACGCAGAACCTACGCGTTGCGTATGAGAGCGTATTGGTAGCGTATGAAAAGCGTATGCGTAGCATATGGCGCCGTATGCCCGACCTATGGTCTCGGTATATAAAGGCGACCCACGCCATTCCTTCAGTCATTCCTGCTCTGCTGCTCATACAGGATGGATGCCCAGGCACTGCAAGTACAGTTCCAGCTTTTCTACAGAGTTGCCCTTTATCACCATGAGCTTACTCTATACCTCATGGTTCTTCTGGCATCCCATATCGAGAGACGAAGGAGGAGGGAGCGGCGGCGACGATCAGTGTGGGTCAGACCCTGGATTGGGAGGCGGCCACAGTTTGGCTTGTTCGACAAGCTGATGGTCGAGCTCCGCAGCGAGGACACCGCGTCGTTTGTGAACTTCATGCGGCTGCCTCCCCAGTTGTTTGACGAGATTGTGGCGTGAGTGCGACCGAGGATCGCCAAAAAACGGACCACATTCAGGGTGCCGCTCGAGCCGGTGCTGAAAATAGCACTTACTCTGCGCCACCTGGCATCTGGCACAAAATACTCCTCCATGAAGTTTGGGTGGAGGGTGCCCCACAACACACAGTCGCTGATAGTGCGTGAAGTCTGTAAGGCCATCGTCGACGAGTACATGGCCGAGGTCATGACGTGTCCGACGACTCCAGAAGGGTGGCGTGCCGTCGCGGACCTCTTTTCAGAGAGGTGGAACTTCCCCCATACCTGTGGCGCTCTGGATGGGAAGCACATCGCCTGCCAGTGCCCTCCAAAGAGTGGGTCGCTCTACTACAACTACAAGGGCTTTTTCTCCGTGGTCCTGTTGGCGCTTGTAGATGCGGATTACAAATTTATCTGGGCAGATATTGGCGGTTTGGGCTCCGCATCTGATGCCCAGATTTACAACGCCTTTGAGTTGAAGGCGGGCACAGAAGGTGGCACCATCGGCTTTCCGAACCCTGAACCGCTCGTCGACGGCCAGAAGGATGTGCCGTATTTTCTGATGGGTGACGACACCTTTGCCCTGCGGCCGACCATGATGAAGCCGTACAGCAAGAGGAGCTTGACCAATGACGAGCGACTCTTCAACTACCGGCTTTCCCGAGCTAGGAGAGTGGTGGAGAATGCCTTTGGCATTCTAGCCAACCGCTTCCAAGTGCTGCTGACGACTATGCAGCACCACCCCTCCAACGTGAAGATCATCGTCAAGGCGTGCATTGTTCTGCAGAACCTCATGAGGACACGCTACCCAGCTACAGAACATGCAGCTGGATCGTCCTGAGACAGCCAACAACAACTTTGTGCCTGGAGGTTGGCGAGAGGGCCACAACCTTCCTGACATTAACGTTGTACCTGTTAACCCCAACACCGCGTCCAAGCTAGGAAAGGAACAGCGCAATCTAATTAAAGACTGGGTCGTCTCACCTGCCAGAGCACTGTCATGGCAAGACAGGATGATCTGACAAAACATTTTATCAGTCTGTATGCGCTGTGTCTGTCTACTGTTTTTGCAAACATGTCTGTGATGTTGTGACATGTCTCCTGTTATATGAGATGCTAATATGTTTATGTCTAGTATAAAATAAACGATATCATTTTATAGATATGAAAACACAATTTTACATGTCTGTTACGTTCTTTCGCTCCCTAATTTAAAGTCATCTATTTAATGTAATTGTAATGAATCTCCTCTCTTTTTACATGAATTAATCTTTTACATACATACTAAGAACACAGGGAAAAATAGAGTGACACAGAGACAGAAAGGGGGAGACGAGTTAGAGGGAGGGAGGGAGGGAGGGGGAGAAGAGATAGAGGGAGGGAGGGAGGGGGAGAAGAGATAGAGGGAGGGAGGGGGATAGAGGGAGGGAGGAGATGGAGGGAGGGGATAGAGGGAGGGAGGAGATGGAGGGAGAGGAGGGGGAGGGGAGGAGGAGGAGGGAGGGAGGGAGGGAAGACAGAGGAGAGAGGGAGGGAGGAAGAGAGATAGAGAGAGAGAGGGAGATAGAGAGGGAGGAAGAGAGATAGAGAGAGGAAGAGAGATAGAGAGAGGGGGGAAGAGAGATAGAGAGAGATAGAGAGAGGGAGGAAGAGAGATAGAGAGAGGAAGAGAGAGGGAGGAAGAGAGATAGAGAGAAGAGAGAGGGAGGAAGAGAGATAGAGAGAGGAAGAGAGAGGGAGGAAGAGAGAGGAAGAGAGGGAGGAAGAGAGATAGAGAGAGGAAGAGAGAGGGAGGAAGAGAGATAGAGAGAGGAAGAGAGATGGAGGAAGAGAGATAGTGAGAGGAAGAGAGAGGGAGGAAGAGAGATAGAGAGAAGGAGGAAAGGGAGAAAGGGGAAGGAGAAACATTATTATAAATATTATAAATTTAAAGTTTTCATTTATGTTTTAATTTTAATTTTAATGTTAATTGTACTTTAATATATAACAATTAAATGATGGCATGCCTTTACTGAACACGGACACAAAAATTAAAAGTGACAGTATATTTATTTATTGAAACATCTTGACATATAAATGTACAAACAATATATAAACATACAATATATATACATCATCATCATGCTGTCGGTCGCAATGCGACAAAGACTGCTTTCATTACTTAACTGCCACTCTCCATTTAGCTCTCTGCTGTGAGAGTTGCGTCCATGAGTCGGTCTTAATGTCTCAGCTTCAGGTTTACATTTCGTGAAAGCTGCCTGCAAAAGTGTTTGAAGTGCTGCTGGCTTTTGCAAGTTACCGGTGGCACTCTCTCGGGGAGCAAATAGAGGTTTAACAGCGGCAAAAACATGTCAAGACAGGCGCAAAACTATTTGTCCCTGCAGTGGCTGGTCGGGAGATGTTGGGAGTTCCATACATCAACCGCCCGTAATGCTGCCACAGTGACCTGGTTTTCTGTTTAGGGTTTGCTCCCTTAGCCTTCGGTTCTGTCAAGAACCTGTACCACAAGGCAGTGGTTTACAACTCTGCAGGGCAGGGGCGTCAAACTCCCTGAGGTATTGCTATACCTGCATACCAGAGAGGTATATATACATATATACATGCAAAGATAAATAAAAACTAAGACTACATATATACATATACACACATATTACAATCACTTCTCTCCCTTGCCGTTGGCATCAGCTGGCGACTGTGTGGCTGACGACGAGGCGAATAAGTCCAAATTGGACCCTAACATGCCAGATATCCTGGATAACCCCGACAAGTTCAAGAGTCACTCCGGGCTGGCCGACTCAGACAAGTTCACTTGGGGGTCGGCGCGTGTCGGAGTCACGATGTCTGGGGCAGCGCCAGTCCCTGGCCATGGCGGACCCACAGTGGGCGGAGCATCCCCGCGCACCACAACTACAGGAGAGCCCCTTGTGTGTGCCACCATTCCTAATGTCCGTACTTGTGTGGTGTGCGGTGGTGACGGCCATACCACCAGCGGAGCTGCAGTGGCCTCGTGACCCATGGAGGTTGGAGGCAGAGGCTGAGGCGGAAGACTTGGCAGAGGCGGTGTGGCTGTGGCTGATGAAGAATGTGTGGCTGCCCCATATAGCGCTCCACATACTCGTGTGTCTGCGAAGCCCATGGTGTTGCCGGTGGTGGCTGGTGAGTCCACTGGTGGGGTTGAGGCTGGTATGCCTGACTTGCAGACACACAAGCAGGTGCAGGAGCCGGTGCAGGAGCAGGTGCAGGAGCAGGTGCAGGAGCAGCCACACGAACCATCGGTGCCACGAATGTTCCTTCCTCCTCCTCCTCCAGATGGTGCGACACCATGCGGTTGAGTGAACCGCAAATGGACACAAACCGCTCCTCTGGCATCGTGAGGATCATGTCCCGCACATAGTTGGCGAATGCCACTCTCTTCGTCACCGTCGGTGGAGGTGGAGGAGGAGGCGGCTGCATCACCTTGAGGATGTCGGCAGACTCATCGAACCTCTTGTGGATGGCAGCGAGGAGGTTGTTGTCGACTGGGGCAGATCGCTTCCCTCTCCCCTTTCCCCGCTCTTGGGATGTAGCGGGAGGAGTGGGTGGAAGATCCTCGTCCATCGCCACCTCCACATCGGTCCCGACATTCTCCTCCACGCTGAGATCTAGCTGCGGAGCCACGACAGGAGTAGCCAACTGCAAGACAAAATCATAAAATAACATAAGTAACATGAATGCAAATCGATATTTCGACAAAAGTCACGACAAGTCAACAGTAAATCAAAAATATATAAAGCAAAAATAATTAATGTTAAATGCAAACATGGATTTATAACAATTATATCACGATACATCTATTGTCAATATCTCGATTTAAGAACAACTACACAACATCTCAACATTAAAGAAATAAATAACATTAACAAATTACTAGAATATTAGATGTTGCTAGGACGTAAAACCACAACAAACAAACAAACATAAATACAACAAAAGCATAACATAACAAACTTAGAATACAAGCGGTTTTAGAAGAATACTAATGGCCGCACTTGTCAGAACGATAAAAGATTATCTACTTACACTCCTGCAGGGCTCCGGTCGGTGACGGACGACGGACCGCAGGAACCCGAACTTGCGCAGGATTCACTGCTCCCGCTCAGTCAGGTCAGCGGCTCCGTCCCCGCTCTTTTTCTTGTGGAGCCACCTGTTCGTGTCCCTGAGTGACTTGAACCACTTCTGGAGATGGACTGTTGCGGTCCCCAGAAGTGTCGCCTGGTCCTCCCACATCTTGGCCTTTCTGTCTGAGCGGCGGTAATCCGTGAGCTTCATGTTCCACATGATGGGGTTCTCCTGGAGGAAGTCCAACATTTGATCCTCCTTGAAGACCGACAGAGAACAGTCGCTCTTCTTGGCCCTCCGTCTCTTTGATGCGCAGATGCCACCGGTGCTGGTGGAGGCGTTGGAGGCGGGGGTGGCGGCGGAGGCGGCGGAGGCAGCGGACGACGCCCGTGAGCTGCCCCGAGAGGCAGGAGATGGCGAGCTGGAGCGGGGACACCAGCGTTGCGTCGTCGACCTCTCCACTTCCATCTCCAGCTCCTTCAGTGGATAGTGGTGTTCTGGAGAGTGGTGTTCTGGAGAGTAGTGTTCTGGAGAGTGGTGTTCTGGAGAGTGGTGTAATATTGTACCATTGCTTCCTTCTCAGATTCCGACATGTAAGACTATGTGAATCATGTAATATTGTACCATTGCTTCCTTCTCAGATTCGAACATGTAAGACTATGTGAATCATGTAATATTGTACCATTGCTTCCTTCTCAGATTCCGACATGTAAGACTATGTGAATCATGTAATATTGTACCATTGCTTCCTTCTCAGATTCTGACATGTAAGACTATGTGAATCATGTAATATTGTACCATTGCTTCCTTCTCAGATTCCGACATGTAAGACTATGTGAATCATGTAATATTGTACCATTGCTTCCTTCTCAGATTCCGACATGTAAGACTATGTGAATCATGTAATATTGTACCATTGCTTCCTTCTCAGATTCCGACATGTAAGACTATGTGAATCATGTAATATTGTACCATTGCTTCCTTCTCAGATTCCGACATGTAAGACTATGTGAATCATGTAATATTGTACCATTGCTTCCTTCTCAGATTCGAACATGTAAGACTATGTGAATCATGTAATATTGTACCATTGCTTCCTTCTCAGATTCCGACATGTAAGACTATGTGAATCATGTAATATTGTACCATTGCTTCCTTCTCAGATTCCGACATGTAAGACTATGTGAATCATGTAATATTGTACCATTGTTTCCTTCTCAGATTCCGACATGTAAGACTATGTGAATCATGTAATATTGTACCATTGCTTCCTTCTCAGATTCCGACATGTAAGACTATGTGAATCATGTAATATTGTACCATTGCTTCCTTCTCAGATTCCGACATGTAAGACTATGTGAATCATGTAATATTGTACCATTGCTTCCTTCTCAGATTCCGACATGTAAGACTATGTGAATCATGTAATATTGTACCATTGCTTCCTTCTCAGATTCCGACATGTAAGACTATGTGAATCATATAATATTGTACCATTGCTTCCTTCTCAGATTCCGACATGTAAGACTATGTGAATCATGTAATATTGTACCATTGCTTCCTTCTCAGATTCGAACATGTAAGACTATGTGAATCATGTAATATTGTACCATTGCTTCCTTCTCAGATTCCGACATGTAAGACTATGTGAATCATGTAATATTGTACCATTGTTTCCTTCTCAGATTCCGACATGTAAGACTATGTGAATCATGTAATATTGTACCATTGCTTCCTTCTCAGATTCCGACATGTAAGACTATGTGAATCATGTAATATTGTACCATTGCTTCCTTCTCAGATTCCGACATGTAAGACTATGTGAATCATATAATATTGTACCATTGCTTCCTTCTCAGATTCCGACATGTAAGACTATGTGAATCATGTAATATTGTACCATTGCTTCCTTCTCAGATTCCGACATGTAAGATTATGTGAATCATATAATATTGTACCATTGCTTCCTTCTCAGATTCGAACATGTAAGACTATGTGAATCATATAATATTGTACCATTGCTTCCTTCTCAGATTCCGACATGTAAGACTATGTGAATCATGTAATATTGTACCATTGCTTCCTTCTCAGATTCGAACATGTAAGACTATGTGAATCATGTAATATTGTACCATTGCTTCCTTCTCAGATTCCGACATGTAAGATTATGTGAATCATGTAATATTGTACCATTGCTTCCTTCTCAGATTCGAACATGTAAGACTATGTGAATCATATAATATTGTACCATTGCTTCCTTCTCAGATTCCGACATGTAAGACTATGTGAATCATGTAATATTGTACCATTGCTTCCTTCTCAGATTCGAACATGTAAGACTATGTGAATCATGTAATATTGTACCATTGTTTCCTTCTCAGATTCCGACATGTAAGACTATGTGAATCATGTAATATTGTACCATTGCTTCCTTCTCAGATTCCGATATGTAAGATTATGTGAATCATGTAATATTGTACCATTGCTTCCTTCTCAGATTCTGACATGTAAGACTATGTGAATCATATAATATTGTACCATTGCTTCCTTCTCAGATTCCGATATGTAAGATTATGTGAATCATGTAATATTGTAATATTGGTTACTTCTAAAATTCTTAAATTCCGACATGTAGACGTATATGAACACTGTAATATCATACCCCTTGCTCACTTCTCAGATTCTGACATGTAGACCTAAATGAAGCCTGTAATATTGTACCATTGCTTCCTTATCAGATCCTGACATGTTTTTGTGCTGGAGGGTCGTTAAACAAACAAACACAGCAGGCTTACGTGAATCTAGATAAAGGATTCACCCTGTACTCGCAGTACATGGGTGAATGACAACGTAGTCTAAATATGGGCGAAAATAGCTTTAGTATGGAACAGGAAGTAGAATGCCTGCCTCAAATATCAAATATGTACTTATATCAGCACAGAGTTGGTGAAATGGGAGAGAAATGGGAGAGAATGCAAAAAGACAAGAAGGCGGCCATAGAACGCCATCGATTTCACCTTTAAATTCTATTAAACTATATGTTATCTTATATTTTTCAACTCAAAGGTAGAGGGGAAATATTAAGACATATATAAAGAATAAATATTGCTTTTTAGATTGTGGATTTAGGCTCTCATTTCATTTCCCCGCTTTTTCGACAGCTTTTATATAGGGTTGATATTCACCCATGTACTGCGAGTACAGGATGAATCTGTTATCTAATGTGAATCCTGCATTATTGTAGCATTTGCATACTTTTCTGATTCGGACATGTAGGCTGATCTGAACCCTATAATATAATACCATTTGCTCACATTTCAGATTCCGAGATGTAGGCCCATATGAATCCTAAAATATCATACCATTTGCTCACTTTTCAGATTCCGACATGTAGGCCCATATGAATCCTATAAGCCTCCCCTACGAATTGACGAGAGAGACAGCAGATTGGGTTGGTTCGTTTATTCGACTCCGGGCTGAGCGATAAATGCCCTACCTAATACAAAAGCAAAAAACGGGAGGAAGTGACGATTCAAACCAGATCGAGCCCCGCAGCAACGCAGCAGGGGACAGCGGACGACGGCGATTGGACAATATTCAGTCGAGTAGAATCGACACTAATAAATAATAAATACTTCTCCGAGCGTTTATATGTATATAATAGATTATATATAATATAAGCCTCCCCTACGAATTGACGAGAGAGACAGCAGATTGGGTTGGTTCGTTTATTCGACTCCGGGCTGAGCGATAAATGCCAAAGGGAGCCGCACGACTCCCATCCAAACCAATCAAGCCGTCTCGGAGCACAAGGTGGCTGCCACCCTCATGTCGTCCATAATCCGGACAGATAAGGGGGTTTTAAGATATGCGTAAACCGTGTCGGATGTCCAGTCCCCCCGTTCCTTAATTTCCTCTACCGTGGCCCCACATAAGGCTAAAAAGGTGCAGCCACCTCGGCGAAGTGAATGTGATGATAAGTCGTCGCAATCAAGACCTGCCCTTGCTGCAAAGGTCTTTAGAGTCTGCTGGTAAATAGCATATGTCATTGGCGTAGAGCCGCCCGACCCATCAGGAAGCCTGAATGCTTCCTCTCCGGGTCCAGCGGGCAGCTGGGCGAAGTGCAGTTCAACCCAGTGGACTGCGCACATCCCTGGATCGGCACATCGAGCAACGGGGACTTCCAATAGTCTCTCAGCGAACTGAATGGTCTTACTTTTTCTAATCGTTATGACCATGCCCCAGTCAAAAATTTTGAAATCCCCCCTCCGAAGCGTTGAGTCCGAGAGGGTGACCTGCGCCTTCCGCAGCAGGGCTCTAAAGGACACCAGTATAGCCGCTCTCCACGATGTATGGCCCGGGGATGAGCTCAGCATAGCAAATATCTTCCTCATCATAGACGGAAGAAGGGGCCTGGCCCGACGTGGGGCATCACCCTTGACCCGCTTAAACCCCTCAGAGTAGAAGATATAATGAAACTGTTGTAGTCAATTGGCTGAGCACCCGTCTGTTTTAGAAAATAGTTTAAACCGCTCAGGTGATTAGTGATTGAGCTATACTTCATAGAGCCGGCGAGCCAAGTTGCGTATAGGGCGACTTGCTCATCCGAACATGGAAAAGGAGCATGAGTAGAACTAAAAGTCTCCACAAAGGCCAAGTATCTCTTGACTTGGACAGCCCTTGTTGTTATCGAGTTCGGTGCGTAGAACTGCTCCTGAAAGCTCTTTTGCTCCCTTCTCAGCTGAGACCTTTCTGTAAGAGAATAGAGTATGAACAAGTTTAGCCGTACAGCAGAGCAAACCCTCCGGTCAGCTTCTAAAATCCTGGTGTTGCTAGCACTGTCGTCGAGGCGGCTCAGGGAGTCACAGATCACATTATCCTTACTACGAATGTAAACAGACTTGAACTCAAAATTCCTGCTCACCGCCATCCAAAACAATCTCCTGAGATAATACATGATCCCGCCAGATCTTGATCTGCCTGTGCTCAGGGCAGCCTGAACGACAGCACTATCAGTAACCATCACAACAGTTGCATCAGCCCACTTATGTGACCACCTCTCGCAGGTGGCATAGACCGCAGCCATCTCCCTAATATTAATATGGGAGGCAGCTACATGGCCCTCGGGACTAACGTGATGGTGACCCACGTAGCCAGCGAGCAATCTATCGTCGGCCTCAACAAAAGAGCCGACCAGCCAGTCGTTAACGTGAAGAGCACCCAGACCCCATCCCGAAGCATCACTATAGGAGGCAATGAGGGGGGCAAACCGACCAAGAATTTTTGCCTTGCCATTAAACTGGGCGGAAAATGTGATCCACCATTCGAGATCTTCGCGTACCCCCTTAGTTAGCCTAACCCTATGGTGGCCCTCCTTGAGTGCTGCTGACATATCAAATATCCTCCTAGTAAAGGTTTGCCCGCCCCTGATCACCTTTGCACAGTGGGCTAGGATTCCCCCGACCTGTTCGAGATCCCTCTTTGAACCTTTCTTCCGATCCCTCATTGTTACAAGTGTCCGTCTCATTTTATCCAACTTATCTATCGGAAGGGTGAGCTCCAAATTGTCCGAATCAATGATGATTCCAAGGAACCGAACTCTCCGTCCAGCCTTGCTCACCTTCTTATAGCTGACATAAAACCCCAACCTGCGGATAATGCCTAGCACTAACCTCTGGGCCCTCATGGCCTCAAACTCACTCTGACCTAAGACACAGAAATCATCGAGGTAATTAATGACTCGAGTACCGCCCTCCCTTACAGCACATCTTACAATAAAGTCTGATATTTTAGAAAATATGTAAGGGCTAGAGGAAAGGCCCATGCTAAGTCTATTGTCCAGGTAATAGGCTCCGTCATCACCAAGCGCCCTAGCGATAGCAAGCCCCTGACGAGGTCTGTCGCAAGGATGAATGGAGACAGCTCTATAAGCATCCTTAATGTGTATGGTGGATAGAAAATCATATCTCTCCATGCAATCAGTAACGTTATCAATGCTTTTATAGCTGAAGGTAGTGGCTATGCCATGTGTGTAGTGGTTGACAGAATTCCCTTTCGGCCTGCTACAATCGACGACGGTTCTACCACCGCCATCGTCTTTCGGTACGACAAAGACCGAATGTGTGCACTGAGGCTTGTCAAGGACCCTGGATATATTCCCGTCGGCTAGCTCTGCGTGAAACTTCTCAAAAATTATCTTGCGCTCCCAGTTGTTCCTAGCCTTCCTCTCCCTGGTGTAATAGGAGGTAACACACTCATCATTTATTACCCTGAACCCGAATACCACTCCTAGCAATATAAATATAGCGTCGGGATCGTTATCCCCCCTGAAGAATAGTTCTACAACAAATCTACAAGGCTTCAGCTGGGAGCGGTTTGCTTCAATAAAGTGGGTACAGTCACAATTGCCCTCAAAACATGATCGATATACTTCAAATTGGAATTTGTCACCGTCTATCCGCTCGGACAGCGAGACCAATATATGATCTCCCACATCCTGAATGTGTAAACGACCCTCGGCATCCTTTATATTAACAGTGCCCCATAATGTAAGTTTCTCAACCCCTCCCTCCTGTACATTGGAAGAAAAACTATCAGTAATGGTATCGATGGGCCCGATTTGGTCGCTGCGACCATCGGCTCGAGTGTTAATCACCCCTCCGTCTGCAATGTCATTATTGACAACCATGTCCTCATTAAGGTCCACTCGTATCTCCCCGTCATGAACGGTGCCGCCGCTCTCCGTGGCGATGTCGGTCGATGTATATGTGTCCTCGCATGAGTTGCTGCTCCTCCGTTCGGCAACATCTCCGTTGACAGTCTCCCTGTCAACATCGACCCCCCTAATGACAGTCTCCCTGTCAACCGAGTCCCCGATCAAAACACCTATCTTATGTCGGCTCGAGGGCTCGTGCTCCGCTGCCACAGAACTTGCCCCGGCAAGTCTTGTGAACTCTTCCCCACAAAGTCACTCTTTGCACTTATAGCGTTTGTGCCCCTTTCCGCCGCACTTCGAGCAGGTGTGCCTGAACCTGCACTCGTCTTCCTTGCGGTCGCATCCAGCGTCGGAGTTCCAGGCATAGCAGGAGCGCTTCCCAGGTCCCGAAGGCGATTTTCTCCTGGATGTCGTTGAAGTTCCGTAGCCGCTCTTCCGTTGCCTACGGTTCTGGTCACTGTAGTGTGACATGCTTTCGCTTTGGTATTTCGACGTGAACGCAGCGAACCCCAATGTCTCGGCCAACTTCCTGATCTACAAATCGTACTCGACATGAGCTACGTCCTTGTAGTGATCATCCCTCGCGCGATTGGTGACGAACTTAAGATGTTGCAAGAACGCCTTATAGTCTTGGACGGATAGGTCTGGTAAGGTAAGGCACCAGGAGGCGCTAGCGTTAATCAGTTCGTAACCGTTTAGCTTCCTCACGTCCTTTCCACCCAAAGTGTGTTTCTTGAGAGACCACTTACTCCGTCTTCATCTGGAAGCGCTGCTATCACTCCGCGATCGTGTCGTCCGGCGTCGTCGTCCGGCGTCCCTTGAGCGTCTACGCGAACGGCCGTATGAAGAATGGCCGTCGTCTTCGTTGTCCCTCGTCTTCACTTCTGATCTTGTATCATCCGGCGCTGTACGAATGACCTTAGCCAATTCGCACCTCTCCGTGTTGTCTTCGCGCTGAGGTTCATCCCGAGCGAGTGGTCGACCGGATCTCCTCCTGTCCCTCTCTATTTCCAGCCCCCTCAACCTGTCCTGTAAGTCTTGCAATCTCAGCTCTGCCTCCAGCTCAGCGATTGCTTTCTTCACAGCTTCCTCCTTGTCGTCGTACGAAAAGTCCGCGACCGATGTCGTATCTTGGCCCGAATCGTCTTTCGTCTTCGCAGTGGCCATCTTGGTCGTACTTCGTGTACGGACTGTAACACGATCCCTCCGGTCTTCACACGCCTCCTTGTCGTTTTTCCTGTGGTTGAAGCCGCAATCACTACAGTAGGGTAGCGGCATCCCCCTCGGTCGTCCGTTAGGCAAAGTTTTTCATGGTCGTCCGTTGGCCCGATAAGTCGTTCCAGTCGATCAGTCCGTAATCCGTTGGCCCGATCAGGGGTCAATGACGAAATTGACCGTTGAGTATGGATGGTTTAATCGTCCGTTACTTGCAAAATCGAACGAGTCGTCCGTTGGCCCGATTGGGCGATTTGTGGTGAACGACCGTTAAAGTACGGACCAGTTTCAAATCTATGCGAATAAATCGACAAGATTCAAATCGCTCGTCGATACGATATTAATATGCAATTGATCTAAGTAACTTTGAACCGACTGATATAGTCGTCAATTGGCCCGAGTATGAGTTCTTAACGATCGATAAGTATTTGAGCAAAACCAAGCGTTTTCAACGTCGATCAGTCTATTTGGAAATCGACAACATGGAAATATTTTTCATCAGTCGTCCGCTGTCCCTGTAGAAATAAGGTTTATTTATGTGCACGATACCGTTATTCTGTCATTCAGGAACGATCGTCCTTGTTATTGTTGGTAGAGTTCACGGAATCAGCTGAAGTCGTCCGTTGGCCCAGGTAAAACAACAGGTAGCGCAGGTAATCAAAGGCAGCACAGGTAGCAGGTAGACTGTGATCCTTTCCAAGCAAAAACGGGAGGAAGTGATGATTCAAACCAGATCGGGCCGCGTCGAGCCCCGCAGCAACGCAGCAGGGGACAGCGGACGACGGCGATTGGACAATATTCAGTCGAGTAAAATCGACACTAATAAATAATAAATACTTCTCCGAGCCTTTATGTGTATATAATAGATTATATATAATATAATAGTGTAGTAGTCTGTGCATGAGGCCCACTACCATGCGGTTTCGGCAGACACTAAGCCGCACACCTATGCAGTTACACTGAACTGCACTAGGTGGCGGCAGGCTAGCCACTGGGCAGACCCCGACTGGGCTGCCCTCTACAGTGTGTGGCTAGCTCACCCCCCATCCACCTATAGAGGCGATGTGGGACCTGGCAAGTTAGGGGGCGGGTCAGTTGAGTGTGGATGCCACGGAGAGCAGAGAGGTTTTGTAATAAACCAGGTTGAAGCGTACTGATACTGAATCTTGGCGTTCTTCTGTGAGTGCGTGGCAGTGTGGGGCTATCACAATAGCATACCATTTGCGTACTTTTCAGATTCGGACATGTAGGCCCATATGAATCCTATAATAGCATACTATTTTGCTCACATTTCAGATTCCGACATGTATGTCCATATGAATCCTAAAATATCATACCCCTTGCTCACATTTCAGATTCCGACATGTATATGAAACCTGCCTACTTGACCCCTCGCTTTGAGAGATTCACCCCTCTGTATGAATCGTCGCCACCTACAGCTGCTCACCAGACTAACTATGGTGGACCCCCTACAATCGGGGGGCCCGGACCGGCCCCTGCCCGTCCGACATCCTCCCCGCCTCAACTGACTCACAAGAATACATTCTTTCTTCATGTGTCAAAGGAATCATACAAACTTGGTAAGTGGTATGTTTATTCATGTCACTATTCAACTTTCAAGCTGCGTTGTAGTATACATATGAGGCTGTCTCAAAAGGTGCTAAGTAATTTGGGACAAAACTTTGTCCATTGTAACGATCAACATATTATCTGCTTTTGCATTTGCTCAGGATAAACTGATTTATGGTGTTTCATAATCGCAATAGAATACATATGGATTTGAAGCAAATGTCCTTGTGTTTTCAGTGTAACTGTTTCTGTGCTATTTTGTGTCAAAGGTTATGTGGACAAAAAATGAAAGAGTTATCTCCTTTTGAGACAGGCTCATATGCAAGGCGTATATTCTAATTGCAGTGCAGCTGTTGCTAGCCCTAAATGCGCAATGTTGCTTATATAGGCCTATCCATGAATTGTCTGTTACGTGTGCATATATATGTGGTGTATAAGCATTATGCAAGTATAATTAACCGGAAGCTTTCAACTCTAGTTATTTGATTCTCCAGCCTAAGTCATCGACTGTAGTGTTCTCATTCTTGTTGTCATCGACTATGCAACCTCAGGCCGGTTGTGGCGCCACCAGTCTTTATAGGGAGCAACTTGTGTGGCCACGAGCACCCACTCTGCCCGCGATTTATAATATATACCTAAGCAATTCAATAATTAGTATGAATAATGTCATAATTAACAATAGGGCACAAACCAGCAAGAACTAAATAGGGACGCCCATGCAAAAAGTAACAAACACATTGTCTTTCTCGTCAGCTAGATATATAAGTCCTCCACTAAGAGTGTCACGAACCTTGACAATATTATTGACTATAGGTGCCAGAAATCAGTAGAGCGTGGCTCCTCTATAACTTATAAGTGATTTTCATTGCCGAAAATAAAAACTGAAAACATAGGTTTTGGACAAGGTTTATTTCATCCATAATGAATGCATATTATGAACGTACCTAAGAGGAGGAAGAGGAAGAAAAGGAAGAAGATGTTTGTTTGTTTGTTTGACGTCCTACCGACTTGTGACAGTGCGCACTCATGGCGACTTTATAGTGCTGCCCCACTGGAAGACCAGGCCACCAGCACCATGACCTGATATCCCACTCAGTCACATTATCCTGACACTGAGCCAACCAGTCCTTGCCCTATCCTAATAATGCCGAACGCCAGGCTAGGAAGCAACAAGTATCAATTTTTATGTCATTGGTTTGACTCGACAGAAGAAGAAGGAGAAGAAAAAAGAAGAAGAAGAAGCGAGAGGTTGTTTACGGCTGCATATCCTAGTAACATCTAAGATCATAATTAAGATATCAGTTGCCAGCACATACGCACACGAATGTACCCCACTGTGAATCCAACAAAGATGCTAATACACTCGTTGATACCATGCCACCATGCCACCATGCCACCATGCCACCATGCCATGCCACCATTCCACCTTCCATAGAACGATCTAATATTCTACCCAGTCAGATAATGCTCGGATTGGGAAAACCATACATTACCCTGCTATAATAATATCGGAGGATAGGCAAGGCGAACATATGTCACTTTAGTCTTGTTTGAAGAATAATAGTAAAACGATAATAAATGCATATGATATTCGTAGAATCTGTTGATATACCACTGGGATATACGCGACCAGTAAAGAGATTCTTAAGCGCAGTACGCGCTGAAACGAGGAAGACCCAATTAGGAAGCCGGCCAAAATGTGCTATTAAAGTTGGTATTTGGGTTGTTTCATGGTAAATTGGGGGCCAAAGTGTGACATGATGGTAAAAAATTAATATTGCATATTTTCCAATTTGTTTCACTGAGTAGGCAACTCTTGTCCATATATATACTGGTAACACAAAAGAAAAAATAGGTGAGGTTACCATTTTGTTAGAAAAATAAGAACTAATTGAGTAGCCAGCCCTAAAAAGTGAGGACTTATTAATCAACAGGTGTGGATTTATTAATCAAAACAATTATTTAAGCAAATTTATTGCATGAAACAAATAATTTTTGATCTTGTGATCCCCTAACTGTAGAAATGCACTGTAAAGAAATCTGCATAGGATGATTATATTCTTTCTAATTTTGAGTTGCGGACATATCACAATAGAAGGGGACACCAACAATAATATGGGACTTCAATTTCAATTTTGTTATCCAGCTGAAAATTATATTACTAGTCATGGTACTCCAAAATATGCTTGCACATGCAACAGTACCAAGTGTTTTCTTATTGAAGCTCTGGTATTCCCAGAATAGCATATTCCTTGGCAAAATAATCAGGAAACAAGCAGGGGGCACAAGAGTTACATCCAAAACCAGTTTAATGACCCTTTTTTTTTTTAAATCAAGTATTTATTCATCGAATAATATCTCTTGTCAGCACCAGAGCACTGGTCTTCCGGCCGTACAGTACAACTCCTTAATACATAAATGATACTACTATCAGTTGTAATAGTGACTGCATGCAAATCCTGTTTGTTACTAAAAGTATTATACATTTTATAAATGAACTATCAGATGTAGTAGTAACAGTTTACAAATCCAGTCCAGTAAAGAGCATCATGCATAAATGAAACTACTATCAGTTGGAATTTTATGAAAAGATATGATGATTTGATTGCATGATGGGTATTTCTTTCAAGTCAAGGTGTCCCTTATTTCATTGACTAAAAAGTAAGGCTCTATGCAAAATAAAGGTCCAATGGGCGGTAGAAAAGTCCACATTCTCCATGTAACATTTCCATGCCCCTATAACACCTTTATTTAAAAATGAATATGTTGGTGTTTTTTATTTTTTATTATGCCATGTTAGGTCTTCATTTGATCATATCTATCACTCCAAAGTGTAAGAATAACAGTTCAATTAAAATAATAACTCCTCTACTCTTTCATTTTCAATAATTGTTTCTGACCATTACAGACTACAAAATACATTGGCCCCATTTACCATGAAAAGACCCATTTCCATTCTGTTTACCTGCCACCCTGACTCACTTACAACCGGCTACACATACCCACATAGCTTCTGCTTGTTCAGTCAAAATCAGTCAAAATCAGTGTCTACAGCCCATTGAACCTAAGTCCTATGAGTGTTACACACAGCTCAGTGGTGAACTTCTGCCTACATCTAGAGAATGGGTTAGTGGTGGAAATCGTATATTGAGCGATGCAGTGTCTAGTGTGCAAAACTTCTTAGTTCATGAAGTATGCACCATACTGATGATATATAGGAGTCTGGGGAAGCTACAAGGATGATATTTCTTGTATGGTATAAATGCAGATACAGTGGCACCATTATGCTTGCACCAGAATAACTGACAAGAATGAGCATGTACATGATTAGTCGGGTTCCAGTACCCATGATTGCCGCTAGGTGCCGTCTGAGTACAACCACCGCACTAGCGACCTGGAACCAGGATATGAAGGGTTGAATCGCAGACATTGATCGGGAACTTAACTAGAATCCGCGGTTCCAATTCGTATTCACCCACAGCTCTGTTTATGGCTCTTCACATATTTGCAAATCATTAGCGATATATAAACTAGTATGAGACAGTCAGTAAACCGTAGCCGCCTGGTGTGTAGATGGCGGAACTAAAGTGTCTGTGGAGGGAAACCCCCGCGGTGTGACGTCATTCAGTTGGGCAACCCTATCTAGGGCAACCCCACCACACGCTCATCGCTCCGATAACTGGCCTACATCAACGCTTCTGTGGCCCAGTTTTTCCGCAGCAATAACATTCCGCTGCATTGCTTGAGGGGCGTGTCATCTTCTATCAACGGTTGGAGAGAGTGGATAGAGACCGACAGGATGTCCGAAGAAATAGAACTGTTCCCGTCCGAGCGTCAGTTTCACCCTCATGCACCAGAGGCCGAGGGCCCCAGTCACAGTAGCGCGGGACCTGCCCACGGGCACCAGGGCCAGGGCCGTTGGCCAGGCCAAGGAATGGGTGCACCTCCCCAACTCGGTGGATTCAATGCCCACGGGCCCCCTCAGCAAGTTTCTCAGAGTTTTCCGGGATTCCCACCTCAGGAAGGTGAAACACATTACCCCCTACCGGAGGGAGCTGGAGCATATTACCCCCCACCTCAGGGAGGTGAAACATATCACCCCCCACCTCAAGGAGGGGGAGCCTACCAACCTCCTCGAGGGGGGTATGTTCCACAGCAAGGCCAATGGGGAAACTACCCACCTGGCCATGGACAGGGAGGGGCCTATCCACCTCCCCAGGGAGGGGCCTATCCACCTCCCCAGGGAGGGGCCTATCCACCTGCACAGGGAGGGGCCTATCCACCTCCCCAGGGAGGGGCCTATCCACCTCCCCAGGGAGGGCCTTATCCACCTCCCCGTGGAGGGGCTTATCCGCCTCCGCAATTTGGAGGGGGCTACAGGCCACCCCAACAAGGAGGGTATCCACAACCACATCCTGGCCCTGGTGCCTACTCCTACCAGGGACCGGCACCACCAGGACAGGGTGGTCCAGAAGGTAATGAACTCTTTGATTCAGATTTTTTTAAATAAATTTAAACCGAAAAAGTAAGTAATTTACCCCATGGCACAGACAATGGAGGCATTCAACTGGGCCTCTCTATGCGAATATCAAAATAATACCTTACAAATTCCTATTCGACTGGGACCGGAAGTGGGTTACTATACGTATGATTTGGATGTATGTTGTGGCTCCATCTGCTCCATCCGTAAATCTTGCGGATAGAAAGGGTCCAGTCGAATGCCTCCAGTGACAGCAAACTAAATTATATTTATAAAAGGGACTAGTTGGCTCATTGTCAGGAGAATCCATCTGAGTGGGATATTTGATCATACTTCATAGTGCTATCAGCCTGGTTTCCTAGTTGGGCAGCACAATAAAACTAGCACGAGTACACATTTACCCAAGTTCAAGCATGACCTCTGATGTTACTAGGACGTAAAACTCCAATCAGTCAGTCAGTGGTATATTTGATGAGTAGGCCTATAAATAATTGATCGCATAGATCTCATCGAATGTATCGCCTCAATCTGAATCCATATTTGACTGGTATGGGTTTGTTTTTATGTGTGTTTTTCTTTTAGGGGATGGGTAGATAAAAGATTCACCCGGTACTTGTAGTACATGGGTGAAGAACAACGTAGTGTAAATACGGGCGAAAATAGGTTCAGTATGGAACATGAAGTAGAAACTGTGGCTCCAGTATCAAATGGCTGCATATATTGCCACAGAGTTGGTGAAATGGGCGAGAATGCAAAAAAGACAAGATGGCGGCCAGAGAACGCCGTCGATTTCACTTTTAAATCTTATTAAACTAGATATTATATTATATTTTTCAACTCAAAGGTAGCGGGCTATCAATAAGACATATGTAAAGAATAAATGTTGGTTCTTAGATTGTGAAATTAGGCTCTCATTTCCTTAACCCGCTTTTTCGACCGTTTTTATATAGGGTTGGTATTCACCCGTGTACTGCGAGTACAGTGCGAAAACTTTATCTAGGGGATGGGGAGTTAAATGGATTTAACTTTCATAAATCAGCTATTTTGCTTCAGTCGCCTTTAAATGTCCATTTTATCATATATGACTGATCATGAAGCAAGAGGATGACAATGGGCCTGGGACATCAATTCGTATATTATATGCATTGGGTGCTACTTTAGCATGCGGTCGACCACATTATCTATAGTCTACGCTGTGAAATGACTTGATCTGTTTACCGAGACCTCAGCTATTTTTGTGACCACTATTCTCCTCAAATTGAAGGTTATGGTTTGGTAAATAGACCACATGCTGAAGTGTAAAAGTGCAGATAGACCACACACTAAAGTGTAAACGGCCAGGTAGACCATGTGTTAAAGTGGCACCATGCATTGTGTTTTAAATAGCATCCTATTGACCCGCTACTCTGAATCTCTTATTGGGTCACCACTAAGCGTGTGTAATTAATTGTATGCACTTCGGTAATTACCTTATTAATGTTAGAAACGGAATCCGGAGAGAAAGAACAAATACTCAAATTAGATTGGTTATTCAAGCAAATATAATCACAAACAATATTGTAAAAAGCCACACGGGATGGGCCCACCATATAGATCTATGAACTCACAATATATTATTGTCAAATAAGATAGAAGAGGAAAATATATATATATATAATGATGGGTTTGTCGTGAATATGACCGTTGTAGTTCATTGTGAATATTGCCTTTGTGGTTTGTCGTGAATATGACCTTTGTGATGTGTCATGAATATGGCCTTTGTGGTTTGTCATGAATATGGCCTTTGTGATGTCTCGTGAATATGGCCTTTGTGGTTTGTTGTGAATATGGCCTTTGTGGTTTGTCGTGAATATTGCCTTTGTGGTTTGTCGTGAATATGGCCTTTGTGGTTTGTCATGAATATGGCCTTTGTGATGTGTCGTGAATATATCATTTGTGGTTTGTTGTGAATATGGCCTTTGTGGTTTGTCGTGAATATGCCCTTTATGATGTGTCATGAATATGGCCTTTGTGATGTGTCTTGAATATAGCCTTTGTGGTTTGTCATGAATATGGATTTGTCGTTTGTCGTGAATATGGCCTTTGTGATGTGTCGTGAATATGGCATTTGTGGTTTGTTGTGAATATGGCCTTTGTGGTTTGTTGTGAATATGGCCTTTGTGGTTTGTCATGAATATGGCCTTTGTGATGTGTTGTGAATATGGCCTTTGTGGTTTGTCATGAATATTGCCTTTGTGGTTTGTCATGAATATGGCCTTTGTGGTTTGTCATGAATATGACCTGTGTGATGTGTCATGAATGTAGCATTTGTGGTTTGTTGTGAATATGGCCTTTGTGGTTTGTCATGAATATGCCCTTTATGATGTGTCATGAATATGGCCTTTGTGATGTGTCTTGAATATAGCCTTTGTGGTTTGTCATGAATATGGATTTGTGGTTTGTCGTGAATATGGCCTTTGTGGTTTGTCGGGAATATGGCCTTTGTGGTTTGTTGTGAATATGGCCTTTGTGGTTTGTCGTGAATATGGCCTTTGTGATATGTCGTGAATATGGCCTTTGTGGTTTGTTGTGAATATGGCCTTTGTGATTTGTCATGAATATGACCTTTGTGATGTGTCGTGAATATGGCCTTTGTGATGTGTCATGAATATGGCTTTTGCTGCTGACATGGCGTTAAATCATCACCAGTCAATCAATCCTACTATTTCCTAGTCCACACAATTGGTTTACTTATATCTAGTACCGGACATGCTGGCCAAATTGGTTACAGGGCAACCTTCCCGTGCGGAATCTTACGAGATCGAAACCTGGCCGAATCAAGTCATTGACTTCCTAAATTGATACTTGTCATTATCTATCCTGGCACTCAGCATTACTAGCATTACTAGGATAGAGCAAGGACTTATTAGCTTATGTCAGGATAATGTGACTGAGTGGGATTGGAAATCGGATCATTGTATCAGCTATCGGTCTTCCAGTGGGACAGCACTAGAAAGTCGCCATCCATGCGCATTGTTACAAGTCGGCATCCATCTAGATATGACCTTAGATGTTGCCATGGTGTAAAACACAAACAATGTTTAGTTTAGTTTGCTTATAATATTAAGTCCTTTTTGGTCCAGGGAGAGATGGACTAGCGATGCAGTGTCTGCTTCCCACACGGGATGACGTGGGTTTATCATGAAAACATATCATCATGCTGTCGGTTGCGATGCGACAAAGACTGCTTTCATTACTTGACTGCCGCTCTCCATTTAGCTCTCTGCTGTGAGAGTGATGTCCATGAGTCGGTCTTAATGTCTCTCAGCTTCAGGTTTCTCTTGATGGTATCCTTGAACCGGAGACGAGGGCATCTTCTCTTTCTGTAACCAGAAGACAGTTTAGAATAGAGGATCTGCTTTGGTAGCCTGTCTGATGACATCCTCATGAGGTGTCCAGTCCACCGGAGATTCTTTTGGATCAGGAGATCTTCCATAGAGGGCAGCCCCATCCGTTCGAGTATTTCCTTATTTGTCACTTTTTCCTTCCAGGTTAGCCTCATGATTGAACACAGATGTCGCATCATGAAGGCATGCAGCTTTTTCACCTATCGTCTGTACACTGTCCAGGCCTCGGCTCCGTATAGTAGGGTGGATAGCACGATTGCACGGTAGATCATGCCTTTGACCCGCATGGACACATGGTGGTTGTTCCAGAGTCTCTGGCGTAGTCGGCCGAAATATGCACTAGCCTTGGCCATCCTCCGCTGTATTTCAGCATCAATGCATCCATCACTTGATATAGTGCTTCCGAGTTAGGTGAATTCCGGAACAGAGTTCAGCTTGTTTCCATCAGCCATGATATCCTCCTCTCGGGTTCTTGTAGAGTTGGGTTGGTACAGCACCTCCGTCTTCTTGATGTTAATCTTCAGGCCAAACTTCTTTGAGTCGGAGAAAGCGTCCACTATTTTCTGGATCTCTTCAGCAGAGTGGGCAACCACTGCACTGTCATCTGCGAATAGCAGCTCTCTCACCAGTATCCGAGTAGTCTTGGTCTTCGCTCTGAAGTGTGTGACATTGAATAGGTCAGCGCTCTGTCTGGACTGTATATAGATGCCATCCCCCATGTCTCGGAAAGTCTCGTCGAGCATTGCTGATAGGAAGATGGAGAAGAGCGTGGGGGCCAGTACACAACCTTGCTTGACCCCATTGGTAACCCCAAACGATTCCGAGACTTCCCCTCCAACACTAACGTTCGCCATCATTCCTGTATGTAGAGCCTTGATCATTGTGAACTTCTCTGGGCATCCATACTTAACCTCAGTAGCTACCATAGCCCGGTCCTCTCGACTGTATCAAACGCCTTAGTGAAATCGACAAATACCATGTACAGTGGTCGGTTTTGCTCAATGCACTTTTCTTGTAGCTGTCGGAGACAAAATATCATATCCACTGTGCTCCGGTTACCTCTGAAGCCACACTGTGACTCCGGAACTACATCAGGTGATATGTGAATAGATAGTCTGGTGAGGAGGATCCTGGTGAAGATCTTGTCTGCTATGAAACGAAGAGAGATTCCTCTATAGTTCCCACAGTCTGTTCGATCACCTTTCTTGTAGATGGTTACAATGCTGGCATCTTTCCATGCTTGGGGTACAGATCCCTCCTCCCAGGCATTGGTGATTAGTTGGTGCAGTCTGTTGAACAGATTGTCTCCTCCGTGCTTCCATACTTCAGCAGGAATTCCATCACCCCCAGGTGCTTTGCCATCTTTCAGGCTGGCGATTGCTCCAGCCATCTCATCCATGGTTGGAATCTCATCGAGGCATTTTTTGGGCACATTTCATGAAAGCTGCCTGCAAAAGTGTTGAAGTGCTGCTGGCTTTTGCAAGTTACCAGCGGCACTCTCTTGGGGAGCAAATAGAGATTTCACACCGGCAAGAACATGTCTAGACAGGCGCAAAACTATTTGTCCCTGGAGTGGCTGGTTGGGAGATGTTGGGAGTTCCATACATCAACTGCCCTTAATGCTGCCACAGTGACATGGTTTTCTGTTCAGGGTTTGCTCCCTTAGCCTTCGGTTCTGTCAAGAACCTGTACCACAAGGCAGTGGTTTACAACTCTGCAGGGCAGGGGCATCAAACTCCCTGAGGTAATGAAATACCTGCATACCTTATTAAGACATATATATACACACCACAAAGGTGTTTGTGCCCATTATCACTATCGTATCAGATTATCTTGCCTGGCTTGTCTGGCATTGAGCATCGAAGTTGCATAGTTCGATGAAAGTATAGGTTTTCAATATCCAACTTAGGTTCTGGTGCATTTATTAAACATTTGTTGCTGCATTGAAAGGAATACTAAGTCAATTTAATAGAACCTGACACTGTTGAAGGCTATGCCTATAGTGTCACTATCAGAATTTCAACGTGCATATAAATAATATGATTAATTTGACGGGTTTTCACTTCAAATAGCTCTAAAGTTATAATAACAGTTATTTCAAATTAAAGTTAGATAGGATTACATAATGATCAGCCTAATAAATAATATACCTATTTCAAATAATGCCAGAAACTCAAACCATCTTGACTATCCAACTTTAATAATATAGTCATAGCAGCATAGGGTACAGGCTAGTGGTTGGCTCAGTGCCAGGAAAATGTGGTTGAGTCACTGAGCGGGATTGTAGCCTGGTGCCACGAAATGGTATCAGTCACTAATGGAAATTTAATATACTCAATATGCCAGTGGTGTCGGTGATGCTTGTTTGGAGGGTTTTGCTGTGTCATTGCGTTGCAACGGGTTCCAAGTACAGTAAAACCTCTCTAAATCGACCGACCTTGGGATCGGTTTCAGTTGGTCCATTAGGGAGGTGGTCAGTTTAGGGAATTAGAATATGGTTACAAATTACAATGGTATTGCTGGGACCCAGATGAAGCGATCCATATAGGGGAGTGGTCGATTTGTGGAGGTGGTCGGTTAGAGAGGTTTTACTGTAATACTAAATAACAATGTAAATTTAACATGGCGCTCTCACTAGAAAGAGCGAATCTACGGTATTGTACAATAAAACCAGCATATATGCATTTTTACAACTTTATTTTTGAAAAGTTTAAAGGATAGATCAATTTCGTTTACCTTTAAATTTAAAAGCTACCTTCAAGGAATCTGGTACAAGCTGTTGGAACTGGAGCTGTTGGCCCCCCTACTCTGATCAAATCATAAATGCTCTTCAAACACACACTTGCCTTCTTTTTCAGTTTATGGTAGGTCGTGGGATTCAAACCCTGGCCGAGTCAAATCAATGACTTAAAAATGGATGCTTGTCGCTACCTATCCTTCTGTTTGGCATTAATAGGATAGGGCGAGAAGCAATAGAATGAGGAAGAACCATTGTCCGCGATTGAAATTTCAATTAATCAAGCGACAAAACAAAAAAAACAGAAGAGAAAAAACAAAAAAAAGATATCCTGGTGCTGCACCACTGATTGTCAAACCTTCAGGGGTTAGTAAAATCTTGGTTCTCAATTCACTGCTTTACTGGCAACCAATGCAACTTCTGAAGACCTGGTGTGACATGATCATATTTTCCAGTATGGTCTCGGGTTATATTTTCCAGTATGGTCTTGGGTTTAGAACCCGAAAGAGCTCATTACACCATGATCGGCCTATCGCTGACATTACTTTGCAGCGTTCGAAATAAGGCTTGTCCGCTTGTCCGAGCCAAATGAGAGTAGGCACAAACAACCAGAATATGGCTTGAGCTTTTCAGTTGGACATGTGAAAAATGTTAGGGTGAAAAACATGTATTTCGTGATTTTGCTTCCTTCCTGATATATATACACGTGGAAAAGTTAAAATTCAGGCGGACAAGTAAAAATCACACCAGACTTGTCCTGTAGACAACTTGAAAATTGTGCTTATTTCTATCACTGCTTTATTTTCTTTCTCAGCGTGGCAGCCGGGACAGGGAGACCACAAGTGGGACAACCTGCCAGAGAAACCGCTCGACGATGACCCCAGCCGAGAACCGCCTCGTTTCCAGCCGCCTCAGCTGCCACCGGGCATGGGCAACATCCCCGGCTACGAGGGTACCGGCGGGTACGGGCACTGTAAGGACCCTCAGACAGTATGATAAAAGATTCATCTCGTACTTATAGTAGGCGTGATTGACAACATTCTCTGTGGCGGAGTGGTTAGAGTGTCTGACTTTTTTCTAGGTCAGACTCCTAATCTGAGGGTCGGCGGTTCGATTCCCCATGCCCCCAGCTCTGCCAATTTGGATTTCCACTGCTGTGTATAACTTACAGCGTCATCAAAGGCCGGTTGCTCTCATACCATGTCTATGTGGTGTGGGAGGTTAAAAATCCCTTAGGTCAGTAAAAGTGTAGGCTCGGGCTTTCTATCGACCAGCAGTGGAATGAGGAAGACCAGTCATCTATGACTGAAATTTCCCCTGCTTAGACAACTAATGAACCAAAAAAAATAGTCTCAGGCCATCAAGTGTCATACTTTTTCCTATTTTCCCCTATTTTCCCCATGAGGCCTTATTTAGCCCTATTTTCTTCTTTTTTTTAAATCCCATTTTTTCCCTACTTTGTCAAGCTTTTGACCCGTTGCATCTTCTTTTTTTTTCGAAACGCCATAATTTGTCTCTGCTCTGCACACTTTGTTCCAGATTATTAGGAACCAGGTTTTAAGAATGTCACCTTTGTAAAAAAAAATTCAGGAAATGTCTATTTAAAAAAAGAAAAATAAGGGGACACCTACTACTAAGCAGGGGTTGCCTACTAAGCTGGGTAATGCGGTAGACTATGAATCAAATTGAATGAGACTTGAACAAGTAGCACAGTATTATCATTACCATACATTACAATTTTTAATTTCAATCGTTTGTTTCCTGTTTTCTTGAATAACAATAACTCACATGTTGGGTGGCTATATATCTATCGTTATTTATATAATCTTATTTATAAATATAATTTTCACTTAAGTTGTTTAATTTTGACAAGTGACACTCCACCAACCCCTTTAGCAGTTTGTATATGAGACTGTCTCAAAGGGTGCTAAGCAATATGGGACAAAACTTTGTCCATTGTAACGATCAACATACTATCTGCTTTATGCATTTGCTCAGGATAAACTGATTTGTTTTTTACATGGTGTTTCATAATCCCAATAGAATACATATTGATTTGAAGAAAATGTCCTTGTGTTTTCAATGTAACCGTTTTTGTGCTTGTTTTGTGTCAATCGTTACAATGGACAAACAAAAGAAGAGTTATCACCTCTTGAGACAGGCTCATATATGTTTGTGGGAGGAGAGAACCAGTCTTTGTGTATTTTTGCAGTATGATTCTTTCGCCATTAATCAATATTTGATACAGACTTGGAATTCAATTGATCTGATGTGACATTAAGACAGGACCCTTAGTTAGTTTCCACCAGACGGGATGGCCGAATGAGTTGAACATCTGTCTCCCGCTTTGGTAGATCGTGGGATTTGAACCCTGGTCGAGTCAAACCAATGACGTAAAAATTGATACTTGTCGCTTCCTAGCCAAGCGCTCAGCATTATTAGGATATGGCAAGGACTGGTTGGCTCAGTGATTGATTGATTGATTGGTGGTTGCTTTACGCCGTGTCGGCAGCATAGGTCATATTCACGGCGAGAAATGTTTGTCTTTTGTTCAAACCATCGCTTTTACATGTAAAAGCAGACAATCAATTATGTGCCAATAGACACTGATTAAATTAGAAAGCTCACAATCATATATTTGTGGTCAAGGGAAACAAATTCCCATAGAAAAAAAAAGTTTTATTAATAATTGATAGAATCCATTTAGTAAACTATATAAGGTGGTACAGTCCAGCTGCCCTCAAAAAGGCTAAAATGTTTTCCTGTTTTACTTTAGTAAAAAGGTCATGCATACTGTCTGCAGTGTAGAACCGTTGGTGCAGGGCCAACAAATCTGGCTCAGTGTCAGGATAATGTGACTGAGTGAGTTATTAGGTAATGGTGCCGGTGGCCTGGTCTCCCAGTGGGGCAGCACTATAAAGTCCCCATGAGTGCGCACAATCACAAGTCGGTACCCGTCCTGATATGACCTTAGATGTTGCCGGGATGTAAAAACTCCAACAACAAGCAGCATAATTCTTTCGCCATAAATCAATATTTGATACCGACTGAGGGAATTCAAATGAATCTAATATGACATTTAAGACATGATTGCGCTTGGTTAATTTAAAGCACTTACTTTGCAGTTTCTCCGATTCCGGCGCCACCTCCCCCACAGATGCCACAAGGTGAACCTCCCAAAATGAACTTTGACAAGTAAGTTCTTTTTGAGTATTTCAGCGGTTGGTTTTAACCCTTTAAGGTTGGAAGCGTCCAAATGTGCCCGCAAGTTACACATGCTTACAGGCCGGGAGCGCCTGAATGCACCCGCCATATCTCGTATCTCATAAGCAGTAATACCAAGGAGGCTAAATTTGGTGTCATTTGAAAGAGGAATCAATTTACTTTGTAAAAGCAACTTGGTTTTTCAAGTTTTTGATTTCAACAATTTGGTCAGTACTCCAGAGACTTAACAAAGTTACAATTGAAATCCAGACCTGCCACATTTTTGGATGGCAATCTGTATTTTTCACCTAAAATCCTGTATGATTCTGTATCACGTAATAATTCATATAGGCCTACACATGTCCCGCATACCATAAGAAAACACATCAATCCAGTTATATAATTTTATTACTCGAACATTATATACAACAAACTACATTACATTCACATACAACATTCATCACTTACCTGGCGCGGTGGTCTAACTGGTGGAGCGCGTGCCTCGCGTGCAGAAGGTCGGGAGTTCGGTTCCTGGTCGAGTCAAACCAATGACTTTAAAATTGATACTTGTCACTTCCTAGCATGGCGCTCTGCATTATTAGGATAGGGCAAGGACTGGTTAGTTCAGTGTCAGGATAATGTGACTGGAATACCGGGTCATGGTGCCAGCGGCCTGATTTCCCAGTGGGGCAGCACTATAACGTCGCCATGAGTGCACACTCTCACAAGTCGGTACCCGTCCTGATATGACCTTTTTTTTTTTTTTGATAAAATATTTTATTCATCTGAATACTTATTTTGTCAGCGCCGGGACACTGGTCTTCCAGCCGTTGGAGTGATCGCATTTGGTCTGTACATAGTGGAAGTGGAATGCGTTGCGCTGCGTGCAGCGCAACCCATTCTGAACATAAAAAGAAAGTGGTGGAGCAGCCTATGCTGCATAGTGTACAGCATAGGTAGTCAACATAGTGCAAGGCATATGCATCAAGATAGAGTGTGCAATAATTTACACTAGTGGTCAAATCATATGCTGTGTTTGTATATCAGTTAGATTTGGTTTTAATAACGGTTAGTCTTTCAATATGAAATTGTGTGCATTGCTGGTTGAAGATGTAGTTATTCAGTGGTGGCAATGGGTCTCGAGTAGTGGTGGTGGGTTTCGAGTCATTGAGTTATAATAGTTGTTTGTCAAATGTGGATGGGGATGGGGGGGGGGAGGGGCCCATGGGTAGGGGGGCGGACACGCAGGGAGAGAGCAGGCACGAGAGAGGGCGAAGTCAATGGGTCGTTCAGCAGGTCGTATTATATATTTGCAGTGCCAGGTTTTGGGCCTGAATAACCAGGTGGGCTCTGTATGCATTTTTAAAGGCAAGGACTGAACCCGCTTCTCTGGTTCTGGTTGGGAGTTCATTCCACATGACACTTCCTTTGTAAATTGGAGCTCTGATTAACTTATTTGTATTAGGGTTGGGCACCCAGAGCAGAGTCGATGTCACCCTTCTCGTTACCCTGGTTGTGCGATCTATGTATTTGTCATCACTTGCACGTTTATACATCAACATCATTAGGTGTAGGTTCCTACGTACATCCAGAGTGTCCAGCCCTGCTCTGCTATGCATTTCAACCACACTTAGTATCTTGCCTTGGAATACTGTTCTGAGGGCTCTGTTTTGCGTTCTTTGTAATTTGGACCTTAGATGTTGTTAGGATGTAAAGCAACAAACAAACACATTCATCACTGTGGCTGAACATGCAATAATCGTTCCATTATACTGTTCTGTTGTGGAATGCATACAAGGGAATAATATGGTTACACATTTTTATTTCTATAAATTTAACTAAAAATCCGTATCAAAATAGAATACTGTTGTATCACTACAAATAACACCAAGATCCGTATCGGATACGGGTAAACCGTATCATGTGGCAGATCTGGAAATCTCTTTAGGGCTGAATACATTAAAGTAAGTCGCGTAGCTTGGGATTTTCAAGTAGTACAACCGGGTGCGGTGGCCTAATCGGTAGAGCGTGGGCCTCGCATGTGGAATGTCGGGAGTTTGGTTCCCGGTCGAGTCAAACCAATGAGTTTAAAATTGGTACTTGTCGCTTCCTAGCATGGTGCTCGGCATTAATAGGATAGGGCAAGGACTAGTTAGCTCAGTGTCAGGATAATGTGACTGAGTGGGACATCAGGTCATGGTGCCGGCAGCCTGATTTCCCAGTGGGGCAGCACTATAAAGTCACCATGAGTGTGCACTGTCACAAGTCGGTACCCGTCCTGATATTACCTTAGATGTTGCTAGGACGTAAAACAACAACAAACAAACAATCAAGTGGTATGCAGATGGAATAAATTGATATTGGAATAAAGCACTACAAAACATATATTTTAATAATTAAAAAAAAGATTTGTAATCTCAGGTGCTATGCAGCTGCGTACATGCGCATATGGAAGCTACGCCCCCTGATTAAAGTATTATTGTATCGAGAAATGGTGTTCTGTACTGTTTAAAGCTGCATAATCCGATGAGGGCATAACATGCTTTAAGACAGGGTATTTACGTAGATCCTTTGATCTTCAATATATCCAGCTTATAATTATATACTGGTGCACTCATTAAACATCTATTGCTGCATAGAAGGAATAGGAGTCAAACCAATGACTTAAAAATTGATACTTGTTGCTTCCTAGCCTGGCGCTCGGCATTATTAGGATAGGGCAAGGACTGATTGGCTCAGTGTCAGGATAATGTGACTGAGTGGGATATCAGGTCATGGTGCTGGCGGCCTGGTCTTCCAGTGGGGCAGCACTATAAAGTTGCCATGAGTGCGCACTGTCACATGTCGGTACTCGTCCTGATATGACCTTAGATGTTGCTAGGACTTAAAACAACAACAAACAAACATAACAAAACCCATCGCTGCTGCAATCTTATTATGTCCAACATTTTGGTGTGCATATCAATTTTATTTTGGCCGATTTCACTTCAAATATTTCCAAATCTAGCCATTTATAATCAATGTTACTTCAATGTGGATTATAACGATCAACCTGATATACCGCAGTTATTTTTAGAATGTGGCAAAACTTCAAATCCATCGGATTATGTGACTAACGAAGCTGTCTTATATAATCTACACAAGTAGATGCCATTTTATCATGTGTCATAAAAAGACTTGGGTGTTTGTGCTTTTCTAACTGTTCAATACCAAATTTGCTTATAGAATTTCTCGCTATGAAATGGACCTTGCATAAATATAATTTTATAACGCGTTAAGACAATTTGTATATTCATGATTTCCTAACCTTCACACAGCAAACTCATTTGACCCATTTCTCGTCATGAACCTGGCTTCTGTTATCTAAGACCCGCCTCCCCATACAACCTTTGGCGTATTTTGTAGTTTTAAGCCAGAGCTTTTTTGGGAAAGTACACAATTTGATTATTTCTTATATGAAAAGTACACAATTTTCTTAAAGTAACAAATTTATTTTCACTGGAGAGTGGAGTACTCAAATAGGAAACTTTGCGTAGACAAAACTTGCATAACCATACAATTTTGGCGTATTTTGAACCAAGTTTTGGTCGTAATGCTCGCATTGCGTTTGATGCGAGGAAAGGAAGAGACCCTCCCCCCGCCTCTCCTGCCTGTCGCGCAGCTTCCTCACCTCCCCTGTCATCCGCCCCTCAGCTTTCTCCCGCACCTCCGCCCTGCCAGCCCTCTGGCACCTTCCGCCCTGCCCCACCGCTTTCTCACCTCCCCCGCCCTCGCCCTCCAGCTCCCTCCCTTATAAGGCCGCCCACCGGCCTCCCTCAGTCACTCGCCATCCAGCCGCCCTCCCTGCAGCACCTCTTTCTTCTTTGGCCTTCACCTCGGACCGCTCCCTCACCTCGGGCCGCTCCAACACCGTAGGACCCTCCTCATCATGCCTGGAAGCCTCAAAGGAAAGGGACGGAAGGGAGCTCGGACGACCGCCGTGGCCACGCCGGGCGCCTCCTCGGGCACGCCGGGAGGCGCCTCCCCGGCCTCGGGCTCCCCTCCGGCGTCTCGGGACTGGCCCTCGGGCACCGAGGCCGCCATCCTCCAGTCGCTTCAGCAGATCACGAGCCGCCTGGACGTCCTGGAGTGCGGGGCCGCCCGCGAGCCCGAGGAGACCCCGCCCGCACCGAGGCGGTGGCCGGCCTACAGCACACCGCCCATCCCAGCACCTCGGGCACACGTCGTCGGGGGGGCGCACCCTCCGACGCCACCTCAAGCACCGTTCCCGGGGGCACTGCTACAGCCGCCTCGCTGCACCGCCGTCGGCCCCTCCGCCCCCGCCCTACCTTTAGGATACCGTCGACTATAGCCCGGCATCCGCGGCCGACGCCGTACGGGAGATCCTGGCGTCGGCCGAGGCGCAGCGCACCGGGAGACGTAAAGGTATCTCCCCCGACTACCTTTTCCCCTCTGACCTCGTTGAGAGGGGACCGGAGCGCAAGTCGGTGAAAAGGGGGGAAGCCACCAAGGACGAGTACAGCCTCGCCCTCACCACCCTCGTCAGCCACCCAAGCTTCCCTGCCCACTCCCTGCCAGGCCTGCACCACCACACCCTCACCGTGCTCAGGGACAACCTGGTCTATCCCTGGCCTACCGTCCGCAACTATTCCGAGACGATCTTCACCTGGATCGCGGACGGGAGGCTCCCCCACGGATGGCACGACCCGGTTGCCCTGAACTTGGTGAGGGTGGAGGCCCTCACCTTGCCCGCCCCCCAGGCCGTCCCGACAGCACCAGCCCCCCGAGGAGCGGACCTTCCCCGAGGCGCACAGCAGCCCCGGGCCCAAGCCGACACCCGCATCACCTACGACAGAGAGGCTCACGGGGCCCCCTGCGCCGCCTGGAACCGCGAGCCCACCTTGTGCGACCGGGCCCCCATCTGGGAGGCCCACGGCGAGGTGGGGAACAGACACCGGCACGTATGCGCCTACTGCGCCAACGTGAGGCGCATCCTCACCATGCACATCGAGGCCGGGTGCCTCACCAAGCAAGCCCGTGAGCGCCAGACCCCGGCCGCCTCGGCGGATTTTTGATCCGCCGGCCTCCTCGGGCCCGCCCGGGGGGCCATGACCGGCGCCTCACCTATGCTACTGCTGACAACCCCATGGCCTCCACCGACAGCCCCGTAACGACCTCCGACCGAAACGCCGCCCAGAGCACAGCCGGGGACCATCACCTCGCGCCGCAGGCCCCAGACGGCACCTACACCGACCGCAAACCCTCCCGAGACATCACAGCTGCCGACCATCACGACCTCCACCACACCGCCTTCCTCAACCCCCCCGACCCGACCCCGACCCCCACCCCCCCAGCCCTGAAGACTTCGCTGCCTCCCTCTCCGACCCTCGCCGCACCTCCTCTCCGAAGCCCTCCAGGGAGCGGGCCTCCCCTACCTTTTGGCCGCCCGCTCCCCTGTCGACGTAGGCCCCGGACTCACCTCACCCGAGCCTCACCCTCCACATGCCGAGGCGCCTCCCAAGCCCTGCCTCCTCGCCGACCTCATGACGCAGGGCACCCAGGCCTCAGAGGCGGCCCACGCCTCGTGCCCCGCCTCGCACCCTCGGGCGCGCCTCGAGCCCTCTCCTCCTTTTTTGGTGGAGGGCTCCTCGGCGCCCCTCCCCTGAACTCTAAGCTCCCACGAGCTCCTGCTACCCTTAAGTAATACCTTATCGCTCCTTCTGAGCTCCTCTTTTACCTCCGCTGTTCTAGCTTGTTTATACGTGCTCCTTCTGAGCCCCCTCTCTGTACTCTCCTGTTTGTATAAACTTGTTGCCTGAGGCGTCCCAATAAACGCCTTTTTCTCCACCCCCGCCTCGCCTTCTTCCTTTTCGCGCATCGGTTGTAATGCTCGCATTGCGTTTGATGCGAGGAAAGGAAGAGACCCTCCCCCCGCCTCTCCTGCCTGTCGTGCAGCTTCCTCACCTCCCCTGTCATCCGCCCCTCAGCTTTCTCCCGCACCTCCGCCCTGCCGGCCCTCTGGCACCTTCCGCCCTGCCCCGCCGCTTTCTCACCTCCCCCGCCCTCGCCCTCCAGCTCCCTCCCTTATAAGGCCGCCCGCCGGCCTCCCTCAGTCACTCGCCATCCAGCCGTCCTCCCTGCAGCACCTCTTTCTTCTCCACCCACCCACCCAACTCTCCTCCTACTGCTGGTGGAGGGCTCCTTGGCGCCCCTCCCCTGAACTCTAAGCTCCCACGAGCTCCTGCTACCCTTAAGTTATACCTTATCGCTCCTTCTGAGCTCCTCTTTTACCTCCGCTCTTCTAGCTTGTTTATACGTGCTCCTTCTGAGCCCCCTCTCTGTACTCTCCTGTTTGTATAAACTTGTTGCCTGATGCGTCCCAATAAACGCCTTTTTCTCCACCCCCGCCCCGCCTTCTTCCTTTTCGCGCATCAAGCCGGAGTATGCCAATATACAAAATTAAAATATATGCCAACAAAATTTGGAAAGTACACATTTCTTTTAGACACGTCTTTATTTTGTATTACTAATGTACCCAAATAGGAAATTTACAGTAGGCAGGTCTGTTGTCTACATGGTATTAAAGTACCATTCTTTCATTCACTCACTCGCCTAGATGACCTAGTTAATTAGGTAAATGATACGATTTTTTCATAAATCCTCGTTGAATTTTACACTTTTTAGTGTAAACCCGAAGTGATCTGTTCAAAATCCTCCTTTGGATTTGTTTCCTGTTTTTTAATATGTTATAACTCACTAACAATTACAGGTTACCAGTTTTAGATTGTAACATGATACAATCCAACCCCTTAAATACCTCCGTGGGTTTGACTCTGAATGCCCTTTAAATTTACATCGTTTTTTATTTTAGTTGTTTCTCTGTGTGCCATAACAGACTAATACTTTTAAAATGTCCGTTCTATTCTAACATGACATAAGACTAACTCTTCTTAGCTGATAGTTTCTGTTCTGAATCCTCTTTAGGTTTGCTCTTTCTGGTGTGACAAAACACACAAACTGTTTAAACTTTACTTTTCTAGTTTGGGTTAAAACAAAAGAAAACATTTGCTATTTTCCAATGGCCAAAACATGCATGTTTCGCCGAAACATGTGTAATTAAATCCGCGAACCGACGCTTCAACATACCCAAGGACATTAAAGGCCCTGTCACACTACGACGTATGGCGGCGGCATGTGCCCAACGCACGACAATTTGCCAGTACGTCAGCATTCGTCAAACTTTGCAGGGGCGGGCGATAAAAATGGGTGTACACACAACATATGTAACGTATGCAGTACGTATCTCTGACCTATTGCTAGCATATGGTACGCTGACCAACGTTTCGTAAGTTACTTCATCGCTAGAAGTATGGCATATACGTTAAGTACGCTGGAGATAGGGTAGGCATATGTTCGAAGTGCGTTAGGAGTACGTTATGCATCCATTGGCTGTACGCGGACTGCACGTTCCCAACAGGCTGAATGTATGGCTAACGTGTTCCAACCTATCCCGACCTACCCCTAACGTGTGCATATCATACACCGACGTACGCAGAGCGTATGAGAAACGTATGAGCCATACGGCGACATATGTTGACAATTTTGAACATGCACACAAATTTGTTAGCGGCTCGACCTACGCCGACCTATGACACCGTATCCCAAGTGTACTCGACGTATGCCCAATGTATACGTAACGTATGACGTCATATGCCGACGTGTTGGTCGAAAATCGCATACGTCAGCATACGCTAAGGCCAGACGTCATAGTGTGACAGCCCCTTAACCACCACCTGGCGATAAGAAACTGAACTCCGGCAGTGGCCACCCCGATTCGAGCGCCACCTAGCCTACAGGATATATACCGAATGCCAAACCAGACTTTGAATCACTTCGGCCGTAACGCTCAAACCATCAAGACGTATACTTAAGCTGCCTTAAATTTACCATTCCACCCACCCCAGCTTTATAAATGTAACTATTTGGTTAAGCGTCTGTGAACCTCATGACATAATAACTCAACAAACACTCTGTAAATGACCACTCAAAAATAAATGCCAATATATAATACGTCGGTCTCGTGTCTTTTAACATTTAACGCTTTGAATTTCGCCATTTTCAAATGTGAGACTTATACTTCATTTGTGACAAAACACAAACTAACTCTTTATATTTAATAAAATAAAACACAAATTAATTTTTCATGTGTAGCAAAACATAAACAACTTCTCTTTAAATGTGACAAAACACAAATTAATTCTTTGTATGTCACAAAACACAAATGTGATTAATACAAGGTAGCTCTTTGCATGTGACAAAGCACAAACTAATTCTTTATGTGATAAAACACAAACTAACTCTACATGTAGCAAAATACAAACTAGCTCTTTGTATGTGACAAAATGCAAACTAACTACATGTAACAAAACACAAACTAACTCTTTACATGCAACAAGGCACAAAGTAATTGGCTGTGTGGAAAACCACAAAGTAACTCTTTTCATGTATCAAACACAAATTAACTCTTTATTTGCAACAGAGCACAAACTATTGATGTGATCAAACACAAAGTAACTCTTTACAATTAACTCTTTGTATCGGACAAAGCACAAGCAAATTCTTAATGTGACAAAACACAAAGTAACTCTTTATTTGCAACAAAGCACAAGCTAATTCTTTAGACAATCAAACACAAACTAACTCTTTATAGGCAACAAAATACTAAATAACTCTTTACATATGACAAACCCCAGACTATCTCTTTAAACATGTGACAAAACACAGATTAACTCTTCATATGCAATGAAGCACAAACTAAATGTTTCGATGATAAAACACAAACTACCCCTTTACATGTGAAAAAAACAGGAGAAAACAAACTAACTCTTTATATGCAAGAAAACACAAAACTAACTCTTTATATGCAACAAAGCACAAAACCAATTCTTTATGTGACAAAACACTAACTAACTCTTAATGTGACAAAGCACAAACTGTTTATTTTCGTCATTTTCTAGTGTGGACAGCCTGTCCGAGCAGGACTGCAGGGAAGCCTTTACAGCCTTTGTTGCAGAGCAGTGCTGTTATGGTAAAGGCTGTGCGAAAGATCACCGGATTCAGAAGATTACACCCTCCACTGCCATGCATGTAGGTTAACTTATTAATACACTAGTACGCGTCTTCAGTGGCCGCTGTCATTTGCGAACCCTTGCCATGTGCGAACACATTTTCAATGTACAAACTGTAGTTTTTGCTGTCCTTCCGATGACAAGACACCTGCTGTCAGGACAAATGTTCAATGTATGAACTATAATTTGTGTCAGTTTATTAATGTACAAACTAATTTGTCTAATTGGTCTGGATGCAGAGATGTCCATTGAAGAGAGGTACTACTGTAGCAGTTTTTGTTTAATAAGGGAGTTTACAGGGTTGCTAACCCATGTAGTTTCGCCGTCAGGCGTACGATAGTTTATGTCCCATCATCACCTTATGCCATACAATACCATTAATAAAGTAATATTATATCAATCTTATGGATTATTGTGGAGAACAGTCGGCGATGTTGTTTTTGTGCAGAATTGTATGTACACAGAATTTTATGTACACTGCTATTCCAGTATTGTGCAATACAAATTGTTATCTTGTCTCAGTCTGCATTGCTTTGTTGTCTTCTTGTCTGTCAGCATTCAAAATAACAATATATATATAGGTCTAGACGGAATTATTTGTAGCAGGGCCAGGCCCATTTTTTTGTACACGTCTCCTGGAGCAGGTAAAAAAAAGAAATTGTAGTAAGTCCCTGAAAATAGCTGTTTCTGATAGTAAACATGTTCAGTTATCTGGGAAAAAAAAATACCAGCATATAATCTATTATCATTTTTGTGCATTGCGTGTTTGCATGTTAGGTTATTTTATCACAAAGTAAGCTTCGTCACATACTTTGTGTTTGTTATTTTCACTTCATATCAGGACTATATTAGTTTTTTATTAAGCCTTTCTTGTGGTTCTATTAAGAGAACAGGGTAACCATGAGAGGCAGCCTAGGATTGGGTTAAAGATGAAAAATAAATCAGTAGCAAGCCAGAATGAAGGGTAAATTCCATGATGTTTTGTTCTTTTTCTGACCACTACAAAATAGGCCAACTTTCAAATACTTTCCAGTATATATAAAAATAAAGTTGTACTTTTAAAAGATATGGTGATATGTATCGTACTGATAGACCAAATCTTGTTTTCATAGTACAAACTCCTAAGACCTTACAGATAATACCTTACAGGTGGATTTTCGTGATGGAGCTTACTCAGTGGAATTGAAGTTATTTCAGTGGCAATGCTTTTCATATCATTCATATTACTTGGGAGAGTTACTAGGATGGTAAGAGAGATATGGGAGGGATAACCTTTTTATTTTGAAAGATTATTCTCAAATTATTACATGATACTGGAGAATCATAATACAGAAATTGAGAGAAATTCAATAAAAATGTAAATAAAAGAGACAATTTCAATGTTTTTTAATCCTTGGATATATTTCTATAGTAATACTTGACCACTTATCAAGATAATAACAGATTATGGTTAGCTTTGATAAGAATCAGCTTTAACAAAATGTGATGGAGCTTACTAGAAATCCTAAAAATGAACATGGAACATTAGGCGTCCTTCTGTCGTTACTATTGAAAAATCTAACATTCAAACAATGAAATGATTTCACTCACATACAGTAGTAACTAAACAGTCTTAATTTAAAGTGCTTAGCATCATTAAAATAAATATTTGAAAATATATCCAAAATTACATAACTGGAGGCACAAAGTTTCCCTAAAATCACAAAGGAATATACAACAATCACTATTAAAATTGTATACATAGGTAGGAGAGTGCTCCTGGCTGCTTTTTAAAACCTTTAAATCAATGTTTTAAGAGTGTGACTGAGCTTACCTGCTTCATGATGTAGTTTACCTGAGCAAACTTACGTAGTCTCTTTTATGACAATAACAAATATTATAAATGGTCTAACGTTACTCAAATTGTGTGACTAGTTTTACCGTATATGTATTCATGTTAAAATAGTTGCTTACTTTAGATTGGAGCACCACAAAAGAGGATATATAAAATAATTTAAGGGAAAATGATGACACCATGTCTGACTTTCCATGCTATTCTAAGCACATGTATGTTCTCATGACTAGAACTCCCAAATATATCAGCACTATTATATATATCATTCTGTATACAGAAATAAGTGTTTCGTGATCTTTAAATGCCTTTATGATTTGGCACTTTGTCTCCTTCAAAATCTTGAAGACTTGGGAATGTGTGTCCTTTACTGGCTTTGGAATGGACATTAGAATGTCCTCTTTAGAAATGTTCAAAACATCTGCCTCGTCTACAGGTGGCCAGTTGAAACCACCTCTTGTCAGCCACATGAAGTTCACCATGGGATTTTTCTCTACCTCCAACAGTTGTGCTATATACCATTTATTGTCATAAACGGTGGCAACAAAGTCACCAGACTTGACGACCATGATACTGAATGGAGGTGGAGGTTGCTCTTGTGGTCATCAATCCCAAAGAGCTGTTGATATTTTGTTAGTACATCAGTGATGGTACTGTTGCGGTACTGTGAGGTCAGTCAGTCAGGTAATGGATTGTGTTCAAGGTCGGGATAACTTTCTTCACCTTGGGGATGAGATCTTTTAGAAGGCATAAACACTTGATGCTCCATCTGATGTGTCATTAGATATTATCACAAATAACTTGTGGTTGATTTCGTTATCTTTTCTCCAGTGTATTACAACCTGGTGAAGGGTAACCTGATCTTTGGAGAAGTGGACTGGACTTCACGGGTGCATTGTACCACCCAATTTTCTGTGAAATCCATTTGGGCAGTTACATGCCCTTCTGGAATACGATTCTTTAGGGTCAAGACAGCCACTTGCTACAGGTTGACGCATTTAAAATGCTCTTTAATGGTTGGGATGGTAATAGTGGCTGCAACTGAAGACTGTTTATCCTTCTCCCTCTTTGTTGCAGACAATTGCTTTCCATTTTCACGGATGGTAGTGAGTGCTTCTTTATCGAGTTTGGCCCAGGGTACATAGTTCTTGCATTTCCATGCAGTGTCCCTCTTGAGATGTTCATCGCCCGCTTCTGTTTTCTGGCATCTATATTCCTCTTTCAGCAGGTGTTTTGGTCATCTGCAATCATTGATATAATTATAATTAATCTGATTGAATAAAGTACAACATGAATAGTGTAATCTATGAGAAAGTGCAAAGCTAACAAAATTAGAATTATGAAATGTGGTCAGACATTGTGCATATAAGCTCTGTCCTGCTCATAGCAACAACAAAAAAAGCAATTTCAAGGCTTGTCCATCAAATAACCACCAAAATTGTGCTTAATCATTGAGAGCACATTTAGTGATTATGAGTGGTGTCAAAGGAGGAATATTTCATTTCCCTTCCATTGGTGAGCGATTTAAAAAAAAATAGTAGGCTCCATCATAAAATGAGTTGGGCTCGATTTTTACCCATATTAATATTACTGAACAGTGTTAACAATACTGTAATAATTAGATAGGACTGTTGTGAACTGTATCCTAAAGTTTCTGGGCCCCTTTATGAAAAGTCAAGGAGAAATGGGGCAAAACAGGAATTTGTGGCTGTAATCTCCATCACACTTAAATCAGCAAAATCGAGCTCTCCAAGCCCTCTCCCCAACAAATAATCAACAAAATTGTATCTTTTGTTTGCGTATCTCAGTACACCCTGGAGACGTACTGTGAGGGGCGCAGTACCGGCTCCAGGTACGAGCCTTTCCGTGGTGGCCAGGTGGACGGGCCCCAGAATGGAACCCCGCCGCTGCCCTGGCAAGTTCAGTGCACCTACGACAAGCTCTTCCTGGAGCACACCAAGAAGCTTGAGGTGCCCCACACCGCACATGTTCAGGTGAGCACGCGTTTTGTGTTTAATGGGAATTTGTTGTATATGGGTTGATTGAGCAGGGGAAAATTCAATCGCGGACAATAGACCCCGCCAGTTAAGCTAGTGACATCTATCAGCAGAATCTGGAACCACTCTATTCGGGTACTTTCCAGCTTAACTGGCGGGGTCTATTGGTCTTCCTCATTCCACTGCTCCTTACCGTATCCTATTAATGTCGAGCGCCAGGCTAGGTAGCAACAAGTATCAATTTTTAAGTCATTGGTTTCACTCGGCTAGGGTTCGAATCTGGGAGATTCAAAACTTAAGACCTACCAGAACGGGAGGCGGATGCTCAACTCATTCGGCCATCGCGTCTGGTTTCCCGCCAATCAGCCATTTCCCACCTGTCTAGGCATTGGTTTGACTTGTGCTGGGAGATCAAATACAGGACATGTATCAATATTATACAGCATTGGTTTGACTCGGGCTGAGAGATCAAATACAGGATAAGTATCAATATTATATGGCATTGGTTTGGCTTGGGCAGGGGTATCGAATGCAGGCCGGGGGATCGAACCCACAACAAGTATCAATATTGCATGTCATTGGCTTGACTCAGGCTGGGGGTTTGCATATAGGACATGTATCAATAGCATGGAATTGGTTTGACTTGTGCTGGGGGATCGAACACGTGACAAGTATCAATATTATAAGGCATTGGTTTGACTTGGGTTGGGGGATCAAACACATGACATGTATCAATATTATACCGATTGGTTTGACTCAGGCTGGGGGATCAAACATACATATCAATATTTTAAGGGATTGTTTTGATCAAACCCATGACAAGGATCAATTTTATAGGGCATTGGTTTGACTCAATCTAGTGGATCAAACATACGACAAGTATCAATATTTTACGGCATTGTTTTGATCAAACCCATGACAAGTATCAATATTATATGACATTGGTTTGATCAAACACCGAACAACTATCAATGTCACATGTCATTGGGTTTTACTGTGGCAGGTGGATCGAACCCATGACCTGCTGTATGGAATCTCACCGCTATGTTGTGTATGTAAATCCTAACCCGTGCCACCTTGTCACCTACAGTCATGCGACTGCTGCTCGGGGCGTGGCTTTGTCCGCTGTTGGCGCTGTCACGGCATGGCGCGCGTTCGCTGCATGACGTGTAGTGGAAATGGAAGGATGCAGCGCCACGACCCGGAACGAGGCCCCATCACCGTCACCTGCACCTTCTGTGGCGGCGACGGGTGGAGGAGGTGGGTGTCTTCCTTCCTTCCTTCCTTCCTTCCTTCCTTCCTTCCTTCCTTCCTTCCTTCCTCCATTCCTCTCTTTCTCTCTTCCTCCCTTTCTTTCTTTCTCTCTCTTTCTTTCCTTATTTCTTCCTTTCTCTTTCTTTCTTTTCTTTTTCTTTTTTGGAGTTTTGCGTCCTTGCAACATCTGAGGTCATCTTCAAACAGTTTATAAGCCATAAACAAGAGGCAAGAAAACCAAAATTATTACTTTAAAAAACACAATTTTAAAGATTTAAATCAAATTGAATTAATGTTGTCTGCCCCAACAGTGAAAACAAGTGTTAACACACTTATTCGTTATGAGCATGGTAAATAAATTCCTTACCAGAAATATATATATATATCAGGACGGGTACCGACTTATAACAGTGCGCACTTTTGGCGACTTTATAGTGCTGCCCCACTGGGAGACCAGGCCACCAGCACCATGACCTGATATCCCACTCAGTCACATTATCCTGACACTGAGGCAAACGGTCCTTGCCCTATCCTAATAATGCCGAGCGGCAATTTCCACAATTCGTTAGTTCTATAATTGTTGCTAATCTCCAAAATGTGTATTTTGTATATATTGATTCTATTGTTATATATTTATGTGCTGTATAAGCAAGTATAAAGTAAAATTATTGAGGAATGTAAAGAAGCTCATGAGGAGCGGAGTAATGAATAAAGTTCAGTTAGATCAAGTGTCAGTAGAGTGAGGGGGTGCCGAGGAGCCCTCCACCGCTGGAAGAGAAAGTGTAGGAGGAGTGTAGGGTGGGTGGGTGGTGAAAAAGGCAGAGAGCTGGGAGACGGCAGGAGGGCGAGTGCCTGAGGGAGGCCGGCGGGCGACCTTATAAGGGGAGAGGGACGGGCGACAGCAGGTGAGGTGTGAAGCTGCCGGCCCGGGGGAGGGCGAGAGGTGGCGAGCAGCGGGCGTCGGGTGAGGCGCAAGTGCTGCGCGACGCGGAGGGCGGGGGAGGTGGCGGCGCACTGCGCCGTCTGCCGAGGTGAGAAAGCAGCGCGACAGTGCAGGGCGGGGGAGGGTCTCTTCCTCTCCTCGCATCAAACGCAATGCTTCTCATTACGACCGATGCGCGAAAAGGAAGAGAGGAGGCGGGGGTGGAATAAGGCGTCTTTATTTACGCCTCACAGAGCATACAGATCATACAGAGTAACAAGAGGACAATAGAAGTAAATAAGGAATAAACTGAGGAATGTAAAGAAGCTCATGAGGAGCGGAGTAATGAATAAAGTTCAGTTAGATCAAGTGTCAGTAGAGTGAGGGGGTGCCGAGGAGCCCTCCACCAAAAGGGCGGAGAGGGCTCGCGGGGCGCCCGAGGGCGCGAGGCGGGGCACGTAGGCGTGGACCGCCTCGGAGGTCCATGTGCCCTGCGCCATGATCTCGGAGAGGGGGACCCCGGCGCGCTGGCAGGATTGGGCGGCCCCTCGGCGGAGGCTGTGCAGGGTGAACGCCTCGGGCGTCGGCACCCGTTGGGCTGAGAGGGCCCCTCGCAGCAGCGCGGTCAGGGAGCGCGGGTCGAGGGGCCGGCCGGAGGGCATCATGAAGGCGGGGGCGTCTGGAGCAGCGGGGCAGAGGGCGACGGCTCCGAGCCAGGCCGCTACGGGGCAGAGGGAGGAGCCGGGGATAGCAGGTATGAAGAGGGCGACCGCGCCGAGGGGCTCGAGATGGTCTTGGAGCTTTTGATGAGGAGGCGGAGCCCTCCGGGCGCGGTGCGGACGTCGTCATGGGTGAGGGTGTGGGGGGCCACCCCACCCCTCGGGGCTCGGGGCCAGCAGGTTGGACTGTCGTAGCATCCCGAAGTACCCGAGGAGGAGCGCGGCCCGAGGGACGAGGGAGGCGGGCCCTGTCCTCGACAGGTGGTTGACGGCGAGGGCGAGCTGGTGCGGGGAGAGAGGCGGCGCCTGCCGCTGGAGGTGGGTGGAGGGGCGTTCCCCTCCCCGGCAGACGTCCTTGGGGAGGCGGGCGTCGAAGCCCGAGGTGAGGCCCCCGGCGCCCTCGACCCAGGAGCGGGCGCCCGAGATGGTGTTCTTGATGGAGGCGGGCGCGAGCCCGCGGAGGAAGAGGGCGGCAGTGAAAGCAGCGACGTCGAAGGGCGTGGGCGCCAAGGGGTCCGCGCCTCGGGCAACCGCGTACGTGACAAACTCCTCGGCCTGGCGACGACGGTTCCTCCAGGTCGCCGGGGCGAGGGCTGCGGCACGGAAGCGGGAGACGGCGGCGACCTCGGCAGGGGGGAAACCTAAAGACCGGGAAAGAAAGGGAAGGCATCATGGGCGGCGTTGGCAGGGAGGAGCCCGAGGCGGGCGCCTCGGCGCAGGCCGTCTGGTCCCAGGGCCCGGGCAGGTGGGCGCGGCTGAGGGCATCGGCGAGGAGGAGGTCCGCCCCGGGCTTGTGGATGATGCGGAGCTCGAAGGAGCCGGTGGCCGCCATCAGCCAGAGCTCCCGGGCGCAGGTCCCGAGGGTAGCGTCTCGGGCGCGGCCCGACTCGAGCGCGAGGGCGGAGGCCATGTTGTCGGTGTTCACCAGCACCGTCGCCCCGCGGCATCGTCCGGAAGGAGGGCGCGGAGGGCGACGACGAGGTTGACCGCCTCGAGCTCGAGTATGGTCGAGAACCGCGCCTTGAAGTTCTCGGTGTACCCTCGGGCGTATTAGTGGGTGGGGGAGAAGGCCCCACCCCCGGTGAGGCAGGAGTCACACTCGATCACCCAGCGACGACCCTCGGGAGCCCGGAGGAGGCGGAGGCCGTTGGATAACCGCCCGTAGGCGGCGAACCACCTCAGGTCCCGGAGGGCGGCGTCGGCGAGGGTGAGGGTGGAGGCCCCGGAGCAGCTGCGCAGCACCCCGAGGAGTCGGCCCATGAACTTGCGGCCGGGGAGCACGCAGCTGCTCACGTGGTTGAGGCGACCCAGGAGGCTCTGGAGCTCCTGCTTCCCGAGGGTGGGGCGCGCGACGTGGGCCTCGCAGTCGTCGACGAGGGCCTGGATCTTTTCGGGGGCGACCCGGATGGTCATGGCCTCGCTGTCGAGGGCGAATCCGAGCCATGTGAGGCGGACAGCGGGCGGGTGACACTTTCCGGGTGCCACGTCGAGGCCGAGGGCTGTGGTGAGGGCGAGGAATGGGTCAAAGGCCTGGCAGGCCCTCAGGTAGGAGCCCTCGCACCCGATGAAGTCATCGACGTAGACGAGGGCATGGAAGCCCTCGCGCCGAAGGATCCAGGCCAACGCCGAGGTGACGCGGACGCAGGCCGCGCCCGAGGAGCGGCAGCCAAAGGGAAGGGCGAGGTCGATGTAGGTCCGCCCCGTTGAGGCATAAACCGTAGAGAGGGCAGGAGAGGGGGTCGGCACGGAGCTGGCGGTAGGCCCGGGATATGTCCGCCGACCAGACGTAGGCCCCAGTGCCCTCGGAGACTAGGCGGCGGCCGACGTCGGCGACGGAGGGGAGGGTGTAGGCGTGGGGTTCCCCGAGGTACTCGCGTCGGGGGATGCTCGAGTTCACGCTGGCCCCTCGGGGATAGGAGAGGTCGACGATGACCCGCCTCTTATCTGAGTCGGATTTCGGGCGGGTCATCATAGGAGAGACCTGCGTCCAGGGGGAGAACGGGGGGACGAAGGCCTGTAGGTGGGGGAGGAACTCCGGGGGCTCGCGGTGGTTGGAGAAGGAAGGGCGAGGGAGGGTAGAGGCGGAGTAGTTGGCGGGGAAGCCGAACTCGAGGAAGTCGAGGACGGCTTGGTCGGGGTAGCCTTGGAGGTGGGAACGCCAGGCAGGGATGTGGAGGCCTGAGGGGAGGGGGATGCGGGCGGCCAAAAAATTAGGTAGGCCCGCTTCCCGGAGGGCGGTGTATGTGCGGAGGAAAGTTGGGTAGCGGTCCCACGCCTCGCCGGAGGTGTGGGGCCATGAGGCGAGGATGGTGGGGCGGTACTGGGAGGGGGTGGGGGCCGCAGGAGGGGGCGGCGGGGAGGGTGGCCTGGAGGTTGGGGTCGATGACGTCGACGGTGGGCTCGTCGAGGGTGAGTGGGTCTGAGGGCGGGGGGAGGGGGAGGAGGTGCGGCGGGGGCGCGGAAGGGGGGAAGCGAAATCGTGCGGGGGGGGGGGGGGGGGTGGCGGGGTGGCGGGGGGGTCGGGGTCGGGGGAGTCTGGTGGGGGGGGCAGAGGAAGGCAGTGTCGCCTGGGTCGAGGTGGACGTCTGGGTCGAGGGTGATGGGCGACTGGCGCTGGGTGGCGATGGGAGCCTTGCAGAGGGGGCGCTGGGGCCCGAGTGAGGGTTGGTTGCCGATGGGGTCGGCAGTGCCGAGGCGGCGGTCAGGCCGTGCCTCGGGCAAGCTGGCAGTGCTGAGGTGAGTGGTTTCAGGGGGGCTGGCAGGGGTGCGGTGGTCGGCGTTGTCAGGGTAGGTGAGCCGGTTAGGGGCCTCCGGGCCAGGCAGGAGGTGCCGGCTTCCTAAAAATCCGGCGAGGTGGGGGCCGCCGCACGTGCGCGCTTTGCCAAGCATGTGTCCTCACTATGCATGGTGAGGACTTTCCGCACGTTGGCGCAGTATGCGCATGTGTGGCGCTGCTTGGTGGCCCCCTGGCCGTGGACCTCCCCCGGGGCAGCTTGGGTGCAGGAGTTAGGGTCCCGGTTCCACGCGTAGCAGAGTGCCCCGTGGGTGTCCCTGCTGTATGTCACGCGTGTATCCGTGTGGGCGCGGGGCTGGGATTGGGGCCTTGCAGGGTCGAGTGGGCGGCTTGGGTGGTGGCTGGGGCGGGCATGGCAATGCACTCCACTCTGAGGAGGTTAAGTGCTACCGGGTCATGCCACCCGTGGGGGAGCCTTCCGTCCGCGATCCACGTGAATACGGTCTCCGAGTACCGGCGGACGGTCGGCCACGGGTAGATGAGGTTGTCCCGGCAGACTGCGAGGTGGTGGTGGTGGAGTCCCTGGGCGGAGTGGGCGGGGAAGTCTGGGTGGTCGATGAGGGTGAGAAGGGCGAGGGTATATTCATCCTTGGTCGCCTCGCCCCTCTTCACCGGCTTCCTTTCAGGGCCCCGTTCTACCAAGTCGGAGGGAAAGATATAGTCGACCGGGATACCTTGGCGCCTGACGGAGTGGCGCGCCTCGGCGGAGGCCAAGATGTCCCGGACGGCGTCGGCCGCGGATGCGGGGCTGTGTCGAGTGGATTCCTCATGGTATGCTGACGGTGCGGCTGGCGTGGCTTGTGTAGCGAGGTGGCGGTACCTCTCGTACTCCGGGTGCGCCCGGGCAGGTCGCCTGAGGTGGCGGCGGGGCGGCTGGCGGCGGTCGCGCCCGAGGGGCCGGGTGCTTGCGGGGAGGCGCCTGAGGTGCGGGGCGGCCTCCCGTCTCCAGGCGTCCATCCGCATGGATGTCGGCTGCAGTCTGGCGCGCCTCGGCGGACGTCTGGCGCTGCTCCAGCTGGATGAGGCGGAGTGCCTCCAGCACCGCCGACAACTCGGCGCCCGAGGTGGGGCCCGAGGGCGCCGCGGGAGACGCCGGCACGGAGGCCGGAGACTCGTCCCGTCCGGGCGTTGAAGCTGGCCCCGGGGTGCGCGGGGCGGTCCGGGAGCCCTTCCGTCCTCGTCCTTTTCCCTGAGGCATAGTGTAGCTTGAGGTGGGTCAGCAATCCGAGGTGGATGAGGCCAAGTGAAAAAGGCAGAGAGCTGGGAGACGGCAGGAGGGCGAGTGCCTGAGGGAGGCCGGCGGGCGACCTTATAAGGGGAGAGGGACGGGCGACAGCAGGTGAGGTGTGAAGCTGCCGGCCCGGGAGAGGGCGAGAGGTGGCGAGCAGCGGGCGTCGGGTGAGGCGCGAGTGCTGCGCGACGCGGAGGGCGGGGGAGGTGGCGGCGCGGCACGCCGTCTGCCGAGGTGAGAAAGCAGTGCGACAGTGCGGGGCGGGGGAGGGTCTCTTCTTCTCCTCGCATCAAACGCAATGCTTCGCATTACGACCAAAGTAAAATTATTGACACCAAATGACACTACACAACTAATGACACTCAGCTACTCAAGCGACTGGTCAGGCCTTCTGCATCGCCTGGTGCTGCCACCTGGCTTCTTCTTCCTAGCCTGGCTATAATATATGTTTATTGGTCCTTGTTTACATCCCCATAATTTCATGACAATATATATATATATATATATTTTACCTCGGTAAACAGCCTCAGGCTAGCCTCAGGCTAGGGAGAGAGGTAAGCACGTCCGGTACCAGCAATTAGCATATACAACTCACGACTGGATAACGTGTCGTTGGGTTGCTCCGGCAAAATTAGTCTACATACAAGCAAATACGCAGTAAGTATAATAAAAACTGTGGTTAGCTTAATTATGATGCATTAGAGCATCATTATGGAAAGTTTAGACTTTCGTTGGTCCAATTTGGACGAGTTATTTGGTTATAAACAACCAAGGATAGAACACTCGAGTGGGTTTCTCGAAGGAACCAAACCGGTCATTAGCGGTTATGTCAACACCCGGGTCACCGTGTGACTATGGGTAGAGATGTGGGTTTCGCCCTATCTCATGTGGAAATTCTCTCGTACTCTAATAGAGAGTAATGTTGGAGATGCTCCTGGGTTTCTTTTATAGACTCCCCTAGACAAAACTTTTTCAGGCGTTTCTCCGAGTTTCGTAGCATTTTCTCCAACTTGTTGACGTAGTAGTCACAGGTGGGAGAAGTGTGCGGAACAGAGGGATGGGCGGGCCGATACACTGGTCCCGACCCCGCGTAAGGTTTGGGCTTGACCCACAACCCACGCACAAATTTAGCTTATTACGCCTGTGTTATAACGGTATAAACACGTTCTCTAACACCAATAGATGTCCAAATGAGTTTGAAACAACCATATTGTGACATATATATATACCGGGACTGACCAAAAATCTTTGTTTCAGCTCCCGATGGCCACGAAGCGGAGTAAGCGCGGTGCAGCAGCAGCCGAGGGGCGTGTTCCGAGTGGAGTGGACGAGGAGTACGACTCCTCACCTGTGTTGTCGGCAGGGCCGTCGACACAGCCCCGGGCGCATATCCTCTCCGACCCGGACGAGGAAGCAGTGCCTGATGTGCCTGCGCCTCCAGATTGGGAGGCTCGCTTTGCACGATTGGAAAGCCACATCTTGACTGCCAAATCGCCTGTGTCTCGGAAGCGGCGTAGGCCGAGTGTCCAAGAGGATTCGTTTGAGGATTTCTTGGACACAGACTCGGCGGTGGAGCTTAAGGCTCCTCCTCCTTCTTCTCCTAAACGGAGGAAGAAGAAGAAACAGGTGATTTCTTCGGGTGATGAATTCACCAAGGAGCGGGCAGAGACTGGTTTTCGCAAAAAGCGGAAGACTAAGTCCAAAAAGAAGAAGAGGAAGAGGAAATATTCTTCTTCTGATTCGTCCACTGAGTCTACTTCTACAGAATCAGACTCAGACACCATATATGAAGGGGTCTATGCGGACATTGGCACTAAAGTGGCTAAGAAGGTGGAGAAGCCAAAGGCTAAGCGGGTTAAAACCACTACGCTTATGCGCGAGACCGTGAATGGTCATTTCCGCACGTTCAAACCGGCGGAGGTTATCTCCAAGTTAGGAGATGAGTTAACAGGCATAAAGGGTGTTCCCAACTCCATCATTAAAGAAATGGATCGGGATGTCAATATGACGGATGACCGTAAGAAGTTTGAGGATGTGTTGCACACAGTGCATAAGGCAGTGTTGGCTACCCTAACAGCTATTGTTCCTGTGGCTAATAGGATGCAGAGTGAAAATAAGTTCTCGTCTTTGGCTAAGACAATGGACAAAGGCATTGCAGTGTTAGCGGCGGCAGGTAATTACCTGTCGTTTCGAAGATATGAAAATGTCTTCAAGTCAGTTTGCACAGATGCTGGCAAGGAAGTGGCTCGCTCTAAGAAGGTTACCGATAATGAGGGGAAGGAGTTTACGCTTTATCTTGCTCCAGAGCCGATTAAAGGGAAACCTTTAGATAACACCAAGATGTTTGGCGGTCAACTACAATACCTCTATAAAGAGGTAGAGACTGCAGCCAAGAGTGGCAAAAACATGGATGGCAAGAAGAAACAGGAAGCTCCTCGTTTCAAAAAGTCACGAGGGGATTTTCGTCCACGACGGTTCACCAGAGGAACCAGACCGAGTTCAAGCTTCGGTCAAGGGTTTCGGGCCGGGGCGCTCGCCCAGGCTGGACCGACAACACCGCACGGCCAATAGGCCGAGGGTTCAACTCGTCGAGACCTTTCCCCAGGGGCGGGTCCAAGTAGAGGTCCAAACACAAACTTTACAAGTCCCTGAAGCCTCTAAAAACACACAAACTGTAAGCAACTTTGTGGCTGGTAATATTAGTAATCATATTTCTGAGTGGCACAAAATTACTAGTGACCAAGAAATTATAAAAATAGTTAGGGGTGTTCACATTCCCTTTACACAAATTCCTGTACAAAGTATAATACCTTTTCCATATAACATTCAACCAGTTGAACGAGACGCACTAACTAAACAGGTACATAAATTCTTTGAGAAAGGAATTATACAAAAAGTGACACACTGTTCAGGACAGTTTATTTCAAACATTTTCTCGAGACCGAAGCCTAATGGTGATGTTCGAATGATCCTGGATTTAACAATCCTTAATAAAAGGGTGGAATATCGACATTTTAAAATGTTCTCTCTAGATACGGCACGAGATCTGATTACACCAGATGCGTGGATGGCTAGTGTTGATTTACAGGATGCATATTATACGCTTCCCATAATGGAACAATACCGAAAATTTCTTCGATTTATTTGGGATAACCAACTCTATGAGTTTACCTGCATGCCGAATGGCTTAGCTTGTGCGCCACGTTTATTTACTAAATTGCTTAAACCTGTTTTCTCGGTAATGGCGAGGAAGGGTCACATAATGTTTCCATACATAGATGATTCTTTTATTATAGCATCAACACAAATGGGTTGTGTGAATGCAGTTTTGGATTTATGTGCATTACTCACTAAATTGGGGTTTTATGTACATCAACAAAAGTCAGTGTTTAAACCAACAAAACAACTCAAATGTTTAGGGTTTATTCTGGATACACAGTCCCTTACAGTGTCGATAACAGAACAAAAACTAATTAAGTTTATGACTACAGCGACTCAGCTTATTAAGTTATCAAAGCCAAAAATTAGACAGGTTGCTGTTCTTATTGGCATAATGACATCATATGCACCTGCTGTGTTATATGGGAAGGCCCATATTAAGTCGCTAGAAATAGATAAAAATTTAGCGTTAACACGAACTAAAGGCAATTTTGAGCGAAAGATGTTTATTTCGCCAGAAGGGTTACAGGATATTGGATGGTGGATGCAACATATAGCAAGTTCACCAAATCCAATCCGCATGGCGGAACCTAATACAGTAATTACTACTGATGCTTCGTTAGAAGGTTGGGGAGCTCATCGAGATGGGGTCACAACAGGAGGTAGATGGCTTGATGATGAAAAATCAGACTATATTAATGCACTAGAATTGCGTGCTATTTATCTGGGCTTACGTAGTTTAGTAAAGATAAATAAATCACAGGTTAGAATACTAACTGATAATACTACTGCCATGGCATATATTCGTAACATGGGTGGAACCAAATCAAAGTCTTGCAATCAGTTATCTAAACTGATTTGGAACTGGGCACAGGCTCAACAAGTCTGGCTGACTGTAGCGCATATTCCAGGGTCACAAAATACACTTGCAGATTATAAAAGTAGAAATTTCCATGACCATTTAGAGTGGTCTCTCTCTACACCTTTGTTTAACTTCGTTTGTGAAAAATGGGGTACACCTGAAGTTGACTTATTTGCATCACGAAATAATAACAAGTTACCCTGTTATGTTTCTTGGCATCCTGAACCGGATGCTTGGAAAGTAGATGCGTTTGCTATTACCTGGGAAAATAATTATTTTTATATTTTCCCACCATTTAGCATTATCAGCCGAGTAGTGAGAAAAATCGGCTTGGAAGGGACACATGCGATACTGGTGGTGCCCGATTGGGACACGCAACCTTGGCTGCCAGCAGTTTCACAACTGGCAAAAGATCGTATACGATTCCCAAGAAAACTCGGGAATCTGACGCACCACGGACCGCTAGTGGTTCACGGCGACGTGTCAACGACGCCCCTATTGGCATTCCTTTTCTAAGGAAGCAGCTACAGCAATTTGGATTGGACAGAATTACTGAGGATAGGATAGTATCGGATGCCTGGAGGCCAGGAACTGTCAAAATGTATACAACCTATTTAAAGAAATGGGGTGTACATTGTTTGTTAATGAAAGTTAAGCCAACAAATCCAAAGATTTCACAAGTAGCTCGGTTTCTTCGTTCTCTAGAGGATGAAGGACTTTCCTTTGGATCGATTAATGCGGCGAGGTGTGCGTTATCAATTATATTACCTAGAATTGATGGCGAAACAGTTGGAAAACATTATGTTATTTGTTATTTACTTCGTTCAATTTATCAAAGGAATCCTCCAAAACCAAAGTATAGTCGGTTTTGGGATGTTTCTATAGTATTTAAGTTGTTTCAGGCTTGGCCTCACAACTCGTGGTTAGATATAAAACAGTTAGGTTTTAAGGTCGCGGTCCTGTTATTGTTAGTAACCGGACACAGAGGACAGACGATTGTTGCTTTATCCTTAACTGGATTAGAAATAGACAAGCAACAAGCTACGTTTGATTTAGAAAAATTGCTTAAATCGAACACGTTAGGTGACCCTTTATCAACGGTTCACTTAGACTGTTTTCCGAATGATCGGAAATTATGTGTTGTGTCGGCCATACGGGCTTATATATACAAGACAAAGGATTTACGTGCATCACAACAACTATTAGTGAGCTTTATAAAGCCACATAAGGCGATTTCACGAGACACACTTGCCAGATGGACAATTACGGTGTTGAAATTGGCTGGAGTGGATACGAGTAAATACTCTTCCCACTCAACTAGAGGAGCCATGGTCTCCAAGGCACGGGTGCTTGGTATTTCTGTGAAAAGAATACTAGCGCATGCAGGCTGGAAGACGGCTAAGTCGTTTGCAAAACATTATAATAAACGACTAGAAAAGCCTACCGGCGTTGCAAAGCGTCTTCTCGCCAACTAACAAGAATAGGTGAGAACAAAAATTTAGAATGTTATAATAATAAGAAAGAATGATATTAAGGATAAAAATGAATTATGTAAAGGTCTCCCTAGCCTGAGGCTAGCCTGAGGCTGTTTACCGAGGTAAAATAGTATAGTTATACGAGTCTTACCTTGGTACAGATGATGGATAACTGTTGTTTTACCGAGGTATAAGCCTCGGATAGATGTGGGCTAGGGCCCTCCCGCCACACCCTGCCACATCTATTCCGTTGGTGTACCTTTTCGGTAAAGTAATAGTATCCATTGTTTGAAAGTCATTTTTATCCTCAATAAGTAGGTTAAGATTGCTGGTACCGGACGTGCTTACCTCTCTCCCTAGCCCACATCTATCCGAGGCTTATACCTCGGTAAAACAACAGTTATCCATCATCTGTACCAAGGTAAGACCGTATAACTATACTATATATCCAGGAACGGTGGTATTCCGTACTTATATACATTGCGCATTTTGGAAACTTTATAGTGTCGGCCCCACTAGGATACCAGGCCACCAGCCACCAATGTCCTGATAATCCCACTCAGTCACATTATCCTGAATGAGGCGAGATCCTGTTCCTTGATAATTGAATATGAACAAGAAATGCACTACCTTAGTTGCGATGCGCTAACTGCCACCATGGTATTTTGTACTATATATATATATATATATATATATATATATATATATATATATATATCTTACAGGTGACCGATCGTTTAGTTGGTAAAGAGACCATTGGGGGGCACTAAAGTGGACCCCTTCAGTGAATATACAGTTACACCTCATAGGCTAGTAATAGATATTACATATGTCGTGGGGGGTGATGAAAATGGGAAATATTGCACCCACATCTCTTTGCATTCCGGAGCAGTGTGCTAACCATTACACCACCTAGGCTCCCTGATATCACCATACTACCCAAGCCTACCTGTCTATGTGGTTACTTGCCTGAGAGGTCAGTGCAGACTACTACACATACAATGCCCCTACTACAAATAATTAGCTTCCCACCTATTTATATATGATTAATAAATTATGCTTCATATATATTTGTGATTGATATATTTGTGTGTGTGTTGCATTTGGTTAAATCATAAAGAATGCATTATGTCCTCTATGCTTTTAAATTAAGCCCCTGCAGTCATTAGAAGGGGGTGCCACCTGGGCCACGTTCAGGGTCCGTCTCGAAGGCGGCCCTGATGTCACGCTAGCCTGAACAGCAAAAGCAGTTTGTTGTCTCGAAAATGGCTGCCCTCCCATAGGCGGCGGCCATTTGCAATGGAAAAGCTGCGCTGTGATTGGCTGAAACCACTGAATATGGTACCCATTTTCGAGGCGCTTTGTGTCTCCTATCAGGACATGGAGGCGTCTCTGAGACGCACCCTGAACGCAAATAGGCCAAAAAGCATCGCGGAGACTTCTCCGTGGCGCCTCCGAGACACACCCTGAACACGGCCCTGAACCATGAATTGGAACTGCGATTCTAGTGGCGCCTTTTTCAAGTGGTGGACACTAGCAGAACTAGACCGGCACCACATGTTGCACTGAAGATTGCTTGTAGTCCAGGCCCTTAGGGATCAAATAGGGTGGTATCGTGCAGATTTGTTGACAAGCATGAAATTTTGCACAGATGTAGATCAGAGCATACTAAATTGATTTTTGGAACGCGCCAAAGCCAACACTTATTGGGGGCGCCATATATTGGCAAAATCCAAGATGGCCGTCAATCACTATTTGATTTTGTCATAACTTCATAACCGAAAGTGATAAGATCATAAGTGAAGGCTCTTTTTATGTTTCCAAATCGGAACTCTGTTTTGACCTAGAAAATGATATTTGGCTGATTTACTGGTCATAAAAATCCCAGGAGCATATACAAAATTTAATGACAAAACATTGCAGGCTCAGAGGTCTAATTTTGACAAAGGAGGCAATAATATAATTTGCCTGGCCTGGAAATGTTATATTGTCCTGCATGGTGGTTACTAATGTGTTCAGCTGAAATTTTGTGTGTTGTCTCCAGAAGCAGGTACCCTTTAATGGGATTTTCTCCACAGAGTGTCTACTGCCCAATTCTTATTCACTACCCCGTGTTGTTTGACAGGTGTATGTTGTGCCAAGGTAGTGGCAGCGTCAAGTGTTTCTGAGTGCCAGGGTTTCCGGAAAATTAAGTCTTTCATCGAACTCTCTGTGAAATTGTAAGTATAAGTTGGACATTGATGCTATTCTCTCTTGTTTGTTTGTTGTTGTTGGGTGGGGTTTTGTGAGGGGAGTGGGGGGGCCTGATCAGGGCGTCGGGAGCCTCTGGAATTAATCTGCCACTATTTAGGTCAGTACATTTGGGGGGGGGGGGAGGGGGGTGTACATTAGTTGATTTAAAGTTGCATAGTCCGATGGTTTTCTCTTTCTGTCATTTTCTGAGATAAATTAAGTTGAGTGTTATATTCTACCTTACTTTAATTAAAAGATTTGAATTGAATCAAATTGGACTAGTGCTGCTGAGCGGTGAAAACAAGTGTTAACACACTTATCCCTTATGGGCAGGGTAAATAAATCAATCAACAACAACAAAAAAGAGAAAAAAAGGTATAACCATGATATAAAGCTGTGATTATCAACATGTCTATGAGGTACCTATCAATCCGAAAACAATAAACTGCAAATAATAAACTGACATAACTAACCACAATAGGGTAACACTAGAATATTTCTAGAAAACATTTATATACCGCTTGTCCAACTCCAACTGACCAGACCCTACATTAAAACTTACTATGACGTTACCAAATAAATACAGAAGGTACATTCTGCTTGCCTGAGGGGTCAGTGCAGACTACTACACACACAATGCCCCTACTACAAATAATTAGCTTCCCACCTATTTATATATGATTAATAAATTATGCTTCATATATAATTGTGATTGATATATTTGTGTGTGTGTTGCATTTGGTTAAATCATAAAGAATGCATTATGTCCTCTATGCTTTTAAATTAAGCCCCTGCAGTCATTAGAAGGGGGTGCCACCTGGGCCACGTTCAGGGTCCGTCTCGAAGGCGGCCCTGATGTCACGCTAGCCTGAACAGCAAAAGCAGTTTGTTGTCTCGAAAATGGCTGCCCTCCCATAGGCGGCGGCCATTTGCAATGGAAAAGCTGCGCTGTGATTGGCTGAAACCACTGAATATGGTACCCATTTTCGAGGCGCTTTGTGTCTCCTATCAGGACATGGAGGCGTCTCTGAGACGCACCCTGAACGCAAATAGGCCAAAAAGCATCGCGGAGACTTCTCCGTGGCGCCTCCGAGACACACCCTGAACACGGCCCTGAACCATGAATTGGAACTGCGATTCTAGTGGCGCCTTTTTCAAGTGGTGGACACTAGCAGAACTAGACCGGCACCACATGTTGCACTGAAGATTGCTTGTAGTCCAGGCCCTTAGGGATCAAATAGGGTGGTATCGTGCAGATTTGTTGACAAGCATGAAATTTTGCACAGATGTAGATCAGAGCATACTAAATTGATTTTTGGAACGCGCCAAAGCCAACACTTATTGGGGGCGCCATATATTGGCAAAATCCAAGATGGCCGTCAATCACTATTTGATTTTGTCATAACTTCATAACCGAAAGTGATAAGATCATAAGTGAAGGCTCTTTTTATGTTTCCAAATCGGAACTCTGTTTTGACCTAGAAAATGATATTTGGCTGATTTACTGGTCATAAAAATCCCAGGAGCATATACAAAATTTAATGACAAAACATTGCAGGCTCAGAGGTCTAATTTTGACAAAGGAGGCAATAATATAATTTGCCTGGCCTGGAAATGTTATATTGTCCTGCATGGTGGTTACTAATGTGTTCAGCTGAAATTTTGTGTGTTGTCTCCAGAAGCAGGTACCCTTTAATGGGATTTTCTCCACAGAGTGTCTACTGCCCAATTCTTATTCACTACCCGTGTTGTTTGACAGGTGTATGTTGTGCCAAGGTAGTGGCAGCGTCAAGTGTTCTGAGTGCCAGGGTTTCCGGAAAATTAAGTCTTTCATCGAACTCTCTGTGAAATTGTAAGTATAAGTTGGACATTGATGCTATTCTCTCTTGTTTGTTTGTTGTTGTTGGGTGGGGTTTTGTGAGGGGAGTGGGGGGGCCTGATCAGGGCGTCGGGAGCCTCTGGAATTAATCTGCCACTATTTAGGTCAGTACATTTGGGGGGGGGGGGAGGGGGGTGTACATTAGTTGATTTAAAGTTGCATAGTCCGATGGTTTTCTCTTTCTGTCATTTTCTGAGATAAATTAAGTTGAGTGTTATATTCTACCTTACTTTAATTAAAAGATTTGAATTGAATCAAATTGGACTAGTGCTGCTGAGCGGTGAAAACAAGTGTTAACACACTTATCCCTTATGGGCAGGGTAAATAAATCAATCAACAACAACAAAAAAGAGAAAAAAAGGTATAACCATGATATAAAGCTGTGATTATCAACATGTCTATGAGGTACCTATCAATCCGAAAACAATAAACTGCAAATAATAAACTGACATAACTAACCACAATAGGGTAACACTAGAATATTTCTAGAAAACATTGATATACCGCTTGTCCAACTCCAACTGACCAGACCCTACATTAAAACTTACTATGACGTTACCAAATAAATACAGAAGGTACATTCTGCTTGCATTCTAAATACCATGTAAATATTCACATTGATCTGACTAATTAGTCACATGACACTACTCTTGCCATATTGCTGTGTAACTTGTTGGTTAGAGAATTCCATGGTATTATATGCTGCAAATTGTGTGTTCAGCAGTTATTGTATACCTTACTCTATATACCTTTTTTTGTGTAAATAATCCTGAATTGAAAAATGGCTGGACTCCGTGGTGGCACTGACAAAAGACTTATTCAGCAGAATAAACATATTTACCAAAAGAAATGTGCCATGGGCGAGTGTGAGAGACCGGTGTCAGAGAGGTGTGAGGGACAGGTGTGAGGGACAGGTGTGAGACGGGTTTAAGAGACATGTGTGAGACAGGTACAAACTATTTGCAGTGTGAACCATCAGTCCGAGTACATCCTTGAGAAGACCGACCTACCCGATGAGCTGGTGAGGAGCGTCCGGGGGACCACAGTCTTCGAGCAGGTCCTGCCACAGGTACTCGGAGCGTTCCTCTACGAACTGTCGTCTGCTCCCAAGCAAATGTCATCTGGTGTTTTGCCAGAGCTGGTTTTGTGTTCAAATGAATTTCAGTTTTCAATTTCATTTTTGTGTGAATAATCCTTAATTGAAAAATGGCTGGAAGACCAGTGCTTTGGCGCTGACAAAAGACTTATTCGGCAGAATAAACTTATTCCCCCCCCCCTCCTCTACCACCGCCCCCACCCAAAAACAAATCTGTTAGAATGTGCACTTTTTTACTTCGTGCTCGCAATTTTAGAAAGCACATGCACAAACAATTGAACAAAATATATTTTTTGGCTATGGCCCTGGATGCAGTATACATAAGCATATCTGATCTCATTACGTGTTGCATAATTTATTATGTGAGTATTATTTTCGGATGAAGCCGGGTGTTATCTGAGATCGGGATAATACCTAATATATCATGAGGGCCACTGATATAAGCTACCAATTAATGGGAAATGCAAATGTGTCTATACTTGTCATCAAACTGTTCATATATTATGTGGGTCACTCAAGTGTCCAAATGTAGTGCTCAATGTACAGCCTTCACACCTATGTTATCTTCTGCTGTCTTCTTTCGCCCCCCACCACCCTGTTTGGTGGAGTAACATGTTACATAACCTCATCCGGCCCGCCGCTTGGCTGCGTCCATTCTGTCCCGGGGAGCGCAGCAGCACGCACACACCACCTTCACGCTGCTGCTCACCACTCGACTTTAAGTAAACGGGTAGGTCCTTTTTGTAGGTGCCAGCCAGAGAATATCTCATCCAAACCGTGCCTTGTCTTGTCTCTGTAGCGTAGGAGTTAAATAATAGGATGAATAACTCGGGGTTCATGTGGTTTCAGGTGTGGCCCATTGTGGCGTGTCCTGTTCAGGATATCAACTCCAACTCACAGCGGCTTGTGGAGGAACACCGAGTCAGCTTCCCCAACGAGAGGCATATTCAACAGGTGAGTGCCGTGTGGTGAGGTTTTACCTCCCAGCAACATATATGGTCATGCCAGGTGTTGGTCATATCACAGCCCTTTTAAGGACTTCATTATTTTGGGTTTTACTTCCCAGCAACATATAAGGTAATGTCAGGTATTGGTCATATCATAGCCATTTTAAGGACCTCATGATTTGGGGTTTTACCTCCCAGCAACATATAAGTTCATTTCAAGTATTGTCCATATCGATCGTAGTCCTTTTATAAGTTTTAAGGACCTCATTATTTTACTTCCTAGCAACATATAAGGTCATGTCAGGTATTGGTCATATCACAACGCTTTTAAGGACCTCATGATTAATTTACTGAAAGTCGCATTAGAAGACTTACTTCTTTTTTTTATGTTCCATTGTATTGTATTAAAACTAAAATAATAGATATGAATATATAGCAGTGTATTGGTAGTTAATGTAAAAACCCAAACAAACAAACACTTGCATTCCAGCGTCAGATACTGCGGGCCGTGCCGGTGACGGAGGTGGTGTACGAGTGGAAGGACACGCGGTCTCGGTACTGGGTGTACGGCCGGGAGCGCACGGTCTACTGTCCAGACTACCCGCAGACCTGCTGCTGGGGCTGCCAGGTGCTGTGATACGCTAACAGATCTCCGGTCCTAGGTTTATAGTCGAGAGCGGATGGTCTACTGCCCCGACTACCCGCAGACCAGGGCCGCGTTCAACGTGGCGCCTCGGAGAAATTCCAATCACCGTGCTACTCTGAATGGCACTTTAGCAGTTGGGTGCCTCGAAAATGGCGGCCTGGATAGCATACACTTCCTGCAGCCATTTTACAATTGAAAGAACAGCTCTGATTGGCTGACATACACAGCCATTTTGGAGGCATTTTTTTCTCCTACTTGAAAAGCATGATGTCTCGGGGTCAACTCTGAGGCGCACGTTAACGGAAATTGCCAAATAAAGCCGTCGCCGAGATATCTTGGAGTCGACTCTGAGGCGTACCCTGAACATGGCCCTGCTGCTGAGGCTGTCAGGTGCTGTGATACGCTGACAGATCTGCTGTCCATTTGGGGATCCTCTAAAAGCACAAGGCGCATCTGTTGCAAAAGCAAGCATTTTGGGGATTTGTTTTCCAAGCACCCAACTCCTTTTTTACGGTAGCATTGCTTGATTGATTGATTGATTGACAACCGGTGCAATATTTTGTATACCGTATTTTTTTTAATAGCAGCACCTGTCTCGACCTGAAGCCCCACTTAAAGTTGCATAGTACGATGGTTTTGAGTTTCTGCCATTTTCTGAGATAAATACGTTAAGATTAATCGTTATTGTCTACCTTATTTTAGTTTGAAGTTACTTTTATTTTAAATGGCTAACTTTAGAGTTATTTGAGGTGCAAACATGTCAGATTAATTTGGACAAGCACGTCTTAGTGCTTTATGAATTTTTACTCAGCCTGAAAATTCTCATAAAATATAAGTTTAGCATATGATATATATATACTGTATATATATTTGTAATTAGATTAAATAAAAAGAATGCCTTAAATCTAGTTTAACCGTAACCCATTGACTTTATATTTCCTTCAGAGATCTATTGAGGTTCTGATATTTTAATATAATGCGGACACCGTTTAATGACTTGTATATGTAATATATAAGTCAAACTGTGTTTTTCTCTAGTGTGCAAAGTTTTAATCTATTAATATAGTAATGCGAATTGCATAATCAATTTTGTTGTTTTTATAATCTTTATACTAATACACCAAACATAATCCTTTATTTATTTATGGTTTTATTTTGGGTTTTATTTTGTTTGTCCCTGCTAATTAGAAGATTGTAAGCATGACATTTTAGCCTGTCACAGTTGTTAGTTTATTGGAGTTTTACATCCTGGCACCATCTGAGGTCGTATCCTGTCACAGAAAAGGATTACTTGCAGTGTTTCCCCAGGAAACTCCTACGCATGAACTATTTCTGTTTGAACCATGTGTGTATAGGTGATCGAGGAGGCTATTTTTAGATGGGTGATTTCTAACTTTTGAGATACTGTATTTGTCTAGGCCCTAAATGTAAACGGGCAAAAGTAATTTTGGCAAGCACGTCAAAACTCTTGACACCATAGGCTTCGGCAGTAACACGTTCTATTAAATTGACTCAGTGTTCCCTTCTATGCAGCAACAAATGCTTAATAAGTGCACCGTAGATATTTAGAATTAAATCTAAATGTTTGTTTTAGTTTAGGAAAATTTGATGCTTTAATCGGACTATGCCGCTTTAAGAGTAAGCATCAAGGTTGCTGCACTATGACTTACCGATACCACTTCAAGAAATCACCTTCCGCCTGAATTCACATACGGCTGCACATAAAATAGACACCATGTTAATGTTGCGTCATCCGAGAGCTTTGCGTTTCTGCCATATGTTTTAGAATGAATAGATTCGATTGGTTGATTACTTCCCTAAATCACTCCCCACCTGAATTCACATACGGCTGCACATAAAATAGACACCATGTTAAAGTTACATAATCCGAGAGTTTTGCGTTTCTGCCATATGTTTTAGAATGAATACCGTCGATTGATCCATTACTTCCCAAAATCACCCACCGCCTGAATTCACATACGGCTGCACATAACATAGATGGCATGGTAATGTTGCGTAATCCGAGAGCTTTGCGTTTCTGCCATATGTTTTAGAATAAATATAGCTGTTTGATAATTATAATTCCTTTGCTTTAGTTTGAATGAACTTTTATTTTAAAGGATTAATTTGGAGATATTTTAAGTGGAAACATACCAGATAACTTTTGGTGTGCACATCGAAATACTGGACAATATAAGCCTGCAGCAGTAACAGGTTCTATTAAATGGATTTAATATTCCTTCTATGAAGCAGTAAATGTTTATTAAATGCACTAGCATCTAATTGAGACACGAAAACATAAATAATTCAAATTGATTCTTGTTGGAACACCAATATGTTGGACATAGGCTTTGATTGCCTTTTTATTTTAGCATAGCATCATGGAACATCGGCACCAAAGTGCAATAAATGTTTTATGAGTGCACCAGTATCTAAATAGGATATATAGCATGGTATCTACGTATATGTTTGCGTTTAGAAAATGTGATGTTTTCATCGGATTATGCAGTGTAGAAAACATTTGGACCGCAGTCTGTGTCTTTGTTCAAATAGTGTACTATTGGATGCAGTCTGAGGGAGATTATATTGTGTAAGGTACAAGATGTTAGTGTTACTTTGTATTTGTGTACTACACAAAGTGATCGTCTAATATGGATGTATTTGTGTGTTATAGAATGAGTTTCTTAACTTCAGTCAGGGTAGGACAATAAGGATTGCTGGATTGCCCAGGGCACCTAGTTTACTCGGTCGGGCAGTTGAAGTTCTCACCGACCTGCCTAAACAGGAAAATCATTATTTTTTCTGATCTGCAGTAGCAGATTTCATTTTCAGGAGGCTGATTCTGGTCTTGGGTAAGTAGTTTTGCCACTTGGACGAGTAGAAAATTCAGTCACTTGCAAGTGGGAAAAAAAGGTACTGTCCTACCCTGCATTGAATGTGGGTGTGTGGTGGTGAAAGTTATCTGCGTTATCAGGATATTATGGTGACTACTATGCTTTAATGACTTAAAGTCGCCCGGTACACCTCTCCCAGAAACAAATGAATCCGGTATCAAAAGCTCTCCAAGCACATGGTTGCTTCTTTTTTTCAGTTCATGCAACCGAACACGTTGGAGGGGGGGGGGGGCGAGTGTTGAGGTCTGTAATGTATTAATGACATCGTAGGTGGGATTCCCTCATCACATGACCTAGAACGGTTCCTCACACACAGGGGAATCCATGGAAACCACCAAGATGGCAGCCACAGAAAGCTCTCAATTAAACTTTTAAAGTCGATTAATCTACATGATTTAATCAATTATTCACACAGAAAGTAGCTGGTTATGATAAATAAACATTTGATCTTTATATTTAGCATTTTAGATTGCAAATTCTGACATTTTTCTCAATAGGGTTGTCTAAAAGAAGCCTTGTCAGTGCTGCTGGACTAACTACAACACAGCAGGAGCAACCAACCTCAGCACTCTCCCCCCACATATGCAGTTGCATAAACTGAGAATCCGCAACGGTATGCTTGGAGAGCATTTGCCGGAGTATGGCTGTGTCTCAGCGGCCTATACCGGGTCCATTTAATGTGAAGTGTCACTGTCTGTGACAGAGGCATCACTCGGTATTATCAACAATTTGTAGGCCTGTTGCCAGCGTCATCTGTGATATGTGTAGCACAAACTGAGACAAATCACACCCACACACCTGTACCAGCACCTAGCACAAGTCACCAGATGTAATCGTGTGCTTGACGATAGGTAGTGTTGACAGTGAGTCTTGATGACAGTGGACACTGAAATATGGTAGGCCTATGTCAGTGACAGAAATGAGCAAAGTAATTTCGCTTGTCCATAGGACAAGCCTGGTGTGATTTTTACCTGTACGCCTGAATTTTCACTTTTCTGCATTTGGCATCTGCATATATATATTTATGTGTATATAACGGAAAGCAAACAAAATCGTGAAATATGTGTTTTTCTGCCAAGAATTTTCACTTGTCCACTAGAAAAGCTCAAACCTTATTCTGCTTGTCCGTGCCTACTCTCCCACCGATTGGCCGTTACCCACCTTTTTAGGTGTGACCTGTTCTCATCCCTGCTATATACAGGGATGAGAATTTCCCACTGACTTTTGGGCAATGACCCGCCTTTTTAAGTCTGACCTGTTCTCATCCCTGCTATATACAGGGATGCAAATTTCCCACTGATCGACAGTTTCCCGACTTTTGGGCAATGACCCAACTTTTTAGGTCTGACCTGTTCTCATCCCTGTTTATAGTAGCCATGGTAACCCATTTCTACATCCAACCCATCCAATCCTGTGTGCTGGTAGCATAACCACTCTTTCCAATGCAGTGCATGCTTCTACATTAGCTTGGTCCCCCAGCCACGAACAAGCAGTCCTTAGGCTTGGCACAAATCATGACCATATCGGGTCATATATGGAAGTCCTGTAGGGAGGGACCGGTGTAGTTGTTCCTCCGCATGACATGCGCTACTCTGTGGCATGTCATCGTCAAGGCATTAAGCCCAGAGGCCATCAATTTATTAAGCCTATAACATATACCAATACCGGCATCTATTTTTGGATCGATATTTACATTCCCTAAATATATATAATTCAAATAAAACTTTCAAAGTGAGATGCCGGTACATAGTTATTGCACAATATAATCGTAAGTCGGGTCTATGGGCTTAACGCCTTGACTACCCCATTGCAGAGTAACGCATACGTGGAAAAACACCTACACTGGTCCCGATGACGTCAGGCTTTACGCCAAGCCTAAGAACTAACTTGTTCTTGGTAGGGTACCAAGCTAGCTTCCACGTGTGCATGCCTTGTATCTGGTATGCACACTGCTTCAATTTTCTGGATTGATGCAGTGTGATACATCCCCGTCTTAACATACCTGATTAGTGGCCTGCTGGGTCCTGGCTTCAGTATCTCGGAAGTAACATATTCAACAGTGGTGTATGTTGGAAACCCATTGACAACAGTCTCTCTCCTTCATAGCTTATGTTTGTGAAGGGCATATTATCAAGGCATTGCAACACTCGTGACCTTACTATAAAAAGGTTCTATCTGACAAAGTGACCTAATTGGTGTTATGGATGTAAAAATGTTCTATCTACAAAAGGCTATCATGCAGATACACAACTTTTTCTCAACTGGTATTTTTCACTGAGATATATTAAAAATAATATTGTTATATCTGCCTTGCTATCATGCAGTTATACACCTTTGGTCCTCATTATCTCGAAAGCACACTTTTGTCATATAGAACCTTTTTATAGTAAGGTCGTGACCAGCTGTTGACAAATTAGGTTGCATCATCACTAAAGTGCAAATATATGTGGCTAAAGAGTGTTATCAATAATTTGCAGGTGTATAATACTATTGTACCAGTTGCAGGTGTCACCACTGACAATTGTGGCTTATTGTGTAATAGTAAACATCAATGTTGTAGCACTTGTACGGTCGTAAAGCTGTGTCACTAATCTGTTCTCACCAATTATTGTCTCTGAGAAAGGGCTGTTGAACAAACCATTAGAAAAAGTGTCAGAAAGTTGGGTAAATGAAAACACCACATCAATTCTTAATTTAAGAAGCAAAGATGTATTCTTTATATTTAGAAGCTATTTTTGAATGAAGAATTGATGAATTCATGTAGATTTATAGACTTTAAAACTCAAATGAAGAAATCAAGAGCTTTCTGTGCCTGTCATCTAGTTGTTTTGGTTCTTTTTTTGCATTCTCTCCCATTTCACCGACCAATATAGATAAATACTGAATACTGGAACAAGGAGCTCCATCTCATGTTTATACCAAAGCAGTTTTTGCTCCTATTTTGACTAGGTTATTCACCCTTACTCTGGTAGGGGTGAGTCCTTTTTTATCTATTAAAGGTGGTAATCGTGTTGCACCAGCTTTTATTTAATAATGCGCTTTCTCTGAGGCAGGATACCTTAAATCAGAGCAGCGCCTAACTCAGAATTGTTTAATAATTAAGGAATTGCTTCCACAAAGTAGGCATATGCGCATCGCACGGTTTAATAGATAAAAGATTCACCCCATAATTGCAGTAAAAAAGGTGACGAAAGGCTGTGTAAATGAAATCAATGCATAAATTCTTAATTTAACCAGCAAAATATATTCTTTATAGCCTATACGTCTTCATATTTACTCGCTACTTTTAAGTTGACAAATATAAATAAAACTTGTAGTTTAATGGAATTTTAAAGTGAAACTGAGAGCTTTCTCAAGTTTCTGTGGTCGCCATCTTGTCTTTTTCATCTGTTTTTGCATTCTCTCCCATTTCACCAACTGTGCCGATATAAGTAGCCATTAGAATAAATATTGCAACCAGGAATTCCACTTCCTGTTCCATACTAAAGCAATTTTCGCTGGTATTTAGACTACGTTGTCGTTCACCCCTACTGCAAATACAGGGTGATACTTTGATCTAGGCCATCCCCTTTTCCTTTCTGATATGACATGACCGGTGTTGCTGTTGCTGAGTGGAGATAGTGCCAACTTCCGGTAGAGGATATATAGGTTTCGCACCTCCCCTTTTGGAGGAAGAGAGTTCTATTGCTGTTGGCTTGGAGGTCAGGGATCAAACTTATTGAATTGCAATTACTTTCCCTTTACATATTCTATGTTTCACTTGCATACAGCATTTCTGTAGGATAGATTTCCCCATGATAACAACATTGGACATTAAAAGGAGATTCAGCTAATGTTCATAGACCAAGCCATGACAATACAAGGTCCATGACAATAGGTGTTTTAATCGCCTAGATAGGATGATGGTAAATGGACTAATTATGTTAAAATTAATTTGAATAAAACATAGCATATACAATCATTTGTATTTGGGTTAAAATCGCTTAAAGTTGCGTAGTCCGATGGTTTTGAGTTTCTGTCATTATTCTGAGATAAATATATTAAAATTATCGATATAATCTACCTTCCTTATGTTTTAAATAACTTTTATTTCACGTGGCTAACTTTTGAGATATTTGAATTGCAAACATGTCAAATTAGTTTTGGCAAGACACCATATAGGCTTCAGCAGTAACATCTTCTATTAAATTGACTCAGTATGCCCTTCTATGGGGCGACAAATGGTTAATAATTGCATCAGTATCTAACTTATTCTAAGTTAGATATGTCGAATCAAATCTAGATATTTGTTTTGGTTTTGAAAATTTGATTCATTCTCCATCGGACTATGCAGCTTTAAATCAACAGCAATCACCAGGTGGTCAATGTATTATATTTTCTCAATTTGTATTCAATTAATATTTGTTCCACAGGGCATGACTTTCCTGTATATATTTATACACTGAGTATTATTCTGTATTTTCCTACATTGTATTATCAACATCTTTCTGGGGCGTCTTTTGCTCATTGGTCATATTTTATATTACACAGATACCTGATGCATTTTGGTCAGGGAGGTTGAAATTTCGTTGAGTAGGCTACGAAAATGAAATGTTGATAAGCATGCTGTCCCCTTATCGGTTGATTGTTGGGAGTTTTTACGTCCTGGCAACATCTAAGGTCATATCAGGACAGGTACCAACTTGTGACAGTGCGCACTCATGGTGACTTTATAATCCTGCCCCACTGGGAGACCGGGCTGTTAGCACCATGACCTGATATCCCACTCAGTCACAATATCCTAACACTGGGCCAACCAGTCCTTGTCTTATACTAATAATGCCGCGTACCTGGCTAGAAAGCACCAACTATACATTTTAAAGTTATTGGTTTGACTCGATCAGCCTTCGTACTCTATAAAGTTGCCATGAGTGCGCACTGTCACAAGTTTGTTGCCTGGCCTGATATGACTTTGGATGTTGCCATGACATAAAACTCTAACAACCAATCAACCAATCTGAATTGATGCATTGTTCTCCCGCCCCGACCTTGCCTGGGTGGCAGCCTGTTTTGGGACCTGCCGGGTCCGGGCGTCTGTGTCTCGGAATACTCGGATTCTGAAGTGTGTTGTTGCTCAATGTGGCTGAACCAGATCCCTGTGTTACGTTGTCTACAGGGAGGTTCTGATCGACATGCTTAGACATACTGTATTCTCGCGGGTTAACACCCTGGGCGTTTAAGTTGGCAAATCAGTGAAGTGGGCAGTGGGCGTTTACCCACACATAGGTGTTTAAGGGGTGGGGGTTTACTCAATATTGGCCAAGTGGCGGGTGGGCGTTAACCCACGAGAATATGGTAATGAAATACACCTTTTTGGGGTTCACATACTAGTAAGTGTGTACATCCATTGCCATGTGTATGTGTGTGTTTGTGTTAGGGCCTATATATTTGTTGCATAAGGTAAAATAAAAGAGTTTATATCAAACATTCACTGGGTTTAGTTTCTTTTTTTATATACAAGAACTACCAGGTTATCATATGTACACCGGTTTATATTATATTATACAACAAATACAATGGTAACTCTCTGAAACTGAGTACCGGTACCACATATTTCGTTTGCACGTTACATTAGTGATAAGTTTTTTTTTTTTTGTAACCAGTCAAATAGTTAGTTGCCTCTGGTAAGTATGTTAGCAATACTACATGTGTTTAATCGATCCCACAACATAAATTTGGTAATTTATATATGTGTATATATATATAGTGAGAGAGAGAGAGAGACCGAGGTAAAATAAGTTAAGTGAGCAGGCGAGCGGTGGCGCCACCGTCGGAGTTGAAGCCTCAGCAGTAGATGAGTAGTCTGAGACTCAACCACCTGATTACTGGTGGGTGGGTGTTAGGATAGTATAGAATTCCGGGTTATTATACTCGTATAATTCTTATACAACATATATTTAATTAAGGATTTCAGCTGAGCTTGCGCAAACTCTGAAAAAAATAATTGAATGCACAATGTGTAGAACTCAGATGTTTAATCTCACCTAGTAACAAAAATACAACTTTTAGAATTGAAATGAATTCAATGGAACTAAATATTAATTCACCTGTAATCGATAATTACGTCGCATGAACAACAAACACTCCAAGGTTGATCGATTGACATCAGTGCGTAGTCACAGTCAGAAAACAGTAGAATCTCATGTTTTCACAATTAGGCCAAATAACATTTTAAAAATTGGTGATCGTCCCTGCCTGTGCCTAAAAAATATCCTGCCCGATTTTTTGTATTAACTGCTAAAAATGCATTGGGCTAGCAGCAATTCAACTTTTGTAAGTTCTGTGTGATATAATAAATTTCTAAATGAGAATACAGTGTTTATTGTTTGACTGAAAACATTGTGATATGTACATGAATGACATGTAATCCTTTTATCAGTCTAGGGTGGTCCAATATTTTGTCAAAAATACTAAGAAAAAAACCCAACTAAACAATGCTGGCCTGACTTGTGTGATCAAAAGGATGATCACCAACTTTTTTGTTTTATTTGGCCTTAACCCACAGCAAGCGACACACTTCCAAGGCCAGACTTGCCCGTTTGTTACCATCAGAAAATAAAGTGGTGTCCTCTGTGCTGGAGTGTTTTTTTCTGTCTAAGTCAGACTCCTAATCTGAAGGTAGGTGGTTCGATTCCCCATACAATCACCTCTGCCAATTTGGATTTCCACCGCTGTGTATAACTTTCATCATCAAAGGCCAGTTGCTCTCATACCATGTCTTTGTGGTGTTGGAGGCTAAAAATCCCGTCGGGGCGACGGCAGCAGCCGCCGTCGGGCCGACGCCGTCGGGGTGTCGGCGGCTGCCGCCGTCGGGGCGACGGCGACAAACGCCGTCGGGCCGACGTTGTTTTGTCCAATCTCCCACCGTCGACTCGACAGCGGCTGCCGCCGTCGCCCCGACGGCAACAAACGCCATCGACCCTAAGCCTAAAGCGACACTGTCACAGGTGCAAAAATATCAGTTTTATTCAAAATTAATAGAAATCGGTAACCCTAACCTTATAAAAAATAAATTTAATATAGTCTATATACTAATAATATAGTTATCCCTAAATACAGAAAAAGTGAAATATCTCTACAACCACTCCACGTAGAAACAAATCGCTTGGTACACATATAGACAACATAGTTACCAAAAAGATTATATTAAATTTATAAGGTTAGGGTTCTTGATATCTATTAATTTTGAATAAAACTAATATTTTGCACCTGTACGTATTGACAGCATAGTGACAGTGTCTTCTCGGAAAAACCAAGATGGCGGTCCTTCGTCAACATTCCGTACCGGGTAGTTCAAATAATTCCATTAATACATCGTAATAAATTACAAAACTTTTACAAAATAATCTAAACATATTAATAAACAAACCTGTTAAATAATTCCTTTAAATTCCTCCGATTTCTGGCGTTATTTGTTCAAATAGAACGCTGTCCAACGATCGCACGTGTTGTGCTGGCTACTCGAGCGGGATTCGAAGTAAACAAACCGTATCGGATGATTCAAATCGTATTAACACGAATAATTCCACTAATACTTCGTAATAAATTACAAAACTTTTACAAAATAATCTAAACATATTAATAAACATACCTGTTAAATAATTCCTTAAAATTCCTGGTATTTCTGGAGTTATTGGTAGAAAAAGAACACTGATCAACAATCGCATGTGTTCCGCGGGCGACTCGAGCCGGAAAGCAAGCGCGGCCCACCACCGTCGGCTCGACGGTGGCTCGACGGTGGACCAGACGTGGAAAATGAATGCAAACCTGCGGCGGCCCACCACCGTCGAGTCGACGATGGCCCGACGGTGAATCAAAAGTGGAAAGGGATTGAACCCTAACGTCGGAACAACACCGGCGGCCCGACGGTGGCTCACAAGTGGAAAAGGATTGAAACCTAAGGTCGGGACACCACCGTCGGGGCGACGGTGGCCCGACGGTGTACCAAGTGTGGAAAATGAATGCAAACCTGCGGCGGCCCACCACCGTCGGGCCGACGGAGGCCCGACGGTGGCCCGACGGCTCAAAAGTGGAAAGGGCCCGATGGTGAATCAAAAGTGGAAAGGGATTGATTCCCAACGTCGGAAATCCAAGGTGGCCCGACGGCGACCCGACGGTGGAAAGTCGATGGCGACGGTGCGACCAATAGCCGACGTCGGCCCGACGGCTGTGTGCTATCTGGGACCAAGGCCTTAGCTAGCAATGAGATAAAAGTTTCCCCCAGACGCCCCCTAAGAAAAAAGCCCCAAAAAAACTTGCGTTAAGTTGAAAATAACTTGCCACCTTAATGTTTGTTTATATTGATGTTTTAAGTGTGTAACCTCCCCGAAATTGCTGGAAATGGCATTTAAGAGCCTCTAGATTTGAACATTTTCCTGAATGAAGGGGACATTCCCAGAACCCCATAGTGCCTTGTGCTTTTGGCACGCGTCCATTCCAGGAATTTATCTAGGGAACTCCAAAAAAATATTCATAGCTGCGGCCCTGACCACTAGTCTACAGTCGAAAAGAGCTCGATCGAAGACAAACACAAATTCCTAGCTACAGCCGTGACCACTACTGTCGAAAAAAGCTTGAGAACCCAAACAAAAATTGCTAGTTACGGGCCTGGCCACTACAGTCGAAAAAAGCTCGATCAAAAACAAACAACAATTCCTAGCTACAGCCCTGACTACTACGGTCGAAAAAAAATCTATCGAATCCAACATGCCTACATTACAATGCAATCTATATGAGTATTTGCATTGACACCAATAAAGGACCAGTTGGTGGATCAGGAAGGCAGACGATCATTGCAGTACACAGTCTCTTGTTAGGCCAATTTTGGAATACTGTCCACAAATTTGGAACCCAATTTTTCGGAAAGATATTCTGGAGATCGAAAAGGTTCAGAGACGTGCAACGAAATTAGCTGCAGTTATAACGGACTTACCCTATGAACAAAGGCTTAGGGAATTGAAACTTCCTACCCTTTCCTACAGAAGGAAAAGAAGTGACATAATTGAAGTATTTAAAATTATGAAAGGTTTTGATAAAATAGATATGAACCAATTTTTCACCTTGAATAAAAGAGAAGGCAGTCGGGGCCATACTCTCAAACTAGTAAAACCCAGAGCCATTTCAAAGTTAAGGCAACACACTTTCTCAAACAGGATCATAAATATATGGAACAGTCTCCCACAAGATGTTATTGATGCCGAGTCAATAAATTCATTCAAGAATAGATTAGAAAAAGCATATGGGCTGATGATCCAGGGAAATTTGACCCCTTATTCACCTCATGCTCTAATTATTCCTTGTGTTGCTTATTTACTTGCACTCAAGCAAATATGAGAGACAAATAAGTGTTCACACTTCCTGTCTACCATTCGCTTTTTCTATTTCTAGTACCACATATATGTATAGGCTCGCAACTAATAATCACTGTTAGGGAAATACTAGCAGATTCCTCACGGGTGAAAGATCAATTCTCACACTCGAACAATTCAGTTGGCTTCTTCAATATATTGTTCGGCAGTCCTAAGAAGTTGTGAGGCAGCATTTCCTGGGTTTTTTTTGTTGTTTTTTTTAACCCACCTCTATTCCAAAGTGAGAACAACTGGCGGTGAGCAACAGATTACACCATCCGATATCACATTGGAAACACCGGTCCTTGTCTGATTCCCGGAGTTAAGCAACGTTACGCCTCATCAATACTTGGGACAGGTGACTGCCAGGGAATAGGCCTACATATACATCCTGATACAGGCTTATTTATATTATAACCAACCTACCAAATCAGTAAGGGATAAGCATAAGCACAAGACATTACATCTGACAAAATCATCTCAAGAAGGATGTGTGGATTACTTCTCATCGGTGCACTCCTGCTCCAGTGTCTGTATAGGAGTGGTGCAATGGCTGCTCTTCCACCTGCATCTACGTCTATGCCTGCGTCTGTGCCTGCATCTGTGTCTGTGTCTACGCCTGCACCTACGTCTATGTCTGTGCCTACACTTACACCTAAGTCTGCATCTATGCTTATGCATGCACCTGTGTCTGCGCCTACACCTACACCTATGTCTGCGCCTATGTCTGTGTCTGCACCTACGTCTATGCCTGCGCCTACACCTATGTCTGCACCTGTATCTATATCTGCATCTACGCCTCCATCTGTGTCTACACCTGCGTCACCACCTTCACCTGCGCCAGGCCAGATCTCCAGCCTCATGATCACCCAGGAGGCAGTCCGGCTGGATGAGCCCTTGCTGTCCTCTTCTGGTGACCTCGTGACCCTGGAGAACCCCCAGGGCGTGGCCTTCGCCTGCAAACAGAAGTGTCTCCATGAGACGGGTGCACAGTCCCAGATAGCACACAGCCGTCGGGCCGACGTCGGCTATTGGTCGCACCGTCGCCATCGACTTTCCACCGTCGGGCCGCCGTCGGGCCGCCGGTGGATTTCCGATGTTGGGAATCAATCCCTTTCCACTTTTGAGTCACCGTCGGGCCATCGTCGGGCCGACGGTGGTGTTCCGACGTTAGGGTTCAATCCAAATTTCCACTTTTGAGCCGTCGGGCCACCGTCGGGCCGCCGGTGGTGTTCCGACGTTAGGGTTCAATCCCTTTCCACTTTTGAGTCACCGTCGGGCCTCCGTCGGCCCGACGGTGGTGGGCCGCCGCAGGTTTGCATTCATTTTCCACATCTGGTCCACCGTCGAGCCACCGTCGAGCCAACGGTGGTGGGCCGCGCATGCGCAGTTCTTTAAATCTGGATTCCGGCTCGAGTCGCCCGTGGAACACGCGCGATTGTTGATCAGTGTTCTTTTTCTACCAATGACTCCAGAAATACCAGGAATTTTAAGGAATTATTTAACAGGTATGTTTATTAATATGTTTAGATTATTTTGTAAAAGTTTTGTAATTTATTACGAAGTATTAATGGAATTATTCGTGTTAATACGATTTGAATTATCCGATACGGTTTGTTTACTTCGAATCTCCACCGGACCACGTGCGATCGTTGAGCAGCGTTCTTTTTCTACAAATGACTCCAAAAATCGGAGGAATTTTAAGGAATTATTTTACAGGTTTGTTTATTAATATGTGTAGATTATTTTGTAAAAGTTTTGTAATTATTCGTGTTAATACGATTTGAATTACCCTGTACGTATTGACACTAGAGTGACTGTCTTCTCGGCTCGTCGGGTCGACGGCGGCAGCCGCCGTCGAGTCGACGGTGGGAGGTTGGACAAAACAACGTCGGCCCGACGGCATTTGTCGCCGTTGGCCCGACGGCGTTTGTCGCCGTCGGCTCATCGGCGGTTTCCGCCGTCGGGGCGACGGCGGCAGCCGCCGTCGAGTCGACGGCGGGAGGTTGGACAAAACAATGTCGGCCCGACGGCGGTTTCCACCGTCGGGCCGACAGAGCGGCCGTCGTTGGGCCGACGCTGGGCCGACGGCTGTGTGCTATCTGGGGTGGTGTCCGTACCCCGGGACGCCGCTTTCTGTACAGGCTGCGCTTCCATCTCAGCGTCTATCAACCAGGAACTGTCACTTCCGCCCTGGGATGGACCACCTACTTCAGATCTCTCTGTGAGTATCACTTATAAAATTGATATTTCCCGCTTCCTAGCCAGGTGCTCGGCTTTATTAGGAGAGGACAAGGACTGGCTGGCTCAATGTAAGGGTAATGTGACTGAGTGGGATATCAGGTCATGGTGCTGGTGGCCAGGTTCTCCCAATGGGCTAGGACTATAAAGTTACCATGAGTGTGCACTGTCAGCAGTCAGTACCCGTCCTGATATGACCTTATATGTTGCTAGGACGTAGAACAAGAAACAAACTTATTTCAGATAAGAATAAATTAACCGCCTAAACAATGGTACCCTATGGTAAACTTAGGACAAATGAGGGAGAGGGGGGGGGGGAGGGAGAGACAGAGAGAGAAGAGAGAGAGAGAGAGAGAGAGAGAGATGTCATGCCAATGTCATTGGCTCATGTATTCGGTCAAGTTATTTCCTAAGTCGAAGAAATCCTCTTGTTCTGTGTGATATTGCACATGCACTTGGAATTAATCACGTAATCCAGTTGGTTGTCTTCTATTCAGATAACTACGGCGAAAGTAGGAAGATTGTCCTGAGAACAAAGTCTTCTGCCCATCCCTGTTTCGGCGTGGAGGAATACCAACGGCCAATCGCAACAGAGCTCTTCACAAAAAAGGATAAAACTACCTCTGAGAGGGAAATGTCAACATTAAGTGCTGCAACAAGAGCTATGGAACATGCAACACAAGCCCTCAAAACAACAGCTTCAGCAACCACAACAGCAGGTCCAACAGATGGGACTGCAGTTGAAGATGGGAACATGTTAACAGGAACACCGCAAGGTGTAAATTGATTGATTGATTGATTGGTGGTTTCTTTACGCCGTGTCAGCAGCATAGGCCATATTCACGGCGAGAATTGTTTGTTTTTTATTCAACCATCACCTTTACATATAATGTAAAAGCATACAATGAGTTATCTGTCAATAGACACTTATGAATTTTTAAAAGCTAAATCATTTAATTAAATAAAATAGATGAAAGAATTAATTAATCAAATTGTTTTAATGAACTATATGAGGTGGTACAGACCAGCTGCACTCGAAAAAGGTAAAATGTCTTCTCGTTTAACTTTAGTAAAGAGGTCATGCATGCTGTTTGCATTGTAAAACTGTTGGCGCAGTGCCATAAAATCAACACAGTTTAGTCAAATGTGCTTGACTGTCAGTGGGGACTGACATCCAATACGTTCAAGGGGAGGGTCCCCCTTGAGCAGGAAAACATGTGTTAGCCATGAGTGGCCAATACGGCAGTGGCTAAGGACCACTTGGTCCGCCGACCCCCACATGAGAATGTGGTGGTTTTCCCACAGATGGTTCAATTTCTTTAAGTTTATTAATGTTTTCATCCCACTCATGTTGCCATTTGGATTTGATGTGGGTGGCTATTAGTGGTTTCAGATCAGAGTGGGGTATCAGACACGGCTCAACATCATAGTTCAGAGCCTCCTTCGCAGCCCGATCAGCTCGTTCGTTTCCCTGGATGCCGGCATGGCCAGGCACCCAACACAAGTGGATGTCATATCCATCTGTTGCTAGCGGGTTCATTTTGTAAATGACCTTTGCCACGAAAGGGTGGTCCGTTTTTAGCCCAGCAACAGCTTGCAGGCAGGAAAACGAATCGCTGTATATGACATATTTAGTGTAGTTGGATAGTTCAATAACTTCCAACGCGAGAAGGAGTGCTCGGGCTTCTGCCGTAAAATTCAAGCTCTGATCGGGCATGCGAATGCCAAATTTCTTGCCCTGGCAAACTCCCGCAGAAGCTGCCCGGCTTAGGTCTTTCGAACCATCAGTATACATGGAGAAGTGGTCTTCAAACTGGCCTTGAATCTCTGCATACAGTCATTGATACTCAAGTGGATGTGTCCCAGACTTCCTCAGTTCCGTGAGTCGGAGGATGACCAATGGCTTCCTCAACGACCACGGGGGATGTTCTGGGACCTGGGTATCCTCCAATACATCCAAATCCAAGTACAAAGCCTCCAAATGAGGTTTCATCCGGAGCCCCAGGGTCCGAATGAAATTTGGCTTGGCTTCATACTTGGAGTTGTTGTGTTTCTCAAAAACACAACTGTATGCAGGATTTAATGCATTTGTCTTTAATTTGACAACATATTGCATGGCCAGATTGGTTCTCCTAGTGTCAAGTGATGGTTCGTTGGCTTCGACGTATAGGCTCTGAACTGGAGAGGCGCAAAAGGCACCAAGGGCTAGACGCATCCCCTGGTGATGCACCGTGTCCAGCAGCCCAATATACGACTTCCTTGCGGAGCTGTATACTATGCTGCCGTAATCTAGCCATGACCGAACTAGGGTTCGGTACACGGCGAGCAGAACATCTCTGTCCACTCCCCACTCTGAACTGGACAGCACCCTCAGAACATCTAGCGCTTTCAGGCATCGTGTTTTGAGGTACTTGATATGAGGCACGAAAGACAGCCTCGTGTCAAAAGTGAGACCCAAAGATTTGGTTTCTTTGACAACTTTTATGGGATCCCCATCGAGGGTCAGCTCTGGTTCTGCATGCACTCTGCACAACTGGCAGAAGTGCATGCAGACTGTCTTGGCCTTGGAAAATCTGAATCCATTCACAACTGACCATAGGTGAATCCCATTTATACACAATTGAAGCTGTCTCTCAATGACATTCATACCAATACCTCTGTAGTACAAAACAAAATCGTCCACGAAAAGACTAGAGGGGACCCCTCTTTTGACAGCGGCAGCAATACCGTTGACCTTGACTCCCAAAAGAGTCACTGCCATTATGGTGCCTTGGGCTACTCCCAATTCCTGCGAGTGCAGACTGGAATAAGCAGTAATAAGGTGTAAATAAAGATGGGACGACATCAACGGGAACACTGCAAGGTGTATATAAAGATGGGACAACATCAACGGGAACACCGCATGGTGTAGATAAAGATGGGATGACATCAACGGGAACACCGCAGGTGTAGATAAAGATGGGACGACATCAACGGGAACACTGCAAGGTGTAGATAAAGATTGGAAGACATCAGCAATAACATCACAAGGTGCAGCTGAAGATGGGAAGACATCAACAGGAATGCCACAAGGTGTAGATAAAGATGGGACGAAATCAAGGGGAACACTGCAAGGTGTACATAAAGATGGGATGAAATCAAACGGAATACTGCAAGGTATAGATAAAGATGAGACGACATCAACGGGACCACTGCAAGGTTTAGATAAAGATGGGATGACATCAACGGGAACACCACAAGGTGTAGATAAAGATGGGACAACATCAACAGGAACACTGCAAGGTGCAGATAAAGATGGGATCCCAATAACACCACAACGTGCAGCTGAAGATGGGAAAACATCAACAGGAATGCCACACGTGTATGCGGGCGGTGAACTGGTAGTCATTTTTTTTTTATTAAGGATCATAATCTTAAATTATGCAGACTATCTAGGCTTCAGATCAACAGGAATGCCACAAGGTGCAGCTGAAGATGAAGCGACATCAACAGGAACGCCACAAGGTGCAGCTGAAGATGGGACGATTTCAACAGATACACAGCTAGGTCCAGCTGAAGATGGAACAACATCAACAGGAACAGCAGAACGTGCAACTGAAGATTGGAACACATCAATAGGAACACCGCAAGGCGTAGATAAAGATGGAAAGACATCAACGGGAACACCACAAGGTGCAGCTGAAGATGACAACACACCAACAGGTTTATCAGAAAGTGAAGCAAGTGAAAGACAATCATCAACAAGTGAAGCATCATCGTCAATAGTAGTTGATGACACTACAAGGGATCAGCTTAGTTCAGAGATCATGCACCAGGGTGTGACAACATCTGCAAACAAGGTCCAAACATCTAAGTGGAAGGTGAGCAGTGAGGCTAACCTCCAGTTTACAATCTCTGTCAGGAGCTCGCCGGATAAACCAAGCGATGGAGATTTCAGAAGCATTAAAGAGGACGCGAGCTGCTCCAGCTTCACTGTCATCTCACCAGGTCTGTCGGGCAGAGCCGGGACTATATCCCTGCTGTATCCAAATGCAACGCGTGTAAGCTATTTGCGGCACTATAAAGGAAGGGTGGTGGTTGATGTGTCGTCGAATGGTGGAAGCAGAGCTGGATTCAGCGAAGTGGCTACCTTCTACCCCATCATGTCTGCCAGCACCCCGGGGTGTTTGTGCTGCTGTAGAGTGCACACAATAAAAGGGAGGTACTTGGTGTGGAAAATGGAAAGCTGACAAGCTGCGCAAGCCAAGAAAATGGACTCTACACTCTTTTACCTCAAGTAGATCTGTGACATTATCACAAGCTAGGATTACGAATATCATCTTTGTGTGTGCCTGAACAGGAACTTGAGTTAATTTGTGAATGGCATTAAAGTGGTGAGCTATACCTCGTTGGGAAAACAAACAAACTCGGAATAGTTCAGATTTGTGCCACAGGGTGGTGCATGCTTACTACTGAAACTTTTCCACTTGGTGGTGTAGGGTGACCTAGATCAGAGTTGTGCCACAGGGTGGTGAATGCTTAGTACTAAACTTTTCCACTTGGTGGTGTAGAGTGACCTAGATGAGGGCCCGTATTCATGAGCTTGGGTTAGGGCTCTAACCGCGGCTAGTGGTATCCCATCCGGCTAATGTTGGAAAATCCGCATTCATGAGCCGGTGCCAGCGCTAACCATGGAGCGTAACCTAGGCGACGCTACCCCACTTTCAAATCACGGGTAACTGCTAGACGCGCCGGTTAGTGTGCGTGTGAGGCTCTCAATCTATTCAGTGCTATCATATTTAACAGAATTACCTACGCAATAAATGAAATCTTATTAAATTTAACCCTAAATCCGAAGCGAAATTCACGCCGCCGCTACATCGGCGGAGATATTAATATTTTCAAATCGACGAATGTAAAGTAAACAAATCGCCGCCGCTGCAGCGACGTCGATATCCATACTGTCCAACGTCAGGAAATATAGTACAATTACATTGCATAATTCAATGAGAAACACATATAGATGAAAAACGTTTTTTTGTTGTTGAATGTAAAAAGGTTTTGGACTGTATGGGGTTTGAACCCACACCACCAAAAAACTCCAGATTACAAGTTCAACACTCTAACCATTTGGCCACAGAGACCACACATCATTACTAGTCTCAGCTCAGGCTATTTGTGTATAGGACGTCATATATACAAGATGTGTATGTATGAATGTATGTATGTATGTATGCATGTATATACGATGTCATATATACAGGCTATGTATGCATGCATGTCTGTATGTATGTATTAATTTATTTATTTACTTACACATTTATTTATGTATGTACATTGCATCATTCAATCAGAAACACATATAGAACAATAAACATTATATACCTTTTCCGTTATATATACAGTGTAACTAACAAATTTCAAACGGATGCACGCAAAACATACATTTACATACATACATACATACATACATACATACATACATACACATACATTGTTGGTGAATCGAGAGTTGGTAAATACTAAACTTGTGTGTATGCATCTATGATCTAGACCTCCATAGACTGACTTGGATATTTAGATATATGCTGTTAAATTGTAAATTTTGTCACTGACACTGTCAACATCACAACTATGCATTGAATATAATGTTAACATCTAGCTGATTAGCATGCCTCACCCACAAGAATGGCTGGATAAATATAAACAACTAAGGCTATCAAACAGACTGGGGTTGACAATCAAGGAAACCACCACAAAGAAAAGACCCAGAGGCAAGGCAGCTAAATCCAAAACCTCAGCCAGTGCAGGTGCACCAATACTAGTCAATGATGAGCAATGGACCTGCCAGGACTGCAGTGTGAGCTGTAAAACCGACACAGATCTTATCATTGCATGTGATTGTTGTGGAAACCATTGGTGTGCAGAATGTCTCGAGATGTCAAATGAGCAGTACTCAGCAGCACAACGAGATGACCTCTTCTGGTTTTGCTTCCCATGCACTAAAAAAGTACTCACCCTTATTCAAACTGAAAGTGTGGTGGAACAACACTGCAAGAAAATAGTCACAGATGTCAACAACAAAAATTGCTCAAATGGTTGCTAAATATGATGATAAATTTAAGAAGTACTCAGAAGATCTAAAAAAAGTCCTTAGAAATTAAAACAAAGGCCCCTGAGCAAATCAATAAAGACTGCAAGACCTTCGCAGATGCACTGAAAAGTGATGCAAATAAAACTGCAACAAGTGCCATGCCAAATCTCAAAGCCATTATGAAGGAAACACTAAATGAAACAAAAAAGGAAGAAAAGGCACTTGAAGAGAGGAAGAAAAACATTATCATTTTCAATGCAGCTGAGCAAACAGGTGAATCCCGAGAAGAAACGAAAGCAAATGACGTCAATCTGTTCAACAGTATTTTCAAGACAGTGTGTGACCAAGAGTGTGAAAACAAAGTCATCCAGGCACATCACTTGGGCCGGATCCATGATGATGGCTCTGCTAGACCTCTGCTCGTCACTGTAAACTCCGAAAAAACAAAACACCAACTGTTCAGTCAACTTTATAAACTATGAGGTATCGACCAGTACAAGAATATCAGCATGGGCCATGATATGACACAAAAAGAAAGAAAACAAACAAAACTCCTGGTAGAGGAAGCCAAAAAGAAAACAGCAGACATGGCATCGGACACCGAACTGGGAGAAGAGGCAAAAAGCTGGGTATTCCGTGTCAGAGGGGACCACAATGGGAACGAAAAATAGGGAAAGTTAGACCATGCACCCAGGTTTAGATGTCAGCTGAAGTAACATCAACTGTAACATCAGAAGTATGCAAGAAACAACTAAACCTAAACCATGTATAACACAAAAGTATCATTGGGGCCACAATCATAACTCACACTCGAACAAAAACAGAATCCATATCAGCACATCTCAAAAGATTATCAATGGCCTGAGATGTATGTATACCAACGCAGATTCAATTATGAACAAGCAAGCCGAACTTGAATCAAATATTGCAATTTACAACCCAGATATCATTGCAATTAGTGAAGTCATACCAAACAATCCAAAAGAGCCAGTCCAGCTATGTGAGATTGCCATAAATGGATTTGATATTTTCAGCAATATCGATGAGGAGAGAAGGGGTGTGTGCATATATACTAAATGCAACCTTAATGCAGTCCCTCTAAATGTACTCCTATGTAACTCATAGGCTGAAAGCCAGCAGCACTTCAACACTTTTGCAGGCAGCTTTCATGAAATGAGGAGAGCGGCAGTCAAGTAATGAAAGCAGTCTTTGTCGCATCGCGACTGACAGCATGATGATGATTGTAATATATGTACGTATGCTGATACACGCCGGGACCCAGATGTAACTGGAATGTAACTAAGACAACGAGAGGTTCAATAAAGTCAGTCGTTAACTTGAAGTCACCGTGTCGTGTCGACTCGTATCTTACATGGTGTCAGATGTGGTTTACCTAACAAGGAGTAATGGCACTTTCAGGATTAAAACCCCCACTGCCGTTGAACTTGGAAGGTAACATTAACCTGAACTGGACACAATGGATCGACTCATATAGGATTTACGCAGTGGCAGCAGGAATAGCAGCAAAGTCTGAGCGGGTTCAGTGTTGCGTATTCCTTCACGTAGCAGGAACTGAGGCTCAGAAGATCCATAGAACATTCAACATCGCAGAGGAAAACAGGGACAAAATTACGGTACTGATAGAAAAGTTCAAGATTTATTGCGAAGGTAAAACCAACATTACTATAGTAAGATATCAATTTAATACGCTGAACCAAACAACAGAGTCGATGGACACATATCTGAGAAATCTGCGAAACCGTGTTTCATATTGCCAGTACGGTTCATTAGAAGAATCACTGTTATGTGACCGGATAGTCTGCGGGGTAAAATGTAAAACTTTACGGAATCGTCTGTTGCAGACAAGTAATTTATCCCTGGAGATGTGTGTCAATTTGTGTCGTTTGAGTGAACACAAATCGGAATTAGTAAGTGACAGTTCATCTTATGTATCAACGGAGACCGTCGACGCAATTTCAAAACATGATGGTGACGTGACGTCACACCGACGGCCGGAACCATGGAAACGGAGGTCACAAATGTAGGCGCGCCGTACAAATACATTCACAACTCCGTGCGGAAATTGTGGATATCAACACTACCAGAATCGTTGTCCAGCTCGGGATAAACAGTGCTCCGGATGCGGGAAGACGGGACACTTCATCAAAATGTGCAGGAGACGTGAGCAGAGAAACACCGCGGTGAATGAAGTTACTATAAATCGTCGATGCGATTTGGACGATTGGGAGGATGGATACGATGACAACAACACGCACGACCTGTTCGTCGGTGCGTTAAACAGTGACACCAATCAGCCCGGCGAGCTTTGGTACACGACAGTACAAATCAATGACGTGATGGTGGAATTTAAACTCGACACGGGATCACAGGCAAATATAATTACAAGGGAGTTGTGTGACAAGATAGGGGGGTTGACCCTATCTCCGCCTACATGCAATCTCATCACGTATACAGGACAACGAATCCAGCCAGTGGGTGAGACGATAATCGACATGCGTGGACAAAGGTTCAAGTTTCAAGTAACAGACAAGGGAAACCCTCTTCTTGGGATGAGTGCTTGTGTTGCACTGAACCTAATTAGAAGGGTAGACTGTATATCCGATGTCTCAGATCAAGGGGAGAAGGCTACAAAATTGGTAAATATATACAATGATGTATTCAAAGGCATTGGTAAAATAAAAATTAACGCGCATATTCATGTCGATAAAAATATTTCCCCTGTCATTGATGCTCCCAGACGCATTCCGCATGCTATTATTTCAGAGGTACGTAAAGAATTAGACAGAATGTTAGGATTGGGTGTTATAATGAAACAAACAGGACCAACTCCATGGGTTAGCTCGATCACCATTTTAAAATTTTTTTTTTTATTGAGGCTGTATTTATACTGTCCATAGCATATAAGCCCGGGTACCCAGGCTTGTTTTCAATGCTGGCCAGTTGTAGTGTTGGTGTTATCTTACCACACAGTGGCTGCTGATAAGGTATTTGATTGCCTGCATTTCAGTAGCAGATAGATAATTGGTTGGTATGGTTAGTAGCCTATGTTAGTTTTTTTGGATTTTCTTGGTATATATGTTTTTATTTTTCTACTCTTATTACTAGACTAGCCTACTCCTATTTACATATCATAGGCTTGTACGTAGCTGTGTGGTGTGTTATCTGGCTACTTTTGGCATGGTTACCTTCCATTGGGCATCCCGCTGGTGGGCCGTGACATATCACATGCCCCTTTGCAGTGCAGCTTACTGGGGGTTTCCTAGCCTTATTTTGCACAGATATTTTTTGTAAGTTTTTAGGTCAGGAATTTGTCGTTCCTTTACCGTTTGGGCATTCCACAACTTGGCAGCCATTTCCAGCGTGCTTCTCTCATGAGCTTTTATTGGTCTGCTTTAGTAGGGGTGCATTATTTGCTCTAGTAGCCCTTTGTGGTTTTGTTAGAAGTTTACTGTTTTGACTATAGCTATATGCTAATGTTTTCAAATGAATTATTCTCCTATTTTCTAGTAGTTTCACTTTGGTTCTTTTGTGTATGTCATAGGTTGGGTGCAGCTTGTCTACTCTTAGACAGATTTTTAGGGCTCTGTTCTGCAGTGTTTGCAGTTTTTTTAGTAGTTCTTTTCTCGCACCCATGTAGTTTACATCTCCATAGTCAAAATAGGGGAGCACCATGCCCTTGAAGATTTTTATTGACATTTCTTGTGTCATGTAGTCTCTTAGCTTTGCAAATAGCCACAGTTTGTGGTTTACTTTTTGTATAATTTTATTTATACATAGGTTGTAGTTTAGTTGGCTGTCCAACTCAAGGCCTAGGTATTTGTAATGGTCTACATTTTCTAGTGTTTGGTTTCCTAACTTACAGTGTAGTTTTCTTTCTGGCATTTGTTTATGCGAGAAGAGTACTGTTTTTGATTTGCTTGTGTTGATGGTTATTTTGTTGGACTCACACCACTCATCTAGTTTTAGTAGGAGTTTATTTAGTTTAGTTATTACCTCCTCCTCTGTGGTGCCATTTGCGTATATGACTGTGTCATCTGCATATAGTTGGAGGCATTCAGTTTGCAACCATTTTTCAAGGTCGTTTATATAGATTATAAAGAGTAGTGGCCCTAACACTGACCCTTGGGGTACACCACATGTGACAGGTTGGTTGTCTGATAGTGTATTGGTTATTTTTGTTTTCTGTTGCCTGTTGTTCAGGTAGCATCTTATCCAATCCATAGTGTTGGATTTTATGCCCATGGTTTTTAGTTTTTCCAGTAGTATTTTGTGGTCTACTGTGTCAAATGCTTTGCTGAAGTCAATGAAGGCTGCTCCAACTAATTGTTTTTGGTTCATTGATGCCATTATGTCATTTGTTAGGTTAGCTATTGTTTTTGATGTGGAGTGCAGTTTCCTGAAGCCCCCTTGTCTTTCGTTTAGTATATCATTTTTTTCCAGGTGTTCATTGATGTGTCTATGTAACACTTTTTCAATGAGCTTGCCTGGGGTTTGAAGAATTGATATTGGCCTGTAGTTTCCCATGTTTTGTTTGTCTCCACCCTTGTGAATGGGGGTGATGGTTGCCATTTTCCAGGCTGAGATAAAACGCCCCTGCTCAAAGGAGATGTTGAATAGGTCTACTATGGTGGCCGGGATGGCTTGGAGTGCCTCTTTCAGTATTTTGGTTGGTATTTCATCTATTCCACTTGGTTTATTCGTGTCTATGTCATTTATTAATTTTTTTACTTCTATCATATCTGTTTTGCAGGTGGGGATTTCGTTCTCCACAGTTCCTGATCTGTTTTCCCATCTTTTTTTGAATTTTTCTGACAGCTTTTTCCCTATTGTGGCAAAGTGTCTGTTCAGTTTGTTTGCTGCATCTTTGTCTGTGAGCATTGCCCCTTCGTTATCTTGGAAGTTTGTATGCTCTTCTTTGTTATTTTTTGGGAATAATAGGTTTACATTTTTCCAGAATTTGTTTGTGTTGCTTCCCCAGTCTTTGTCCTGCTTTATTATGTATTTCTTTTTTGCTGTTCTCACAGCTTTGAGACAGTTGTTTCTGGCGATGCGGTAGGCCAGTTTGTCTTCTATTGTTTCTGTGCGTTTTGCTTTATCACCCAGTTTACTTTTGGTTGTGATGAGTGTTAGCAGGTCTTTGTCTACCCAAGGGTCTTGGTTTTTTTGTACTTTTATTTTCTTCATGGGACACATCTCATCAATTGATTTTCTTATTTCTGTGATGATGTTGTCCCAATAGATATCAACATCATCTCTGTTTTGTGTGATGTTGTTTATGTTTTGGTGCAGATGATTTTTTAATGTATCTTCTGAGTAGTTTTTTAAGGACCTGCCCATTTTGTATTCATAGTGATTTATGCTTTTAAGCTTTTTCCTGGTTACATATACTAGTTCGTGGTCGCTTATACCCCAGCTTCTAGTGCCCCATTTTGTGGCATGGTTTGAGTTGGTTAATATTAGGTCTATTGTTGAGCTATTGTTGCTTAGCCTTGTGTTTTCAGTGATGAGCTGCTGCAGGCCTAAGATCTTGATGGTGGTTTGCAGCATTAGTTTATTTTTGTCATTGCTGCTGTAATTCACATTGAAGTCCCCTAGCACAAAGATTTCTGCATTTGTTGGAAACCAGGAAAAATTGGCTCATAATTCCGAATTGTGGTTGATCCGGCGGGAAGCCCGAGGCGCCCCCTACCAGACCTTCCCCCTCCTCCTTCCCGCCATTATCTCTGACCTGCATTCGGGCCCCATCCTCACTCAATGGATTTAGTCTCAGACTCAACGGCACCGTCTCCACCCACGTCACCCATGTTAAACAGCGGAAACGCACTGAAAAAGTCACCCAAGTTAAACAGGATAATGCAGCGCTCACGTAGGACTGCAGCTCCAAGGGGCCGCCCCACTAAGCGTGCCCCAAAGAAGCGAACCACCACGCCTCCGGCCGACCTGAGCGTGTCAACCGACTCGCAAGATGGCGGCGCCTCCCCGACACAGGCCGTCCCACAGCCCCAGCCACCGTCCCCGACCCGCCAGTCTAAGCGGGTTCGCAGGCCTACGCTGAAGGCGAGGCAGGCAGACGGGCTGGAAAAAATGCAGCTCACCATCAACGCCATGGAGGAGCGGTGGATCACCATGCAAAAGGAGGCGGCGGAGCACAGACGGGAGGCCGCTGAGCACCGGGGCCAGCTCGCGGCTCAATCCAAAGTGCTCGCGGAAGCCACCGCCGCACTCGCCGCCGCCACTGCTGGCGTGCGCCGCCCGGAGACCCAGCCACCCCCGGATACCGTGGCGGCACGCCGGCGCTCACCCTCGGTCACCCCCCGCACGCCCCGGCCGGAGACCCGCCCACACGCTGGCCGGGCGCGATCACACTCGTCGGCATCGCCGTCGATGGCCTACGACGGCCGAGCCAGGACCCGCACTACGTCCTACCCTGCCATCGGAGTCGACCACAGCCCGCTCAGCCCCTGGTCCTCGCCGTCACCCACGCCTCCGCGACACCGCCCCCGGCACCGCGACGCCCCACACGCAGCCGGGCGACACACCGCACGCCGCCGACAACACGACACCGACGACTACGGCCGGGGGGCACGATCGACGGCGGAGGAGGCGGTGCGCCTCATCGTGGCGGCGGCCGACGGCAAAAACCACACCCGGAAAAAAGGTATTCCGTCAAAATACTTATTTCCATATGACTTGGTTGAACGGGGGGATGAAGGGAGGGCCATAAAAAAGGGCGAGGCAACCCGGGAGGAGTATGCGCTGGGCCTGAAGCGCCTTGAGAGCCAGACCGGCTTCCCCGAGCACGGCCTCGACGCCCTCTCCGCCCACCAGGAGATGGTCGCGCAGGATAACTGCACACTGGCGTGGCCCGTGGTGAGGCGGTATTCGGAGGAGGTGTTCACGCGAATCGCGGACGGCAGGCTTCCCCGGGGATGGAGGGACACGGCCGCGATAAACGCGGTGAGGATTGAGGTGATCGCGATGGCGGGCCACGCCGCACCCGCGGCCGGCCCCGCCCCGGAAGCAAAGCAAGCCGGGAAGCCACAGAAACCCAGCTCCGACGGACGTGACCAATACGATCGGGCGGTGATGGGAGCCCCTTGTCAAGCGTGGAATAAAGACCCGTCATCATGCACGAAGGCCGCGAAGGGCGCCTCGCACGGGTCGGGCTCCCAGAAGCTCGCTCACGTCTGTGGCTATTGCGCCAATGTGCGCAGGCTAGTGACTGGACACCCCGAGACGAGCTGCTACTCAAAGAAGGCCCGGGAGCACCCCGCGAAGACCTCGCACCGGGATTTTTAGTCGGCCGGCGGGCGCACATGTCCCCGCCTCGACCGCCGACTCGACGCCGACGCACACTCCGCCCCCGGACTACCGCCCCGGTGGACCGCCACTCAGCCGAGGTAAACAATAACAATGTTCTGGCTTCGGGTGGCTTCGGCCCGCTCACTCCGCCGCCTTGCGGGGATTCCCCTCGTGACGTCACGAGTACCGCCACACACAACAACACGGGATTGGTGGGGGAGGGGTTCCCCCGTGACGTCACGCCGGCGGCGCGACCGTGCCGCCACCTGGAGGATTCCCCGCACACCACCGGCAGCCCCGAGCACGACCAGCCGCCGCGGGGAACCCCCCCTGTCGGTGACGTCACGCCGGCCCGCTGGCGCCACCGTGAGGAAATGCCTCGCACTAACCACGTAAACAACGGTTCGGCGACTGCCGGCCACGCCACCGCGAGCCCGCCCCGTCCCGGAACCCCCCGCCACGCCACCCACCTGCCGTCACCCAGCGGCTTCGCGGAGTTCCAACCCGGAAGCTGCTCCACCCCGGCGGCCCCCGACCCCGCCGAGGCCTGTGACATCTGTGACGTGACGTGTGGCGCCCCCGTCGCCGGTGCGGGCACGAGCGAGCCCGTCGAGGAGGTGATAAACATTGCAATCCAGCACTCCCTCCCGGCGGCCCCCGACTGCGGCCCCTCCCCCGTCGAGTACAGGGCCACCCTCGAATCATTCTGGCCTGTGCTATCGGGCGAGGGCTGGGCCGCCTACCCCGCCTACGCGGCGGCCTATGCCGCCGCCCACGCCTTGGGACTTCCGAACTATTTGGCCGCCCGAGTCCCGGTCCCCTCGGACTTAAACATCCCCAATTGGCGCCGGATGCTCCGGGGCTACGACGACCACCGTCTCGCCGACCACCTCGAGTTCGGCTTCCCGGCGAACTACACCGCCCCTGGCCCGCCGACGCCGACCTACAACAACCACCGCGAGGACCCCGGCTTCGCCAGTCACGTCACCGACTACGCGGCGGAGGAGCTCCGGCGAGGCGCCCTCCTCGGGCCGTTCGCGGTTCCCCCCTTCACTCCTTGGGCGCAGTGCAGCCCTATAATGACGCGGCCCAAGTCCACCCCTGGGAAGCGCCGGGTGATCGTCGATTTATCCTTCCCTCCCGGACGAAGCGTAAACTCCGGCATCCCGAGGCGGGAGTACCTCGGGCGCCCACACGCCTACAGATTGCCGTCGGCGGCCGACCTCGGCCGCCGCATCGTCGAGGAGGGCCGGGGCGCCTTCTGTTGGTCGGCCGACGTCTCTGGCGCCTACCGCCAGCTCCGGGCCGACCGGCTCTACACCCCCCTCTTCGGCATAACGGTCGACGGGCGCGCCTACCTGGACATAGCCCTGCCCTTTGGCTGCAGGACCTCCGGCGCGGCCTGCGTCAGGGTCACCACCGCGGTCGCATGGATCGTGGGCCTTCGCGGCGGTCTACGTCGACGACTTCGTCGGCTGCGAGGCCACCTACCTCGGCGCGATGCGGGCGTTCGACGCCCTCAGGGAGGTCTGCGCCTCCCTGGGCCTCGAGCTCGCCCCCGACAAGTGTTGCCCCCCGACTGTCCGACTCAAGTGGCTGGGCATCGACTTCGACTCGGAGGCCATGGTGCTCCGCATCCCCGATCAGAAGATGAGGGACGTCATCGAGGTCTGCGAGCGCTGGCTCGTTCGACCCACCCTCACCAGGAAGGCCCTCCAGAGACTCGTGGGCCGCCTCGCGCATATCAGCACCTGCATAGTCGCGGCTCGGAAATTCATGGGCCGCATCCTCTGGGGCCTCCGCGCCGCCCCCGCCGCCGGCGCCGCGGAGATCGACCCAGAGCTCAAGAAAGACGTCCGCTGGTTCCGGGACTTCGCGGCGGCGGGGAACGGCGTCCATCTCCTCCCGCCCCCCGTCCGCCCCACTTGGACCATCGAGTGCGACTCCTGCCTCACCGGCGGAGGCGCATTCTCGGCGGATGCCTGCTTCTCCGAGGCCTACGACCAAGAGATGATCGCGGCCTACCCCTCCATCCACCAACTCGAGGCCGTGAACCTCGTCATGGCGGTCCGCGCCCTCGGCGGCGGCGCCCCGGGGGGATACCGGATCGTCGTCAATACGGACAACGCCGCCTCCGCGAGCGCCCTCGAATCGGGCCGCGCCGTCGACCCGACCCTCGGAGCGTGCGCCCGCGAGCTCTGGCTACTCGCGGCGCTCGGCTCCTTCGACCTCGCCATATACCACAAGCCCGGGGTCGAGCTGGTCCTCGCGGACGCTCTCAGCCGCGCGCACTACTCCCGGGAGGCCCTCGACCTGGTAGAGAGGGAATGCCGTGGGAGGGGGATCCGTAGGGTCCGGGTCCGTCACTCCCCCGACCTGTTCACGCATAACCTTTGAATCTTTGCAGAGTACGGCGCGTGCGCCCACGATCACCTGATGGCGCTCCGCCGGGCGGCCCTCGCCCCCGGGACCTGGCGCAACCGGGATCGGCACGCCAGGCGGTATCTGCAGTTCGCCGTCGAGCGGGGAGTCGACCATCTGGCTCCCGCCCCCTACGACGTCGGGCAGTTCATCGCCCACCTGCACCGCCTCTTGCCCTCGCCGGCCTCCGTCGCCAACGCCCTCTTGGGGGCGCGGGCTTGGGTCCAGGAGGCGGGGGGCGACGTCGCCCCCTTTGACGCCCCCCTTCCCTCACAGGTGAAGCGGGGCGCCCAGCGGCTCTTCGCGGCTCCGACCCGACGGGCCCCCGCCATCACCCCCGAGATGCTTCCCATCCTCTACAGACATATGCGCGCCCAGGGGCACCTCGGGGTTGCTCCTTGGGCGGCCATCATCATCGCCTATTTCAGCTTCTTGAGGCAATCGAACATCCTCTCCCCCTCCCACGCCCCGTGGGGGGGGCCTCACACACTGCGCAGGGATGACGTCCAGCCGGTTCCCGGGGGCCCCCGCCTCCGGGTCACTTCATCCAAGACCATCCGGTCCCCGGCGCAGGCCGTCTCGATCTTCGTGCCTGCCCTCGCCGGATCCCCGCTCTGTCCGGTCCGCGCATGGCGGCGCGCGGTCGACCTGCTGCCTGCGTCCGGGGCCGCCCCGGCTTTCCTCGTCCGCGCCGGCGTCCCCCTCACGCCTCAGGACGTCACCCCCCTCCTCCGCGCCGCCCTGGGCGCGGCCCTCGTGCCCCGAGCCGAGGAATTCACCCTGCACGGCCTCCGCCGAGGCGCCGCCCAGGCCGTGCGCGTCGAGGGGCGTGGACCTCTCCGCCATTATGGCCCAGGGCACCTGGGAGTCTGACGCGGTGCACACGTACGTCCCCCGCCAGGTGACGTCGGCCGCCCCGAGAGCCTTGGCCTTGTGTTTTGGGTCGGCTCCCGGGCCTACCTCCTCCCAGGCCCATCCGGGCCCCTCTGCGGACGTGGACGAGGTCGACTGACCTGCCCAACAACATTTGCTGTCCTTATTTCTATTACCCTTGAGTCACACTGTTTGTCTACCTGTTTGCTGAATAAACCCTTTTCTTTACTCCCACATCCGCCTCGGGCTTCCTCTGTCCGGATCGGCTCATAATTCCGAATTGTGGTTGATCCGGCGGGAAGCCCGAGGCGCCCCCTACCAGACCTTCCCCCTCCTCCTTCCCGCCATTATCTCTGACCTGCATTCGGGCCCCATCCTCACTCAATGGATTTACCACGCCCACCCACCCTCTTTTGCAGCCACTGCGTGGGGGTCGGCTCCCGGGCCTACCTCCTCCCAGGCCCATCCGGGCCCCTCTGCGGACGTGGACGAGGTCGACTGACCTGCCCAACAACATTTGCTGTCCTTATTTCTATTACCCTTGAGTCACACTGTTTGTCTACCTGTTTGCTGAATAAACCCCTTTTCTTTACTCCCACATCCGCCTCGGGCTTCCTCTGTCCGGATCAGAATATGCCTAGATCCAACTAAGTTAAATAAAGCTATATTAAGAGGCCCGTATCCGACACGCACTATCGAAGAGGTTGTTGCTAGTATGCATGGAGCACGATATTTTTCGGTGCTTGATGCTAACAGCGGATACTGGCAGATACATTTAAATAAAGAGAGTTCTGACCTGTGCACATTCAATAGCCCATGGGGTAGATATCGTTTTACTAGATTACCTTTTGGCATCAAAACGGCTGGAGATATTTTCATTGAGGAAATGAACAACATACTGGGAGATTTGAAGGGAGTAAATGTAATTACAGATGACATTCTAGTATATGGTCACACTGTGCAAGAACATGATAGTCGACTTCGGGCAGTTTTGGACAGAGCCAGGAAATTTAACCTTACCCTTAATCCCAAGAAATCTAAGATATGTCAGTCTCAAGTCAACTATGTAGGTCATTTACTGACGTCTGAAGGGGTATCACCTAGTAAAGAGAGAGTACAAGCTATCGTTGACATGCCAGCGCCCAGGGATAAAAAGGCTATACAACGGTTCTTAGGGATGGTGGGTTACGTCAATAAATTCATCCCTAACATGGCGGACCTTGCCAAACCATTGCGTACTGTTCTCGGAAAAGATGTGGCTTGGCACTGGCAGCAAGAACAGATAGATGCTTTTGCAAAACTCAAACAGTTACTAACCAAGGCCCCTGTGTTAAAATATTTTGATGTGAATGCAGATATAGTTTTACAAGTGGATGCGTCTAAATCAGGTCTAGGTGCCACTTTATTTCAAGACGATAAACCTGTGGCCATGGCGTCAAAGGCTTTAAATAGCACACAATCTAATTATGCTGTAATCGAAGAAGAATTGCTGGCCATATGTTTCGGATGTACAAAATTCCATGAGTATATATTCGGCAAAGAGGTGACAGTCCAAACAGACCATAAACCGCTGGTAGCAATTATGAATAAGTCCATCCATACGTTGTCTTCGAGGATGCAGCGTATGAGGATGAGGCTCCAGAACTATAACATAAAAGTCATATACATTAAAGGCACGCTGATGTACTTTGCAGATGCGCTGTCCAGGGCACACACCACCTTGACTTCACCTGAAAACTTGTTCGATGATGACTTCACGGTGGCAGAGATTCAATTAGAAGCTGGCAGTATGTCGCACTTAAGGGAGGAGGTAAAGAAAGACGATACGTTGCAGAAAATCAGTTACCTGGCACTGCACGGTTGGCCCAGTAGTCAGCGTAATCTCAGCCATGAAGTCAAACCATTTTTTACGTACCGTAGTGAAATTACAATCCATGACGACCTCGTGTTAAAGGGTAATCGGCTTGTTATACCGCGTTCATTACAGCCTGACATGCTGCACAAATTACATGAGTCCCACTTAGGTGTCGTCCGATGTAAACAATTGGCTCGGGACACAGTATTTTGGCCCGGTTTAGGAAGTCAATTAGAGGACATTGTGTCGCGGTGCCAAATTTGTCAGGAATACAGAAACGCACAACATTCAGAACTGCTAGAAAGTCATCACATACCATGTATTCCTTATCATAAAGTAGGAGTGGATTTGTTTATGTTAGACCATAGGAATTTTATTGTAATAGTGGATTACTACTCTAAATTCCCTGAGATAATTGAACTAGCAACCACAACTAGTAAGGCTATCATACACTCGTTGAAACAAACATTTTGCAGATACGGGATCCCAAAGATTGTGGTGTCTGACAATGGGCCGCAATTTAGTAGCGCTGAATACCTGCAATTTGCTAAAGAATATGACTTTCAAACCAGTTTTTCGAGTCCGCTGTTCCCTCAAAGCAATGGACAGGCGGAGCGATATGTTCAAACTGTTAAACGTTTAATAAAGAAGGCCATGTTAGATGGTAATGATCCGCACATTGCTTTATTAAATTACAGAAATACGACATTACAGGGCATAGGTGCTTCTCCGGCACAACTCCTCATGTCGCGCAGGTTGAGGAGTAAATTGCCTATGCTAACGACACAGCTGCAGCCAGAGTGTCAATTACCTAGGAAGGTTGAATTAAATAAATTACAGAATAATCAGAAAAAATACTTTGATAAACATGCCGGTCAGGAACAAGTACAATTGTGTGAAGGCGACCACGTACGATATTTACATCACCCTGGGAAGTGGGCTACGGGAACAATCGCTATAGCACAAAGGCCTGGCCATAGGGATTACCAAATATTGAATGCACAGAACAACATCATACGCAGAAATCGCAGACATATATTCAAAACACAGAAAAACGACATTCGGCATACCACAAACATCCCTAAGGATGTCATAGGTAACAGGCCTGTGCAACAGGATATAACACAACAAATTCCATACAAGACACGTTATGGTAGGATGATTCGGCCAGTCCCTAGGTTTCAGATAAGATGATGTGTTTTAGTTGATATGCAGACTGGGTGTTGGAGCATGTTATTGTACCTTGATAACTTGTTACGTGTTATTAGATTGCATAACTCTTCAGTTGCGCCATCGATGCATGCATAATGATGTTAGCGTTAAAACTGAACATGTCGTAACATTGAAATAAAGGGTGATCAATGTATATGTATAAAGAATTATTCTCAAATAATCGAGAGTAGAGTTAAATATCAATGCTTGAAAGTGAATAGTGTTAGATTTAAGTTAAGGGGCTATTTCACCATTACCCATTCTCGAATCAGCGAGATTGTAATTAAATATACATGTCGTACCGTTTTAAGGACATGTAGCAAAGGGGATCGTCATTGTAGATGTATAAAGAATTGTTCTCAAATCATCGAGGATAGAAGTAAGGATAAATGCATTCAGGTGAATAGTGTAGATTTAATCTAAGCAGCTAGTTCTACGGTATCCATCCGAATGGGTGGCTAAACATATTTCGTGTAAGTAGTTAAAGTATGGGTGGGGAAACTGAGTCATGTTGTCATTTAGCAAGTTATGTTGGTGCTTATGTTAAGTGTTCAAGTGTATTCAAGTGCATTGGAAGGGAGATGTAATATATGTACGTATGCTGATACACGCCGGGACCCAGATGTAACTGGAATGTAACTAAGACAACGAGAGGTTCAATAAAGTCAGTCGTTAACTTGAAGTCACCGTGTCGTGTCGACTCGTATCTTACAATGATGATGATGTAACTCAACAGAAACGATTTGGTGTGAGATTATGCCAGAGGACAGGGACAGTCTGCTTGTTGGATGTATCTACAGGTCACCCAACAGCGACCATGAGAAAACTCGACAGTTGATCCAAAAGGCCTCAGCCCTAAACCACAGCCACCTCCTAATCATGGGAGACTTCAATTATCCAGAAATCAGGTGGCAACCTATGTGAACACCAAATAGTGAACAACATCCAGCAACTCTCTTTGTCAAAAATCTTAGAGACTGTTTCCTTTTCCAGCACGTCACGGAACCAACATATAAGCGTGGTGACCAGGCTGCAAATATATTAGATCTCATCATCACAAATGAGGAGAAAATGATTGGAAACCTTAAACATGTTGTGAGACTTGGAAATAGCCCCCATGATTGCCTTTTCTTTAATTTCAGTTGCTATTACCATGTAAACTCAAGTGGAAAACACAAATTCATATTGGATAAAGGCGACTATGAGGGCTTGAGACAGGATCTTGACCAAGTTCTACTAAGTGTAGCTTCAAATACAGACATTGTTGAGGACAATTGGAATGCATTTGAAAACACCTTCACGGAAAAATGCAAACAGCACATACCCATGTCATCTGGCAAAATGAATAATGGCAGATCACGGCCAGAATGGATGAATGACCAAGTCAAGCAGAAGATCAGCTTGAAACAACAGGCATACACTATGAGAAAAACATAGCCAAAAATGCCACAAAGAGAACCTAAAAGCCTTCTATAAATATGCAAGGAGTAAACTCAAAGTATACATTCCAATTGGAGATTTGAGGCGGGATGATGGGACCATTGCACAAAATGATATCGACAAAGCTGATACGTTGAACACCAGATTCCCAAGTGTCTTCACACAAGAAGACCTATCATATATACCAATGTTTGAGGACCGACTCTTTCGTGCCCCCCTGACCAACATAAATATTGCACCATCTGATCTGAAGAAAAGATTATACAATCTTAATGCATCTAAGGGAGCAGGTCCTGACGGAAAATACCCGTGTATATTGAAGGAGCTACACAATGAGCTTGTTGAACCACTTAGAACAATTTTCAAAAAATCACTAAACCAAAGAAAACTTCCTTACCCATCGAAGGATGGACATGTGTCTCCAATCTTCAAAAATGGCAACAGAAGTGATCCAGGAAACTATAGGCCAATCAGTCTAACAGCTCTAGTGTGTAGGTTGCTGGAATCAATAATAAGAGGTTCTATCATGGCTCATCTTGTCGAAAACAACCTCCTATCAACACAGCAGCATGGCTTTGTGCGAGGAAGATCTTGTATGACCCAACTATTAGCATGTATGGATGAGTGGACCCGTCTTATTGATGACTTTGGAGATCTGGATGCTATTTATCTAGATTTCCAAAAAGCATTCGACACTGTTCCACACCAGCGACTGCTAAAAGAATTGCATGGCTATGGCATAAGAGGAGATGCCCTACACTGGATAAAGGATTTTCTGAGTCACAGAAGACAGCGAGTCATTGTAAATGGCAAACCATCAGGATGGTGCTCAGTGTAAAGCGGAATACCGCAGGGAAGCGTGCTTGGACCAGTCCTCTTTGTGATATATATCAATGACTTAACAGAAGTTGTACATTCTATGGTCCAAATGCTTGCTGACGATACCAAAGTATTCCACCGTATGGAGAAAGGTAGTGACTCAGGGGCTTTGCAGAAGGACCTCAACAACATGCAGAAGTGGTCAAGTGATTGGCAGCTGAAGTTTAATGCTTCAAAATGCAAAGTGATGCATTTAGGCGGCAAAAACAGCAAGCACATCTATGTAATGAACGATGGTGTGAATAATGTTCCGCTCTCCGAAACAATGATAGAAAAGGACTTGGGTGTCGAGGTGGACAACAAACTGACATTCACCGACCACATCCAGGAAGCCACCAACAGAGCTAATGGAATACTGGCCATCATTCGAAGATCATACACATACCTAGACGAGGATGTTGTGCACCGACTACACATCCCATGCACGTCCACTTTTTGGAATATGGAAATGTTGTGTGGTCACCACTCTACAGGAAGGATGCTGACTCAATTGAGAAGATCAAAAGAAGGGCAACGAAGCTTGTACATGGATTTGATGAAATACCCTATGAACAACGTATGCATCATTTGAAGATCCCAAGCATGTACTACAGACGGGCCCGGGGGGATATGATTGCAGTATTCAAATATCTCCATGGTATCTACAAGACAGGCAGCCCCCTTATCAGAGACTCCAACAGCAGGACCAGAGGACACTCCCTGAAGCTGAGGAAGCGGTACTCCAGACTGGACCTGCGACACAACTTTTTCGGCTTTAGGATGGTTGACCTGTGGAATGACTTGCAGGAGAGTGTCATGCAGCAGAGTCGATGAACTGTTTCAAGTCCTGTCTGGATGCATACTGGTCAAGCATTACGTATATCTTGGAGCCAGTGACAGTTGCTACAATCCACCACATCTGAAGAACTGTCTCCATTCCTATGAGCACGGTCCCTTAAGTAGTATTGCCATTGTATGGCAAATTATTATATTATTATTCATCTGTCACGGCGTCACTTTGATGTATTGAACATAAGTTCTGTTAGCAACTTCAGCATACAAAGCCAGAAAATGTATGTTTAGACACCAAGATAGTGAGTCTAAGTCATTTTGCAGCTGATATATCGGTAAAAATAGGTTTTTACACAATGGCCGCCTTAAAAGTCCAAGATGGCCACCATAATCAGCCTGGAGGAAGTGGTACCCCTTCCAAATTTAAAGCTAGAGTAATGAGTAGTACCAGGAAAAAATTTGGTGCTTTTGTCCGGAACATCCACATCATTCTCAAATCTGGTCCTAAGCTGCCTCACTATAGTTAGAGGTAAATCTTATATCTGGGTCGTTCTCAGAAACTGTGTACCACTTGAGGTAGTCTACTTGAAATGCATATTTCAAAGAAACCCATTATTGGAGTGTCAATATTTAGATTTCATCATTTAGCCCAATAATGTGGGAGATATTTTAGATCAAAAGTAAATGTTAATATTGTGTATTATGTATCTTATTGGGATGGATGTATCTAAATACATTGAAAATTACATCACTAATTTGTGACATCATCAACAGCATTGAAAATAAAGTGTCACAAACTTAATGAAAACCTCTGAACAACAGCTCATTTCACTTCAAATGGTCATATACAATGTCTTCATAAAGTTGAAGACATTTATTTCTAAACCTTTTCTGGAGTCATTAACATCGTAACATTTCGTTTCCACTTGCAAGTACTATGAAACTGTATCAAACACTGAGTACAGATACAGTACAGGAACTATTTTCACCATTTGACACTCTATGCATGGACCCAGTTATGGTATAGTAAAAGATAAATCCTGAAATTGCCCCTAAACATTGAAATTTGAGCCGAACATTTGTGTAAATTTGTTGTTTCCACTTTGACTGTTACCGTGCTAATATCTTTTTGCTTTTCTCTTTAATATTCACAAATAAAACAAAACCATAGCAATGAGGTTTCAAATTATTATTACTACTGTTTATAAAGCAAGTGGCATGTGAAATGTCCTAAAAATGTCAAGTTTTGTGTGGAAAATATTTGATTTTGGAATCAGATTGGTTTCCATGCTATACTGTTATTTATTGGGTGTGAGCATCATTTGACCTACTTAAAAATGCCAGAATATGTTTATTTTCAATTATTCAGATGCAAAAGGACATACACATTGAGGAAACTTGTTTATAGGACTTTGGCAGCGTTTTCATTTTGTGGTAGGCCTACTGATGTCACACCATTGGTACACAACTTCTGAGAACCACCCATCTATAAGAGCTGAGATGAGCTGAAACTAGCACATTTCATTGCTGCTCTAAAGCTGCGTTTACACGGCCAAAAGTAAAACGATTCAAGACAACGCGTTCTACCTGAAACGTTCTCGTGGCACGTTTACACGGCAGCCTTCAGCGCACCAATGCGACTGAAAACTCCCCAAAACAACAACAACGGTGTCGTATTTTCGTGGCTTCTGCGCATGCGCGGATTTTCGCACGTTGCGGCATCACTGCTATTTGTTTAGTTTACACGTCGATTTGACAACATGAATAACGACGCTGATGTAGCTGCTATGTTAATATCGCTTGGAATTTAGGGTTAATTTAATTAAATTTCATCATTTGAGTATGTAATTCTGTTACATATGACCGCATTCAATAGATTTCGTTCTATTCGGTCCATAACACAGCTGGGCACCAGTGTAAAGTTACAGCTGAGCCTGTATCCGGCGAGCACCGCTATTGTACACTATCGCCGCCCGGGAACCAGCTGAAACGTTTCCTGTAGACCACCTCCTGAGGTGGTATTCGCGGAACGTTCCAGCTGGAACGTTTCAGCCCTAAAACGCCGCAGTGGTGCGTTTACACGGCCACATTTGAAACGTTCTAGGCAACTGGTTCTACGTAGGACGTTTCAAGTCGCCCGTGTAAACGCAGCTTAACACTAGACTGAGTGCCTAGATTTGTCTAAATCTAAATGCACATGGCATAAGATGTCCTGATTATATTGATGTAAATGCAATGCTGGATAAAAGATAAATATCTTAATTGATTATGTATATTTTTTTAGTTGGTATACTAAAAGCTGAGATGAGCTGAAACTAGCACATTTCATAGCTGCACCCAGTGTATTAGCATGTGCCATGTGCTTTTGGGGGGTGTTCTTTTGCTCTGACACATCCCACAATGCACCGCGCCGCTGGAACCGTGATGTAGTCTTATAGATCCGCGTCATTGTTAAATGCGACCTTTCGCGTGTTTGATTGGTTGATTTTATGTGGTCGAAATAAATATTATAACAATTAATCACAATGATTTTCTTGAGATGCATTCCGGTGTTTACAAACGAATTGCAGCACAATGTGTGACTTTCGATTTCTTTAACTATATATTTTGGGAGTATTAAATGAAAAAGTATTCATGGTTTTAGACCAATCACGCTTTAAAACCATCCCGCGGGACTCGGGTAAAAGGGACCCTCGCAAAAGCTGTTGGGATCTGCTGTCATTTTATCGATTATAACTCCTCACCTTTAGCCATTGTGTAGTTATTTTATAGTATTAATTACTGTAGCTGAAAAAAACACAGTGTGCAATGCCCCTAATGCTGTTTTAATTACAAATAAAAGTTTTGACACATGCCGAAAATTGCGACAGCACATCTCGCGAGACTCGGTTGCTAAGTTACGTTCCATCAGTGACAAAGAAAAGGTCTACCAAAGTTGCCCTCTACAGTTTTCTTTTCGTTGTGGATGAACAAATAAGAAGCCATCATGTATCGTGCTGTCCGTCAAGCTCGGGTAAGCTATTGTCTACAATATTATAATTTATATGCATTTCATTCCAATTGATTATGTCGAATATTTAGTCGGTGATAGCAGACCTCAAAATGGCGTGGTTAAAAAAAAGTGATGGATATCGACGTCGTTGACGTTGGTGTGATGTAAGGGTGTTTGATGATTAGCCTTGTCCTTGCAAATCTTTTCCATATGTTCTATTCTCTCTGTGGCATATTTCAACTTTCGATTCACTATTAAATAAGATGCACTCTTGCATACGAGAAGAAAAAAAAACTTTTGTCAGAGACCGGAGTCGGCCATGCTGGTAAGTTCAAGTACTAGTTCAACCCGGTGTCGTATTCTCAGCGGCCGGTCATTCTCAGCGGCCTGTCGTGGCTTCTGCGCATGCGCGGATTTTCGAACGTTGCCGCGAGCACTGCTATTTGTTTTGTTTACACTCGGCGATTCGACGCTGATCGAGCTGCTACGTTAATATCGCTTGGAATTTAAGGTTAATTTAATTAAATTTCATTATTTGAGTATGTAATTCTGTTAAATATGATCGCATCCAATAGATTTCGGCGTAATCGGTCCCTAACACTGCCGGGCACCAGCTGAGCTTGTAGCCGGCGATGCCACGGGTCTTTTGACCGCGACGGGCCGCTGAGAATGACGGGCCGCTGAAAATACGACACTGGTGTAACGATTTCAACTTCCCCCCTTCCCAAGTCCCCCCCCCCCCCCCGGGAATCGGAAAACGTTTTTAACTTCCCTCCGTGGAAATTAAAAACGTTTTCAGATTCCTGGGGGGGGGGGGAACTTAAAAACAGTTTTCAGATTCCTCCCCCTATTTTCAAATTCCCCCCTCCGGGAATTTAAAATTGTTTAAAAAGCTTTAAAAAACGTTTTAAATTTCAGACCTATAATTTTTTTTTCTTAACCATCTTGGAGACTTTTTGTGTCATTTGTGGTTAAATATGTTTTATTGTACTAGTAATAATTTCCATTATGCTATTCTCTGTATATTATAATATTTGTCATGAAAAATAACAAAAAATTACAAAAATAAAGAAAATTCCCCAAAAATGGGGGGGGGGGAAGGAAAGTTAAAACGAGGGAGGGAATTTGAAAACGTTTTCAAATTCCCCTGGGAGGAATTTGAAAACGTTTTCAAGTTCCCGGGGGGGGAACTTGAATATGGGGGGAATTTGAAATCTTTACACCGGTGTGGCGGACTCAGACGTGTCCCGTGCTCAGCCGTGTACAGTTGCTTCTGCGCATGCGTGGATTTCGCATCAACTCGGGTCACCCGAGCCACTTATTGGCGCATGCGCAGATTCTACAAACTCGGGTCGAATAATCGAATACGCTTCCCTATGCTCGGGTGGACAATTTTTTCTTTGTTTTTTAAATAACCGATAAAAGTACAGCAAAATAGGATTTAAAGTATTTTATGATGGCCTAGTTTAGCTATATTTCCATTTCATTAATCTAAGTTATTCTTTTTTTGCACACGGCATGTGTATTTGTCGACTCCACTCGCCGTGTTCTATTTGAAATTCTGACCACTCGGATGACCCGAGTCGCCCGGGTCGTGTTAATCGATTACAGCCATGTTTATTAGATTCTGACGCATGCGCAGAAGTGATGGACAGGGCTGAGCACGGGACACGGCTGAAACCGCCACACCTGTGGAACTAGTACTTGAACTTACCAGGGTACAACAAGGATGTGGTAGCAACTAATAAATTATTAGTTGCTACCACATCCTTGTTGTTTCTACTCTAACTGTCACTCTAAGACAAGTCAAAGACCCTAGGCTATAGTATTATAGGGTCTTTGTCTAAGTCTAACTGTGGGTAGGGAGTAGGGTAGATACAAGATTCACCCCACCCCGTACTTGCAGTACGGGTGTCGGGTGGATCCGGACAAAGGAAGACCGAGACAGGTATGGGAAGAAGGGGGTTTATTTGAAAATGACACAGGGTACAAGTCTAATGTTATATGACAGTGTTCATGACTCAGTCCACCTGATCTATGTTGGCGGAAGGAGATGGAGGACCCTGGGAGGAGGTAGGCCCGGGAGCCGACCCCCACGCAGTGGAGTTAATAAAGAGGGTGGGCGGGCGTGGTAAAATCCATACAGGATGAGTCTGGAGCCCGAATGCAGGTCAAGCGGGGGAGGGGGGAGGAAGAGGGGGGAGCATACGTTGCTCGGAGACGTGAGCGTCTCGGGCTTCCCGCCGGATCAACCACACTTCGGAAATTATGGGCCGATCCGGAGAAAGGAAGACCGAGACAGGTATGGGAAGAAGGGGGTTTATTTGAAAATGACACAGGGTACAAGTCTAATGTTATATGACAGTGTTCATGACTCAGTCCACCTGATCTATGTTGGCGGAAGGAGATGGACGACCCTGGGAGGAGGTAGGCCCGGGAGCCGACCCAAAACACAAGGCCAAGGCTCTCGGGGCGTCGGTGGGCACGTGCTTTGGGACGTATGCATGTATCGCCTCGGACTCCCAGGTTCCCTGTGCCATTATCGCTGAGAGGTCCACCCCCCTCGAAGCGCAGGTCTGAGCCGGCCCCACCGAGGGCGGCCCGGAGGAGGGGGGTGATGTCCCGTGGAGTCAGGGGGGTGCCCGCGCGCGCGAGGAAAGCCGGGGCATCACAGGGCGCGGGCACAAGGTCGATGGCGCGCTACCAAGCGCGGATGGGGCAGATGGGCGACCCGGCGATGGCGGGCACAAAGATGGAGACGGCCCACGCCGGGGACAACACGGGGGTCACCCACGCTCCTGCTCACTCGTGTTGACGTGGGTGACATTGTGGATGTGGGTGACATCCCCGAGGAGAGTGATGCGGGTGGCGTCATGGACATGGGTGATGTCGTTGGCGTTGTTTTGGCTTGGATGACATGGGTGACATTTTGAATGTGGGTGACATCACCGACGAGAGTGATGCGGGTGGCGTCATGGACATGGGTGATGTCGTTGGCGTCGTTTTGGCTTGGGTGACAAGGGCGACGTGGGTGACCTTTTTGAACATGGGTGACATCACCGGCGAGAGTGATGCGGGTGGGCGACATGGGTGACCTTTTGACCGTGGGTGGCATCACCGACGGGAGTGGTGCGGATGGCCTCATGGGCATGGGTGATGTCGTTGGCGTCGTTTTGGCTTGGGTGATGTGGGTGACCTTTTGAACGTGGGTGACATCACTGATGAGAGTGATGCGATTGGCGTCATGGACATGGGTGTCGTCATTGGCATCGTTCTTTGGCTTGGGTGAGGTGGGTGACCTTGTGGACGTGGGTGACATCCTTGCTTAGAGTGATGTGGGTGGCGTCATGGACATGGGTGACGTCTTGGACATGGGTGTTGCCATGGACATGGGTTACATCGTGGTCGTAGTGACCTCATGGACATGAGTGACGCGCGTGATGACTTCGGCGTGGAGACCTCGCAGGTGTTGCAGTATATGTGTGCAGGACTGGGGTGACGTGACCGTTACATCACGCAGTGATGGCCTGGGCGAGTGTCGACAATAGTATGGTCACTGGCATGTTTGATGTGGTTGACATGGGTGTTGTTTCTATGACGCGATATCAATGTCAGTGTTCACACAGAATCACATCCCTGATGTTTATGGACTCAGTGTCGGTACGTGTGTTGGCCTAGCAGACAACAAGTCGTCCATGCCACAGAGGCATCACATGGCTGATATTATAGACTCAGTGTCAGTATGTGCGTTGGCCTAGCGGGCATCAAGTCATGATGACCCCACAGGTAGCCAATCACCGCTGCCTAAGCAAATCTCTGATCACCGATGTTTGCACAGATTTTTTCAATCGTGAACGTTTACACAGCGGAAGGCTAGCTCCCCGCGCTGGTGGCCAGTGCCCACTCAAGGCCCCCAGGAGCCAGCTTCAACAGCATGTGGGGCATCCCAATAGAAGTGACACACTTGGTGAGGTTTCCCCATGCAGGGGAATCCTTGGGCACAATGCCCATGCAGGACACGTGTTGGACCTCGGGGACCAACTTCAGCATCGGTTGGGAGTATCCCCGCGGAAGTGACCCCACGTGTGGGGTCTCCTCCGCAGGATAATCCCCAAATACGAGAGGCAGCCGAGTAGCGGGAGCCAGGTGGCTTCGCTGTCCCGAGGACAATTCCGCAGCAACAATGTGCACATCAACACAGAGTTGTTGCTGATGTTTATGTTAGTGATGCTTCCTTAAGTGTATGTTGCGGGCAGAGTCAGCGTCATTAGGGCATCACCTCTGTGATTTGTCGGGGCCACTTGGCCATAGCGCGACAGGCATTAATCACCAAGGTTTACAGATTTGTATGCACTAGGATAGTTGTGTGATGCTGCTCATTCCAACGTCCCAGCAGAGAAAAGATCGCCAGTGTTAGAACTGACATCAAATTGCTAGCGCTTACAGCATCAGCGTCAGTATGTTATATTAAATCGCCGATGTTTATGTTTCCAGTTTCAGCAATATTAGCACTGTGCCCGCTGTCAGCGTGCACAGGTCACTCACATTGAGTCCGGGGGTGGAGGAGGTGTCAGTCAGTGTTGTCGGGAGGAGGGTTACTGGCTGGTGGATAGCTGCTGGCTTTGGTCTAACCATACACTTCCTCCCTGGTGGAAACCGTTTTCCATGACATTCGCACAGGTGCCAGGTCGCTCGGCCAAACAGTAGGGAGCGAGCTGGCACCCGATGTGTGTCACATCCAAGGGAGTCAGGTTCGAATCCCTCCATCCTCCCATGTGGTGTAGTTGCCTCGGGTAGTGTCATGGCGGTGAACAACACCGTACAACCACACATGTTTAATTATAAAATATCCACGTTTAGCTCGAAAAACGCCACTAAATGCACGAATCATTTGTATGATGAACTTGTAAAAACCAAGTCGTCGCAGAATTCATGTCCTCCAGCCTTCTTGGGTTTCAACACGATAATGTCGCTAAATACAATAGCGATAATCGAGCCGGAGGTCCGACAACAATCAACCAATGGCGACTGTCAAATCTGGCGTACCGGAAAATACAGTGGTTTAATGCCGATAAATCTGTCACAAATTCCTGTTTGATGAACTTGTAAAAACCAATCTACACAAGAATCCGTATCCTCCAGCATTCCCGGCCTTCAACAGGGCAATGACGCTAAAAACAATAGCGTTAATCGAGCAGGAAGGGTCCGACCACAGTAAAACAATGGCGACTGTTATATGATATCTCACGGACTGGAAAATTCAACGGTTTAACGCCGATAATTCTGTTCATATATTTGCCCAGACCAGTTGCCAACCAGCACACGATGGTCGCCAATCGAATTCACTTGGGAACCCCCTAGTTGGTTATAATTATGGTGTCCCAGTGCAATAAAGGCTGTTCAGCTGTCAGAAGACAGAGCCGGTGCTGTCATCGCACATGGGGCGATAATACAGCTAGTCGGCGCCCGGTTGACGAAATACGGACGACGACTTACTTGGTTTGTTTTGCCAATGTTCCGTCTGTCTAAAGTGTATTCGCCTAAACCAACCACTACCTTTTAGACGTGTCCACCTTTGCCAGAATGTGGTATTCATTGGCTTGGCATGGTTTCCCTGCAGAGTGGTCAAGTGTTTGAGGAGTGTCATTGCCTCCGCGCCTCCTCGTAACTCACACCACTGTAGTAATGAATGCCGCAGTTCCATGCCTTTGTCATCAGCCACAGTGTCTCCATCTCTGGGTACTGATCCTGTCTTCCTTGCCCGTGCCTTGCCGTCTGCCGTCGCGACGACGAGACGTACCGCCTCCTGGGTCGTTGGGCGGGCGGCCTTGCCGTAGTCGTCTTCGTCGTGTTGTGTTGTCGGTGGTATGCGGCGTGCCGGCCGGGGCCGTGCGTGTCGTCTCGGTGCTGGGAGCGGTGACGGGGCATGGGTGGGGACGGCTGGCAGTGCGGTAAGCCGCGGGGACGTGCCGCCATCTTGCGAGTCAATAGACTAGCTCGGGTCGGCCTGCGGTGTGACGGTTGCTTTCCTAGTGGTGCACTTTGCTGGGTGGCCTAGGTGCATAGTCCAATGAAAATATTAAATTTTCAAAACCAAAACAATTATCTAGATTTGATTCTACATACCTAATTTAGATACTGGTGCACTTATTAAACATTTGTCATCACACTGAAGGGAATACAGATGCAATTTAAGAGAACCTGTTACTGCAGACACCTATGGTGTCAGAGTTTTGGCGTGCTTGCTAAAACTAATTTTGCATGGTTGTACTTAAAATATTTCCAAAGTTAACCATCTAAAATAAAAGTTACTTCAAGCTAAAGTAAGGTAGTCTATAGCGATCAATCTAATGTATTTATCTCAGAAAATGACAGAAACTCTAAACCATCGGACTATGCAACTTTAACATGCATGTGTGAACACGACACACTTTCAAAACTCGGTACATGTGTCGGCCTAAAGCTTACATTCCTTACACGCGGTATCCGGCATGCGAATGCGAATGTGGCAAAAAATGGAAATGCCTAGAAGTCAATGAGGGTCATTCCTTACACGCGATATGCGGCATGCGGCATGCGAATGCGAATGCGAACTGAATCGGTCCATGTAGCCATCGGTGTGGCATGCGGCATGCGAATACCATAGACAACAGTGCTAGAGAAACCTGACACTATATGTGGGTGTGGATGTGGGTGTGGGTGAAAGGACCCAACCGGTTGGTGGGAGGAAGCAGTGGGAAATTCCCCATCTCCAATTAGGTTAGACAACCCATCGATCGAAATTACAACGGATGCCTCACTCCAAGGCAGGGGCGCTCACAGGGGAGACACAGCCACAGGAGGTAGATGGTTGCAAGTAGAATTAAACGCGCATATTAATGTGTTGGAATTAAGGGCCGTATGGCTGGGATTGCAAAGTTTGATAACAGAAAAGGAAGTACACATTCAGATTTATACAGATAATACGACTACGTTGGCGTATATAAACAGAATGGGAGGCACAAGGTCTCCAGAATGTAATGCAGTGGCCCAGCTAATTTGGCATTGGGCGGAGGCGAAACGGATTTGGCTCACAGCGGCCTACATCCCAGGTTCGCTTAATGTCTTAGCAGATAAGCACAGTCGGGAGTTTAAGGACCATCTTGAATGGGCACTGTCCCCAAAAATCTTCAAGAAAATTTGTGGGTTCTGGGGAAACCAGAGGTAGACTTGTTTGCCTCGCGAAAAAATTTCAAAATTCCTAAATATGTGTCGTGGAAACCAGAACCTGAGTCTTGGAGGGTAGATGCATTTACCTTTGGATGGTCACATAATTTTTTCTATGTGTTTCCACCATTCAGCATGATTGCAAGAGTCGCCCGGAAACTGTGGATAGAGGAAGCCAATGCTATCCTATAACGCCGCATTGGCCAAGCCAACCATGGTTTGCTGCACTCAACAGGTGGAGTCGAGAACAGCGATTTCTGCCTCGAGCACTAAACAATCTGGCCCCACAGGGGCCACTGGAGGAAAAGGGAGACGTGTCAACAACCCCCTTGGCGGTATTCCGTTTTTAAGAAGATATCTTCAACCGTTTGGGTTAGGCCCAACGACGATGGAATTCATTGTGTCATCGACTTGGCATGAAGGGACAGTTAAGCTTTAAGCAAATGCGTTAAGAAAGTGGGGACTGTTTTGCATTACGAAAGGTGTTAAACCGTTAGCACCTTCAGTGGCACAAGTTTGCCGGTTCCTAAGGACTCTAGCGGAGGAAGGGCTGGGGTTTGGTGTGATTAACACAGCAAGGTGTGCTTTGTCGGTGGTTTTACCCAGGGAGGATGGACAAACAATTGGCAAACATCAGCTGGTGCATTGGCTTATGCGGTCAGTGTATGCAAAAAATCCGCCAAAACCAAGGTACTCCAGGTTTTGGGATGTGAATAAAGTGTTTGATTTACTACAAAATTGGCCGGGAAAGAGGAATTTGAATCTCAAGGAACTCACGTTAAAATTGGTCATCCTGTTACTTTTGGTAACTGGACATAGAGGACAAACCATTGTTGCTCTCTCTCCATTGAGGGGTTGGAGGAACAGGAGAAAGAAGTGACTTTTCATCTGAAAAAATTACTTAAGTCAAATAGACTCGGAGATCCATTGTCGTCAATATCTTTGTATGCATACGATGAGTGCCCACGTATATGTGTTGTTAGAGCTCTTAAAGCGTACTTAGGGCGTACAAAAGACATAAGGATAGGAAAGCAACTTTTAGTTAGCTACATAAGACCACATGCGCCAATTTCAAGGGACACTTTGGCACGTTGGACTGTTCAATTACTTGACAGGGCAGGTTTTAATACAAAAGAGTTTAGGCCGCACTCAACTCGAGGGGCGGCAGCTTCAAAGGCTAGAGCATTGGGAATTTCAGTTAACACTATCCTAAAACATGCAGGCTGGAAGACGGCCAGATCTTTTGCTCTTCACTATAACAAGAAGGTGGAGAAACATAACAAAGTAGCCAAAAGGTTGTTGGACAACGCTAAAAACAAGCGAGTTTAGTCTGTATGAAGTAATAAGACGACAAATATTACGAGTAATGTGTAACAATTTATTGGTAAACTTGTAAACATCGTTCAGAGTTACTCTGGTTATAAACTCAATCAATCAATCAATAGTTCCATCCTCTAGTCGAGGGTTGGATGCAATGGTTCTCCACTTGTCCCGATGTTGTGCTGTTCTGATAGACTGTGAATAATTCAAGCCTGTCCACTGTGAAATATTTGTAAACCATGATGTTCTTGGTCCTCCCTCTCCCTCTGCTGCCATTCACCTTCCCTTCCAACAATGTACGGTATATTGAACTCTGACGAATGATGTGGCCAAAATAAATAAGTTTCTTTGTCTGTATAGTGGCAAACAAGCTTTTCTTATTTTTTAATTTTTCTGAGAACTTCTTTGTTGGTGATCTTCTTTGTCCATGATATTTTCATCATCCTTCGATAAGTCCACATCTCAAATGCTGCTAAACGTTTGTACATTTTCTTAGAGATTGTCCATGTCTCTGCCCCATACATTAGAGTAGACCACACATAACACTGAAGAATACGCTTCCTTGTTTGTATTAATATCTTACTTGATGTTAACACTCTATACATTTTGGAGAATGTTGTTCGGGCTATTGTTATCCTTCTTTTAATTTCTTCCTCACATCTCCCATCATTTGTAAGCTCAATAAAGAAAGGTTAAGCGCAAGCTATTACAATGTCGATTATGGTTCTTTTATGAGAAGGGAATTAAATAGTAGTCGGGTTAAATACTCGGTACGTAAAAATCTCCCTGGGCTGTGAATGCCTTGGTGGCAACAGCCCGAGGTAAAATAGGTTAAGTTAGACGAGACTTACCTGGGTATAGTTGAAGGATAACTTCTGTTTTACCGAGGGCTGTGCCCCTTGGTAGTCGCAGTACAGGGCCCTCAAAACCCACTCCTTGCGATACAGAAGTATTCATTTGCAAATTAATGAAAAATTAAATAAGCTTACAAAGAAAATTAGTTTCAGGTAAGACAGCTAGATAGACAATTAGCTCATATTTAACCCTCCAAATTAGGTAAAAATTGACTTGAGACCGGAACTGCTTCATCTCCCTGTACTGCGACTACCAAGGGGCACAACCCTCGGTAAAACAGAAGTTATCCTTCAACTATACCCAGGTAAGTCTCGTCTAACTTAACCTATATATATATATACATATGAACTGGGCGTGTCTACTCGCCTTGAGCAATTTGCGCGCACGCAATTTGCGAGCTCGCAAATTGCTAACACTTGTGCACGCGAGGGTTCTCGGTGGTAAAGCGTTGCTTGGCGACTAGCCAAGCAACGATGGGGGTCGGGCATTCGGGGCCAGACCCGGCGGACGTGTTTTGCACGCTCCGTCGTTTTCCACCGATATTTTGGCTTTTTATTGTCGAAATTCTAAATTAATTTATAGAAACAACACGGGAGGGAACGGGAGACATCTACTACTATCTTACACCACGTATGTTCCACCAGGTGTCAATGTTAGTCTTTGGTTAAGAATAAACCGTGAGCTCTTGTGAAGGTGAATCAGGACGTTCCTTGCATTCTTTACTATCCTCCAGTCTTATTGTAGATTAACCGCTATGGAAACCTGATATTCGATTGCTTTCTATGAACTGAGAGGCCTAAGCCTAAGTCGGCCTTCTGCAAGGAATTTACCCATCTGCGGGAATCTAATAACTAACACATTCACAGAATTAACGTCGTGTTACTTTTAGGCTAGAACCACGACATATAATGTAAACTAAATAGTAGAGACCGCGGCAGCAACTCTTGCTGGACTGCACATATTTGGATTCAGTTAGTAACATTTATAATATCTCCAACGACGAAGGGGGCAGCCAGTAGTTGAAATAACCTAATGTAAATACACTTTAGGCCGATAAATGCGCACGACGGCAAATCTAGTATTTAGACGATACTCTGGCTGGCGCCTTTAGCATGGGGCGGACACCGACGACGGACTACTCGCAGGCGGGAGGTAAGGCTACAACGGCGGCGGCTGGCCCAAGGAAATTCACATGGAAACAATTATTCATATTAACCCGTAGGCTCGCCTTAGGCGGGGGCGGAATAGCCAGACGGTTAAACTGGTGCCGTGACCAGGATTAGTAAGGAGTGTAATACCTTTTGACTCATCTTCTATACGCGAATTTAAAAATATAAAGAAATAAAAACGGTGCGTGGTCATAGTGACAGCGCATTCGTTCTGTGACAGTGACGCACAGGCTCTGCGCTAGCGCTGCAAGGCGCCCCTGATGATTTAGGGAGTACTGGGAAGACATTAATATAACGGCATATTAGTGTTGACTAAATTGGCCTCCTGTTATGTTTTGCGGCTAGCCTTAAACATTTCGCCGCGAGGGTATAATCCTTGAGTCCGCGGTGGGTACCTCTACGCGAATCGTGGCCTGAGGAGCGTAGATCCACAATAATGGCGTACCTTTGTGTCGCTCTGAATGGAGGAGGCGTACGGGACGTGGACTAGCTATCCCGGCATGAGGCCATATGCGCATTATATTTAGTTAGAGTTTTAGAAATTTGCTACTGCGGCCTTGCCGATATTAGGATCGGTCAGAAGGTGAGGTTAATTTAGGCTGGAGGCAGTAGCGTTGGGCATAGTCCGCTTGTTTCTATTCGTTACACGGTCTCTTAGCGACGTGGCGTGTCGCGATAGAGAGGTGACGTCAGGGCGCGTTTTTGGAGCATTAGGTCAGTAGTCCAGTGGCTGCTCGACTGTTTGGTCAGTTCCCTTACGTGCTGCCGCGATCACACTTTAGATTCTTTTATTAGTTCTGATTTTGTATAATAGTAGTGTGCAGTTCTCTTTTCCCTTTTTGGGGACCGTTTAGAAACCAGGAGATAATCAGTTTTTTTTAACGCTATTCTAAATTAAGGGTATATATTCCAAGTAATAACAAGAACACGACTAAGGTAAGGGGACTGAACTATCTGGGTATTTTTCAGTCAATTTCCCTTAGTTGCTCACATTTATTCTAGAATATCGTTTATTTTCATCTTCCGCAGGGTTTTCAGAATTTTCGAGCAGTTTGTACATTTTTTTGGGAGACACATCTTACTAAATATCTATAAAAAAATATATATAAATAAATAAATAATAGATAGATTCTTTATATATAAATACAAATAATACAGTCTCCCCACAAAAAATACGAAAATCGATATATAAATACGGAAAAAAAAAGAAAAACAAATCAGAGGAAGATTTTAGAGTAGTGGGAATTTGCCCCAAAGTAGTAAGTCAAGCAGCTCGCAGTTAACTAGAACTGCGAGCTGGCTAGGAGGAAGGATTTGGGAGATGGTCCGCCCCCCTCGCGTCGCGGTTGTCTGCGCTCAGCAGCGACTGTGGCAGAGGAGGGGGATGCGCGTGAAACACCGTCCTTGGATGGTGTATCAGTTGAATCGGACAGTGTCCGTAGTACCGGGGTCTCACCCTTCCAGTTTACGGCGGACCCAGTCCGGCCTGATGGGGCATTCCCCCAATCTGCAAAGGTCGACCCAGCTCCAGCTGGCAAGATCTTACCCTCGTTGGCGGTACCGGCCCCGTTAAATGCGCACACGCAAAATCCTGATGTTGCTGAAGGGGCGCAAAAAGTGCTTAGGGACACTCGTGAGGAGGGCAGCCTCTTTTCTTTCCTTCCGAGAGAAAAGACGGTTGCTACCCCGACCCTGTCTCTACCACCTCCTGTAAGGGATTTAGCCTATATGGGCCCTGTCGTGCAATATGCTGGTCAGTGTGACCAGCTAGCAAAGCTGGAAGAGCGCGAAAGGAAAATCCTTGCGCGCGAAAATGAGTTGCACGCACAATGGCAAGCATTAGCCGAGTGGCGGACTCACGACGCCCGGGCGTCGGACGGGCGTGTCCACTCAGCAAGTGGCCGCGCCAATCGCGTCTAAGGGGATTGCCCCTATCACTACAGCGCAGGCTGGGCAGCCGGCCGCGCCTGGCGCCCAATATGGCGCCCAAGAGGAAGTCGCGGGTGTCGACTCCTTTGCTGCGCACTGTTTTACGGTTGCAGAACAGGCTCTCATCAAGAATAACCCAGCTATTCGCCGGGCTGTAATGGAAGCATCCAATATTAATCCAGGTATCGGCGCCTCGGCTGTCAATTGGTCGCTATATCTACGTGACCGTAATATAAGCGTCCACGAGCAGTATCAACCGGCTAGGGTTCGAGCTGTGGAAGTCCCCCCATTCGACGGTATCAACCAAGACTGGGAGGCATGGTGGGAAAAATTCAGCAAGGCCATGTCAGTTAATCGGTGGAACGAGACCACTGCTCTGACGCGCCTTTTGCATTTGTTACAAGATGGCCCTGGCCAACTCGCGGTAGATAGGTGGGAGCAAGATAGATGCGCCACCTTAGATGAGTTAGTGGAAGCACTAGCGTGGCAGTTTAAAGGGATGGACCCCTTATCCAAGTGGGAGCTCTTTGAGAAGAGATTCCAACGTCCTTCAGACTCAGCAAATTCCGTATACTACGGGATGATGCTGGAGTCAGAGGCCAGGAAAGCTGGCCAAGGTTGTGGAATGAGGCGCGATTTAATCGCGTGCAAAACCGTATCAGTGTTCATCAATGGTCACCGTGACCGTGAGGAACGCGATATGATCTTTAAGCAATGGTCTCCCGGTAAGCATACCATGGAAGACATCTATCAAATGTTACGGGATTATGCAGCCAAGGCCTGTATGGCCCCTACTAAACGTGCAATGGCGGGAATTGCTTCCGCCTCTGATGCCTTGTCGTATGAGAATAATTCTCTATACGACGATTGTAATGTAGGCATCAGTGACTTCAATGGTCAGGGCTCTCGACCCTACAACAATAGGCCAGATCATTCTGGCAAAAGGAACTGGGTAGATAGACGCCCAGCATTTAATCCTGATATACAGTGCAGATCTACAGGGTCCTCTCCAAGGACAGCTCCAGGACGCCCACGTGTCACAGAGGATACTGAATGTTTCAGGTGTCGAGGCTTCGGCCATATGGCCTTCCATTGCACCGTTGAGAAACCTCGTTCCATAGAACAAGCTATGGTAGCAGGTGATCGCCAGGGGCGCGATAATACTCGTCACGACCCTACCACACTGGCCAGGCTACTAGCGGCTAGCGGTAAGCAAATCGCGCGTGACGGTAAGACTCTGCCGCAGGCTAGGGCACATATCGCGCCCCCCAGCAAAAATGTCGCAGCCATGCCTATTGAAGGCATATCGCCTGAATTCTTAGCCGATGCTGCTTATTTAAATTAGAAACAGCTGCAGCGCCGGGAGTGTTGTCAGCTTTGCTCCATGAGGGGAACCTTCCCGGCCCACCTGTTCTCAGTGGTGCCCAACCCTTATCACACCAGGTCTCAGGTGACTTGTGTTCCTCAGTGGGCGATGCCACCAATGTGCCATGCGCCGCAATTTGCGTCCGCCAGGTTTTCTTGGTGGGTATGCGGTCGTTGTGCTCACATACCAGGCGTAGCAACGAACCGGATTTGTGCATGAGCTACATATTAAAGAAAACCGGGCTGGACTTACATAATACAGGTGAGCGAGACCAGTTCGCTATGAATATCTTTCCTCTTAATGGAAAAAGATGGTACATTCCAATCGAGATTAGAGGATCCAAAGGATTCTTTCTTGTGGACACGGGGGCAGCAATGTCAGTAATAGGAAAAAGATTCTTCGATAACCTAAATCTTACTACACGCAATTTGGTTTCTGACGTGCGACCACTTCGTGTTACGGGTCTAGTGATTCCACAATTTGGTTGCACAGATATTCCGTTGGGTATCGCCAACCAGATATTTTACTCGCCAGTATTAATTGTTGACGTACCAGAAGATGGGATACTGGGGAGCGACTGGATGTCATTTTATGAAGCCAGCCTGTCTCCACATAATGGACTTTTCGAAGTACTACAACCATTTAACTTAGTCACGCATTGTCAACTCAGAACAGATTGTGGGTTGGCGTGCCTGGCTGAGGATGTGACCATAGCTGCTCATCAAACTGTCGCAGCGTTAATTACCACACGGCATATAGAGGGGGAAGGGCAGTGTCTTATCGAGCCTGACCCTGAAATGCTGGGTCCCATCGGCCTAACCACTGTGTAATACCACCGACGATTGTGTCCATTTGCTGCAGGGCCAAATTATTGGCAACGCAGCAGAGGCCAGATCACATGGTGCTATAGATAGTCCTACGGCCGCACTGGTGTTCGACTTATTAAAAAGGGAGAGAGGTGGAGGGATTTGGTGGATCCCTTTAACCGGCTTGTCCTGTGAACAAGAAGCAATTTCCTGGCATACCACAGATCCCTGATTTCATATTATCCATGGCGGAGGCTACTCACGTGGATAGAATAGAGGATAAAAGGAAAATTGCAGAGTTTCTTTTCGAATTCTGCGATATATTTGCTAAGCCCGATGCCAAATTGGGGTCGATGGATGTGGTACAGCACCACATAGACATCGAGGACAACGCCCCCTTCAGGATACCATATCGCAGATTAATGGACTCCAAGAAACAAGCCCTGGAGGACGAAGTTGCCAAAATGCTGGCGGCAGGTATTATTACAGATAGTGAAAGCCTGTATAGTTCGCCGGTTCATCTAGTTACCAAAAAGGATGGAACCTGGCGATTTTGCATCGATTATCGCAAGTTAAATGCCATGACGCGGAAAAATGCGTACCCTTTACCGCGTATAGATGAGAGCCTGGATAGCCTGGGAGGAAACAAGTGGTTCTGCACTTTGGATCTTCAATCAGGATATCATCAAGTCGCCATGCGACATGAGGACCAAGAGAAAACGGCTTTCACGACTCATATAGGCCTATATGAGTGGAAGGTAATGCCTTTTGGTCTATGTAATGCTCCTGCTACCTTTGAGAAAATGATGGCAGAAATGTTGAATGGTTTACTATTTACTCACTGTTTAGTCTACTTAGACGACATTATAATATTCGGCGACACAGTTTCAACGTGTCGTGATAATTTACGAGAGGTTTTTCTAAGACTGCGCAAATATCAGTTAAAACTTAAACCGTCCAAATGTCACTTGTTTCGTAGGGAGACAGAGTATTTGGGCCGTATTGTTTCTGGGGAAGGCATAAAAGCTGATCCAAAGAAAATTGAGGCGGTAACCAATTGGCCTGCGCCTAGGTCTCCCAAGGAGACTAAAAGTTTGCTGGGGTTTGCTTCTTATTACCGAGAATTCATCCCTCACTTTGCTAATGTGGTCGCTCCCATACAGGACGTGGCTAATGTTAGCACACAAGCCTTTGACTGGGGGGAACCCCAGGAGGCGGCATTTAAGAATTTAAAACGATTATTCCTGGTAACACCGGTGCTGGGTTACCCACGGCCCAGTGGGCAATTTATCTTGGACACCGACACCAGCGCATTTGCTATTGCAGGCGCATTAAGTCAGATCCAGGATGGAGTTGAGGTGCCCATCACTTTCGCCAGCAACCGGTTAAGTGCCTGTCAACGGCGTTATTGTACCACTAAAAGGGAATTAATGGCAATTGTCGTCTATACTAAGAAATGGCGACATTATTTCTGGGATTCTGAATTCCAGATCCGAACGGACCATCACTCGTAGACTAGCGATGTACATGTCGGAACCGACAGCTACCGGCAGGGGTAAGTTACGCCTTCCCCCTATCTGCAGGGATAATGGGGGCGATTCCGATGTGGAGGATTGGGTCGACGACGACCAGTCGGGCCTTGAACCCTATGTCCAGAAAATCAATGAGCTCATCCTCGCCAATCATGGCCTGATGGATTCGGCCTATCGTAAACAAGATATCGCCCACCTGAAATTTGTGCGCCACACTTTCCGGCCTCAGGACAAGTGTCCCTTCTGCAGATACTTTCTGCACCGCGGATCCGCCGTGCCCGTAAATCTGTCTAAGCCCGAGCGGAAATATAACCGTTGGGACGTGTTGGCTCGACACATATGTGAAGAGCATCTATATACCGCCCCCAGGTGGTCGTGTTATAAAAACACAGAGTGCTCTGCCGCTGTGAGCACCCTATGTAATTACAAAACTCTCCCCCTTCATTTCACCTGTGATGCAATCAGCCTAATCAATTTAACCATGTCTGGAAAGAGGAAGGAAAACTAGTCACAAAGATGAACAGTGAATAAGTTGTGCTTTATTGGCAGCAACTCCTGTCATCCCCCTTACATGTGACCTAGCACCTGCACTCCTCATATACTGCCCACACTATGTCTCATTGTCACTTTAGCCTATATACTGAAAGCAGTGCCTACAGCCCATGGGACAGGAGTCCTATCGCTGTGTATACACTCAATTTGAATAGATGAATTTAGGTAGCATCAGACAGAGTGTCTGGGGTTCCTGCTCTAAAGTAGGTGTGTCTCACTCCAGAGCCAGGATGAGAGTGATTCTCTTCAGTGTCTCAGAAGCAGAATTTTGAATAATTACTTAATTGAGACTAGTGTGTGGTCAGGATAGGCCAAGGGAGTCAGGTGACCGGACATTCCCCAGCCAGCCAATCAGACACTCCCCACAGACTGGGTGGGTGACCACCCCCAGTGGGGGCTGTCACTCAAACCAGCTGCAGGTGGTGCACTCTATACATATGCAAATTAGGCCGGTGGGTCAGTCGGTGGTCCTGGGTGGACAGGATGTTGCATACAGTTACAGATATGTATATAGATATATATAGTACCATTGTTCTTTCCCTCCAATTGTATTCTTTATGAACACATAGAGAACATTTCAATAATCATGTACTGTTTCTTGCAAAGGAACTCTTTTCATTAACTCCAAACATCATATATAACAGATAGTTTACACCACCCAGCATCATGTACATTTCCATCAACTCCACTCATAATATATAACATATAGTTTACCTCACTCAGTATGTACAATGGGAGTGGGATTCTATTAATTTTAGTTACTTTTAGTTTACATAACCTAAGTCCCACTCCGGCATCCAAGAATAATAATGCTCTCTGCCAATATATAATTCTTAACCGAAAATCCGTATATTTTTACAGTGTGATGACCACGAATCTACAGGTTGCTCCTTTGCCAAAAAGGGCAGGCCCTTCTCCACCAATCAGAGAGGACTAATGTTGCGCCATTTGCTTTCCTACGGCATTTGCGCTAAGACAGGGCACAAGCGCCCTCAGCTCACGATCCAGAAATTGGCGATGGTAGCTAAGGATCCATCCTTGTCGGCCAGATGCCGGTATACGTATGACCCGGATCATGGGGTCATTCGAGGTCGCCAATCCATCGAGGAAACGCTGCGACTATCACGCACCGAGCACACCGAGTGTGCTTGTATGGTGGAGCGTCTGACGTAGAAAAGGCGCACTTCTTCCGTGTTCGTCGGAGCACGCAGCAGCGAATGGATGGAATTACCCGTCCTGAGCGTCCAGCCGGCCGCGGATCTCGACCCAGTCGAGGTAAGCCTCAGCCACCAGTTCCTCGTAAATTCAAAGCGGGGAAGACCGAGCCGGGCATCTCGTACGCCAACGCCGTGGAGGATATTGCCTCGGAGGATCCTCCCTTGGTACGGACCGCTGAGCAAATCGCGCTCGGGAATCGACTCGAAGAGTTTAGCGAGGCTGAGAGCCGGCGGCTTGCCGCCCTCAAGCCTTAACCCAAACCGGCGGCTAAAGGCAAGGCTCCGACCAGCCAACTGCAACCGGTGAAGCGCAAAAGCGCTAAGCCTTTGGACCCCTCCATCCCGACTGTCGGTCCAGTGCCGTCCTCAGTCCGCCGCGATTTGAAGCGCAGAGCGGCTGAAATGGGTGGACCTGCTCCCACCCAGGAGCACTCCTCCACCCATCCAGCAGGTCCCTTCTCCCCGGATTTATCTCTGGTGGCCAAGAAAAGGTTGATGGAACGGTATGTTGGCCTACCGCCCGCCGTCCAACGGTCCCTCGAGCTGGACTCTTCAATGGAGTCAGTCGAAGGGATGGATATGTTCCTGTTCGTTGTGGAACAGATGAGCACATATTGGCTGAACCGCCTGGAGGCGGCCCGGGTCTCCTGGTAGAAGAAAAAGAACAACAGGCGCGCAAATGGGAGGAGCACAACATGCGTTTCTCATTTGCCTTTGGCGAACCTGCGCTTAATTGGGATGGGGATCTAGCCACCATAGATCTATCCCGTGTCCCGCTGGAGAGACTGCGCGTCCTCCTGCCACCTGGCGAACAGAGTTCCCAGGTTACAGCGGCTGGCGACCAGGCGACGGTCACAGGGAAGTCCTCGGCTTCTCCTAAAGCCCCTCCTGCACCGACATGGGAACCAGGGAGTCGCAAGCCAACTCCGAGAGAAGCTTATGTAGCCGCCAAGGCACCGGCGTGCCTGACGGTGCCATTACCGGTACCTTCCCACAAAGGGAAGACCACCCGTCCTAAGGGCAAGTCCGCCAGGGCAAGCCCAGCGGCGCCTCCAGCCCCGGCAACTCCACCAAAGGTTGCCCCACAGGAAGCCAGTCCCAAAGTGACCGGCAGTAAAAAGAAGATCACGCCGCGCAGCCTAGATGCCGTGCTGGCCAAAATCACGGCCGCCGTCCACCTGTCGGGATCGGCCGCGAAATGCGAGCCCAAGGCTGATGGCGCAATCGCGCTTCCTTCCATCTCATCGACCGCGATGGGACAGGCCGATGAGGGAGACTTGGCCCAATCCCCGTTTTCAATCCTGCCCGCTGACGGACGTTCCATCCTCAGCGCGATCCAGGTGGACGTCTCCTCTGGCGAGGAGGACTTCTAGGATTCCTGTTCCGTAGTCACCGAGGTAAGTGGGACGGGAAGCCCAGCCGATTTGGGCTTGGGCGAGTCCATGGACTTGTTGGTGGACTACGCGTCCAACTATGCGTCCATCGTGGGCCATGAGGAAGATCCTCTTCCTCCTGCCAAACTGGAACCCCCAGTAATGTAACGGTCCATATATTGGACCTAATATACAGGTATATATAATATAAGTTTGTAAAATATTAAATAAACCAAACATAGTATTAATATATAACGTGTATATAAATGACTGAGGCTAAGCCTACGCAGATGCTGACGGCCTACGGCTATTGCGCACTAAGTTGTAGTGCGCAAAATATTGGTAAAACAACAGTTATTGTCGTGTATATATCTAAGCTATGTATACAAAGTTGTACATAGGCTCCTATTGGCAAATATAATTATTATCACATGTATATATAAATGTATATATACCTCTTTGTATATAGAGTGATATTATTAAATAATTATTAATATTATCGCGTATATATATATATAATTATATACATGTTTGTACATAGCCAATATTGTTAAACAATTATTCTCATGTATATTTAAGAATATATATATATATACATCCCTGTACATAGAATCATACTGTTTTCCATGTCTCATCACGTATATATATGAAAATGTATATACATCCTTGTAAATAGGCGGTGCCTATAGGGTAATGCAGGTTAAATAAAGTAAATTATAACGGCAGACTCGGCGGCTCGTAAGTCAAGCAGAGGCCGTTTGAATTTGTATACCGGCCGCGATCACCCCCCTGGGGAGCGCGACCATAAATTAATTACTCACTCCCCTGACCCGAACCGTGGTCGACCTCTCCCATGCAGGAGACATGACTCCCGGTGTAACGATTTCAACTTCCCCCCTTCTCAAGTTCCCCCCCGGGAATCTGAAAACGTTTTTAACTTCCCTCCAGGGAAATTAAAAACGTTTTCAGATTCCTGGGGGGGAACTTAAAAACAGTTTTCAGATTCCCCCCCCCCCCCCTATTTTCAAATTCCCCCCTCCGGGAATTTAAAATTGTTTAAAATACTTTAAAAAACGTTTTAAATTTCAGACCTATAATATTTGTTTCTTAGCCATCTTGGAGACTTTTTGTGTCATTTGTGGTTAAATATATTTTATTGTACTAGTAATAATTTCCATTATGTTATTCTCTGTATATTATAATATTTGTCATGAAAAATAATCAAAAATAACAAAAAATTACAAAAATAAAGAAAATTCCCCAAAAATGGGGGGGAGGGAAAGTTAAAAATGAGGGAGGGAATTTGAAAACGTTTTCAAATTCCCCGGGGAGGAATTTGAAAACGTTTTCAAGTTCCTGGGGGGGAACTTGAATATGGGGGGAATTTGAAATCTTTACACCGGTCCTAACGATGGTTAGGTCGTAAACAAGATAAAGGCGACAGCTGCCGCAAATTATCTGCGTGAGACGTTGCTCGAGTCTGGAACCATATCGCTTAAACCTGTACATAAAGTAGGCTATGCTCTAGACACAAACACAAACATGAATATGGGTTGAACAGTTTAATACTAGTCTCATGGCTAGGCAACTGCCCAGCCGGTCATAAAGTTTGAAAAGCAGGTGCGAACTGGCCAAAACAGAGAGGCACAGCCACGAGCACAAAGTGGCGCTGCAGTAGCAAGCAGTCATGGGACCCACTTAGGCCAAGCCAACTTACTTTTCGTTGGTGCACAAGGTTAGGCCAAACCAATACAACTCCGCACACACGCGGTTGGCTACTGCGCAGTAGATAATATAAACAATAACGGAGGATAGGCCACTCGGCCCTTTATATATCGATAAATACTTATCCTATCTATGAAGTAGGCTATGCTCTAGACACAAACACAAACATGAATATGGGTTGAACAGTTTAATACTAGTCTCATGGCTAGGCAACTGCCCAAAGGAAACGCCCACGGTTCCCCCCAACCCACCAGTCATGTGTCACCGATAGGATTGAGGCCACACGCATATCATCCACAATTCGGCTGGAAAGGGGAGTCTTAATGTAGTCATAGACTGTCTCCGAGACCCAGTCCCCCCTAGCCCGAATCTCTTCAATTGTTGCACCAGACATGTGCAGAAACGTGCAGCCCCCCCTACGTAGCGAATGGGAGCTCAGATGGGTGGTATCCAACCCAGCCCTACAGGCAAAAAGCTTCAACATTGCCTGATAAGTTGCATAATCTAGAGGAGCCCAACGGTCTCCTCCTACTGGTATCAGAAAAGCTGCAGAGGACAACGAAGCCGGCACTTGCTCAAAATGTACCTCTGCCCAGTGCACCGCACATAAAGCTATATCCGGGCACCTAGCAATAGGAATTTCCAATCTACGCTCACTAAATTTTATGGTCTTGGAGTGACGCAAGGTTAAGACCGTCCCCCACTTGTGGAAATGGAAATCCTCGCTTCGGAGAGCCGAATCTGACTCCGTTACCTGACATTTTCTCAACAAACCCCTAAATGAAGACAATATTGCCGCCCGCCATGCTACATGGCCCCGCCCAGCTGTCAAAAAAGAGAAAATCGAACGTAACATTTGAGGAAGCATAGGAATAGCTCTCACCGGAGTATCACCCTTTACCCTCCGAATACCCCTCAGCGTCGATGCTAACGTAAAATTAGCATAGTCTATCACCGGCTCAGAGTGCAAACGAAGAAAATAATTCAATCCGCTCAAATAATTTCGAATCGAAGAGTACTTTAGGGACCTGGCTAGCCAGGTTGCATAAATCGCCACCTGCTCATTTGAGCAAGGAATGGGTGAACGCGATGGATGGAAACCCTCTACAAACTCCAAATATTTGTTTATCTGAGACGAACGGGTCAGCATAGAGTTCTCCGAATAGTTCCGTAGTTGAAACACCTTCTGCTCATTCTCCAGCTTGTCCCATCCTGGAAAAAAAATCCAAAAGGAGCGGAAAAAATATTGGCACAACAAAAAGAGTCATTCATGATCAAATTCGATAGCCGTTCATGGCTGCCCTTTTCCCTCACCCTACTCAAAGCATCACAATATTTATTCAAGTTACTCTTAATATATATTGATTGAATAGAATAATTATTCTCCACTGACGACCAAAATAAGCGCTTAATGTAGTACATAATCTGGCTGCTCCTAGAACGCCCGGTATTAAGCGCTGTACTTACTACAGTATTGTCAGTTATAAATAACAAATTCTTATCCCGCCAATCTAGCTGCCAACGTATCATCGCGGCATAAATCGCGTACAGCTCTTGAACATTAATGTGGTCCTCACTAATCCCTTTCTCCGTGGCCACCATATGATGTCAAGCATAATCTTGCAACCTTACGGTATCCGCCTGATGGAAAGACCCAACCAGCCAATCAGATCCATACAATGCTCCGTATCCCCACTTGGAGGCATCGCTGTAGACCGACTCTATCGGAGCGAAATTCTGCAATATCTTAGCTTTGCCATTGAAGCTCCTAGCATATTCGAGCCACCAATGAAGGTCCTCCCTAATGCTTCTGTTAAGGCGAATTTTATAGTGTGATTTCTTGAGGCGAGCTAGCAAGTCATAAATTCCCCGGGAAAAAGTCCTCCCGCCCTTGATCACTTTCGAACAATGAGCAAGAAGACCCCCTACTCGCTGCAATTCTTTCTTACTAGCCTTTTTCCTGCCCTGCAATCTAAACAAAGTATCGATTGTCTTGTCCAACTTATCCTGTGGCAGAGTCAGCTCTAACTCAACACTATCAATAAATATACCTAGAAACCTAACTCTAGTTCCAGCTGCCGTCACCTTCTTATAGTTAATGAAGAATCCTATTCTGCGCAAAATCGAAATCACCTTCCACTGATTGCGCATAGCCTCAGCTTTTGAATGAGCTATCACGCAAAAATCGTCCAAATAATTGACGAGTGACTCCACGCCCTCCCTAGCGGCACACCTAACAACAGAATCAGAAATGCGCGAAAATATGTACGGACTAGACGAAAGCCCCATGCACAAATGATTATCACAATAATAACTATCTCCATGACTGACCAGTGATGGACCCAACAAGCCCTGCCTAATCCTATCCGATGGATGTATAGATACAGCACGGTACGCATCCTTGATGTCAATTGTGCATAAATAATCACCCTGTTGCAGGACGCGGACAGCATCATCGACTGAATTATAAGAAAATTTCTTAGCAACTGCATCCGTGACATTGTTTACAGAATAATCTGGCCTGCTGCAATCCACAACCACTCTTCCACCCCCATCAGACTTCGGCACTACAAAGACTCCATGGGTACAACATGGGATATCAGAGACTTCAGAGATCATATTTGCATCTAACTCCTCCTGAAATTTTTTAGTAATTAATTGCTTGTGCTCCACTGAACACCTACTTCTTCTAGTTAAGTCATATCTCAAATCACAATTGCTATTAATAACTTTGAAACCAAAAATGACCCCTGTTAACATAAACCGCCAATCAGGGTCCAACTCTCCTCGATAGAAACATTCAATGAAAACTCTGCAAGGACGAAGCTGTGACGGTACCCCTGCAATAAAATGTGTACAAGTGCAAGTACCCCTATAACAATCCATAGTAACAGGCAAACAAACAGAACTTAAATCTTCATGCACAACAGTAACAAGCAGGGAACCACCACAATTTTCAACAACAAAATCAGTTTCCCTTCCCAAACCAGAAGGAAAAGTCCAAAACAAACAATCAATAATAGTTGGTTGAAAAGTCAAAGGAATGTCATGGTCGGGGCTGCCCACATCCCCCTCCCCCACACAGTCAGTCCTTCCTCTGCCTTCCGGAATGCTTGGAATGTTCTGGGAGACCGGCAGGTCACATGGAAGGTCACATGTCACAACCCCCCCATGACCCCCCCCCCCCCACCATCCGCACAGTCTATCACCACCCGGTTCACCGGAATGTCAGGAATGTTCTGAGACACAGAGGGGTTGCATGTAACACTCCCCCCATGTACATGCCCCCCCCCCCCCCCCCCCCCCCCCCCCCCCCCCCACAACCCGGTGTGGCAGTAAATCGCAAACCCCTGGAAATTGCACACCCCGGGGTTTGCGATTTACTAGGAAATCACAAACCCCCCCTGGAAATCGCAAACCCCCCTGTGTTTTGGGACTGATTCGGGCCAAATCTATTCAATGCGACCATATTTAACAGAATTACATACTCAAATCGTGAAATTTCATTAAATTAACCCTAAATTCGAAGCGTTATTAAGGCTACCGCCGTAACGGCGGAGATATTAGCAGTAGGGTAAAATACGCCGTGATGTGTGCTGCGGCATGCAATGCTATGGGGAGCATTTATTTTTGTAAAATAAATAAAAAAACTTTCATCGAATCGATTAAAAATATCTCAATGCACGATTGAAGAGGAAGATCTGAGGTATTTAATTTAACCTAAGAGCAATTTTATCTGAAAGTATTAAAAACAGAGATAATAGTGAAAGTTGGGATATTCTGAGTGTCAGTGCCAGTGTTAGCCTTACCAGATCATGGTAAGGCTAACACTCAGAATGGGGGGTTTGCGATCTCCAGGGGGATATGCGATTTCCTAGGAAATCGCAAACCCCCCATGCCCATATATGGCATGGGGGTTTGCGATTTCCTAGGAAATCACAAGTGGGGGTTTGCGATTTACAGGGTTTGCGATTTCCTGCTACACCGGCACACCGCCGGCCACATGATGGCAAGCAACACTCAAAGAGGTTTCAGCACAATTAGAATTCAAATGATGTACATTTCTAGTGAGGCCAAAAGAATCACATGAGGCCAAATGACGCACATGCCGATTGCTTGCTATAGACGAAATCGGCCCTTTGCTCCTTCATTCTTTACACTTATATTTTGTATGGCTCTTCGAACCACACTTGGAACATTTATGCTCATATATGCATTCCTCCTCTGTCCTCGAGCAACCGTCATCCCCATTCCACTGATAACAGCAGCGAGATGGTCTTTGACTACCTCCCGCCGTTTTCCTTCCAAAACTACTTCCCGCACCGGCTTTTCGCACTTTTGCGTTCTGCGCGCCATAATGAACAGCACTCTCACCAGAATTTATTTTCGCAAAAGCCGCCATGCCAATCCTCTCTGCCGACTTCCGCACAGCCAAAGCATAGTCCACATGCGCGGAATCCCTAAAATAGTCATCCCTTGCACGCACCGCAATAAATACCACGTGCTCCAATATTGCCCTATAATCTGCCACATTTAATTCAGAAATGTCTAGGGCCCATGCACCAGTAGCAGCTAACACCTCATACCCATTCAATTTTCGCACTTCCTTTCCTGCAACAGTGTAACGCTTCAGCGCCCACTTACTGCGCCGTCTCCTGCTGGAGCTACTGTCACTCCTGCTGCGTGTTCTGAGTTGACAATGCGTGACTAAGTTAAATGGTTGTAGTACTTCGAAAAGTCCATTATGTGGAGACAGGCTGGCTTCATAAAATGACATCCAGTCGCTCCCCAGTATCCCATCTTCTGGTACGTCAACAATTAATACTGGCGAGTAAAATATCTGGTTGGCGATACCCAATGGAATATCTGTGCAACCAAATTGTGGAATCACTAGACCCGTAACAATAAGTAGTCTCACGTCAGAAACCAAATAACGTGTAGTAAGATTTAGGTTATCGAAGAATCTTTTTCCTATTTCTGACATTGCTGCCCCCGTGTCCACAAGAAAGAATCCTTTGGATCCTCTAATCTCGATTGGAATGTACCATCTTTTTCCATTAAGAGGAAAGATATTCATAGCGAACTGGTCTCGCTCACCTGTATTATGTAAGTCCAGCCTGGTTTTCTTTAATATGTAGCTCATGCACAAATCCGGTTCGTTGCTACGCCTGGTATGTGAGCACAACGACCGCATACCCGCCAAGAAAACCTGGCGGACGCAAATTGCGGTGCATAGCACATTGGTGGCATCGCCCACTGAGGAACACAAGTCACCTGAGACCTGGTGTGATAAGGGTTGGGCACCACTGAGAACAGGTGGGCCGGGAAGGTTCCCCTCATGGAGCAAAGCTGACAACACTCCCGGCGTTGCAGCTGTTTCTAATTTAAATAAGCAGCATCGGCTAAGAATTCAGGCGATATGCCTTCAATAGGCATGGCTGCGACATTTTTGCTGGGGGGCGCGATATGCGCCCTAGCCTGCGGCAGAATCTTACCGTCACGCGCGATTTGCTTACCGCTAGCCGCTAGTAGCCTAGCCAGTGTGGTAGGGTCGTGACGAGTATTATCGCGCCCCTGGCGATCACCTGCTACCATAGCTTGTTCTATGGAACGAGGTTTCTCAACGGTGGCCGAAGCCTCGGCACCTGAAACATTCAGTATCCTCTGTGACGCGTGCGCGTCCTGGAGCTGTCCTTGGAGAGGACCCTGTAGATCTGCCCTGTATATCAGGATTAAATGCTGGGGGTCTATCTACCCAGTTCCTTTTGCCAGAATGATCTGGCCTATTGTTGTAGGGTCGAGAGCCCTGACCATTGATGGCACTGATGCCTACATTACAATCGTCATATAGAGAATTATTCTCATACGACAAGGCGTCAGAGGCGGAACAATTCCCGCCATTGCGCGTTTAGTAGGGGCCATACGGGCCTTGGCTGCATAATCCCGTTACATTTGATAGATGTCTTCCATGGTATGCTTACCGGGAAACCATTGCTTAAAGATCATATCGCGTTCCTCACGGTCACGGAGACCATTGATGAACACTGATACGGTTTTGCGCGCGATTAAATCGCGCGACATTCCACAACCTTGGCCAGCTTTCCTAGCCTCTGACTCCAGCATCATCCCGTAGTATACAGAATTTGATGAGTCTGAAGGACGTTGGAATCTCTTCTCAAAGAGCTCCCACTTGGATAAGGGGTCCATCCTTTTAAACTGCCACGCTAGTGCTTCCACTAACTCATCTAAGGTGGCGCATCTATCTTGCTCCCACCTATCTACCGCGAGTTGGCCAGGGCCATCTTGTAAAAAATGCAAAAGGCGCGTCAGAGCAGTGGTCTCGTTCCACCGATTAACTGACATGGCCTTGCTGAATTTTTCCCACCATGCCTCCCAGTCTTGGTTGATACCGTCGAATGGGGGGACTTCCACAGCTCGAACCCTAGCCGGTTGATACTGCTCGTGGACGCTTATATTACGGTCACGTAGATATAGCGACCGATTGACAGCCGAGGCGCCGATACCTGGATTAATATTGGATGCTTCCATTACAGCCCGGCGAATAGCTGGGTTATTCTTGATGAGAGCCTGTTCTGCAACCGTAAAACAGTGCGCAGCAAAGGAGTCGACACCCGTGACTTCCTCTTGGGTGCCATATTGGGCACCAGGCGCGGCCGGCTGCCCAGCCTGCGCTGTAGTGATAGGGGCAATCCCCTTAGACGCGATTGGCGCGGCCACTTGCTGAGTGGACATGCCCGTCCCACGGGCGTCGTGAGTCCGCCACTCGGCTAATGCTTGCCATTGTGCGTGCAACTCATTTTCGCGCGCAAGGATTTTCCTTTCGCGCTCTTCCAGCTTTGCTAGCTGGTCACACTGACCAGCATATTGCGCGACAGGGCCCATATAGGCTAAATCCCTTACAGGAGGTGGTAGAGACAGGGTCGGGGTAGCAACCGTCTTTTCTCTCGGAAGGAAAGAAAAGAGGCTGCCCTCTTCACGAGTGACCCTAAGCGCTTTTTGCGCCCCTTCAGCAACATCAGGATTTTGCGCGTGCGCATTTAACGGGGCCGGTACCGCCAACGAGGGTACGGTCTTGCCAGCTGGAGCTGGGTCGACCGTTGCAGATTGGGGGAATGCCCCATCAGGCCGGACTGGGTCCGCCGTAAACTGGAAGGGTGAGACCCCGGTACTACGGACACTGTCCGATTCAACTGATACACCATCCAATATGCCTACAAGTTAATAGTATTGTCGTGGGGGTGATGAAAATGGGAAATACTGCGCCTAGAGCGGGACTCGAACCCACATCTCTTTGCATTCCAGGCCAGTGTGCTAACCATTACACCACCTAGGCTCCCTGATATCAATACACTCCCCACGCCTACCTGTCTATGTGGTTACTTGCCTGAGAGGTCAGTGCAGACCACTACAGTATTATGTACCTATATATATATGCATATATATATTATGTACCTATATATATATATATATACATATATATATATATATATATATTTTACCTTGGTACTAAGCCTACGGCTACTCGAGGTCGAGGGAGAAGGAAGCAACATCTGGTTTCACCAATTAGCATATTCCGCTTAAGACGAAAATACGCTTAAGCGTTTCACCAGTTTTTTACAAAGGATTAACGATTTCTAACGTGAGTACCGGCACAAGGATTTTATATCTTGTGTATTAAGGTTCGAGACACATGTTGTGAGATTTGTAGGATGTTGACATGTATTTAGAGAGTTACGAACCTTTTTTGGTCGGTGCTGTAAATATCGTATCATCACGTTTATTTTTTCCGCCCGTTGCCGAACAGAGAGACAGGTTGGCTGGCGCCATTTCGTCGCTTAGTTGTTAGATTGCCGCCCGTTGCCGAACGGAGAGACAGGTTGGCTGGAGCCATTTCGTCGCTAGATAGTTTTTTCTTGTGGTGTACCTCCGAGTTTCATAATATTTTCTCCAATTCGTCGGCGTAGTAGCCACGGGCGGGAGAAGTGTATGATACAGAGAGTGTGGGCGGATACCTACACTGGTTCCGCCCCCGCGTTTGGTTCGCCTGGGATTTCCAAGGCGATATACGTTTGACTGAATTGTAGCTTACACACCCGGTTTAAAACGGTATAAATACGTCTTTAAACCCTTCCTGCCTGCTTGAGGTGCGTGTAGACGTTTAGTAGCGTGTTTTGTACGTGGTTGCGTTTGAGTACGTAGTAATCCATTAATTTGGTTGCAGACTACTCACGATGGCGGCGCGACGGAGTAGCGCCGGTGTGCCACACGCAGGCAGCGGTGATGACGTAACCCCGGTTAAGTCACCGATTGCAGGGATCTCCAATGGGGATTCGCCCGAGGCGGGGCCGTCTGCAGGGCTCTCCACATCGGAGGAGCGAGTGATGCAGATGATTCAGCAGCAGTTGCTGCAGCTCATTCCCCAGGCAGGGTCTGGTGCTACTAGTAGCCAGGCTCTTGCGGAGGCAGAGGAGTCGGACTGGGAGGATGACTCGGGGCCGCAGGATACTAATGATACGGATAATTCTACGACCACAGATTCGGAGTCGGATACGGAGAGAACAAGGAAATATGTACGTATAGCAGATAAGGTTATGAAGAAGATCAGGATGGAAAAGAAAAGGAAGATGAATACCTTCTCGCTGATGCGCAAGAATTTGCGTGGTCATTTTCACGCTTTCAAACCGGCGGAGACCATCGCGAAACTCGCAGAGCAGTACACGGGTATCAAGGGGATATCGGAGGCAACTTGCAAAGAAATGGACGCTGAGGTTCAAATGAGCGAGGAACGTAAGAAGTTCGAGAACTGTCTACATACGGTCCATAAGGGCGTGTTGGTGGCTTTGTCTGCTGTTATCCCTATTGCTAATAGGATGCTGACGGACAATAAGTTTACGTCGTTGTGCACTGACATGAATGCAAGTATTGCAGCCCTGACGGCGACTAGCAATTTTTTGTCCTATCGGCGGTTTGAGAACGTTTTCAAAGCGGTCACCACGGATGCGGGCAAGGAGGTGGCCAGGTCGAAGAAGGTCGTGGATAATGACGGCAAAGAGTTCACGCTCTTCCTTGCCCCTAAGCCCATTAAGGGTAAGCCTTTGGACAAAACAAAAATGTTTGGCGGCCAGTTACAGTACTTGTTCAGGCAAGTGGAAACGGCGGCAAAACAGTCCAAACATCTGGACGGGAAGAAGAACGACAATCTGGCTAAGTACAAGAAAGGGAGGTCGGATTTTCGGTTCCGACGGACCGGACAACGAGGCAACCGGTTCGGGAACGGGAATCATGGCTTCCAGTCGAGGGGCCGGAGTCAGCGCAACAAGTTCGGCTGGAACGACAACAACCGGCCGTTCAGGAAGGACAATCAGCCTCAGAAGCCGTTCCACAAGCCAGCCAACAAGTAGATTGTTCAATGCAAACAAATGTAAGCCCTTTTAAGGCGGGCAATGTGTCCAACCATTTGGGTGATTGGCAAGGGCTAACACAGGATATTGTGGTGCTTGATATTGCGCAGGGTGTCTTGATCCCGTTTATTGAAACTCCAGTCCAGAGTAAGGTGCCGTTTCCTTACCGTCTGTCTCCAGACGAGCGAATGGCTTTAAATGAGAAAGTCGTGAATTTTCGCTCCAGGGGCATTATAGAGTCAGCTCAGCATATAGACGGAGAATATATTTCTAACATTTTTTCTCGCCCCAAACCGAATGGGGATTTGAGGATGATTCTGGACTTAACAACATTGAACGATTGGGTTCAGTATAAACATTTTAAAATGTTCTCTTTGGAAACAGCCAGGGATCTGGTTTCTCCAGGCTCTTGGTTAGCCAGTGTAGATTTGAAAGATGCTTATTACACGGTTCCGATTAATGAATTTCACAGGAAATATTTGAGGTTTAATTGGCAAGGTCAACTTTACCAGTTCACTTGTTTGCCCAATGGTTTAGCCTGCGCCCCGCGTTTGTTTACAAAATTGCTTAAACCGGTGTTTGCGAAAATGGCTAGTTTAGGACATGTTATGTTCCCGTACATTGATGATTCGTTTATTGTGGCTCAAGCGCAAGTTGATTGCCAGTTGGCGGTATACGATTTATGTCGAACCTTAATGCGGTTAGGGTTTTACATCAACGTTACAAAGTCGGTACTGTTCCCCACAAAACGTTTAACATTTTTGGGTTTTGTTATTGATACTCAACAAATGACTGTGTCTCTAACCCCGGATAAGATAGACAAGTTTATTAATACGGCTTGTCAATTGAGACAGCTTAAAAGACCTAAGATAAGACAGGTAGTGGTCCTTATTGGCCTGATGGTGGCTTATGCACCGGCCGTCATTTATGGCAATGCACACATAAAGTCCCTGGAGATAGATAAAAACTACGCTTTAGCGAAAGCTAAAGGTAAGTTTGAGTCACTTATGACCATCTCCAAGGAAGGGCATGGAAATGTTCAATGGTGGTTGGAACACATTGTTAGCTCAGTCAATCCCATTAGGATGGGGGAACCGAACACTGTAGTGACTACCGATGCGTCTTTAGAAGGATGGGGTGCCCATAGGGACCAGGTAGCGACAGGGGGCCGTTGGTTGTTGGAGGAGATGGATGATCACATCAATGTTTTGGAATTAAGGGCTATCTTTTTGGGTTTAAAGAGCTTAGTAAAGGTGCCCAGATTTAATGTTCAAATCCTCACGGATAATACAACGGCTATGGCCTACATTCGTAACATGGGGGGGCACAAAGTCAAGGAATTGTAATAAGTTAGCTAAGCAGATTTGGGACTGGGCAGAACGGCAGGAAGTTTGGCTTACAGGCTGCTCACATCCCAGGTTCACAGAACATGTTAGCTGACACTAAAAGCCGCCATTTTCATGATCATTTGGAATGGGCGTTAAATGATGAAATTTTTTACACAATTTGCAATAAATGGGGGCTCCCTGATGTTGACCTGTTTGCGTCGAGGCGGAACAGGAAAGTGGAGAAATATGTGGCCTGGCATCCTGAGCCGGAGGCGTGGCATGTGGATGCGTTCTCTTTGACTTGGACTAATGAATTTTATTATGTCTTTCCACCATTCAGCCTGATCTCCAGGGTAGCCAGGAAGATCAGACAGGACAAGGCACGGGCGGTCCTCGTAGTACCAGAATGGAACACTCAGCCATGGCGAGCAATGGTGGAGTGGGGAACGAGGGGCGCTTTAAGATTCCCCAGACGCCGTCTGAATCTGTTACACCAAGGAAAAGTTACACAGGACGGGGACGTATCAACAACACCCCTATGGCATTCCTTTTCTGAGTAGATATCTTCAAAAATATGGTTTAGACAAAATTACACAAGATAGGTTGTTGTCTCATGCTTGGAGGCCAGGTACGGTAAAGTTGTATGCCACGTATTTAAAGAAATGGGGTTTGTATTGTTTGTTGCATAAGGTTAAACCTATGGCCCCGTCAATTGCTCAAGTAGCACGGTTTTTGCGCATGATGGAGGATGATGGCTCAGGTTATGGAGCTATCAACACGGCCAGATGTGCTTTGTCGGTCGTGTTACCTAGGATCGATGGCCAAACGATAGGAAAACATGAGGTTATTCGTTGGGTGATCAGATCCATTTATGAAAGGAACCCCCCAAAACCGAGGTATAATCGGTTCTGGGATGTTTCTTTAGTGTTTACGCTGTTCCAAGGGTGGCCCAGGAACAGGCATTTATCGATTAAACAGTTAGGCTACAAATTGGCCGTTCTTTTACTGTTAGTTACCGGCCATAGAGGCCAAACAATTGTTGCCCTTTCGTTACAGGGTTTGGATATTGATGACAATGAAGCAACGTTTGAGTTGAGTACATTATTAAAATCCAACCGTACGGGAGATCAGCTCTCGTCGGTGCATCTTACGGCGTTTCCGAAGGATAAGAAGTTGTGTGTAGTCTCAGCCATTAGGGCTTATGTATCCAGGACGAACGAGGTCAGGAATTCTACACAGTTGTTAATTAGTTTCATTAAGCCACATAAGGCGATTTCTAGGGACACGCTAGCAAGGTGGACGATTACAGTACTTAAGGCAGCGGGAGTGGATACGAAACGCTACGCCTCTCATTCCACACGAGGAGCCATGGCTTCTAAAGCAAGACTGTTAGGGATCTCGGTTAAGAGGATCCTGTCACATGCCGGTTGGAAGACGGCAACGTCGTTTGCAAAACATTACAACAAACGAATAGAGAAACCAAGTCGGGTGGCTACCCGGCTTCTAACCAACTGACAAGATGGGTGATATTAAAACATTTTTCTATGAATTGACCTTGAGACATTATATGTTCATCAGATGGTTGAGGATAGAAATGAGGTTACGTGAAGGTCTCCCTCGACCTCGAGTAGCCGTAGGCTTAGTACCGAGGTAAAATAGTATAGTTATACGAGTCTTACCTGGTACAGATGATGGATAACTCTTGATTTACCGAGGTACAAGCCTCGGATAGTCGTGGGCTAGGGCCCGCCCACCACTCCCTACCACGACTATTCGACTCGCTTGTGCCAAACGGAGACATTAGATTTCCATCATTGAGCTCATTTCTATCCTGAATAATTAGGTGAAGATTGGTGAAACCGGATGTTGCTTCCTTCTCCCTAGCCCACGACTATCCGAGGCTTGTACCTCGGTAAAACAAGAGTTATCCATCATCTGTACCAGGTAAGACTCGTATAACTATACTATATGTATATATATATATATATATATATATATATATATATATATATATATATATATATATATATATATAATATATATATATATATATATATAGGTACATAATATATATACGCATAATATATATATGCATATATATATATGCATATATATATTATGTACCTATATATATATATATATACATATATATATATATGTATATATATAGGTACATAATATATATATGCATATATATAGGTACATAACACTATTACATTTATTAACAGCAATATATGTATGCACATTATATAACTTTTAACTTGTCGTTTATATTGATGTTATTTGTTCAATTGTTTAGATCTATGTGTTAGTTAGCTATTAGTATTACCAGTCTGCAATGATTCATCTGGGTTTACACGCTGGAAGATCACCACCGAGCGGAGTGCTGGCCAAATCCACCTTAGTTACCATATACAATGTTTAAAGGTGAACAGTCCGATGAAAGCGTGAACATTTCAAACCCAAAACACTTACTTAGATTTGATCCTATATATCTACCTCAGATACTGGTTCACTTATTAGGTATGTGTTGCTGCAACGAATGGCCACACTAAGTCAATTCAATAGAAGCTGTTACTGCTGAAACCGTTGGGGTCAGAAAATGAATTTGGCATGTTTACATTTCAAATATCTTGTAAGCTAGTCACTTTAAAGCAAATTTACTTCAAATTAAAATAAGGTAGACTATAATGATCAACCTATGTTTATCTACAAAAAAAAACAAAGAACAAAAAACAGACGGAAACTCAAAACCATCGGACTATGATTATGTCTATGAAACTTTGAATAACAATCAACGATTGTGTGTACAATGGTATAATTTGCTAATTAAAGGAAAAAGCTATTTGCATGTTTTTTTTTTGTTTAAGCTTGGGATGGAGTGGTCAATGCTATTCAAACCAATTTATTTTATTTTATTCAAAATCAAAACATCTACCTTCGATACTAGTCATCGAATTTCAAAATAACAACAAACACGCACATGGGAATTAAATAAATATAAACATGCGTAATAGAAAATAGGGTCAAACCAAATATATTGAGAAGATAACGAGATATATATAAAACGACTGAGTACTTATAATTAGTATTACATGTGTCAGTTTGTATATTGGCCAATGCTGTATCGGTACAATCGAATGTATTATTATTGGTTATTATTGTCAAATCGCTGGTCTCTGTGCGCGAAACTCTGCACGCGACTGCAGCGCCAACTTCCCCCTGGTGGGTTTGCCGCCCACTTATTCACTTGTGGCCATGATTTAAACGGGGTGTTTTTCTTTTGTTCAAGTGTTTTCATTCCTCTGAATAACATGTTGTCAGTGCTAATACACTGATCTTCCAGCCCTAATGACAATTTCCAATACACAGTAAACTAATCTACAACAATCTATAGACAATTACAAGACAATAAGCAAAACATCAATATGAATGACAGGTAAAGAACAAAATAAGAGAAAATAATAAACATATGGGGAGGTAGATAAAAGATTCACCTGTACTTCCAGTACAGGGGTGAATGACAACGTAGTGTAAATATGGGCGAAAATAGCTTTAGTATGGAACAGGAAGTAGAATGCCTGCCTCCAGTATCAAATGGATACTTATATCTGCACAGAGTTGGTGAAATGGGAGAGAATGCAAAAAGACAAGATGGCGGCCATAGAACGCCGTCGATTTCACTTTTAAATTGCATTAAAGTATATGTTTTATTATATTTTCCAACTCAAAAGTAGCGGATAAATATGAAGACATACATCCCAGATAGCACACAGCCGTCGGCCCAACGGCGGCCGCTCTGGCGGCCCGACGGTGGAAACCGCCGTCGGGCCGACGTTGTTTTGTCTAACCTCCCGCCGTCGGGGCGACGACAGCTGCCGCCATCGCCCCGACGGCGGAAACCGCCGATGAGCCGACGGCGACAAACGCCGTCGGGGCGACGGCGACAAACGCCGTCGGGCCGACGTTGTTTTGTCCAACCTTCCGCCGTCGACACGACGGTGGCTGCCGCCGTCGACTCGACGGTGGCTGCCGCCATCGCACCGACGGCGGAAACCGCTGACAAGCCGACGAGAACGACGAGAAGACACTGTCACTCTAGTGTCAATACGAACAGGTGTAAACATATTAGTTTTATTCAAAATTAATAGAAATCGAGAACCTTAACCTTATAAATTTAATATAGTCTGTACGTATTGACACTATATTGACAGTGTCTTCTCGGAAAAAACCAAGATGGCGGTTCTTGGTCAACCTTCCGTACATGGTAATTCAAATCGTATTAACACGAATAATTCCATTAATACATCCTAATAAATTACAAAACTTTTACAAAATAATCTACACATATTAATAAACAAAGCTGTAAAATAATTCCTTAAAATTCCTCCGATTTCTGGAGTTATTTGTAGAAAAAGAACGCTGCTCAACGATCGCACATGTTCCGGTGGCGATTCGAAGTAAACAAACCGTATCGGAAAATTCAAATCGTATTAACACAAATAATTCCATTAATACTTCGTAATAAATTACAAAACTTTTACAAAATAATCTAAACATATTAATAAACATACCTGTTAAATAATTCCTTAAAATTCCTGGTATTTCTGGAGTTATTGGTAGAAAAAGAACACTGATCAACGATCGCATGTGTTCCGCGGGCGACTCGAGCCGGAATCCAAATTTAAAGAACTGCGCATGCGCGGCCCACCACCGTCGGCTCGACGGTGGCTCGACGGTGGACCAAGTGTGGAAAATGAATGCAAACCTGCGGCGGCCCACCACCGTCGGCTCGACTGTGGCTCGACGGTGGCTCAAATCAGGAAATGTGGAAAATGAATGCAAACCTGCGGCGGCCCACCACCGTCGGCTCGACGGTGGCTCGACGGTGGCTCAAAAGTGGAAAGGGATTGATACCCAACGTCGGAAATCCACCGGCGGCCCGACAGTGGACCAAGTGTGGAAAATGAATGCAAACCTGCGGCGGCCCACCACTGTTGGGCCGACGGTGGCCCGACGGTGGCTCGAATGCGGAAAGGGATTGATTCCCAACATCGGAAATCCACCGGCGGCCCGACGGCGGCCCGACGGTGGAAAGTCGATCGCGACGGTGCGACCAATAGCCGACGTCGGCTCGACGGCTGTGTGCTATCTGGGATAAAGAATATATTGTGCTTCTTAAATTAAGAATTTACCAGCTCAGTTAATTTCCCGAGCATGTCGAAATTCTTCGCCAGTTTATCTAATGGGTTGGATTTCACCCCTGTACTGGAAGTATGGGGTGAATCTTTTATCTAATGGAGAGGTAACTAGTATGGTAAGCGTTAGTAGGAGGGGGAGGGGGAATAACTGATTATCTTTCTGGTGGTGACATTGGCTTGTCGTCTCTTGTCGTCACTCTTTATTATGTAGCCAAACTTTATATATATGGGTTGTTCTCTGAAGCTGGGTACCACATGTTTGGTGTCCATGTTACGATGGACATAATTAATTCTTTCTTTTTTTTAAAAGCAAGTCAAATAAGTAATGTCACCACTGTATTATTTAATTTATTCCGTGAAATGCATCAAAAGTATATTCATATGATTCTGTGCTAAAATGAAAATGCGAAAAGTTACATATTTACAGATTTACATCAAAACTAACACCTTTTTTCCAACTTTGTTTCAACCTTTTTCTTGTGAGACATAACTTTGTTTGCTGAATATTGTTTGAATGTGTTTTGTATGCTAAAATGATGTTCTGGATGTGTGTTTAATTTCCATGTTACATGGGATATTTTAATGTAGTCCTAATTTGCATAAGATCAAAATCAAAAAGTGAAATAGCTTTTTTTTCAACTCTGATATATGCACAACATGTAAACTTTCATATAAACATGGATTCTTATATTATTTGGAATGTTTTTTGCTATTATTTGAAAGGTTTTCACTTTGGGTTTCCATGTCACACTTTAGAGCCCAGTTTTAGAGAATGATCCATATATATATATATATTTTACCTCGGTATACAGCCTCAGGCTAGCTTCAGGCTAGGGAGAGGGAAGCACATCCGGTCCAGCAATTAGCATAAACAACTCACGACCGGAGGACGCTCGTGGAGTTGCTCCAGTAGGATTTATCTACAACAAGTCAAATAACCGTAAGTAGTGATAACAACTTTGGTTGAGCTTGTTTATGTGATGCATTATAGCATCTAGATTTGAAAGTTCAGAACTTTTGTACGTCCAGTTTGGACTAGATTAGCATTTTTAAAATCGATACGGATAGAACAAAGGATTGCTTTGTGCATATCGAAACCATGGTTCTATCAACCCGCTTTGATTCGGGTAGAGATGTTGGCACGGTCACATCTCCTGTGGGGATTCTCTCGGACCCTAATAGAGGGTGTTGTTGCGGATGATCCTGGGTTTCTTTTATAGATTCCCCTTTTCAATAAGGCGTTTCTCTGAGTTTCGTAACATTTTCTCCAACTTGCTAGCTCAGAAGCCGCAGGAGGGAGAAGTGTACGCGACAGAGAGATGGGAGGTCCCAGAGGCCTACCCCACGTTTCGATACCTAAAAACCTACGACAATACTTAGCTTATCACGCCTGTACTGAGAACGGTGTAAATACGTTACTCAATACCACATTGATCCTCAACCCAGGTTAACCTGGCGTCACTTCGGTGTTCAGTTGAGTTGATTCAGGTTTAATAAGTACCCTTTTTTGGTTACAGAATACCGATGGCTGCTGCGGAGGGGCGCGTGCCTACCGGCTACGATTCATCGCTGGGGCTGACAGCTCCCCCGTCGCCACAGCCTGGAGCTGATGTGCTCTCGGACCGGGATAGTGATGACGGTGCCGGTTATCCGGCAGACCTAACGGATGAGGTCAACCGGCTGGTCGAGCAAAAGATGAGACAACTTCAAGCCAGTAGCCTCATTGACACGACTCGGCAGCTTCCACCCTTTGATTCGGATTGGGAGGATGTTTCGGATTTCGAAGAGATAGATTCCGCTGTGGAGATCCCTGCCCAAAGTAAGACAAAGAAGCGGAAGAGGGCGGTGAGCTCGTCAGGTGACGAGTTCACCAAAGCAAATAAAGGGAAGAAGGCTAAGAAGCCCAAGAAGAAGAGCAAGAAAAAGAAGAGAAAACACTCATCTTCTGACTCTTCATCAGACTCGTCTAGTACCGAGTCTGATTCTGAGATCGAGAGAGCCGGTCTCTATGCAAAAATCAGAGGTATGGTGTGGAAGCGCTGCCAACTGGAAAAGGCAAAGAAAATCAAAACCACCACCATGATGCGCGAAACGATCAAGGGCCATTTTAACACGTTTAAACCAGCAGAAATAATCAACAAACTCACGGAGCAGATTACGGGGATTAAAGGAATCCCCGACACGGTGGTAAAGGAGATGGACTCGGGGGTTCATCTAAGTGAGGAAAAGAAGAGATTTGAAGCTGCTCTCTTTACAGTGCAAAAGGCAGTGCTAGGAGCACTAACGTCTGTCGCCCCTGTCGCGAATAGGATGCAGACAGAGAACAAGTTCTCTTCACTGGCAAGAGGAATGGACAAAAGCATTGCGTTGCTCACCGCTGTCAGTAACTTTTTGAGTTACAGACGATACGAGAACGTCTATAAAGTAGTCATCACACATGCCGGGAAAGAGATGGCCCGTTCTAAGAAGGTGACAGACAATGACGGGAAGGAGTACACCCTCTTCCTTCCACCAAAACCGATAAAAGGGAAACCGTTAGACAAGTCGAAGATGTTTGGCAGCCAGCTCCCCTACCTATTTAAGGAAGTGGAGGCGGAAACAAAAAGTGGGAAGAACATGGAAGCTACCCGGAGGTCGGAAAATACCTCCAGATTCCGCAGACCGCGAGGGGATTTTCGGATCCGTCGCGGTACCAGGGCTGGCAGATCCGGCCACTCCTACGGTTATCTGCCACGAGGCAGGGGTCGGGGCGACCGTCAAGGCTAGAAACCGCCCGTTCCGCAAAGAGTTTGCACCAAAGCAGCTCTTCCCGTGCCCAGACAGCAAATGAACACTGCTACACAAACATCAGTGGTAGCAGAGATGGTGGCAGAAGGGACACAAACGGATGTAAGACAATTTTATGCTGGCAACATTTCTAATTGTTTATCGGAATGGCTTAAAATTACTAACGATAACAATATTTTGGACATAGTAACAGGAGTTAAAATCCCATTTATTGAATTACCAGTGCAATATCGAGTTCCTTTTCCATATAAGTTTGATGCATTAGAAAAGCAAGCATTATCTACTCAAGTTTCGTTGTTTGAATCGAAAGGCATTATAGAGGAAGTGCTTCACACTCCAGGAGAATTTATTTCTAATATTTTTTCCAGACCTAAGCCTAATGGGGATATTAGAATGATTTTGGATTTGACTAAGTTAAATGAATTAGTAGAATATCAACATTTTAAAATGTTTTCTCTAGACACTGCCAGGGATTTGGTTACGCCTGATGCTTGGATGGTCAGTGTAGATTTACAGGACGCATATTATACGGTCCCTATTTGTGCGGAACACCGCAAATTCCTAAGATTTATTTGGGACAATAAACTTTTCCAGTTCACATGTATGCCAAATGGTTTTTATCGTGCGCACCACGTCTTTTTACGAAATTGCATAAACCGTTTTTTTCAGCTATGGCTAAGAAGGGTCACACCATGTTCCCATACATAGACGACTCATTTGTTGTTTCACAGTCATTTGATGACTGTCAGGATGCTGTCAAAGATTTATGTAAAATTTTAACAAAGTTGGGATTTTATATTCATGAGAAGAAGTCGGTTTTCTTACCGACAACCAAACTCAAATGTTTGGGTTTTATTATCAACACTCGATTAATGACGGTTTCACTCCCTGAGAACAAACTAGTAAAGTTTCTCGATACAGCGACCCGCTTGGTCGGGTTAAATAGGCCAAAGATGAGGCAGATCGCCGTGCTAGTCGGTATACTGATATCGTATGCCCCGGCTATTCTATATGGTAAGGCACACATTAAATCTTTGGAAATAGATAAGAATTTGGCGTTGGCTTGCACAAAAGGAAATTTCGAACGGAAACTGTTTATTTCGGAAGACGGGATGGACGATATTAATTGGTGGTTCAAAAATATTCAGAATTCTCCTAACCCTATTCGAATGGGTGAACCCAACACGGTGGTGACCACCGACGCATCGCTAGAAGGTTGGGGAGCGCATTGTAATGAGGTCGCAACAGGAGGCAGATGGTTACAAAATGAGATTTCGGACCATATTCCAATTTTGGAATTGAGAGCCATTTATTTAGGACTAGCAAGCCTCGTTAAAATACCACGAAAAGATGTTTGAATACTAACTGACAATACGACCGCAATGGCATATGTCAGAAACATGGGAGGGACAAAGTCCAAGCCATGTAATGAGGTAGCAAAGAAGATTTGGGAATGGGCGCAGCTAAACCATGTTTGGCTGACTGTGGCACACATCCCAGGCATTCAAAATATGCTAGCTGACCAAAAGAGTAGACATTTCCATGATCATTTAGAATGGGCCCTTAATCCAAACATTTTTGAGATAGTTTGTTGGAAATGGGGCCGACCTGAGGTCGATTTATTTGCATCCCGTAATAATTTCAAAATTAACAAATATGTTTCATGGCATCCAGAACCAAACGCCTGGCAGATTGATGCGTTTTCTCTGAGTTGGGGAAATAAATTTTACTATATTTTCCCTCCATTCAGCATGATCAGCCGAGTGGCCAGAAAGATAAAGATGGAGAAAGCACACGCAATATTAATCGTTCCTGACTGGGACACACAACCTTGGCTACCGGGCATAGTGGCAACAGCCACAGATTGCCTGCGATTCCGAAGATCGCTGGGAAATCTGGCACATCAAGGCCCCCTAAAACAACGCGGGGACGTGTCAACGACACCGTTGCTGGCATTCCTTTTTTAAATAAATATTTGGAACAATTTGGTTTAGACAAAATTACATAGCAAAGAATAGTTTCACATGCATGGCGAAAAGGCACAGTAAAAATGTATACAACTTATTTAAGAAAGTGGGGCGTTCATTGCCTTATTAAGAAAGTCAAACCTATGAACCCGACCATTTCCCAGGTCGGAAGATTCTTGCGTATGTTAGAAGATGAAGGTTTAGGGTTTGGAGCAATTAATGCTGCTAGGTGTGCTTTGTTGGTTGTCCTTCCAAGGATAAATGGCCAAACTATAGGGAAACATCAAGTTATCCACTGGATTCTCAGATCAATATATGAAAGAAATCCACCCAAACCAAAATATAGTCGGTTTTGGGATGTGTCTGTAGTATTTGAACTATTTAAACAATGGCCACATAACAGACATTAAGATATTAAAAAGTTAGGATTTAAACTAGCGTTGCTCTTATTATTAGTAACAGGACATAGAGGACAAACTATTGTTGCCCTGTCACTGGATGGCCTAGAAATAGATAAGAAAGAAGCCACGTTTGACTTGACACAGTTATTAATGTCAAACAGATTAGGAGATCCCCTGTCTACAATTAATGTAACAAGTTTTACAGAGGACCCAAAATTATGTGTAGTTTCAGCCATTAGGGCATATATATCCAAGGCGAAGGACTTAAGAACGTCAAAGCAACTTTTAGTCAGCTTTATTAAGCCACACAAGGGCATTTCGCGAGATACGCTTGCACGATGGACAATTACAGTGTTAAAATTGGCAGGCATCGATACGGACAAATATGCGTCCCACTCGACGCGAGGTGCTATGGTGTCAAAGGCACGTCTGCTTGGAATTTCCGTTAAACGGATCTTAGCCCATGCAGGGTGGAAAACTGCACGATCGTTTGCAAGACATTATAACAAACGGTTGGAAAAGTCGAGCACTGTTGCCCGACGGTTACTGAAAGACTAGATCTACAAGAGGTGAGAATACACTTTCCTGTCTCCAAAAATCTTGTCGATTAATGAGTCCCAATGTACATTAAATTGTTATTGAATAAGTTAACAAGATATACAGGATAAATGATTTTACGTAAACGTCTCCCTAGCCTGAGGCTAGCCTGAGGCTGTATACCAAGGTAAAATAGATTAGTTAGACGAATCTTACCTTGGTATAGATGATGGATAACTGTTGTTTTACCGAGGTATTAGCCTCGGATAGACATGGGCTAGGGTCCGCCCACCACACCCTTCCACGTCTATTCGGTTGGTTTATACCAAGGAAACTTTACAGTTCGATTATCATTATCATTATTATTCGTATTATTGTTTGTTTAGATCATTTATCCTGAATAAGTAGGTAAAAATTGCTGGACTGGATGTGCTTCCCTCTCCCTAGCCCACATCTATCCGAGGCTTATACCTCGGTAAAACAACAGTTATCCATCATCTATACCAAGGTAAGATTCGTCTAACTAATCTATATATATATTTATATATATATTTATATATATATACACACATACATACATGTGCTCTATAATCTATTATGGGAATATAAACAAGGACACTATCTTCAGTACCCTATGTAATAATATATATTCACTGTATCCTATCTATAGCCGTGTTCACACGGGCGATGTAAATCGATTCGTAGAAAGCGACTTGTATAGTTCGCATCACATTTCTCGTGTGAACGGACGTCTGAGGCGGATTAGGGCTGAATCGACTCACGTGATGCGCATACTGTAGACCACCTCTCGAGGTAGTTTACGTGAGGCGATTTCTGTGATGCGGATAATTTTGCCCGTGTGGACACACTGAGGCCGATTAAGGACGTGACACGCATGCGCAGTCGAGAGCTTACTTTGTTGACTTTCCGGTCGATCAAAAGCGCATATTATATAATTTGGTCTATGAAACCGCTAGCTGTGCACAGATATTTTTTTCATCATTTATTTTTAGGGTTTCACTGCCCAGCAGAAGTTTTGACCGTTCCAAACCAATACGATTAATTAAATACATATGTAGGTCGAATCCACTCTCTCGCAGTGACGTCGACTTGCTCATGCGCAGATATCGACTTCCGGCCCAAGTACTGCCCGTGTGAACGGGCCGCTAATTCGACTCACCTGATTCGATTTGTGTGATTCGCCTCACATTTTGTCCGTGTGAACACGGCTTAACTGACCCTGTGTAATACAAGTATTGGCCACACTGGCGCCACCTGTGAGGGGCTCTAAGCACTGTATGCCAGCTGCGCCTGGCCGTTATCGCCTATAGACCTATTTCATATGACGTCAGCATGGGTATCTAGGTCAGTGCGCGCGCTGCTTGGCTGCAGGACGACACTGTCACTCCCCCAACTCAATGGCTATGAGCAATCTTCATACAACAAAAGTGAAATATCTCTTAAACTACACCACCTAGAAACAAACCGCTTGAAACACATATAGAAAACATATTCAACGAATAGATTATATTAAATTTATAAGGCTATGGTTCTGCATTTCTATTAATTTTGAATAAAATAAACATTTTGCACTGCGCATACCGGCAAACTCAATACATTGTCAATAGCCGTGAGCAATCTTCATATAGAAAAAGTGAAATATCTCTAAACATACACCACTTAGATACAAACTGTTTGGAACTCATATAGAAAATATATTCAACAAACAGATTATATTAAATTTATACGGTCAGGGTTCTGAATTTCTATAAATTTTGAATAAAATTGACATTGAGAACTGCGCGTATCGGCAAACTCAATGAATCAATGCATTGTCAATGCCCGCCCATGAGCAATCTCCATATAGAAGAAATGAAATATCTCTAAAAATACACCACTTAGATACAATCCGGTTGGAACACATATAGAAAACATATTAAACAAACAGATTATATTAAATTTAATAGGTTAGGGTTCTGAATTTCTATTAATTTTGAATAATATTGATGCTTTGAACTACGTGTATCGGCAAACTCAATGAATCAAGGCATTGTCAATGGCCCTGAGCAATGTTCATATAGAAAAAGTGAAATATCTGTAAAAATACACCACTTAGATACAACCCGTTTGGAACTCATATAGAAAATATATTCAACAAACAGATTATATTAAATTTATATGGTTCGGGTTCTGAATTTCTATTAATTTTGAATAAAATTGATGTTTGAACTGCGCGTATCGGCAAACTCAATGAATCAATGCATTGTCAATGGCCGTGAGCAATCTTCATATAGAAAAAGTGAAATATCTCTAAAAATACACCACTTAGATAAAAACCGTTTGGAACTCATATAGAAAATATATTCAAAGAACAGATTATAATAAATCTATAAGGTTAGGCTTCTGCATTTCTATTAATTTTGAATAAAACTGACGTTTTGCACTGCGCGTATCGGCAAACTCAATGGCAGTGTGCCTTCGTTCTGCAGCCAAGCTGCGCGCGCATACTCGATGTTGGTAAACATTGAAATAGGTCCATAGACCCGTATGTATATCGAGAGAGAGAGAGAGAGAGAGAGCGAGAGAGAAGAAAGGAACCCGAATGGATGAAAAGTAAAGTGATCTCATTATATCAAAATTAAATTTTTTTAAATTTATTACCCCAAAAATTAAAAATTAAACACAAAGCAATAGTCTACATCACGGTTCCACCGGTGCCGTGCATTGTGGGAAGGGTCAGAGCAAAACAACCCCCCCAAAAGCACATGGCACATGCTAATACACTGGGTGCAGCTATGAAATGTGCTAGTTTCAGCTCATCTCGGCTCTTGTTTGAAACATAGAATACTAACTAAAAAAATATATATAATAAATTAAGATATTAATCTTTTATCCAGCATTGCATTTACATCAATATAATCAGCACATCTTATGCCATGTGCATTTAGATTTAGAAAGATCTAGGCACTCAGACTAGTGTTAGAGGCATAGCCAGAGTACTCAATGCATTGTCAATGGCAGTGAGCAATCTCCATACAGAAAAAGTAAAATATTGATAACACCACACCACCTAGAGACAAACCGCTTGGAACACATATATAGAAAACATGTTTAACAAAAAGATTATATTAAATTTATAAGTTTGGGTTTTGGATTTCTATTAATTTTGAATCAAACTGACATTTTTCAATGCGCGTATTGGCAAACTCAATGGCCGTATGCCTTTGCTTTGCTCCCAAGGCCGTTTTCAGCGCATGCGCAGTCGAAACAGTGATGTAGTCTATTGCACGGAGAAACAGATTTGCAGCTAAGAAAAGAAATTAAAAAACTGACATACCCTAATCACAGTTTTCATTTATTTCCACTGTTGCAGGACTGGCTAAGCAGCCCAGCCACTGTCACCAGACTATCGGAAGTTTACGGTGAAGTTATTTTGGACAGAACTAGTTCACATCGAATGGGTTCGGCCATCCATAGCATCGTCACTAGCATCTCCAGGCACTCTTCCTTAAGGTGTAACAAAGGTAAATTTCTGTAATTCCCCTCACCCACAGTTTGATGTCAAATAGCCGATGAAAAAATCAATGTGCTCTAGAGGCGTCATTAAATAAAACAAACTTTCATTTCACCCACACAGGGCCGTAGCTAGGGAGAGGCGGTCCGCAATGGGGGGGGGGGGGGGGGAAAGTAGTTGCTTCTCAACCCCCCTGCTCCACTCCTCCCTCCCCCCCCCCCACACCACCAAACTTCCAGTATATATAACCTCCCGGAAATGGCTGGAAATGTCATTTCAGAGCGTCTAGATTACAAAAATTCCTGGAGAGGCGGATGAATACCCCCAGAACTCACTAGTGCCTCGCAACTTCAGCATTCGTCCATTCAAAGAATTTATCTTCCCACCCAAACAAATTTCCTAGCTACAGAAAGTGACTAGAGCAAACTATATGATAGCAAACTATGCTATCGCAAAATGCAAATTTTCAGTGATGCGCAGCGAAGGAGGAAGACAAAGGCAGGAGTGGAGAAAAAGCACACTTTATTATGTAAAGTGGGGAGGGGCAATGTACAATGTGGGGGAGTATATGTACAATGATAATGAAATAAAGTGCAGGATAATGTCAGTCTTTTTAGGGGAGCGGCCCCGAAGAGCCCTCCGCCCTAGAAGGTAGAAGTGAGTGTAGTTTGGGTTGGTGGGTGGAGAAGAAAGGGAGGAGTGCGTCTGGCAGGGGAAGGAGGCTGAGTGGCGAGAGAGGGCAGCGAGCCTGGGTTATAAGGGAGAGAGAGAGAGAGAGGGGGGGGGGGGCGGGGTTACGCAACGCAACGGTCGCGGGCTGGGGGGAGGTAGAGAGGGGGTGGGGGGGTGCTCCTCCTCCACTGCGAATCAAGTGCAATGCAAGCATTACGACCAATGCGATGGTCCAATGAGTTGAGTGTCCGCCGCCCGTTCTGGTAGGTCGTCGGATTGAAATCCCCGGGTTCGAACCCTGGCCGAGTCATACCAATGAATTAAAAATTGATAGTTGTCACTGCCTAACCCGGCACTCAGCATTACTAGGATAGGGCAAGGAGCAGTGGAATGAGGAAGACCAATTGTTCGCGATTGGAATTTACCCTGTTTAATCAACTAATGTACCAAAACAACAAAAGGTGTCATGTTAACAGTAGGTACTCCAATGTGATTTCTATTTTCAACAGGTCAGTATTACATCTATATATCTGTACAGATCTTTTAACTTGGATCTCAATGATATAAAAATCATTTAGATCGATTGAATAGCTGCAAAGTTATGAGTGTTTAAAGATTGATTTTTTTGCCCCGATTTGTGCGCATTTCCAAGTTAGCCAAATCTTGGATTTTAGGGTCCCACCTGGAAGCTATTTTGCATATCATCTGTCCAATATTAAAGAATCTCATTCTCTATAGTACAAATAATAAGCTCAATTTTTTACAGACCATCACTGTTAGTATTCTTTCTGAAATTTCATGTCAAACTTGCTAAATTCCTTAATTTCCAGCAACCACCAATAATAAATTCAGTAAAACATAGAAAAATAGCATAACTCCCATTCTAATTGTCCTATCACAGCAATCTATATACCAAAATAACCAGAATCAAAAGCTCTACATGATGACATAATTTTCTAACTGATCAGAGAAAGAAAGACAACATTCAATTTTAGGCATCGCGAGCTGACAATAAAATTAAGAAAAATAGCATAACTCCCATTCTAATTGTCCGATCACTGCACTCTTTATACTAAAATAACCAGAATTAAAAGCTCTACATGATGACATCATTTGTTCTAACTGATCAGAGAAAGAAAGACAACATTCACTTTTAAGCATCGCGAGCTGACAATAGCCAAATTCTTGCAGCAGTCACTTCTCAGACCAAGCTTGATGCGCATGATATAAATCTCAACCAAATATTGTTCTGGTTAGGTAGAGGAAGACTTACGCTTTCTGATGATATAATTTTCAAAACGATCCTGATCAATTTTCAAGGAGGATTAATGTCTTAATGTTTTCACTCCTTCACTTCAATCAAATTTCCCACTCAGAAACACTCATGCTTGATATGCTAATGAAGCCTAGATTCTTTATCTTTTATTGGTGGTTATTTTTAGCTCAGGTCAATGTACTCACCAAGCCATCAAGTTTAGGGAAGGGAGTAGCTCAGAGTGGATGAAAACAAAATCGGCGAGCATGCTCAGAGCTGCCGATGGTACCCGCCAACAAGTGTCCATTGACTGTGATTTATTTCATAATGATAATTAAAAATTAGAGAGCCTAAAAGACAAAAGAACAAGCTTTAATTTGATATAATGTTTATTTCAAACCAAGCAGAATTAGTGGAGATTCAAGCCTTTTTAAAACGGTTAAAATAGGTCGAATTTCGCGTTGCGGACACCGTATACGCCCACTTTGGAGTACCTATTAACAGAGTAGCTTTCCACACCCGAGTTAGATGACCTTAGATGTTGCCAGGACGGAAAATCCCAACAACCAACCAACCTCTGGATATCATCCTAGTAAAGTTCTATGTTTAGCTGTTGTTTTACACTTATCGGCATTGGTCAATGTCACACCAATTTTGAATGTGTATTGAATCAGGTGAGAAACTCGAAAGAACAACACTAAGATTCACCCTGATTAAATTAGCAGTAAAAAAATTACCAATGACCAGGGATGAAAGATCTCCGCGATTTCGCGCATTTCCGGGATTTTTCCTGTAGCTATAAGTGTATACTAATATGTTGCGGCCGTCCTGATATGACCTTAGATGTTTCCAGGACGTAAAACTCCAGCAGGGTCAGCGTATACTACTAATACATGCTTCAAATGGTGCAGCACTATCAGCGTAAACTACTAATACATGCTTCAAACGGCGCAGCACTATCAGCGTATACTACTAATACGTGCTTCAAACGCCGCAGCACCATCAGCATATATCAATATCTATGAAACCGGACTTCTGGGAATTTTCAGGGATTCCCTGACAATGCTAAGCCTATGGGAGAATATCAGCATTTCCGCTTTTTTTCCCAGAGACCACTTTCATCCCTGAATGACAAATTACGAATGAAAAAATTACCAATAATAAAATTAACACCGATAAAATTAACCGACAAAACTAACACCGATAAAATTAATGATAAAATTAACCGCACAAGAAGTGAATGCTTTTCTCCCTTTTCTTTTAAATGACTTGAGAAATCTTGATGGATAAATTGAGCACTTCATGGAGGCTATAACAGGACCCACACAACTTCACTTATTCTCAATTATAATGATACAATGTGACTAGGCAGAGTTGGGATAGCTTAAAAGCTTAGTTATTAGACTGAATTATTTAGGACCCAATCAAGGCAGAGGGTCGTTGTGGTTAAGCTATGATTATTAGCGTAATTTACCCCTCATGACTCCTCAACTGTTACAAGAGTGAGATAGGCCATGGCATACTTGGGTCATTGGTAGTTAGGGATATGTCTTGCCAGGATCAGTAAACAAAATATCCCATGACTATTCTTAGTGGTTCTATGTGCAATACAGGTAAGCTTTCCATAACATGAATATTTTGTTAGGATATAGCCAATGTCCATGTCAGAAATAAGTGTTAAAATCATGTGACCAGACCTTTAATGCCACTGACTTGCTCTTTCAATTGCAGTGATGCCAATCCCATCTCCCTCTCCACCTCCACGGCCGAGCTGGGGGGACGAAGCTGGGAAGTTGGGTTTCGAGGTGGTTGCGGGTTTTGAGTATAAATGGGTGTTGAATTCAGCAGTTACCGACATTACACCATTCGGGAGAGGAAAATACGGAGAAGTTTTTCGCGGGACTTATGCAGGAAGCGAAATCTTGATAAAATACGCATCCGTAAGTCTCCCCCCCCCCCTCCTTTTTAAAAATTTGTTGCTGTTCCTCTGTTATTTCCAGTCAACCATATACAGTGACAGAGACAGTCCAAATAAAAACGTAAAATTTAAGACCTAAATGCACTGGGATTGGTCCCACTACTTCACTGGTCACAGCTGGTCCAGTGTATTATTAACAACCCAACCCCAACAACATAATTCATAAACTCACATAACTAACTACACTAGAGTTACACTAGAATATTTCTAACAAACTGACATTTATATTGCCTAACTGCCACTGAACATTAAAACTTACTACAACTTTACCAACTGAATATGAAGATAACTTCTGCTTACATTCTAAATACTATGTAAATACTCACATTGATCCCAGATAGCACACAGCCGTCGGCCCGACGTCGGCTATTGGTCGCACCGTCGCCATCGACTTTCCACCGTCGGGCCACCATCGGGCCGACGGTGGTGTTCCGACGTTGGGTTTCAATCCCTTTCCACTTTTGAGCCACCGTCGGGCCACCGTCGGGCCGATGGTGGTGGACCGCCGCTGGTTTACATTCATTTTCCACATTCGAGCCACCGTCGGGCCACCGTCGGGCCGACGGTGGTGTTCCGACGTTGGGTTTCAATCCCTTTCCACTTTTGAGCCACCGTCGGGCCACCGTCGGGCCGACGGTGGTGGGCCGACGCTGATTTGCATTCATTTTCCACATTCGAGCCACCGTCGGGCCACCGTCGGGCCTACGGTGGTGGGCCGCCGCTGGTTTGCATTCATTTTTCGGGGCGACGGTGTTGATCCGCGCATGCGCAGTTCGTTACATATGGTTTCCAGCTCGAGTCGCCAGCGGAACACGTGCGATCGTTGAGCAGCGTTCTTTTTCAACAAATAACTCCAGAAATCGGTGGAATTTTAAGGAATTATTTAACAGGTTTGTTTTTTAATATGTTTAGATTATTTTGTAAAAGTTTTGTAATTTATTACGATGTATTAATGGAATTATTCGTTTTAATACGATTTGAACTACCCGGTACGGAATGTTGACGAAGGACCGCCATCTTGGTTTTTCCGAGAAGACACTGTCACTATAGTGTCAATACGTACAGGTGCAAAATATTAGTTTTATTCAAAATTAATAGATATCAAGAACCCTAACCTTATAAATTTAATATAATCTTTTTGGTAACGATGTCTATATGTGTACCAAGCGATTCGTTTCTACGTGGTGTGGTTGTAGAGATATTTCACTTTTTCTGTATTTCACTTTTTCTGTAGAAACAAATCGCTTGGTACACATATAGAAAACATGTTTACCAGAAAGATTATATTAAATTTATAAGGTTTTCTATTTATTTTGAATACATATATTGTGTCGGGCCTACGGCAGCAGCCGCCGTCGAGCCGACGTTGTTTTGTCCAACCTCCCGCCGTCGGATCGACGGCGGCTGCCGCCGTCGGGCCTACGTCGAATGCCGCCGACGGCGGGAGGTTGGACAAAACAACGTCGGCCCGACGACGATTTCCACCATTGGCCCGACGGAGAAGCAGCCGTCGGGCCGACGGCTGTGTCCTATCTGGGATCTGACTAATATTGATCTAATTATATGACACTACTGTTACCATATTGCTACGGAACTTTTGTGTTACAGAATTTCATTGCATTACATGCTGCAAATTGTGTATTCAACAGTTATTGTATACCTTATTCTATATACCTTTTGTGTAAATAACCCTGAATTGAAGAATGGCCGGGTTTGTGGACGCCCTGGACCTCGCAGGAGTTGAGGGCTGTGAATCTCCAGATCGCGCGGGCACATGCACAAAGGGTGGGGTCCCTTCCCGCGCCGGATTTGAGGACGATCTGTGATGCCTGGTTGTCAGTGTTCACGATTATGGCATAGTCTTGGGGGTTGGGGGTGTGAGGGCAGGGAGTGCAACGACGAGGTTTATCGCCTCGACTTGGGCGATGTTGTGTCCGTCTCCGAGGAATCCCAGCTGGTATTCCTCGGTGATGTAGCCAGCTGGGGAGTGTGCTCTGCCGGCGAGAAGGGAGGAGTCGCACTCTATTACCCACTCGTGCTTGGGCGGTGGGCGAAGTAGGACGACGCCATTGGATGCGTGTGCGTATGCCTTGAACCATTCGATGTCCATGGTCATCTCGGCGGTTACCGCGTGTTTGCCAGTGTATGGGGCGTTCCTGAGGGCCGCGAGTATGCGGTTCATAAACCGTCTGGCAGGCCGGACGCACTTGGCCACGTGCTGGAGCCTACCGACGAGGCGCTGAAGGTCCTTCCTGGACGCTTTAGTGCCGGGGCCCCACCTGGCGCACTCGCTGACCACGTCGTCGAGTTTGGCTGCCGGTATCCGTACCGTCATGTCGATCGTGTCGACGTCGAATCCGAGCCACTCGATGTTTTGTGTGGGTGGTACACACTTGTGCGGTGATAGTGCCAGGCCGAGGTCGGCAGCAAGGTGGATGGCATCGAGGTAGGCGTCAACGGCCTCTTTTCGGTTCGGGCCGCTCCAACGAAATCGTCCAGGTAGCAGAGCGTGAAGTGGCCCTTGCGTTGGAGAAGGTAAGTGACAGCGTTGGTCATGCGGGCGCATGCCATGGATGAGGCCCGGCAGCCGAACGGGGGGGCGGGGAGCGATGTTGTAGTAGGTGTCATTGTCGATCGTTATCCCAAGGAGCGGGACAGATAAAGGACACGTCCTAAGTTGGCGGTAAGATCGGGCCAGGTCGATGGTCCATATGTACGCCCCCTTGTCCCAGTCGTGTGACCTCGTCGGTGAGGTTGGTGATGTTGGGCAGCGTGTACGTGACTGGTCTCCCCTGGTAGTGGCCCTTGCGGATACACGCGTTAACGCTGGTGCCCCTGGGGTAACTGAGGTCGACGATGACCCGGCGTTCGTCCGTCTTCTTCTTCGCGCGGGTCATCATCGGGCTTGTCTGTGCCCAGGGGACGAATGGTGGTTCTTTGAATGGCCCTAGGAGTGCGCCCCGTGCCGTTTCGTCCTGGACGTACTTTTGCACCCATCGCAGGTGGTCGGGGTCTTCACGGTGGTTGGCGCTCGACGGGACTGGGTGGGGGGGGGGGGGGAGTCAGCCGTGTAGTCGACCGGCCACCCAAACTCGAGGAAATCGAGCAGCTCGGCGTCGTGGTAGCCCGATAGTAGGTCCCTCCATCACTCAATGTTCAGAGCGGACAGGACTGGGATGCGTGCGGTGACATGGTTGGGGAGTGCCGTAGCCCTGACCTGGTCGTATATATATATCTATATATTTTGTTCCCCCAGGCCAGGGGGGCAGAGGTTGGCCAAATCCTGTGGAATATGGGTTTGTAGGAGAGAGGAGTGTGTGGGGGGGGGGGTTGTATGGAGGGGAGGGTGTGCTTCCTTGGTCTTCGGTTATGTCGTCGACATGCTCCGATGTGTGTGCACGGTCGTGCTAAGTGAGTAGGGCATCCGGGGCCTAGGCCGAGTCAATGTCCGTGTCGTCTCGTCGACCGTTCGTAAGGCTGGGGTTGAGGGGATGTATGCAAGCAATGGTAGCGCCGGTCGGCTCATATCGGACGACGACATCCGTGCTGGCAATATTGTGTGGGCGGGGGGCGTGGTTTGTTTGTGTCTGGGGCAGGTTGGAGGAGGGGGGTTGAGAGGGGGCGGGGGGGAGGGTAGGGCTTGGGGGGGGGGAGTTGGGGAGGGGGGGGGGGAGTTATGGGGTGGGGCTGGGGTGGAGGCAGAGTTCCACATCCGGGCGCGGGGAGACGAGACAGGGCGGTCGTGTGTAGCGGCTTCGTGTGTCTGTGTGTGTGTAGTGGTGTGTCTGTGTGTGTGTGTCTGTGTTTGTTTGTTTGTTGTTGTTTTACGTCCTAACAACATCTAAGGTCATATCAGGAGAAATATGAAGAATGGGACAGTGCAAACATGTAGGTTTATGCGGCGGACCTGTTAGGAAGCAGTCTTCATGAGAAATATGATTGTTTGTTTGTTTGTTGTTGTTTTACGTCCTAGCAACATCTAAGGTCATATCAGGAGAAATATGAAGAATGGGACAGTGCAAACATGTAGGCTTATGCGGCGGACCTGTTAGGAAGCAGTCTTCATGAAAAATATGAAGAATGGGACGGTGCAAACATGGCTCAGTTTAACTTGCTTCGAGGGATGTTAGGACCGTCCCAAACATGTTTGCACCGTCCCATTCTTCATATTTCTCATGCAGAGTGCTTCCTAACAGGTCCGCCGCATAAACCTACATGTTTGCACTGTCCCATTCTTCATATTTCTCATTTCTGTGTTTCTGTGTGTGTGTCTGTGTGTGTGTACTTTTTATATACTTCACTGCATAACGCATAACGCAATACGCATTACGCGTATATGGAATGCTGGCATTCGCATAACGCATAACGCAATATGCATTACGCGTATATGGAATGCGCCCTTAACACGCATGTTTGTACCGTCCCATTTCTTCATATATCATATGGAGACTGCTGTTGTGTCGCTCGGCTGTCGCTACGCTGTCGCCGCGCTGTCGTCCGCTTGTCGTCCAAGTTGGCCCGAATTTGCATATGTCGTCGGGTTTTCACAAAATCCAAGTCGCTGGGCTGTCGTCGCCGCTTGTCGTCGTAGTGTGACAGCCACATTACGGGCCCGGGGCGCGTCTGGTGTGTCGGGTGGGCGAGCAGCATAACGGCCATTAGCGGCGTCGTTAGTGGCGGTGTTAGTATACATTTAATGTTGCAGATTACTTTATTGGCTATTTCACTGCACTAAGAACTAACTATGACGATCACCGTAAAGCCCATAGTAAAATTCACAGTGTGGTGCTTATCAAATGGTGTGTGTGCAGGGAATAGGTGTGCATGTATAACAATACCTCAGGGAGTTTGATGCCCCTGCCCTGCAGAGTTGTAAACCACTGCCTTGTGGTACAGGTTCTTCACATAACCGAAGGCTAAGGGAGAAAACCCTCAACAGAAAACCATGTCACTGTGGCAGCATTAAGGGCGGTTGATGTATGGAACTCACAACATCTCCCAACCAGCCACTGCAGGGACAAATAGTTTTGCGCCTGTCTTGACATGTTCTTGCTGGTGTGAAACCTCTATTTGCTCCCCGAGAGAGGGCCGCTGGTAACTTGCAAAGCACTTCAACACTTTTGCACGCAGCTTTCATGACCGACTCATGGACGCAACTCTCACAGCAGAGAGCTAAATGGAGAGCGGCAGTCATGTAATGAAAGCAGTCTTTGTCGCATCGCGACTGACAGCATGATGATGATGATGATGATGATGATAGTGGCGGTGTCAGGGTTGCCGGGGGCGAGTATTGGGCTCTCGGCGGCGGCATCTGACGGTGGTTGGTGGCCGTTACGGTCGTGGGGGCGCAGTGGGTGCTGGCGGTGGGCGGTGTGTGTGGCGAGCTGCTCGGGTCATTGGTGGTGGGAAAGTCTGTTGGTGGCACAGTGCGCGGGGTCCCGTCCGCGTCGGTTGTGGGTGGTGGGCGCAGGGGGGTGCCGCGTGGTGTGGTTTTGGCGGGAAAGTCGTGGTTTTCTGCGTCAATGCGTATCGGATCCAGGCCGGTGCCCGTTCCATCAACCGCTACGGTCCATGGTGCGGGTTGTGTCACTATCCTGCGGGTCGAGGATATGAGGCATAGTGCTGGTCGGTGGGGCGTTACTGTGTCCGGTGGGGGTGGGGGGGGTTTCTCCGCCCTCACCAGGGCCGGTTATTGAAAATCCGCTCTGGTCGACTCATCGGTCTCGAGTGCTGCCGCCTTCCGTTCATTTTGGTGCTTTTTGTTGTTGCAATCCTGTTCCTTGTGTGGGTTCGCCTTTTTGTATTTGTTGGCGCACCATGCGCACACATGTGCGCGCCGCTCGCTCCCCAGGCCATGTGATGCGGTGTGTCCACAGTCCGTGCCCCAGTTCCATCTGTGGCAGGGGCAGCCATCCGTTTCAGGATTAAGTTTGGGACGTTTGTACGGGGTAGTGTTCTTTGTTGTGGGCTGTTCGTCGGGGCGTGCTTGGTGGCCCCGGGCCGACCGTTTCTCCTCCACCTTACGAATGCCGGCCAAGCAGGCGGCCCTTTGTAGATCTTTAATTGCCTGGTCGTCCCGCCATCCCCTAGGGAGGCGTCCATCGTCGATCATGGCAAATACTTTTTCCGACCAGGCAAGGCAGGTATCCCATCTCCAGTCGGCTGCCATCTCGAACATCTCGTCCTGATGTTCCAGGATTGGTTTGATCCATGACTGCAGCACCTTGGGGTCCTTGCGCATGCGGGAGAGTGCCGCAAGGTACTCATGCCAGTTACTCTCTCCTGGGCCTACCCTGCCTTTCCTCTCGTCTTGGATAACGTATGTGTGAGGGAGTAGCTGAGCCCTACCTCATCTATTCGGTCATCCGTCCGCATTGGAGCCGATGATGGCGTCGATGACATCTCGTTGCTGGTAGTCGTCCTCGCTGGACGAGGTGGTGGCGTTGCGTGGTGCGAGCTGGGACCTCCTGTGTCTGGGCCATTCCTCGGATTCTGACCTGTCTCGTCTGTCCTTTGGGGTGCGGTGGTCTTGGTCATGGCGATCGTGCACGTGGCGAGCGGGCACGTGGCGTGGGTGGCGATCCGGGTAAGTTCTGGGTGTCGCGCCTCCTGCGTTTCTTGACGGGCCTCTCGTCGGACGAGTTGCTCTTTGAGCGTTAGAAGGTTCCCACACACTGCTTCATTGTTCAGGGTTTGTACGGGTCCTTGAAAACTTGGAAATCCTGGAATTTGATAATTCAGGATTTCAGGCCTTCAGGCCTGGAATTTCTCTAAAGATCCTTGAAAGTCCTTGAAAATGGAAAATCATGTCCACATATCTTTTGTAGCCTATTTTCACTGACGTGCCACATCTTTAATCAGTGATGTTTTATATTTAAAGTGATTTTTGTGGGTTCATTATCCTGCCTCTTGATTTTTATATTAAAACCATACATATAGTCGTTGTTATTTCTCATGCTTATTCACAATTCACATCTTACTTAGTGAATCGACTATGAATATACCTATGTTTCAGGGCACTTTAATTTAATAAATGTTTTAAAACTGTCTGGAATGTTGCACTGACAGGTCATTGAAAGTTATGAAAATTCCTGGAATTTGATAGCTCAAAATAGGTATGAACCCTGTATATATATCACATTAAACCATAATCCAGTGGTTCATTTGTTGTTGTTGTAGTTATGGTAGCGCTAAACAGCAGACTGCCTTGCGCTGTTGCATGTTATGGAGCAGGACGTAGCCCAGGCGGTAGAGCGTCCACCTGTGAAGGTGTTGGTCATCCGATTGATCCTGCTCAGTGGACCCATTTGCAGTTTGGCCTATTTTCCGTTCCAACCACTGGTCCACAACTGGTTCATCAAAGGCTGTGGTATGTGCTGTCCTGTCTGTGGGAAAGTGCATATAAAAAAAACCTTGCTGCTTATCGGAAAGGGTAGCCTTTGTGGCGGCAGCGGGTTTCCTCCAAGAAATGTTGACAGAATGACCATATATTTGATGTTCAATAGCCGATGATACAAAAATCAATGTGCTCTAGAGGCGTCGTTAAATAAAACAAACTTTCTGTTGCAGGATACTTGTTAAGCACATTGTGTGCGCATTCCACTAACAGATCCATGAATAGGATTCTTTCCTCGTTTGCACGACGCTGCCTCTTGGAGAAGATTGCAAGTCGGCCAACAATGTACCTGACCATTGTAGACCTGCGTCACAGAGCTACCCTCGTTTAGTGAGTAACTCTCATCTTTTCGTTGGTGTTTTACATCCTGGCAACCGGACGCGGTGACCGAATCCGTTAGAGCGCATGCTTCACGTGCAGAAGGTGGGAGTTAGAATCCCAGCTGAGTCAAACTGATGACTTATATAAAGTTTGATACTTGTCGCTACCTAGGCTGCCACTCGGCATTAATAAGACAAGAATTGCTTATCACAGGAACTGGATAATGGGACTGTGGGGGATATCGGGTCATGGTGCCCTGGGACTGGTTTCCCAGTGGGGCAGCACTAAAAAGTAGCCATGAGTGCACACTCTCACAAGTTGACATCCTTCCTGATATGACCTTAAATGTTGCTAGGAAGTAAAACAACAAGCAAACTACATCTTGCCAACATCAGGATGGTACTGCCTTGTAACAGTGCATACTCATGGCGACTTTATAGTGCTGTTGGTTGGTGTTGGAGTTTTACATCCTGGCGACATGTCCCACTGGGAGGCCAAGCCGCTGGCTCGATTTCTCACTCAATCACATTATCCTGATTCTGAGCTAACCAGTCCTTGACCTATCCTATTAATGGCGAGTGCCAGGCTAGGTAGTTAGATAGTGGTGATTGCTTGAAACTGCGTTGGCAGCAAAGGCCATAATCATGGCGATAAGTATTCAAATCTTATTCTGCCATATTATTATCACGCCATTGCTTTTACACAGAATGTGAAAGCACACAATCAACGATGTGTCAAGAGAGACTTTTGAAGTTAAAAGTTCACAGTTACAAAAAAGAATTGAGGCTACTAAAAATTCTTAATAAAAGTTGAAGATATCTTTCTTTGTGAATTGGTGAACATTGTTTTAATGAACTATATAAGGTGGCATATTCCTGCCACCCTCAAGAAGGCTAGGATCGATCGCTTATTCTTATACATTCGTTAAGATCAATCACTTCACGGAAGAATTGAGATCAATTGCAGAGGAATCAGTTCCTAATGCCTCACGGTTTACCAAGCGTCTGACGCCTCCATGCTTGTATGACAGCTGTAAAGCCTAGCACAAATTGAACCGAAGGCTGACTGCACAAAATCTTGCCAGGTGTGGCGTTTTCAGCTCACTGTCATTTTCAGCCGTGCGCATAGACTCAAACTCAAGGCATTGTCAATGGTCGTGAGTCACTAACCTTATAAATTTAATATAATGTTTTTGGTAAAGATGTTTTCTGTATGTGTACCAAGCGATTTGTTTCTACGTGTTGTGGTTTTAGAGATATTTCACTTTTCCTGGATTTTCTGTATGAAGATTGCTCACCACCATTGACAATGCCTTGAGTTTGATGGTACGCGCAGTGCAAAACATTAGTTTTATTCAAAATTAATAGAAATCAAGAACCCTAACCTTATAAATGTAATATAATCTTTTTGGTAAAGATGTTTTCTATATATGTACCAAGCGATTTGTTAATAGGTGGTGTGGTTTTAGAGATATTTCACTTTTTCTGTATTTTCTGTATGAAGATTGCTCACGACCATTGACAATGCCTTGAGTTTTAGTCTATGCGCACGGCTGAAAATGACAGTGAGCTGAAAACGCCACACAGGCTAGGTAGCAACAAGTATACATTTTGTAGGTCATTGGGTAGCGATAAGTATAAATTTTGTAAGTCATTGCTTGATTTGATTCTGCAATTTTTCAATACACAAACTACCTTTGTTTCATTTGCTTGTCCATCCATTGACAGGACACCTGCTCTGTCAGGACAACATTGGTTTGGATGGCAGAGTTGACCGTTGAATACATGTAATAGTGTATAAAGAGTACATTGTAGCGAACTGGTATTTCCTGTACCCCCATCTCCACCCCACCCCACTACCCCCTTGTCTGCCCCCCCCCCCACCACCATCCTTTTGACCTTCCAACTCAACTAATCTCTGTCCCTCTGCCCACAGTATATGCATGTGTTACGCTAGAATTAGCTAAGCTAAGCTATATTTATCTTCATTTTAGCCCCATTTATATGTGAATAGTTAGTGCAGCAATACCTGTCTTAAGAAGACAACTGTGTAAAGACAGCTGTCACTGCAATTGTCATTATGGGATAGTACTGTATCTGTTTGACTGATTCACTCTGCCTGTTTTACCACACAGGTGATGTAACGGGCAAAGTCGAAACAACAGAATTCATGAGGATGGCAATGTTCACTACCTAGGATAAGGGTTATTCTCCAAAACTGAGCACCACATATTTGGTCTCCACATTACGATGCTGATAATTAAGTCTTTGTTTTATTGATAGCAAGTCAAATAATTATTGTAGCCTCTGTCTATTAGGTATGTTAGCAGTTCTACATGGATTGAAATTATCCCACAAAAGATATCAAAATTATAATTATATGATTTTGCGCTAGAGTGAAAATGTGAAAATTTACACATTGACACCATACATGTAGCCAAACTTTTTTTCAACTTATTTTTCAACTTTTTTCTTGTAAATCATGACCTTGTCTGATTAACAGTAATCAATCAGATCTTGTTTGCCTATGTTGTATATGGTAAAATGAGGTTCTGGATGTGTCTTTGATTTTCATGTTACACAAGTGATATTAATGTATATCTCAATTTGTATAAGATCTAATTCAAAAAGTGAAAGTCATTTCTTTCAACTCTGACATATGCACAACATGTAAACCTTCATAGGACATTGGATTAGGCAATTATTTGGAAGGATCTTTGCTATTATTTGGAAGGTTTTCACTTTTGGTTTCCATGTCACAGTTTTGTGCCCAGTTTTAGAGAATGGCCCATAACCGAAACAAATTAAACGGTGGGTAGGGGTTACTAAACCTCGACCTGTTTTTTTAACCAAAAACGTCATAACTTAGAGAATTAGAGAAAATGATAAAAATGGAGGATGTCATGATCATCGCCAACAGGAATATATTTTTTAACTCACTAGCAAGAGCACAATGGACAAATATAACCATGGAGCATGAATATTGGGAATATTTCTAGCAATGTTTTAAAAGAATAACGCCAGTTTAAAGTTGAAGAGTGCGGTAAAAACATCAAATTTTCAAAATCAAAACACTCATCTAGACTTAATTCTACATATTCAACTTAGATACTGGTGCACTTATTAAGCATTTTTTGCTGCGTAGAAAGTCATAATAAGTCAATTTAATAGAATGTATTCCTACTGAAGTATATGGTGCCAGAGGTTTTGGCGTGCTTGCCAAAATAAATTCGGCATGTTTTGATGTTAAATATCCACAAAGTTAGCCATTTGAAATAGAAGTTACTTCAAACTAAACTACAGTAGACTATAATGATTAGCATAATGTATCCCCAAATATGACAATGATTACTACCAATATTGAATGGATAAGTTTTAATAAATAAACTCTGATAAGAAGGCATCATGGGTGCCTGAGGCATCTATCTATAAGAACGTAATTACCTATACTAAAAGAACAAAATGCAAAGAAAATGTGATGAACATTTAAAAGCACACGTGATAGCACAAATAAAAATCACATTTTCTTTAGTTTCAGTGACATTATTCATGGCAATAACATTCAATCGATATTCGGAGCATAGCTTTCATTGCTTTTGATATAATGTGTTTTAAAAAAACCCATTTTTACAGGCCCTATCCTTATATGACATATCAAACAGATATTAAATCAAGCACAGAATCAAACGGAGAATCAAAGAGACTAAGAGAGAATCAAACACTGAATCAAACATAAGATCAAGCATAGATTCAAGCATAGAATCAAGCATAGGAACAAACAGAATCAAACGTAGGATCAAACAGAAAATCAGACATAAGCAAACACAGAATTAAGGATAGAATCAAGCAATGAATAAAACACAGAATCAAATAGAAAATCAAACACAGAATCAAACAGAATAATGGGCAATGGATAATATTGTAATTTGTTGTTAGACTACTCTTAGTACCAGTCAAATATTAACCAACTTATTAGAAAACATACATGACCATAGACATTCTGCTGTCGTTATACTGGTGTACCAGAGGAAGAGAGACAGCATTAGGTGAGGCTGGGTGCAACCCATGGATGGACCTAAGGCATGTGTTGTGGGTATCCTGCCCTAGTAGGGAGGGCTGGACAAATGATGGGTATAAATAGCAGAGGCCTTGACCCATATGGTTCATTCTCAGAAAGGGTGTACCACATTTTTAGTTTCTACGTTACATTGTTAATGATTTAGCCTTTTCTTTGGGGATTAGTAAGTCAGATAGTTATTGTTGACTATTAAGTATGTTAGCAATACTATATGTATTTAAACTATCCCACAAAATGTATCCAAAATATGCTTATATAATTTGGTGCTAAAGTGAAAATATGAAAATTTGCATATCGACACCATACATCTACCCAAACGGTTTTTCCAATCTTTTTCTTGTAGGAAATAATTCTTTTGGCTTAAAGGGACCAGATGTAGGTCGCTGAGACACTACCCGTACTCTGACGAATGCTCTCCAAGCATACGTTTGCCAGTTTTCAGTTTATGCAACTACATATGTGGGAGTAGAGTGCTGATATTGGTTGCTTCGGTTGTGTTTTATTTAGTCCAGCAGCACTGACACTTTTAGACAACCATATAGAGAAAGAAATGTTAGAAATTGCAATCTAAAATGATAAATATGAAGTTCAAATGTTTATTTATCATAACCAGCTACTTTTTGTGTGAATAATTGATTAAATCATATAGATTAATAGACTAAAAGTTGAATTGAGAGCTTTCTGTGGCTGCCATCTTGGTGGTTGCCATGGCTTCCCCTGTGTGTGGGGAACCCCTCTAGGTCATGTGATGAGGGAATCCCACCTATGATGTCATTCATACATCACAGACCTCAAATCTCCTCCCACATGTTCAGTGGCATGAACTGAACAAACTAAGCAAAGGTATGTTTGGAGAGCTTTTGATGCTGGATTCGTTTGTATGTGGGTGAGGTATAGCCGGCGACTTTAACTGTAATCAATCAAATCTTATTTGAATTTGTTGTGTCAGAATGACGCAATGGATGTGTGTTAAAATGATGCTATGTATGGATGTTACACGGTTAATTTTAACAGCTTTCTCAGCTTCTATATGATCAAAATCGAAAGGTGAAAAAACTAAATTTCAACTCTGACATATACACAACATATAAACCGTGATATCAATATGAATTCAGGTGGGGCCCACTTGGAGCCTGTGGCCAAATTTAGCTGGGCCCCAGATGGGCTTCCCATGTGGGGCCCACCCAGGGCCCAGCTGGGAATGCTGGCTGGGCATTATATACACGGGTACACAGCTACGTACCACCTAAGATTATGAATTTATTTTATTACAGTGAAGACTTGAACTTACCATATGCATACACCTCTGTCATTCTAGTTGTTGGGATATAATCTGCCAGTTCTGGTGCCATCTTGGCGTATTTCTTAATTTTTTTGTTTACAGTCTTATTGGGAAAATAGTAGAAGTTTCTCTTGTAGCTGGCATGCCCGTAATCGATCAGTTTCACCTGGACAAGTTGGACAATAAGATAACTTATGCTTACATTCTAAATACTATGTAAATACTCACATTGATCAGACTAATATTGATCTGGTTATATGACACTACTGTACCATATTGTTATGGAACGTTTGGGTTTCAGAATTTCATTGTGTTACATGGTGCAAATTGTGTATTCAACAGGTATTGTACACCTTATTCTATATACTTTTTATGTAAATAACCCTGAATTGAAAAATGGCTGGAAGACCAGTGCTTCGGCACTGACAAATGACTTATTCATTATTATTATTATTATGAATATTAGTTAGCTACAGTCGGTCCTCTGGTCGGTCGATTGAGAGAGGTTTAACTGTACATTAAAACCTCTCTAACCGACCACCTCCACATATTGCACCACTCCCCTATATCGATTGCTTTATTTAGGTCCCAAACGAACGCCCATACAATACCTTTGTAATGTGCGGTTTAGAGAGGTTTTACTGTATTTATTTTGGATGTGGCTTGGGGATTGATTCTTTGATTGATTTAATAATGATCCAGCCATGCACACCCCAAAATTTCCTATTTCGGTACTCCAGTGGAAAACGAATTGTGTACTCCTCCCCCCACCCAGAAATCTTTTTTAAATTGTGTACTTTCCAAATTCTCTTACCATGCAATTTTAATTTTTCATATCAACGTACTCTGGCTTAAGGCTTTGTGCAAAATACGCAAAAATCATATGGGTAGTCAGGTCTTGCCTACCCAAAATACATTTTTACTGCGGTATTAATGTTCGATTACGGGGTGCTGCCCTGAATTCCGAAACACAACTTGGCCCGTGTGACTTCGGATAAGGGATGGTGGACTTCTATATATATCAGGGAACATTTTGTTTTACAAATTTTGCTTAGCATATATATATGTACAGTTTACTTGTTTGTTGGAGTTTTACATCCTGACAACATCTAAGGTCATATCAGGACAGGTCCCGAAGTGTGACTGCACTCATTGCGACTTTATAGTGCGGCCCCACTTGGAGACCAGGCCGCCAGCACTGTGCCCTGATATCACACTCAATCGCATTATCCTGACACTGAGCTAACCAAACTTGCCCTGCCGAGCGCCAGGTTAGGAACAGAGGAAGTGACAAGCATCAATTTTGTGAGTCATTTGTTTGACTCGACCTTCCGCACGGGAAGCCTTCGCTCTACTGATTCGAATACGGCATGCGGAGTGCATAAGTGATTCTTCCCAGCCACCCGCAATACCAAAATCTTTTAACAATGAATACCATCATCAATCAATCAATCAATTAATCAAGCTTGGCTGGTAACTTACCTGGAACTTACTTGGGTTCTTCTTGCCAGGAATTAAAATGACATTGTGTAGGTAGCCGTGCCGATGCATTTTGCTGAGATGCCCGGCGATTGTCGCAGCTACGCAAACAATTTGGTACCTGGGAGGGTTTGTGAAAAGGGATCACATTAATGGGGAGGGGGGGGGGGTCGGTTCTTACAACTGCACCCTGCTAACTATACAGAGTGCCTGTACAGCATTCATGAAGAACAGGTTTAATTAAGTTTAATTACACTGAATTTCTTATCAAGTGCACATTCACAGATACATACATGTCACTATTTTGAAGAATCGAATTTTGATTAAAGTTGCATAGTCCGATGGTGTTTAAGTTTCTTTAACTTTTCTTAGATAAATATATTAAATTGCTTGTTATAACCTACCGCACTTTAGTTTGAAGTAACTTTTATTTTAAATGGCTCAGTTTTGAGATATTTGAAGTGCAAACATGTCAAATTAGTTTTGGTAAGGGCGCCAAACCTCTGACGCCATAGACTTCAGCAGAGACAGGTTCTATTAGATTGACTCAGTATTCCCATTCTATGGGGCAATAAATGCTTAGTAAATGCACCATTACCTAAGTTAGATACGTAGAATCAATCTTAGATCATTCACACTATTCACGCGTGACCTAATTCGGCATCAGAACGAGTGAGTAAGCGTCGGTATTGGAAGTGACCATAAGACACTGTTGTGTGCCGATGTGTATGAACTACTACATAAATTAAAGCAGTAAAATTTGAAGATATTAACTTTTGAAACTATCATAATCATTTTTGCTTACCTTTTTTCTATTTATTTGTCAATTTTCATGAAGATTGAGTGATGATCAGATGCATTTCAGTAGGCAATGTCACTCACCTTGGCTGCCAATCTTTTCTTAAATTCAAAATTGCATAACTTTCTTGATATAGATATATTCAAAAAATATATTTTAAAGCTTTTGATTAATTTGTAATTACTAAGACTAGTTTAACCGTGTTACACAGATAACTACGCTGACAGCACTGGATGATATATGATACCACCATAACTATGCAGACTTGAAGTTGACAGTCACGTTGTAGTTAAAGAATGGGAAAATCACCATGCAAGGTTCACCCAATCTTCATGAAAATTGGCCAATAGATAGAAAACAGGTATGCAAAGATAAATATGGTAATTTAAAAAATGAATACCCTCAAATTTGAGTGATTTCATCAGGTATGGGTCGACAAAAAAGTATTTGCATGACTTGTCATACAGGGGCGCCTCACAGATGCGTACGTGGCCTCGGTATGGTTTCAACATGGCCGCGGCGTGAATAGTGTGAATTGTTTTGATTTTGAAAATGTGATGGTTCATCGAACTCAGCTTTAGAAACAATACACAGATATTGCACTAGTTTGAAAAAGAGTTTAAAGTGGATAGTCCAAGGGCCTTTGAATTTTTGCCTTATTTTTTTAGATAAATATATCAGGCTGACCATTATAAAATACAACCTAATATTCATTAATCCGGAGTAACTTTGAAAGATTTCTAATTTTGGAACAACTCCTGTAGCTATGACCCAGATTGTCATGGACTGACCTACTGGCCTGGTCCCCTTAGAATAAGGACAAGACTAATGAGGTCACAAGATTAACCTAATTGGTTAGTTTTGTTTGTTTGTTGTTGTTTTACGTCCTAGCAACATCTAAGGTCATCAGGATGGGATTGGTTAGTGGCCTCCCCGTTTAATGGCTGTCATCAAAGTAGGTCTCCAAAGGGATGGTGTAATAAATTCACTGATTATATTGTATATGCTATCCCCAATCAATACAGTGAAACCCCGTTATAACACAATCATTGGGGTCCATAGAACGTCATTCTGAAAACAGCGTGAACGTGTTAAATCGGGGTTCAGGTTACTGAATTACCTTTGAATTAAAAATTTTTTTTTTTTTTTTTGGTCCATTAGTTGTTTAAGCAGGGGAAATTTCAGTCATAGACGACTGGTCTTCCTCATTCCACTGCTGGTCGATAGAAAGCCTGAGCCTACACTTTTACCGACCCAAGGGATTTTTAAAGTTGCATGGTCCGATGGCACTTGAATTTTTGTCTTATTTTTGAGATAAATATATCAAATTGATCGTTACAAGCTACTAATCATTAGTCCGGAGTGATTTTGATTAAAGATGATTAGTTTTGAAGTAATATGAGCTGAAAGAACCAAAAATAATTTCGACAAGCTTGTCAAAAGTCCTGTGGCTATGACCCAGATGGTCATCTCGCGGTGACCACGTGATGTGAGATGACCTGGAACCTTACAGGGCTGTAGGTAGGTATTTCTGTTTGGGTTGGTAACATTCTGGGACTGGATTAGTGCCATAGGCCCATGGCACTAGGGTTTTTAACAAAATATAATGTGTGTCTGTTGTCTGCTTGTGTCTGTCTATGTATGTCTGTATGTATCTGTGTGTGTGTATTTCTGTGTTTCTCTGTATGTGTATGTATGTATGTATGTGTGTGTATGCATGTGTGTGTGTCTGCCTCTATCTGTGTGCGTCTGTCTATGTGTCTCTGTCTGTGTGTGTCTCTCTCTGCAAAGTCAGGTCGGGTGTATGTGTGTCTGTGTATGTCAGGTGTGTGCATGTCTGTGTGTTTCTGTGTCTGTGTGTGCTGTCTATGCATGTCTGTCTGGGTGTGTCTATCTGTGTGTCTGTCTGTGTGTATATATATATGGGTGGTAATGTATGTGTGTATGCATGTGTGTATGTTAGTGTGTGTCTGTATGTATATGTATGTGTGTGTCTGTGTGTATGTCAATGTGTGTATGTCTCTGCATGTCTGTCTGTGTGTATGTCTGTATGTGTCTGTCTGGGGGTGTCTGTGTGTGTGTGTGTGTGTGTGGCTGGCTCTGTCTCTGCAAAGTCAGGTTGGGTGTATGTGTGTCTGTGTATGTCGGGTGTGCGCATGTGTGTGTGTTTCTGTGTATGTGTGTGCTGTCTGTGCATGTCTGTCTGTGTGTGCCTATCTATGGGTGTCTGTCTGTGTGTGTATGTCTGTGTGTATGTCTTGTGTGTATGTCTGTGTGTATGTCTGTGTGTATGTCTGTCTCTGTGTCTCTGTAAAGTCAGGTCAGGAAACACACAGACACATACACACACATCCACCTCATATCCCCTTCCCCTCTATGACCCTGCACAACAGGCCTACTTGGTTGGGGGGCTAATGGGGTCACGAGATTGGCCTAATTGGTTAATGGCCTTCCTGCATAATGGGTGTTTCAAACTGAGTGTTCAAAGGGGTGAGGTTATAAACTCACTGGTTCTTCTGTATATACTGTCCCAAATCATTAGCTAATGCACCAGTATCTAAGTTGGATATATAGCATCAAATGTAAGTATTTGTTTTAATTTTGACAAAATTATATCTCATCGGACCATGCAACTTTAACCTCCCACACCACATAGACATGGTATGAGAGCAACCGGCCTTTGATGACGCTGTAAGTTATACACAGCGGTGGAAATCCAAATTGGCAGAGCTGGGGGCATGGGGAATCGAACCGCTGACCCTCAGATTAGGAGTCTGACCTAGAAAAAAGTCAGACACTCTAACCACTCTGGGTCCAATGAATCATTGCTCAATATCCAAATTTGTGTTAAATCAGGGCGTGTTGTCACATGGTTTCACTGTACTCACGGTTTATAGTCATTGATGTTGTCTCTCATCTCTGACAGGGTTAAAGTTCCCGGATAATAAGTGTACATTATTCCGGGAACTTTAGTAGATGACTGGATCAGACCAATCACAGGCAGGCCAACTCCCAGTTCATGCATACGCACTCCAATCGCAGCTTCGCCAATGACCTTCTTGTACGTCATTGATCGATTCTGCAAAGCACAAACAAATGTTAAACTTCCACAACTGGACTGTATTGCTACCTGCAAGATTAGGTCTGTATTGTGAGTTAAATTATGCTGTCATTTGATACAAATTTAACCACTTCAAAACTGCATTGGAAATCATTTTTTTCTGTCATTTGACACAACTCTTGAGCATTTCATGTAAATTTCCATGCAGGAATATAAATGTGATTAACAAAACTGAGAGAATAAATACCACCAACATTTTTCCATATATATATATATGGACCTTGCTGCCGGCACAGCATTAGACAATCAGTCAATCAACAATAGATCAAGTTTAGAATGAGTGAGTGGAAGGTGACCAGAGAGTGGATCAAAAGATATTGTGATATATAAATTATTATGCAAATATTATTGAGGCGAGAGTATTTGCTGTTATGTACCATCGGTAATCCACCTGCTGTATTCCCCATATCCGCGGCACTATTGGTCAATGGTTTCAGAGACCTAACCTGTGTGCGTACGCCACTGAATCTGCCTCCGTTTGGTAGGACAGTTTGCTTTCAATAGACTACATCACGGTTCCAGCGGCACGGTGCATTGTGGGATGCATCAGAGCAAAACATGCCCCCCAAAAGCACATGGCACATGCTAATACACTGGGTGCAGCTATGAAATGTGCTAGTTTCAGATCATCTCAGCTCTTGTTTGAAACGTAGAATACCAACTAAAAAAATATATATAATAAATTAAGATATTAATCTTTTATCCAGCATTGCATTTACATCAATATAATCAGCACATCTTATGCCATGTGCATTTAGATTTAGAAAGATCTAGGCACTCAGACTAGTGTTAGAGCCATAGCCAGTGTACTCAATGCATTGTCAATGGCAGTGAGCAATCTCCATACAGAAAAAGTAAAATATTGATAAAACCACACCACCTAGAGACAACCCGCTTGGAACACATATAGAAAACATGTTTATCAAAAAGATTATATTAAATTGATATGGTTAGGGCTTTGGATTTATATTAATTTTGAATAAAACTACCGTTTTTCACTGCGCGTATAGGCAAACTCAATGGCCGTACGCCTTTGCTTTGCTCCCAAGGCCGTTTTCAGCGCATGCGCAGTCGGAACCGTGATCTAGTTTATAAATAGAGGGATCTTTCAATGTTTAGCCAGAGGTTGCAATCTAACTTGTGTCTATGGGAATTTACTGTAAGATTCCTTGAAGAATATATTTTGTTAGCGTCAGAACACTGGTCTGTCATTTACAGGGTCCGTACACAGGTGAGATATGGAATTCAAGGCTATTTCAAGGCACTTTTTTTAATAGGAATTCAAGACTATTTTCATTTGAATTTCAGGAAAAAACAACAATGGTGAATGGCGATTTCAGACTAATTTAGAGCACTGGGGACAGTTTAATGGAATTCAAGTCTTTTCAAGAGTAATTACCCAAAATAGGTTAAATTCAAGGCTTTTCAAGGACTCGAACAGGGTTCCAGGCGAATCCCATGACCTAATAAAAAGGGAGGTGGGCATTGAACTCATTCGGCCACCCCATCTGGGTCTGTAGTAAAATGTTGATGTGTACTACTCTTGGGGGTCTGGGGGGGGGGGGGGGGGGGGCAGAGGGTCTGGAAAAGTAATTCTCTTTGTATTACCTCGAAAATGTTGCAACCCTTGGATGACCTTTTCAGAACCTTTTGGTTACTTTGAAGAGTAATGGCAAATTATTTAATTACCGTTGGATATTAAATGAAGTACATAGAGTACATGGAAATAGTACAGAGTGACTAGAATAATCAGCAGGTACAATTACAATGAAATTGTTAGTGCTAATCATAGTTCAAATATTCCTTACTGTGTTCAGACTTAGTTATGGGCATATTACTTACTGTCAAATTAAATGAATAATTGACAAACCAAACTTTTTTTCTTTTTTTTTTCCTTTTTGGTAAATATGTTTATTCTGCTGAATAAGTCTTTTGTCAGTGTCGAAGCACTGGTCTTCCAGCCATTCTTCAATTCAGGGTTATTTACACAAAAGGTATATAGAATAAGGTATACAATAACTGTTGAATACACAATTTGCAGCATGTAATGCAATGAAATTCTGTAACACAAAAGTTCCATAGCAATATGGTAACAGTATTGTCATATAATTAGATCAATATTAGTCAGATCAATGTGAGTATTTACATAGTATTTAGAATGTAAGCAGAAGTTATCTTTGTATTCAGTTGGTAAAGTTGTAGTAAGTTTTAATGTTCAGTTGCAGTTAGGCAATATAAATGTCAGTTTGTTAGAAATATTCTAGTGTAACTCTAGTGTAGTTAGTTATGTGAGTTTATGAATTATGTTGTTGGGTTGTTAATACACTGGACCAGCTGTGACCAGTGAAGCAGTGGGACCAATCCCAGTGCATTTAGGTCTTAAATTTTACGTTTTTATTTGGACTGTCTCTGTCACTGTATATGGTTGACTGGAAATAACCGAGGAACAGCAACAAATAAAAAAAAGGAGGGGGGGGAAGACTTACGAATGCGTATTTTATCAAGATTTCGCTTCCTGCATATGTCCCGCGAAAAACCTCTCCGTATTTTCCACTCCCGAATGGTGTAATGTCGGTAACTGCTGAATTCAACACCCATTTATACTCAAAACCCGCAACCACCTCGAAACCCAACTTCCCAGCTTCGTCCCCCCAGCTCGGCCAGGGCAATATAAATGTCAGTTTGTGAGAAATATTCTAGTGTAGTTATGTGAGTTTATGAATTATGTTGTTGGGGTTGGGTTGTTAATACACTGGACCAGCATTGACCAGTGAAGTAGTGGGACCAATCCCAGTGCATTTAGGTCTTAAATTTTACGTTTTTATTTGGACTGTCTCTGTCACTGTATATGGTTGACTGGAAATAACAGAAACAGCAACAGATAAAAAAAAAAAAGGAGGGGGGGGGGAGACTTCCGGATGTGTATTTTATCAAGATTTCGCTTCCTGCATATGTGTCGCGAAAAACCTCTACGTATTTTCCTCTCCCGAATGGTGAAATGTCGGTAACTGCTGAATTCAACACCCATTTATACTCAAAACCCGCAACCACCTCGAAACCCAACTTCCCAGCTTCGTCTCCCCAGCTCGGCCGTGGGGGTGGAGAGGGAGATGGGATTGGCATCACTGCAATTGAAAGATTATTAATATTGGATACGATGTTTCAGTTCTCTAATGTAAGAGTCCATACTTTCAGTAGATTGATTGAAGGAATTAAATTCATACCTTATGACAGTTATGTTAGTTTTCCCTTCACAATACTGAGTGAAGGCTTCAATTAACGGTGTAATCTTGTTCTTTTTTTGCTTCTTTAAATGTGAACGTTCGGTGCATTTTCTGTGCTTCCACACCAGCGACATGTAAAAACACACAACACTGAACTCTTTCTGCTTTCGTTGAAACACCTGCAGCAATTGAATATATTTCGTAAGCTTGTAACCAAGATCTCCAATTCACTGCCATCTTCTCATCTAGGTTCAAAGGCCCAGGAGGTTTTAATCCATGTAGCGCCATAGTTCTTCTGCTACATCTGACACCATGTAAAGGACGTGTTAACACCGTGAGTTCTGTAAGGTAACTGGCTTTATTAAGAATGGATCCTTATGACGTCATACTGTCTTACGGTGGGGGTGTTCGGGTAACTACATACATTGCACCCCCAGCTCGCCCGCTGGGGGGGGGGGGGGGGGGGGGGTGGAGAGGGAGATGGGATTGGCATCACTGCAATTGAAAGAGCAAGTCAGTGGCATTAAAGGTCTGGTCATGTGATTTTAACACTTATTTCTGACATGGACATTAGCTATATCTTAACAAAATATTCATGTTATGGAAAGCTTACCTGTATTGCACATAGAACCACTAAGAATAGTCATGGGATATTTTGTTTACTGATCCTGGCAAGACATATCCCTAACTACCAATGACCCAAGTATGCCATGGCCTATCTCACTCTTGTAACAGTTGAGGAGTCATGAGGGGTAAATGATGCTAATAATCATAGCTTAACCACAATGACTCTCTGCCTTGATTGGGTCCTAAATAATTCAGTCTAATAACTAAGCTTTTAAGCTATCCCAACTCTGCCTAGTCACATTGTATCATTATAATTGAGAATAAGTGAAGTTGTGTGGGTCCTGTTATAGCCTCCATGAAGTGCTCAATTTATCCATCAAGATTTCTCAAGTCATTTAAAAGAAAAGGGAGAAAAGCATTCATTTCCTGTGCGGTTAATTTTATCATTAATTTTATCGGTGTTAGTTTTGTTGGTTAATTCTATCGGTGTTACTTTTATTATTGGTAATTTTTTCATTCGTAATTTGTCATTGGTAATTTTTTTACTGCTGATTTAATCAGGGTGGATCTTAGTGTTGTTCTTTTGAGTTTCTCACCTGATTTAATACACATTCAAAATTGGTATGACATTGATCAATGCCGACAAGTGTAAAACAACAGCTAAACATAGAACTTTACTAGGATGATATCCAGAGGTTGGTTGGTTGTTGGGATTTTACGAAAGTTTGTTTTATTTAATGACGCCTCTAGAGCGCGTTGATTTTTTCATCGGCTATTGGACATCAAACTGTGGGTGAGGGGAATTACAGAAATTTACCTTTGTTACACCTTGAGGATGAGTTTTGGACATCTATGCCCACTGGGAGAACCTGGCCCCAGCACCATGACCTGATATCCCACTCAGTCACATTACCCTGACATTGAGCCAGCCAGTCCTTGTCCTCTCCTAATAAAGCCGAGCACAGGGTTAGGGTTACATTTTTATTTGGACTGTCTCTCTCAGTGTATATGGTTGACTGGAAATAACAGAGGGCAGCAACAAATAAAAAAAATGGGGGTGGAGACTCACGGACGCATATTTTATTAGGATTTCACTTCCTGCATAAATCCCACGAAAAACATCTCCATATTTTCCTTTACCGAAAGGTGTCATTTCGGTGACTGCTGACTTCAACACCCACTTATATTCAAAGCCCCCAATCACCTCAAACCCCAACTTCCCAGCTTCGTCCCCCCAGCTCGGCCGTTGTGGGAGGGGGGGGGGGGGGGGGGGGTGGGGGGGTGGAGAGGGAGATGGGATTGGCATCACTGCAATTGAAAGAGCAAGTCAGTGGCATTAAAGGTCTGGTCACGTGATTTTAACACTTATTTCTGACATGGACATTGGCTATATCTTAACAAACTATTCATGTTATGGAAAGCTTACCTGTATTGCACATAGAACCACTAAGAATAGTCATGGGATATTTTGTTTACTGATCCTAGCAAGACATATCCCTAACTACCAACGACCCAAGTATGCCATGGTCTATCTCACTCTTGTAACAGTTGAGGAGTCACGAGGGGTAAATGATGCTAATAATCGTAGCTTAACCACAATGACTCTCTGCCTTGATTGGGTCCAAAATAATTCAGTCTAATAACTAAGCTTTTAAGCTACCCCAACTCTGCCTAGTCACATTGTATCATTATAATTGAGAATAAGTGAAGTTGTGTGGGTCCTGTTATAGCCTCCATGAAGTGCTCAATTTATCCATCAAGGTTTCTCAAGTCATTTAAAAGAAAAGGGAGAAAAGCATTCATTTCTTGTGCGGTTAATTTTATCATTAATTTTATCAGTGTTAGTTTTGTTGGTTAATTCTATCGGTGTTACTTTTATTATTGGTAATTTTTTCATTCGTAATTTGTCATTGGTAATTTTGTTACTACAGGATTTAATCAGGGTGGATCTTAGTGTTGTTCTTTCGAGTTTCTCACCTGATTTAATACACATTCAAAATTGGTATGACATTGACCAATGCCGACAAGTGTAAAACAACAGCTAAACATAGAACTTTACTAGGATGATATCCAGAGGTTGGTTGGTTGTTGGGATTTTACGAAAGTTTGTTTTATTTAATGACGCCTCTAGAGCACGTTGATTTTTCGGCTATTGGACATCAAACTGTGGGTGAGAGGAATTACAGAAATTTACCTTTGTTACGCCTTAAAGAAGAGTGCCTGTACATGCTAGTGGCGATACTATGGATGGCCTAACCCATTCGATGTGAACTGGTTCTGTCCAAAATAACTTCACCGTAAACTTCCGATAGTCTGGTGACAGTGGCTGGGCTGCTTAGCCAGTCCTGCAACAGTGGAAACAAATGAAAACTGTGATTAGGGTGAGTCAGTTTTTAAGGCTCTGAAATGCCATTTCCAGCCATTTCCGGGAGGTTATATACTGGAAGTTTGGTGGTGTGGGGGGGGGAGGAGTGGAGCAGGGGGGGGGGGGTTGAGAGGCAACTACTTCCCTTCCCCATTGCAGACCACCTCTCCCTAGCTACGGCCCTGTGTGGGTGAAATGAAAGTTTGTTTTATTTAATGACGCCTCTAGAGCACATTGATTTTTTCATCGGCTATTGGACATCAAACTGTGGGTGAGGGGAATTACAGAAATTTACCTTTGTTACAACTTAAGGAAGAGTGCCTGTACATGCTAGTCGCGATACTATGGATGGCCTAACCCATTCGATGTGAACTAGTTCTGTCCAAAATAACTTCACCATAAACTTCCGATAGTCTGGTGACAGTGGCTGGGCTGCTTAGCCAGTCCTGCAACAGTGGAAACAAATGAAAACTGTGATTAGGGTGAGTCAGTTTTTAAGGCTCTGAAATGCCATTTCCAGGAGGTTATATACTGGAAGTTTGGTGGTGTGGGGGGGGGGGGGGGGGAGGAGTGGAGCAGGGAGGGGGGGTTGAGAGGCAACTACTTCCCTTCCCCATTGCAGACCGCCTCTCCCTAGCTATGGCCCTGTGTGGTTGAAATGAAAGTTTGTTTTATTTAATGATGCCTCTAGAGCACATTGATTTTTTCATCGGCTATTGGACATCAAACTGTGGGTGAGGGGAATTACAGAAATTTACCTTTGTTACAACTTAAGGAAGAGTGCCTGTACATGCTAGTCGCGATACTATGGATGGCCTAACCCATTCGATGTGAACTAGTTCTGTCCAAAATAACTTCACCGTAAACTTTCGATAGTCTGGTGACAGTGGCTGGGCTGCTTAGCCAGTCCTGCAACAGTGGAAATAAATGAAAACTGTGATTATGGTGAGTCAGTTTTATAATTTCTTTTCTTAGCTGCAAATCTGTTTCTCAGTGCAATTGCTTTGTGTTTAATTTTTAACTTTTGGAGTGATAAATAAAAAAATATATAATTTTGATATAATGAAATCACTTTACTTTTCATCCATTCGGGTTCCTTTCTAATCTCTCTCTATTTCTCTCTCTCTCTCTATATATATATATATATTTATATATATATATATGAAGTGGGCGAGACTGCCCGCCTTGGGCATTTGCGCGCTGGTGCCGAGTGACTCGCATCTGGAGATGTGGGCTACTCGGTTCCACGGGCAAACAAATCGCCACCATTTGCGCAGCCGCGGGTTCTCGGCCGTAAAGTGTTGCTTGGATACGTCAATTGCGACAACGGGAGGGAGGTCGGGCGTTCGGACCCAGACGCGTTGGACATGTTTTTGCATGCTCCGATGTTTTAGCCGAGATCTAGGCCTTATTTCTTGAAATTCTAAACTTATTTAACGCAAATAACCATGGGAGGGGATTTATCTATAATAATATAACCTGCTGCTACGCCATCTTGTTAGTTTTGGTAATAATAAAGTTGTGAGCTCTTGGAAAGGTGGATTGGAACGTTCCTTGCACTCTTTACTATCCTCCAGTCTTATTGTAGATTAACCGCTATGGAAAACCTGATATTCGATTGCAGGCCCAGGAAATTCACAAGGAAATAATTACATAAATTAACACGAAGGCTTGCCTTAAGCGAGTGTGGAATAGTGGCAGCAGGAATATCGCTATCCCATTTTAGCTCACCTTTTTCCAGCCTTGGAAGACGAGCAGCCATCACCCCAAAGTCTGGGTCCGCAGTCGGGTCACTGGGAGGTAAATCCTCCTCATCTGACACGTAATCCACGGATGGTACTGTTTCCTCAGCAGCTGACTAGGGAGCGGGCTGCTTGAACAGCCGATCGGCAACCGCCTTCTTGCAGGGTGAGCGCCTTGGAAGTTTTCCAGTCGGTGTTGTGGCACTACTGGATGCGTCCGGCCGCGTTTCCTCCTGGCTAGAGGAGGCCACGAGTGGTGCCTGTACTTTGGAAAGTCGATCAGAATTAGCCGACTTACCTGGAGATGAGGTGGTAAGCTCATCATCCTTTATGATGTCCTTAGGATGACATCCGGGGACTACAGTAAAGGCTTCCTCAGTCTACATTGGAGTAACTGAGGTGCCGTTTCACCACTGTCTGCCCAAGATGGGGTTCCAGTGTCAGGTATTGACGTATCCTCAGCCGGAGCCTCTGACTTGTCATCTATCACCAAGGACAGATTTATTTCGATCCTCGCCCTAAACGTAGGTTAGCCATGTATATGCTAAATATATATATATATATATATACTATATATATATATATACATATGGGCTTAGAGGCGATAACGGCCAGGCGCAGCTGGCATACAGTGCTTAGAGCCCTTCACAGGTGGCGCCAGTGTGGCCAATACTTGTATTGGCTCATAATTTCGAAAATTGTGGTTGATCCGGCGGGAAGCCCGAGACGCTCACATCTCCAAACAGCGCATGCGCTGCTCCCCCTCCTCCCCATCACCCCGCTTGACCCGCATTCGGGCTTCAGACTCAAAGGTCTATGGATTTTAATTGGTGCGCTCCCGCTTCCACCCACGAATCAACCACGTCACAAAGCAACAAAGCACTCAAAAAGGCACCCACGTCAAACAGGAACATGCAGAGAACCCAGAGAGCCACAGCGCCAAGAGGCCGCCCCGCGAAGCGCGCCACTAGGAAAACAACCACCACGGCACGAGCCGACCCGAGCGAGTCGATCGGCTCGCAAAATGGCGGCTCCTCCCCGCAGCCTCCCTCGCCGCCAGCCCGGCAGTCGCCGCCAGCGGCAATCGGCCCGCGTAAGGAAACCGACGGCGAAAGCAAAGCAAGCCGACCGACTAGTGCGGATGCAGGCCTCCATTGACGCCATCGAGAAGCGATGGGGCCTACTGGAATGGCAGGCAGCCGAACACAGGAGGGAGGCGGCCGAACACAGAGCGGAAATGGCGGCACAGAGCAGGGTGCTCGCAGAAGCCACCGCCGTGCTAGCTGCCACCGCCACAAGCACACGCTGCCGGGAGGTTTCCAGATCACCGTCCACGCCACGCAACCCGCCAACGTGGCCCCCAGCGGCTGGCGCACGAACGGCACCACCCCAGCCGGGCGTGATCGGTATCACCAATTTCCCCGTTGCCCGCTCCGTTTAGAGGTCGCACCGGATCACAGCCAGGTCGCGACATCCAGATGAGCACGGTAAGCGTCTGGTCTTCACCATCCCCCCCCGCCCCGACACCACTCCCAGTGCCGAGACAACATGCAAGCCCCCAGCTGGCATGCCGTGCACGACCGACAACATGACGACTACGGCAGGGGCGCCCGCTCAACGGCCGAGGAGGCGGTCCGCTTGATCGTCGCAGAGGCGGATGGCAGATCATGCGCAAGGAAAAAAGGTATTCCTACAAAATACTTATTTCCGTACGATCTCGTAGAGTGGGGGGATGAGGGGAAGCCATAAAGAAAGGGGAGGCGACTCGAGTAAACCTTAGGGCTCAAGCAACTCTAGTGCAGCGCGCATTCCCGGCGAGCGTCCTGGAGGCTCTATCCCTCCACCAGGAGATGGTCACGCAGGATAACTGCATGCTGGCTTGGCCGGTAGTAAGACGATACTCTGAGGAGATCTTCACAAGAATAGCTCCTGTCCACACCCCTGCCACATCCTGTTGGAAGTCTACCAGCGGGAAGGCGAAGGCGAAGGGACGTTTGGATGATGCCATCTTGCAGCGACCATCGGGTGGCGTTCTGCACATACATGGCGTCGGAGGTAAGGCAGTTGACGGCACGACAGTTTGCACTGTTTCAGAGAAAAAAACATGCAGATGATTTTCGATATGGGTGAAGAGCGAGAGCAGGAGTGAGAGCAGCAGCAGCAACATCAGCAACAGCAACAGGTACCACAACAGCTAACACACATCCCAACACAACAGCTAGCACACATCCCAACACAACAGCTAGCACACATCCAAACACAAGAGCTACCACATATCCCAACAACAGCTACCACACATCCCAACACAACAGCTACCACACATCACAACAAAACAGCTACCACACATCACAACACAACAGCTACCACACATCACAACACAACAGCTACCACAACACACAACACACCAATACACCATCCAACCCTTCATACCACCACAGCAAACAGTACAATACACACAGACACAGCCACAAACCTACAACCCACAAATACATTATGCACCACAGTACACACCTCTGCCACCGCAACAACACACAGTGGAAAACCCCACCAGTTGTTCGCCACCACCACCAACCACTCACACCAACAGCTGGAAGTTTGGGCACACAACAACACACACAGACAACACCAGTCAGTGGGGGACCAAAAATGGGGACAGGGCTTCTGCTGCTGCTTCCTCCTCAGTGACCGAGCTGTCAGGGTTCGAATCCCCAACCGCCTTCCGCGCTTCGACATCAATGTCAAGCCTTGACATTGCCCTCGGACCACTCTCCATCAGTTCGCTTTTGTCTACACCGGATCCACACTGGGAGGGATCTGGTGGCGGGGGGATGTTGGCCGCAGCCCTGGATGCGACCTCCGTCCCCCATAGATAAGATAGTGGTGGTGGTGGGGGTGAAGGTGACGGTGAAATATCGGATAAGGACTAAATTTCTAAATAGTTTAAAGTCTATATAGGTTCAAAATTTCTATCGGTTTTAAATTTCGATAAAAGTTTATATATGTTTCAAATTTAAATATATTATGTGAGAACTTTCTGAATGTCAATATACATGTAGAGCTGATCATTGTCATACTATCACTGATGTTTCTGTTAGGGCCTGAACAGCACGAGCGTCTGGTGCTTTTGACTTTATGTTTAAAATTTAGATATATTATCTGCAAACTTTCTGAATGTCAATATACATGTACAGCTGGTCATTGTCATACTATCACTGATGTTTGTGTTTGAACAGTATGAGCGTCTAGTGCTTTTGACTTTATGTTTAAAAATGTAGATATATTATCTGAGAACTTTCTGAATGTCAATATACATGTACAGCTGGTCATTGTCATACTTTCTGTTATGGCGTGAACAGTACAAGTGTCTAGTGATTTTGTATATATGTTTCTAATTTATATATATTATCTGAGAACTTTCTAAATGTCACTCTACATGTACAGCTGATAATTGTCATACTATCACTGATGTTTGTGTTATGGCCTGAACAGTACGAGCGTCTGGTGATTTTATATATATGTTTCTAATTGATATATATTATCTGATGTTGGCAATCTACATGTACAGCTGATCATTGTCATACTATCACGGATGTTTCTGTTAGGGCCGGAACAGTACGAGTGTCTGGAGATTTTGTAATATGTCAGTATATATTGTTATCTGTCATTGTCATGAAGTTAACGTGTGGCCACGTTCTTTGCATGTAAAAATGTGGATGGCACTGTGAGACAGACTGAAGAATTTGTGATATGTTTCTATGATGTTTATATATAATAGGTACTGTTAATATAGTGAATCTTGTGAGTGTTATTATTGAGATGTTTATTTATTGAAGGTACTTTGTAATTATATTGTTGTGAACATAGTAATGTTCAGCATGTCATTGGTCTTATACAGTTTATTAATCCTAGATATTTAAATATGTTGCTGGATAAATTGTGGACGAGACAGGCATTGAGTGTGATTGAATGTTTATTCATAAATAAGATTTTCATCTAAATATAAATAAAATGTTTCTATTCATAAAATCTGCGTGTTTTGTTATAAGTAGTGACATTGAAGAATTATTACAGTCTTCTTCTGCTGGCCTCAAACGTACATCCACAGATAACTTGGCCCTTTAAGAAATATAGAAAAGCCTCATTGAGTAAAACTAGTTCTTGTTCTGCTGGCATTAGTAAAAGATGGCCCTTTAGGAAATATTTCAAATTCTTATATTGGCTCTTCTTCAGGCTTGTTAAAAGTTCATCAACAGATAACATGGCCCTTTGATATATTTAAAGTTCTTATACTACCTCTTCTGCCCTTAGTAAACATCCATAAACGCAACATATTGGCCCCTATACGTTCTATATTATTATATTAAAGAGTTCTATCTTATGATATTAAAGAGTTCTATATTATTATATTACACAGTTCTACATTATTATATTAAACAGTACTCGTCGATTTTAGATCATGTCTCTTTGCCAAGGCACAGCACCTATGTTGTTGTAGTAGTGCTTCAAATACACCCGCTGTTGCTTGGCTTCCCTGGAGGCACGTGTGGGCCTCTGTCGCCTCTCGCCAGGACACTGCATCTTCAGCAGTATGATAGTGTGGTCCTCTCCTTCCATATCCAAAGCTGCATTCTGAAGCCCAGGATACTTGACCCGCATCAGGTTATGGAGACTAACACAGGCCAACACTATGCTGTTGACAGCATCTGTCTCCTGTTGAAGAGTAGTCAGGAGGCAGCGGAATCTGTTGGCGATTATCCTGAAAGCATTTTCCACAATGCGTCTGGCTCGAGAACATCGGTAGTTGAATATTTGTTCAGCCACTGTGATGTTTCGTCCAGAGAATGGCTTCAACAGCCACTCATGAAGTGGAAAGGCATCATCTCCTACCAGGAAGTAAGGCATAGGGCGATCATCACCGGGGAGTGTGTCAGGAGGCGGAAGTCCTAGGTTCCCGTCTTCAAACGCCGCCTTAAGAATCGAGTCATTGAAGACAGCACAGTCAGAGGTAGACCCATTCGTGCCAACATCGACCTACAGAAACTTGTAGTCTGCGTCAACAACGGCCAGCAGTATGACGGAGAAAAAGCCTTTGTAGTTGTAATACACAGACCCAGAATCCTTTGGCCGCTTAATGGCTATGTGTTTCCCGTCAATGGCTCCAACGGTGTGGTGAAAGTTCCAGCGTGTCCCAAAGTTGGTGGCTAATTCATGCCAGCCAGCTTCACACTTAGGAAAAGACAGCAAGTCTTTATACTCTTAAAATATGGCTTCACACCTCGGGAACTAAGAGGGAGATTGTGTTGTGTACAACTCTGAAGGAGAAGGCCAGGCTGTGGTAACTGTTCCCAGTTGCAAGGAAATGAAGAGTGATGGCCAACTTGAGTCCAGGGCTCAACGCTTTGCGCATGACCGTGTCCTTCTTGTCGAGCCTCGGGGTCACTCTCTGCAACATCTCGTAGAACATGGTTGGCTCCATCCGAAGGTAGCTGCAGAAATCTCCATGTGACTCCACCTCTAGCTCAGCCCTGAGATTTTCATATTTGCCAAAGACAAGCCTTCTGGATATCCATGGGTGCACCCAGCACCTTCTCTGTTGCCTCCGTATTCTCAGATGTAGCAAACAAAGAAGCGCCGCACATGCATCTTGTCGGTGTAGTCTCGGAGCCTCAATGCAGCCGGGCCAGCCATGACTACAGCCTCCGAGCAAAAAGATCCAAACACTCCAGCCTCGACACGGTTAACGATGAAGAAGACGAAGGGTGTACTCTCAAGCATGGTTGATGAAGACGAAGGATGCACTCTCAACGAGGCAGTCGACGATGAGGAAGAGCCACGATGTATTCCTACAAGTAGCAGGGAGCCTTTTCCTTCTGTACGGATGCCGCATGTACCCTCCGCACGCCTAGATGCTAGTGATAACATGCATCCTGACACCTGGCATTTATACGCTGACAAAGTGGTCGCCGCCCTGGCGGCGCCATACAGCCAGGACGGTGCCAGGTCGCCAACCTGGTGCCAACAACATTTTTGAATGAATGTATCCAATGGGATGCTGGGTGGTTGGCAACCTTTTGGTCGTAAGGAGGTTGGCGGCAAACGCTGGCTCTCGTCTGACTGGGGTATTACATTTTTATACAATTGCTTTTCAGAAGGCTATTTCCGAGGATTTTAATTTGTGTTCTGCTTTGCCTGGTGTTAGTTATTACAAGGAACATTAACTAAAATATAATTCAAGCACAGTTCATAAATAAAATGTAATTTTCTCAAATACTCACAATTAAAGGTGACCAACACTACGGAATCTTAGTAGAACAACTATAAAATAACCTTAGCTCACAATGAAGCCAATGTACACTATGTGGAAAGGACATGCACAAGTTATTGGCATACACTGTGTAAAAATACTTTTGTACTAAATATAAAGTCACTGCGGCAGGAAGGTAAGCAAACCAGAGTAGGGCTGAGTACTATTTTATTAGTTCTCTGGCAGGACTTATAAATATGCCCACCTACAAAAAAACAAAAAACAAAAATTATACCAGAAGTGATACAATCCTGGCGCTGTACAGGTGGTGCCCCATTCACGCGCCCCATAGAGGGTTGGTGCGTGACTCCTAACACATAATATATAGGTACAACAGTAATAATAAATATAATGAAACCTTGTATATGCTTCGTTATTTATATTATTATAATAAATTATAATACACATAAAGTCACTGTGGCAGGAAGGTAAGCAAACCAGAGTTGGGCTGAGTACTATTTTTATTAGTTCTCTGGCAGGACTTTTAAATATGACAAAGACCCCCAAGGTCCCTCCAACCCAACTCAATTACCCTCGTCAGCCAACCTAGCTGCCACTCTCATATCATTCATGATCCGTGTAGTCAAGGGCGTTTTTAAATATTCAAACACCGCATTACTCATCCAGTCCCCCCTGGTACGGATCTCCTCCAGTGAGGCCCCGCACATCGTCAAATATGTGCATCCACCTCTACGTAGTGAATGCGATGATAGCAATTCCACATTAAGGCCCACTCGACCCCCAAAGAACTTCAACGTCGACTGGTAAATTTCATATGTCAGAGGAGAACTACCTCCCTCATCATTTGGCAACAAGAATGCCACTTCATTACTAAGGGCCGGCCGTTCAGCAAAATGCTTTTCAATCCAATGAACCGCACATAACTGCAACTCAGGGCATCGCGCTATTGGTATATCTACAGACCTCTCACCAAATTGTATCATCTTCGACTTACGAATTTTCAACAACATCCCCCACGGATAGAATTTAAAGTCCCTCCGAAGCCACATAGCATCTGAGAAGGTCACATTTGATTTCCTCAACAGTCCTCTGAAGCTACATAGAACGGCCGCCTGCAAGTCTGTTAGGAGTGAAAAAATGCATCGCAACATATTCGGAAGCAAGGGCATGGATTGCTTAGGAGTATCCCCTAATCCCCTTTGAATACCACGAAGGGTTGAGGAGATTATAAAGTCAGAATAATCTATCTGTACAGAACCCTGCTCTCTAAAATAATTATTAAGGCCACTTATATAGTTAATAACCGAGGAATATTTCATAGTCCTTGCCAACCAAGTAGCATATAGTGCTGCCTGCATTGAATCGCATGGAATAGGAGCATGAGTTTCAGAAAATTCTTCTATAAAGGCCAGATACTTATTAACCTGGACTGCCCTTGCAGTCAAAGAGTTTGGCGTGTAGTATTTCAGTTGAAACTCATTCTGCTCTGCTTTTAGCCTATCAATTTCTGTAAAGAGAAGGGTTGTTTGAATAAACTAATACAACATAAACATTTCTCACGATCTGCATTATATATGACCTCTTGCATGGGTGCATCATCCAGCCTGCTCAATGCATCGGTTATCACATTTGACTCACTGCTAATGTGTACGGCAGTGAACACAAAATTATATTTTATAGACGACCAAAATAGTCTCCTCAAGTAATGCATAATTAATTTGCATTTCGATTTGCCAGTGGTTAATGCAGATTCCACTGTTACGCTGTCCGTAACCATTACTATGGAGGCCCCCAATCCATTCAGGCCCCCACCTTTTCACTGCTGCGTATACCGCCCACATTTCTTGCACATTGATGTGAGCAGATATTACCTTATCGTCCGGTTGGTCATAGTGGTGGCTTACCACCGCTTGAAGATGTTTCCCAGCTTGTTCATTAAAACAGCCTACGAACCAGTCATTATCATGAAGTGCACCATAGCCCCATTTACTTGAATCACTATAAGTAGATTTTACTGCTGCAAACTTGCCTAACATTAATGCTTTCCCGTTAAATTCATTTGCAAACAGTATTCACCCTTGGATATCCTCCCTGAATCCAGCATTTAATCTAACTTTATAATACGGGCGTGCTACTGTACTTATCAAATCATAAACTCATGAAAATGTTCGCCCACCACGCAGTACTTTGGCGCAGTGGGCCAACAATCCGGCCAATTTTTCAAGCTCTTTCCTAGTTAGTTTCCTCCTTCCTTTGAAAGCCAACAGTGTTGCACTCAATTTGCCTAATTTATCAGCATGGAGTGTTAACTGCAATTTAATTGAGTCGATTTGTATCCCCAGGAACTGTATTTTTGTACTGGGACTAATTAGTTTCTTATAACTTACATAGAAACCTAGTCGACGCAACAAAGCGATTAATATATTCTGCTGGGCTCCAGCATTGTCCCAAGTTGGGCCAATCACACAGAAATCATCTAGATAATTTATTACTCTTTCTACACCTTCCCTAACTGCACATCTAACAATGAAGTCAGATATATTTTTAAAGACGAATGGACTTGACGACAGACCCATGCACAGCCTATTATCTACATGTAGATTGGCCCATCCCCGTGCTTCTCTTCAAAATCCCAAACTAAACCTTGCCTAGGTCTGTCTGTTGGGTGTATAGGGATAGCTCGATATACGTCCTTTAGATCCACTGTTGAAAGGTAGTCACCCTGATTCATTTGCTCTGCTACATCGTCAACACTTTTATAATTAAATTTTAATGCCACCTTTTCAGTGAAATTATTTACAGATTTATCTTTCGGTCTACTGCAGTCTACTATACCCCTTCCACCGCCTTCCTTAGGTATACACAAAATATTATGTACGCATTGAGGCGTGTTATTGGTGTGGGTGATCATATTTTGGCTCAGTTCCAACAATAATTGTTGGGTTATAATGTCCCTATACAAAGTATTACAGACTTTCTTGAAAGTAGGATTGTATTCTACCATACAGACATTATTGGTAACATGGAAACCAAACACTACTCCCCACAAAATATATACCCAGTCTGGGTCAGAATCCCCTCTTAGGAATAGCTCACTTATGAAACAACACGGCTTTAGTTGCATTAGGTTACCTGCTATGTAATGATTACACTTGCACCTACCGTTAACACAGTCAATTGTAACCCTAATTATTGATGGATCCGCCTGCGGGAATTCTCTAATGTGAAAATTCCAACATCCGTAATCCTCTCTCACTGTCTCGACGTAAAACATGTCGTCTTTATTGCCATTATCATTATTAATCCAATAATGCCATATCCTGCTAACTTGGCTATCTCCATTAGTCTCATTTGATTCAACAATATTATCTCTAATTATTTGCTGGTTCACTTTGCATTCCTGAGACTTTATCTGTGTATTCATAGCACATGCAGCATTTTTTATTATATCATTGCCAACATTCGAACCTATTTTGTTAACTTGGCTTACCCACCTTGGTTCTAATTGAGCCTTGCATACCACATGATCGCTCCAATTATTTTTAACCTCATTAGGGTCACCCGCTAATTGCCTTGTGGGTGACGCACATGTAACATTCCTATCGGCACGTGGTTATGCTGCAATTTATCGACAGTGTTATGCTGCTCTGAGTGTCTGACTATTTTATCAACCTGTTCACATACATTGTTATTTTCATGTGACCTAAGCAATACGTCCTCCTTGCCAACATTATACAGATGTCCATTGACCTTTCTTTTCCCATTCCTATCAACAGAAATGGTATTATCAACGAAAATACTAGCATTATTTTTAGCAATATAATTAGGCAATTTGCCATGCAATGCACCATTATTGTTATTAACAACAGTATTTCAGACGCATGTATTAACTTGTCAGCCTTTTGAGCAGTTATATTTCTTATGACCTTTACTGCCACATTTTAAACACCAATGCCCAAAATTACAGTTTTCGTCGGTTCTACTACAGCCACCTTCCTTGTTCCATTTGAAGCAACCTGTCTTGCCCTCTTTGGTGTACGCTGTAGTTTTACGCACATTGCTTATTTGTTTTTTCGGCCACATGTTATGCATGCCATAATGAAACATGCAAAGACCAGTTTTGCTGCTTCCAAATGCTGCGAACCCCTCAACCTCCGCCAACTTTCTTATGTCTTTGTCATACTCAACATGAGTCGAGTCCTGAGTCATTTTGACTCGCCCTGGATGCCATAAAACATATATGTTCTAAGAAAGCACGAAGGTCATAACAGTTCAATTTCCTTACTTCTTTTCCAAGAACCGCATATCTTCTCAGACTCCACTTACTTCGAAGACGTCTGCTACTGCTGCTGCTTTTGCTTCTGGAGTCTGAAGGTGTTCGTCGTCGTCTTCTTGTCCATGACCTATGCCGCAGCTTCGCCAATCCATAACTGGAGTGTTCGGCGTTGCCAGCACCCGCTGGCACTGCCATTGCACCGGCGGTTACTGTCATCGGCCATTCGTCTCTCATGGCCGTCGTCCCCCGGTCAGGCACGTCCTCGCTTGTATGCTGTCGTCCTTGTAGTCTTCTCTTCATTACTGCCCGCCGCTCCTGTAGTTCCAATATTCTTTCTTCTAACTCCATATCCTTTATTTCTTTTAATATAGACGTCTCTTGCTCCTCCAACGTGAGTGACAACATCTATCTGCTACTTCAGGAGAACTTTCTCAAGAATCATTTTTTAGGGTGGGTTCTGTCGAGTCGAAGACCTCGTTACTCTTGTCGACAACAATTTTTTCCCCTTCCTTCCTTTCTTCTTTTTGCACTTATCTGTTTTGTGCGACGCACCGCACAAATCGCAATACATGCGGCTCGTCTCTGGTGCACCACACGTCCGCATAATACAGTTTAGACGAACATAGCGGTCAACGCGATCTTACGGCCAACCCGCAGTAAAGGACATTTAAAACTTACTCCCACGTATTTATTTCTACATGCATACATTCTGCTCCCTGGACAGTGAGTCCTTAGATATTCGGCATAAGTGTTGTTAAACTGTATATATATAAGTAAGACATTCCTAACCGACCACCTCCACAGATCGACCATTCTCCTAAACCGATCGCTTTATTTGGGTCCCAAAAATACCATTGTAACCATATTCTAACTCCCTAAACCGACCACCTCCCTAATTGGACCACTTAAAGTCGGTTTCAAGGTCGGTCGATTTAGCGAGGTTTTACTGTATATATGCTTTCAACCACATTCTCAGAATGGACCACATTATGGCGATTTACAAGAGGTGAGACAATTTTCTCTTCGTTACTGGAAGTGTCCTTGCATGTGAGTGTTAAGTTTTGTGTAAATTACATAATGCTCTCAGTTATGACATTTGGGGAGTCAAGTTATACATGGTCTGAATAGATTCTGAATGCATAGAGCACATGTTTGTGTTGGTCACATGGATGTGTATGTATGTATGTATGTATGTATGTAAAGGAAAGCTTGTTTTATTTAACAATGCCTCTAGAGCGCATTGATTTTCATATCGGCTATTGGACGTCAAACATATGGAAGAAACCTGCTTCCGCCACATAGGCTACTCTTTCCGATAAGCATCAAGGGGTCTTTTATATGCACTTTCCCACAGACAGGACAGTACACACCACATCCTTTGATGAACCAGTTGTGGACCACTGGTTTGTTTATACATGTGTGTAGGTATGTATGTATGCGTACATAAACATACAACTTACAAGTCAATGTATATGCACACACAAATCCATCCACCATCACACATGTAGGCATGCATATATCTACATTAGTCATTACATACATTATGCATGTTATGTAGACCCCTACATGTATACAAAGAACTTATAATACTAAGACGGCTCACTCCCTATCTCTCCCATGTAAATTTTGCAGTGCCACCTTGTGGTGGGTTTGATCAGCCCAGCTGCTGGTTGGTGTTTCACATGTAAACACAAGTATACCATTATATTATACATGAGATAGGTAAGTATGAATACACATCAATATGAAATTGCTATGAACAAATACACATCATCATCAGCATTGCCATTATCACACATCTTTCACATTCATATATACATATAATATAACACCTGTTTAACCAAAAGAACCGCCAGCGCACCAAGTGGTGGGTTTGATCATTTTGATTACACAGTACAGGCTCAGTGAGCTGTCTTAGTATTATAGGGTCTTTGATGTATATGACATTAGGCGGTCGTTACAGGGAGGAGCGGGAGGTGGCGCCACTGTCGGAGTTGAGTTTGAATAGGTTGGATCAGTAGATGACTAGCCCAGGCTCCAGCATCCGACGACTGAGGGGGAAGCTGAGAAATTCCGGGCTATTATACTCATATAAGCATATACTGTATATGTCCCAATAGACGCGCACTGTGCAAGTGAGGACAGATGGATGCACGTCTATTCAAAGTTAAAGAATTTCATGGATTTGTTTTTGTCATGCCTCTGAAATAAAGTGGGATTGTCTTATTTTATGTGCATTCAGTCTGAATATGATCATAAATTTATGCGCGCTTTCCATCTTGAAAGGAGGGGGGGGGGGGGGGGAGGGGCTTCTATTGGGTAGCGTGCTTCTATTGGGACATGTATGGTATATAGAGACAAGGAGAGACATGACCCTTATTGTTGACACTGCGTTAAACAGCAATCAACACATCAAACAAACATACATGGGGTAACTAGTTTGCCTAATTTTATTTACCAAAATACTAAGCGAATACAAACCAATGAAGAAAATTATATATAAGAAACAAAACGGAACTAATATATGAAAATGAAAACGCATTATAAATACTGCAGTGTACAAATAAATCACTATACTTAGTTGTCATAAGGGGGCCGTCCAAAATTGTCCTGCATTTTCAAGGTAGTACAATGAGTACTACTTTTCCAAACCCCCTACTCCCCCCCCCCCCCTCCAAGTAATACACATCAACATTTTACTATAGACCCAGATGGGGTAGCTGAATGAATTGAGTGCCTCCTACCAATTTGCTAGGTCATGGAATTCGAACCTCATGTATAGCAATACCTCAGGGAGTTTGACGCCCCTGCCTTGCAGAGTTGTAAACCACTGCCTTGTGGTACAGGTTCTTGACAGAACCGAAGGCTAAGGGAGCAAACCCTAAACAGAAAACCAGGTCACTGTGGCAGCATTAAGGGCGGTTGATGTATGGAACTCCCAACCAGCCACTGCAGGGACAAATAGTTTTGCCTGTCTTGACATGTTCTTGCCGGTGTGAAACCTCTATTTGCTCCCCGAGAGAGTGCCGCTGGTAACTTGCAAAAGCCAGCAGCACTTCAACACTTTTGCAGGCAGCTTTCATGAAATGTCGTGACAAATAAGGAAATACTCAAACCGACGGGCTGCCCTCTATGGAAGATCTGATCAAAAAGAATCTCCGGTGGACTGGACACCTCAGTCTACCAAAGCAGATCCTCTATTCTCAACTGTCTTCTGGTTACAGAAAGAGAGGGCGCCCTCGTCTCCGGTTCAAGGATACCATCAAGAGAAACCTGAAGCTGAGAGACATTAAGACCGACTCATGGATGCAACTCTCACAGCAGAGAGCTAAATGGAGAGCGGCAGTCAAGTAATGAAAGCAGTCTTTGTCACAGCGCGACCGACAGCATGATGATGATGATGGGTTTGAGTCAAACCAATAATTTAACAATTGATACCTAGCCTGGCATTCGGCATTACTGGGATAGGGTCAACAGCAGTGGAATGGGGAAGACCAATTGTCGGTGATTGAAAATTCCTCTGCTTAATCAAGTAATGTACACCAACAACAATGTGGCCAAAGATATCCAACATTTTATTAAACCATAAAAGTTGCACTTTACTGTCGTACGCTTCGTACGACCATAAAACTGTTGACAACTTTGGACTGGCCCTAAATAAAGCAGTATTTATCCTTGGTTGGCAAAATAACGGCTTTCAATTACAGTAGCGCGCATGCACAATAAACCACGAGAAATCAATTACACGCACATTATTGAATCACTGGACGCGGTGGCCAAATCGGTAGAGCGCGGGCCTCCCGTGCGAGAGATCGGGAGTTTGATTCCAGGTCCAGTCAAACCAATGACTTATCAAATTTATACTTGTCGCTTCCTAGCCTAGCACTTGGCATTAATAGGAGAGGGCAATAACTGGATAGCTTCGTGTCAGGATAATGTAACTGAGTGGGATATTGGGTCATGATGCTGGCGGCCTGATTTCCCAGTGGGGTAGCACTATATAGTAGCCATGTGTGCACACTGTCACAAGTCGGTACCCATCCTGATGACCTTAGATGTTGCCATGACGTAAAATTCCAACAAACAACCAACCATTATTGAATCAAGGATTAGCGACCTATCTGCCCACCTTACACTCACTGCCATTCTTGGGGTGGGAGTTTTTTGTTAAAAAAAATTAATTTATACGAGGGTGCTTGTTTTCAACGCTGGACAGCTGTGAGGAATGTTATGGTGTATGCCCGGGTGGTATCCAGGAGTTGTTGAACGCTTTCCATTATCGTATAGAGATTTAAACCCAGAAACTCGAAATCCAGACGCTTCGCGTATGACAGGTCATGAGAATTAGAACCCTTGATTTCAAACCCCGGCCGAGTCATACCATGACTTCCCGTTTGGCAGCTTGTGGAACTCTGGGTTTTGAACCATGACCCGAGTCAAATGAATGACTTTAAAATGTATATTTGCCCCGTCACTATTTAGCGTGGCACTCATGATTAGTGGGATAGGGCAAGGAGCAGTAAAATGAGGAAGACCAATTGTTCGCAGTTGAAATTTCTCCTGTTTAATCAAAAGATATATACTTCATGACGAGTGATGAAAATGGGAAAATATTGCGCATAGAGCGGTAATCGAACCCACATCTCTTACATTCCTGGCCAGTGTGCTAACCATTACGGCACTTAGGCTCCCTGATGTAACCACTCTACCCACGCATACCTGTCTATGTGGCTCCTTTCCTGAGACGTGAGGCAGAGTCAGGACAGCTGAAAAGGCCAGGTGGCAGCACCAGGTGAGGCAGAAGGCCTGACCAGTCACTTGAGTAGTTGTTGTTTGTTTGTTTGTTGTTGTTTTACGTCCTAGCAACATCTAAGGTCATATCAGGACGGGGCTTGAGTAGTTGAGTGTCATTAGTTGTGTTGTGACATTCAGGTGCCAACTAGAGACACAGTTTATGGGTAATCAGTTTACAGATAATTATATTTGTATAACGCTTATACAGCACATAACTGTCCACCTTAGTTTAACGAAACGGATGTTAGTTGGTGTTTTACGTCCTGGCAACATCTAAGGTCATAAACGGTGTTGGAGTACTGATATAATAAACACTAATTTGAGCTGCCAAAGTATGACATAAGTGATGTGCTCTGTGATGGAGTGGTTAGTGTCTGCCTTTTTTCTAGGTAGGACTCCTAATCTGAAGGTAGGTGGTTCGATTCCCTGTGCCCCCACCTCTGCCTATTTGGATTTCCACCGCTGACTATAACTTACAGCATCATCAAAGGCCAGTTGCTCTCATACCATGTCTATGTGGTGGGGGGAGGTTGAAAATCCCTTGGGTCGGTAAAAGTGTAGGCTCAGATTTTCCATCAATAAACTGTCTAAATGTGAAAACAAGTCTATTCAGACTTATCCATGATATTGATAGGCAGTATAAATCTTCAAGAAAAAAAACCCTAATAAGGCATAGAATCATGTTAATGGAATCACTGAAACAAATATTACCCATATTCACATGATTACCAATAGTCACATGGGCCGTATTCGATTATAACGACTCGGGTCACCCGAGACGTTAGAATTTCAAATAGAACACCGTGAGTGGAGTAGAAAAATACAAGTGCCGTGTGCAAAACGACCCGACCCCAGTAACCCACCTCTTGGGTTGGGGCTGGCTAGGAGCGATGACGTCACATTTGTGCGGTACCGTCCTGTAGCAGTACAAGTCCTATGTGGTGTTTTTAATGTTGTTTTTTTTAATAACTCAGATTAATGAAATGGAAACATAACCAAACTATGCAATCATAAAATAGTTTAAATCCTATTTTGCTGTAGTTAAATCTGTTATTAAAAAAATAAAAGTTTTGGATTAAGTCATTTTTTTCACCCAGAGCGTGTTCGTGAATGCAACCCGAGGTCGTAGCTTCTGCGCATGCGTCAAAATGTGACTCGGATGACCCGAGTTGTTTAACCCAGGGATGAAAGTGGTGTCCGGGAAAAAAAGCGGAAATGCTGATATTCTCCCATAGGTTTAGCATTGTCAGGGAATCGCGGAAAATTCCCGGAAGTTGGGTATCATATATATTGGTATACGCTGATAGTGCTGCACCGTTTGAAGCATGTATTAGTAGTATATGCTGATAGTGCTGTGGCATCTGCACTACATATTAGTATACGCTGATGGTGCTGCAGCGTAAAACAGTAGAGTCTATATGTTAATCGTGATGCAGGATTGAAAAATCCCGGAAATCCGCGAAATCGCGGAGATCTTTCATCCCTGTTAAGCGAATACGGCCATGATTACCAATAGTCACATTACTACAAATAGTCACATGACTAACACAATGTGATTAAGAAACATGTAATAGTAGCAAAATGGCCGACGTGGAAACTCAGACACGGTTCGGCAGTGCTGATTTTATTGAGGTCACTTTTGTTTCCTTTCCTTTCTTCTTTCTTTAGCCAGAACAATGGTACTGCAGCGGTGGCGATTTGGAAATTGTCTCCAAATAATATATATATACATAAGATGTGGCTAGGACTAGGATTAACATATATAATATATACACACACATACATATTTGTATTAATTCATTGCTGCAACTATATTCATATATATATGGGTGTATTTACGTACATAAATATATATATATATATATATATGTGATATATATATATAAATATAGTACAGTTATACAAATCTTACCTGGGTACAAATGATGGATAACTGGTGTTTGTCCGAGGTACTAGCCTCGGATAGTTGTGGGTCAGGGAGAAGGAAGCACATCCGGGTCCAGCAATCTTTTACATACTTAATAGGATAAAAAAATTACCTTAAACTCTTTGTGGATACTATTGTGTTTTTGTTTTGGTTCTAGCGAAACATGATAGTCATGGTAGGGTAGGGTGAATGGGCCCTGACCCATGACTATCCGAGGCTAGTACCTCGGGAAACCACCAGTTATCCATCATCTGTACCCAGGTAAGATTCATATAACTATACTATTTTACCTTGGTACTATGCCTCTGGCTACAGGAAGTATTGGACGTAATCTCATTTTGTATCCTTCTATAATTTAATGTTGTAATCATACTATTGTTTTTCGTGCAAAAAAGTGTGTCTCTCGAGATCGCCTTATGCAGTTTAATGAAGCTGATTAGCAGCTGTCTGGAATTCTAATCCCACGTGACTTGGATATATACACCCTAATGGCTGAAACCACACAAATCCGTTTATCCTCCGGAAAACTTTTTGCATGTACTTTGGACAGTGGGTCCCCTATGCGATTCACCTTTAGTAATGTCTCTAAATCGAATGTTGCCTCATCCTTGTCTATCTCTAATCCATCTAGAGAAAGTGCCACAATTGTTTGGCCTCTGTGTCCCGTTACTAGTAGTAAATAGCACTGCTAATTTAAAACCTAGTTCCTTCATAGATAGGTGTATATTGCTAGGCCATGACTTGAATAACTTAAATACTATCGACACATCCCAGAACCTATTATATTTTGGTTTAGGTGGTTTTCTCTCATACACCGATCTGATAAACTAGTGACTAACTGATGCTTTCCAATTGGCTGTCCATCAATTCTAGGTAGAATGATTAAAAGCACACATCTTGCTGCATTAATTGCTCCAAATCCTAATCCCTCATCCTACAGGATTCTTAGAAATCTTAATATCTGGGCTATTGTAGGTTTTAATGGTTTGATTCCTTTTAGAAGGCAATGAATTCCCAATTTCTTTAAATAACTTGTGTATAATTTCTCCCATCCTAATAGGGTTGGGTGAATTGTTAATGTGTGACAGCCACCACATAATATCATTTTGGCCTTCTGGCAAAATGGTCATGGGCCGCTCAAAGTTTCCTTTTGTGCGTGCCAATGCCAAGTTCTTATCTATTTCTAGCAATTTAATATGTGCCTTGCCATAAAGAATAGCTGGTGCATATGCTATCATAATTCCTATCAATGTTGCGACTTGTCGTATCTTTGGTTTGTTCAATTGTAATAATTGATTTGCTGTTGTAAATTTATCAATTTTTTGTTCTGTCAATGAGATGGTCATTTCCGTAGTGTCAATAAAAAATCCTAGAAACTTTAATTTGTTTGTTGGTATTAGTACTGATTTAGTTTTGTGTATGTAGAAACCTAATTTAGTAAATGTTTCACATAATTTGTTTACTGCCATCTGGCATTGTTGTGTTTGTGCAACAATAAATGAATCATCGATATATGGAAACATAATATGTCCTTCCCTAGCCATTTGGGAAAATATTGGTTTTAGTAACCGTGTAAAAATGTGTGGACAGCAAGCTAGTCCATTCGGCATACATGTGAACTCATAAAGTTCATCGTTCCAACAAAATCTGAGATATTTCCGATCTAGTTTATAGATAGGTACTGTGTAGTATGCATCTTTAAGATCTACACTGGCTAACCAGGTGCCTTGCATGACTAAATCTCTTGCTGTGTCCAAGGAGAACATTTTTAAATGTTTATATTCTACAAATTTGTTAAATAATGTTAGATCTAAAATTAAACTTACACCTCCATTTGGCTTGGGCCGCAAGAAAATATTGGATATGAATTCCCCAGCCACATGTAGTGCTGGTTCATTAATTCCTTTCTCACAAAATTTTAGGACTTGATTGTCTAACGCCTCGCGTTCGGAACCATGAAATCGATAATGTAAGGTATATTCTTTTGAATATGTTCCTGAATCAAAGGGATTCTTACTCCCTCCACTAAACCAAGGATAATTAGATTATCCGTTATGTTATTCCATTCTGGTAGGCAATTATTGAGATTACCAGCTTGAAAAATGCTTACTGGTGTGTGTTGCTGCCTCTACTTCCCCTGGCTTGGAAGCTGAAGTTTGTCCTGAACCGGCCTCCTGGTTGGCCTGTTTGTCGGCTTCGAAAATCCTGGCGCATTTTCTTGAAGCGGTTAGGATTTGAGTCTAGATTTCTTCTTATCTGACACTTGGAGATCGTCTCCACTTGTTTAAACAACTACTGGAGCTGGCTGCCGAACATCTTTGTTTTGTCGAGCGGTTTCCCCTTAATGGGTTTGGGGTCAAGGAATAACGTATATTCCTTCCCGTCATTATCTGTGACCTTCTTCGACCTGGCTACCTCCTTGCCTGCGCCCGTGCAGACCGCCTTGAACACGTTCTCAAAGCATCTGTATGAGAGGAAATTGCTCTTCGCGTTTAGCAATGCAACCCCCGTTCATATCGTCGCACAGTAACGAGAACTTGTTCTCGGCCATCATCCTATAGACAATAGGCGCAATGGATGTGAGGGCCGAAAGAACCCTTTTGTGCACTGTCTGCAGGGCCGCCTCAAACTTCTTGATTTCCTCGCTTAGTTTTACTTCCGGGACCATTTCTTTAATGGCGGATTCTGGGATCCCATTGATCCCCATAAATTTCTCAGCCATTTTGATGATCACCTCTTCGCCAACAAGTTGAAGAAAATGCTATAGGACTCAGAGGTATGCCTTAACAAGAATAACGAATGGGGAATCTTAATGAGACCCAGGAAAAAATCCTAGCAATGTAAGTGGCTCCTGCCAAACATCTCTCCGTTCGTCAACGGGAGGCTTAATTAATAACCGAACAATGGATGCATTGTTCTAACGATCATATGTAACACGATCAAAACTAAGCTGTAAATCAGCTAAAACTTATTGAAAAGTTAAAAAAAACTTTGTATGTGAATGCTAACATGAACTGAACCAACATATCGTTTTTGAAAGATAACTAACCTTGTTGGTTTTGCAGTTAAAGTTGAAAAACTGCCAGAGCTGCTCACAAACCTCCTCCTGCTGTGAGCTGATTATGCTAATTGCTGGCCCTGGATTTGCTTCCTTGTCCCTGGGCTACGAGTATCCAGAGGCGTAGTACCGAGGTATATCCCTTGGGTCAGTAAAAGTGTATGGGACGTTCTCATACGTCAGAGTTTAATTTTGTTTTGATTTTTTATTTTGATCTTATACAAATTGAGTGTTAAAATTAACCGTGTAACAACCATCCATAACATCATTCTAACACACACAACAAATTAAAACAAGATTTGACCGATTACAGTTAAGCCAAAAGAATTGGTTCTTACAAGAAAAAAGGTGAACAAACCGTGTGGGTAGATGCAAATTTTGACATTTTCACAAAATCATATAAGCATATTTTGGATACATTTTGTGGGATAGATTAAATACATGTAGTATTGCTAACATAATAATACACAGGCAATAATAACTATTTGTCTTACTGCCCCCGAAAAAGAAGGCGAAATCATTACCAACGTAATGTGGAAACCAAACATATGATACAGTTTCCATACACTCGTAAAGATATGAAATTCAAAGCCTTTTCAAGGCTTCTCAAGGCTGTTTTTTATAGGAATTAAAGACTATTTTCATTTGGATTTCAGGAAAAAACAAGGATGCTGAATGACAATTTCAGACTAATTTAGATCAGTGAGGATAGTTTAATGGAATTCATCAAGGCTTTTCAATACTTTTCAAGACTAATTATCCAAAATAGGTTAAATTATAGTTATCCAAAGTAGGTTAAATTATAGGTTAAATTCAAGACTTTTCAAAGCCTTGAAGTGGGGCAAATGAAGTTCCAAGACCTTCCAGCCCCTGTATGGACCCCGAATTTCTGAGAACGACCCAATATAAATACACACCCATATATATGAAATAGTTGCAGCACTCAATTAATACAAATATTTAAGTGAATTAAAACAACTATACATAGTATAAATATATATACATATGCATATATAAAAATATATATGAAAATAGTTGCAGAATGGAATTAATTACTAGGGTGGCTACTGCATAGGTAACAGTATTACCATGTTACCTAGGTTACGCAGTCAACATGTGTGAATGAGTGCTGGCAGTGAGTGGGGTGGGGTAGTCCGTCCAGCAAATACACACTATAAAATAACCCCATGCATCAAAGGGTGCACACAACGTGTATGCGCCAAATAAAACACATTCATATCTCTTCATACTACCAGAAGTACAAATGTACAAGTTTGTGTCCTGCTTTCTTTCTCCAGTTAGAGCCAAACCACCAGACCACATTTACAACCAGACGCCATGTACATGAGCCAGGGATGAAAGTGGTCTCTGGCTAAAATCGCACAAATTAAGCCGCGATAATTAATAATACACCGACGGCGAATTTCCATGAAAACGCAGATCTTCTTCCATAGACTTTGTTAGCACTGTCAAGGAATCGTGGGAAAATGCCGGAAGTCAGGTTTCAGCTATCATTATTATGGCTGTATTATTGCCTACACCTAACACTTTCTTGTTTGGGTTGTATGTTCTTGCAACATCTAAGGTCATATATAATAAGAATGGGATTCAAACTAACCAATTGTTGTCATATAAATCGTGAGTTCTAGGGATTTTGTGAACATTAATCAGTGAATATAAAAAAAATCGATGAAATCCGCAGAATCGTGGAGATCTTTCATCCCTGATTTCAGCAGTGAACCACCAACCATAGAACACGCACATGCACACATCATCATCATGCTGTCGGGTGCGATGCGACAAAGACTGCTTTCATTACTTGACTGCCGCTCTCCATTTAGCTCTCTGCTGTGAGAGTTGCGCCCATGAGTCGGTCTTAATGTCTCTCAGCTTCAGGTTTCTCTTGATGGTTACATTTCATGAAAGCTGTCTACAAAAGTCTTGAAGTGCTGCTGGCTTTTGCAAGTTATCAGCGGCACTCTCTCGGGGAGCAAATAGAGGTTTCACACCGGCAAGAACATGTCAAGACAGGCGCAAAACTATTTGTCCCTGCAGTGGCTTGTCGGGAGATGTTGGGAGTTTCATACATCAACCACTCTTAATGCTGCCACAGTGACATGGTTTTCTGTTTAGGGTTTGCTCCCTTAGCCTTCGGTTCTGTCAAGAACCTGTACCACAAGGCAGTGGGTTACAACTCTGCAAGGCAGGGGCGTCAAACTCCCTGAGGTATTGCTATACCTGCAATACCTGCATACCAGATGCGCACACACGCATCTCGTATGCAGGTATTGCACATACGCGCACAAACACACGCAGGAAAGCAGTGATTTCGCTACTCTCACCCACAGACATAAAGCTTGCCTACCGGTATTCGGAAGTTGAACTAAAGACTCACTCTAACAAACCGAAACCCCCCCACCCCCGAAAAAAATGCCTTAAAACGCACAACCCCCCCTTTATTCCTTTAAAAAAATATATATATGCAGGTCATCAAATGTTACTATAAAAATTACAAAACAGCAAAAATAGATAAAATAATGATGTCAATGTGATATTATTGTGTGTTAATGTGTGTGTTAATGTGTGTGTGTTAATGTGTGTGTGTGTGCATGTGTTGTACCATCCAGGCTGCACACTTCCCATTACATATTCGTCTTGATATGACCTTAGATGTTGCCATTACGTAGAACCCCAACAAACAAAACAATCCATTTTACATACACAAGCGAAGTTTCAACACCATACAACACAGAAGCATGTACATCATCCTGGTCACGGCACCAAACAAACAGGAATATCATGGCGAAAGACTAGGGACTTGAACCCACATTACTGCCATTGCGGGGTTGAACTATCTAGGCTCCATGGTGCAATTCACCAAAACACGCTACCCTGGAATTTTACCCGGGGAGGTAAGTGTAACTCACCACATGCACATACAGTGATAACGCGCTCCGATTTAACGCGAATTCGGATATAACGCAAAAATTCATCGGACAGAGAATGCTTTTAATTCTAAGGTAATTCAGTAAAGGGAACCTCGATTTAACGCTACCCCAATTTTCTTTCGCAATCGCATTATATGGACCTGAACGATCGCATTATATTATAATGGGGTCATGATGTATAATGTTTGGTCTTTTAATCGGAGTGACGATTGTACATTTATTTACAATCACGCACCTTTTACAACACAACATAGCTCTCTGGTACAGTGGCTGAACGGACCCGGCCAAATAAGAAATCCACTAACATAATCAACAAATATATAGAAATAAACCAATGAAGCAGACATAATAAACAAATATATACAGAAATAACCCAACGAAACATGCTAAAAAATGAACACCAAAAGTATGGAACATTTGTGAAACTGTCAGCTTTTCCACCAAAATAGTGTAGTAGCCTGCACTGACCTCTCAGGCATGGAGCCGCGTCGACAGGTAGGCGTGGGTATTGTAGTGATATCAGGGAGCCTAGGGGGTGTAACGGTTAGCACACTGGCCCGGAATGCAAAGAGATGTGGGTTCGAACCCCGCTCTAGGCGCAGTATTTCCCATTTTCATCTCCCCCACGACAATATATTTTGATTGCAATCAGAGGACAGTGGTTTATGACCGAATTGGGCTGACGAAAATAACCACACAAAATACATATTTTTTTCTTTGATCCTATCGCCATTGTAACCGGTCGACAAAAACATATGCTATGAACAGAAGCGGGATTTCAGCATTTAAAGCTAAGATTCCATATACATAGATATACGGAATGCCATTCGCACCTATCATTCCATTGAGCAATCCACTTTGCCGCTTTCGCATCCAGACATATGGAAGCACCGCCATGCGCTTACATGCTTTTCCATTTTTTGTCGCATTCGCCTTACCGCATATATATGGAATCTTAGCTTCATGATTGATGCAAAGTGAATACAAATTAGAATAACCTGTTCCACCGAACATGCGCAGTAAACCTCTACCTATGAGTTCTTCCCACTAGAAAGTATCTATAAGACCCTTTACACAGCACATGGTGCACAATGAGCAGCTACCCACATTAGTTCTTCTACTAATGTCTTCCACTAATGTTATAAACAAAACAAACAAAACTGTGAAATACATGTTTGTCAGCCAATTTTTTTCACTTGCCCAACAGAAAAACTCAATCCATATTCTGGTTGTCCGTGGCTACTCTCAGTCTCACTTGGCTCTGACAAGACTTAGTCGACAAGCCTTATTTCGAATTCTGATTAGTGGTGGTGGTGGTGGTTAAAGCTACAGTCTGATGAAAACATCACATTTTCTATTTTTTTTTTAAACAAAAAACTTTCCTAGATTTGATAATATATAATATGAAATTTAGATATTGGTGCACTTATTAAACATTTAATGCAGCATAAAGGGGAATATTATGTCTATTTAATCACACTTGTTATTGCTGAAACCTATGGTGTCCAACAATTCAGTGTACACCGAAAGTAATATAGGATATTTTCACTTCAAATTCCTCAAACGGTAGCCATTGATAATAAAAGTCCACTTCAATTATCTTGAAAGTTAGCCATTGATAATAAAAGTTACTTCAAACTAAAAGTAAGGTGGATTATATTATAATGATCAATGTAATATATTTATATATTTACCGAAAGATATGTGGCAGAAACTCAAAACCATAAGACTATGCAACTTTAGAAAGAGTGATGGTTTTGTTCAATAATTGCACAGCTACAAACTTTGTGAAATTGTATTTTACTGTATTCTGAACTGGGTCAGATATTTAAAGGAGTTCCTATAGTAACCTTAAGGGGAGACACGGGTGATTTTTGGGAGATTTCTGTATCTCAAAAACTAAGATAGAGCTTTGAAAATTAGCGCGCACATTCTTTGTATCAAGAGAAGCATATCTGCAGAGTTTCAAAGCTCTATCTTGAGTAGGGGTCATATGATGAAGGATCTTGCAAAATAAATCATCAAAATTTTACCCCCTCCAGGAAGTATACTGAATGTGCCTAGATTTGCCTGAATCAAATTATTATATGAAGAACTGGTCCAGTTGAGTGCAATAAGGTGGTTTGTGAATTTATATATGTCATTACCAACATGTCCCTACATGACGAACCAGAGGTAAAAAAAGTTTGATGGTCAATTTTTGTGTCTCCATCCCTAGCTCTGAACTATGAAAGATACAGTGTTTTTAACCATCTTATTGCACTCAGCAGCAACTTTTACATAAGACTGCCAAGTTTCAACTTTCTGCTACAATTATAACTTACATTTTTAGAGGGGGCAAATTAGCAAAACTCTAGGAAAAGCAGTTCTGAGAAAACAAGCTTCAAAGTTCACAAATTGTTTCTTTCAAATGGTAAAGTCCAGTATCATCATCTAGAATCCCATATTATATAGACAAATATCCAGTCAAGTAATTATCTGTCCAAAAAACATATCATTTACACCAAATTAGTACACCAAAAACCAAAAATCACCAGTTTCACCCAAATTCATGTTCCGATCACCCATGTCTCCCCTTAAACAGAACTTAAAATGGTACTAAAACTACCCTCCCAACCTCTGTACAAATCTTGCTTCTGCGACTTTCAATAATACACAAATCAATTAAAGTTGAACCCCCTGAAAATGTCTCCTAAACACAGTTAAATGGTAATTACTACCATGTCATGGGTATGTTCAATTAGGCGCATTATATCCAATTATGTAACTAAGCATACATACATAAAGGGTATGTTGATTAAAATTTAAAGTTGCATAATACAATGAAAGCTTAATATTTCCAAAAGCAAAATAGTTATCTACATTTGAACCTGCGTATCGAACTTAGATACTGGTGGATTCATTAAGAGTTTCTTTCGGGTTTCAGCCCTTAAGCACCAGCCACACTACGGCTTGTGACCGCTTGCACCCACTTTGGACCAAAGAACACGCAGTCACTGGTGACCTCCTTGCGACCACGGCAATGGTCGCTGACCTCTAGGCGACCATTACGGCTGCAAGTTTTTAGTGCAGTAGCTGCTCCTTGTGACCAAAATGGTCACAAGGTCGGCTGTAAGGTATGGTGACTCAGCGCTTATAACGACTGCTTGGTCACATAGCGGACAGGGCCAGACTGGACCTGAGAACCACTTGCAACCTCTTTGTGACCACCCTTTTATTTGTGGTCGCAAGCAGTAGTGTGATTTGGGTATTAAAAATGTCAAAACTCGGTGGTTTTGGTGGGTGACAACATGATCTAGTTAATGTAGCAAGGGAACATTCCACTTGACTCTTAAATGGCGTGCACATAATAAATTATTTTGCAAGTTTTTTACTTCAAATATCTCCGAAGTTAGCCAATTATCATCAAATTTAAATCCGAACAAAGATTCTAAACTAATAAATTATGCAACTTTAACCATACCATAAAACAAAGCAAACAATAAAGGGCATTAGCAGCAAATCATCTTCGAGAAAAGAAAATGACATGGGGTTATTGTCATTGTAGAAATGAGTAGCCATAATGTTCAATGACACACTGCCTTGAAGTTTGGATCTCCCTCCTTAAGACAGCTTCCCCACTGTGTAATAAACGCGTACGTCGGCCTTTTTTGAGACACATTAAATTAACAAACTACAGTAAAACCTCTCTAAATCGACCGATCATGGGACCGACTTTAAATGGTCCATTTAGGGAGGTTGTTTTTTTATTGTTACAATGGTATTGTATGGGCGATCGTTTGGGACCCAAATAAAGCGATCGATATAGGGGAGTGGTCGATCTGTGTAGGTGGTCGGTTAGAGGTTTTACTGTACTTCTTAATTTGAATTTATTGAATATCTTCCATAACCTTAAAAAAGAAGTTGACCAAAAATATTTAAAAGATCCATAAGACCATAAAAGCCATTTTCTTGACGATAATTACAGTCGTGGACATTTTATTAATTCATTCATGCTTAATTTCATTTCCTAGGGGAAAAAATAGAAAAAAATAGGAAAACTTGTATTTACAATTTAAAAAAAAAGGAACTTTCTTTAGTTCTCTGAAAAGGAGAGATCGTCAGTTGCTACTATTTAAAAGGAAAATCATCGTCAGGTTCTACGAGTTGCATTTGAGTGAAGTCACAGCTGACTTCTGTTATTTGTCAGTCGTCATCGTCGTCATCATCATCGTCATCCTCGCCTGACTCCTCGGACGGGAAGCCGGGCACGTCCGAGTCCTCATCCGTCGTTTCGGTCACGTCCGAGTCAGATACGATGTCTTCGTCAGTGTCTGAGTTCTCGCCTTCAGGTTGGTTCTGCGCCGCAAAGTCCTCCTCGATTGAGTCGAGCTCCGGCACGCTGAGGTACTCCTTCAGAGTTTCCGGAAGCTGGAGGTCCTGGACGCAGTGCTCGATGTTGTGGCCGACGAAGCGCCTGATCACAGTGCGACAGTGGTGCGCAAGGCACATCGGAGTCTCCGTGACCTCCTTCAGGTAGCTGAGCGTCTCTTCCTGGTCGGACATGGGCACCGTTATTGGGAAGTTAGTCGAGTCGTACCAAGGGAGGTTACCCTCCGACCACTTCGTGGCCTGTCCCGTCGAACTGCCCGCCACCCTCAGCATCCGAGCGATCGCCGCCTGCCCAAGCCGGATGGCAATCTCGAACGGCAGCTGCAGGTCTGAGGCCTTGTAGCGATGTCCATCATGGCGACATATGACAGCGGACTCTAAACGGCCGGGCATTTCTATGCTACAGCCGTAGCGCAAAAGGGCCTTGATTGTCTTTGTGACGTACAGAGGAAATATGTTGAATCCACGAATAGCGCATGTGAGTGGACTCCTGCCATGCTTGTCTAGTAAGTCTGGATTAGCGCCATGTCGAAGCAATGTAATTACATTCTCAACGCAGACACGCTCGCATGACAGTGTCAGTGGGGTCTTCCCTTTTTCATCCGGTTTATCAAGTGTTTCGATAAATGCAGCAGCATAGTCAGATTCGAGCAGAAATTTGAGGCAGTTATAACTATTACTCAAACATGCCATATGCACAGCATTTCCCTCATTCATATACACCTGCATCACGTTACATCCATGCCTGATGAGCTTCTCTATCAAGGGCAGGTCATCTCGCTTGATCGCCATCAGGAAGGGCGAAAAGCCAATCCCACTTGCGAGATTCACATCGGCACCGACCGACAGTAGGTAGTCAATAACTGCGTGGTGTTGGTAAGATGCCGCGAGGAAAATGGCCGATCGGTTTGTACTGTCAACACCGTTAACGCTGGCACCATGCTCAATCAGCACCTTCACCGTTTCGACATGACCATTCTCCGCAGCCTTTGTCAGCGCATTGTGCCCCGAATAGTCCACCGTGTTGATATTTGCCCCGGCCGCCAGCAGTGCTCGGACTATGTGTGCCTGGCCCCGCTGCCCGGCCAGAATCAGCGCGGTGTACCAAAAGAAGTTCTTCTTGTGGACGTTCGCCCCTGCTTCCAGCAATAAGCTCACGGTGTCCAAATGGCCTTTGCTCGACGCTATCATCAGTGCAGTGTCCCTATCATATGATGATGTCTGGTCCAGGTGCACGCCGCACTGGAGCATCTCGCGTATGCAATCATTATATGATCTCTCAGAGGCGTAATACAGTGGAGTATAGCCCTTGCGGTCTTTGCAGTTCAGGAAGCCATTCACGTTGTGCTTCTTCAAAGCCGCCAGTGCACCTCTCACGATTACGCAGTTTCCCATTCCATAGCGCAGCACCAGATGCAGCACATTGCGGTCCCCGGGGTCCTTGATGGTGATAGACGCCTTCTTTTCAAGGAGCAGCTGGAAGCTTTCTGTGTGCGATCCCTTAGCGGCCTGGAGCAGCATCATGCCGAGTTCTCGCCGCGTCCAGCGGCGGGAGCTCAGGAATACCTCCAGCAGGCCTGGGTCACCGAGCTGTTCCATGCTGGAAGGAAAGAACCGTCTTTGGAATAAGCAACCGAAACTTGATTCGTAGATAACTGGGTCTTCCTCACTCGACTGTTCTGTGCCCTATCGTACTAATGCTGAGCGCCAGAGTAGGTAGTAACAATTGTTATGGCTGGTTGTTGGATTTGTACATGTTGACAACATCTAAGGTCATATCAGGACAGGTACCGACTTGTGACAGTGTACACTCATGGCGACTTTATAGTGCTGCCTCACTGGGAGACCAGGCTGCCAGCACCATGACCTGATATCCGACTCAGTCACATTATCCTGACACTGAGCCAAGCAGTCCTAGCCCTATCCTAATAATGCTGAGTGGCTGACTAGGAAGTGACAAGTATAAATTTGTATGTCATTGCTTTGACGCGACCGGAGTTCGAACCCAGTGGAAGCGGGGACTCACCCCATTTCAGTCAGCTACATGCAATGCATCTCAAACTATTATAGATTAAGAATACGGTGCTTAGACTTAGCTGGTAAATACAGTGTCTATTTTTTTTTTAACTGGATCAAATTTACCGTAAAGAAATTTACCGAACCCTTATTTTATAATAGGTGGTATATATATCCATGTATGCAAACTACAAACAATGTTCTGCACACTCATCACTCACCTCAAAAATACATTAAATTTCCACTTATAATAGACTACATCACGGTTCCGACTGCACATGCACTGAAAACGGCATTGGGAGCAAAGCAAAGGTGTACGCCCATTGAGTTTGCCGATACGTGTAGGGCAAAACTGGCATTTTATTCTAAATAAATAGAAATGCATAACAATTTGGCATAAACATGGACGGAAGGATGCAATATAATAATATAATGAATATGTTTAAGACACAACTCTCCATAATTAAGCATTTTGAGCTAAGAAACATACAATTTCAGTCACTTTACAGGCTGATGTTTACATCACCATTGATAAGCCAGAAGTACTTCTTGTTCTAAATATTAAAATGTCAAATGTGTCAACAAAAACTTGTTTCAAAGAAATATATTACCAATATCTGATTAACCCTACTGATTTTCTATTTCTACATGTCAGTAACCATAGAATATAAATAAAAACATGAATAAAATAAATAAAACTGACTCTGGCTATGGCTCTAACACTAGTCTGAGTGTCCAGATTTGTCTAAATCTAAATGCACATGGCATAAGATGTGCTGGTTATATTGATGTAAATGCAATGCTGGATAAAAGATTAACATCTTAATTTAGTATATATATATTTTTTAGTTGTTATTCTATGTTTCAAACAAGAGCTGAGATGAGCTGAAACTAGCACATTTCATAGCTGCACCCAGTGTATTAGCATGTGCCATGTGCTTCTCATGGCTTTGTTTTGCTCTGATGCATCCCACAATGCACCGTGCCGCTGGAACCGTGATGTAGTCTATATATATCATTTCTTACTTCTGGCATCAAATCTAAACAGGAATATGAAAATTATGTGAAAAATAAATAAGTAGGACATTTGTTATTGATGTTTTAACATCTCATCCCAGAATAACCAGGTTTGAGGAGTGACCCATATGCATATCAAACTAGACGCACTTACGTTAGGGTCTGCTGATGCTGATGGTTGGCCATCGTGATGAATGCACCGCGCAAACTCCTTTAGATCTAGAACCAGACGAACCTGATAACACAGAAGTAATTGAACTTACAATTTACTATTATTATTATTACAATTTTGTTTGGATTAACCGACTTTGGTTTAACCAATCTTTTTATATGATAAATGGTAGTATTTTGCCTGGCCGCCGAAAAAAGTTTGGATTAACCGATCGTTTGGTTTAACCGAGCTTGGTTTAACGGGGTTGTACTGCATATGAAATCTGGTAGGCCAATTACCTGTTGCTATTCCAGTCCTAGAATGGATCACTTTTTTATTAAGAACAGTTATGGTCATCTGTATCCTGTATCGTTACTGTTAGGGAAAGCGTTAGGTAAAGACAGAAGTTGGTAGTGCCAAGACTCCCTTGGTGTGTGTTTAGTGCGGATAGTCTATCGCCAGTTAGCCGCCGTATGAATAGTCACTTCCTTCTGTTTGATATAGGCATTGTGGGGGTGGGGGGAGGAGTAGTACTAGTAGCTCAAAGATAATACTGTACATTTCCCAATAGAAGGACGCTACCCAGTAGAAGCACACACCCCATTTCAAGATGGAAAGCATGCACAAATTTACCATCATATTCAGACTGAATGCACATAAAATAAGACAATCCCACTTTATTTCAAAGGCACAACAAAAACAAATAAAAATTTACGATCATATTCAGATGGAATGCACATAAAGTAAGACAATCAGACTTTATTTCAGAGGCACAACAAAAACAAAACCATGAAATTCTTTAACTTTGAATAGACGCGCATCCATGTGTCTGCACTTGTGCAGTGCGCGTCTATTAGGACATATACGGTACATGTGTAACCTAAAGGCCCTAAATTAAAACACTGTTATTCAAGTCATAGGAGGCACTCAACTGGGACCGTTCTATCCGCAAGATTTATGGATGGAGCCACAACACACATCCGAATCATACATATAGAAACCCACTTCCGGTCCCAGTCAAATAGGAATTTGTAAGGAAATTTTTTGATATTCGCATAGAGAAGCCCAGTCGAATGCCTCCACTGATTAAGTTATTTTGATTTTGGACATTATTTATAAACAAACAATTTTCATCAGTGTAACATTTTAAACATCATCATGGTAATATGAATTACGATTGGTTAGTTAGTTTAAGTCTTTGACTTAGTCTACCTCTAACCATTACGTCATAGTCGGAGAAATTATTGCATAGTTATTCAGGACTGTAATATTAGGTATGTGTGCGTACTCGCGTTCCGCGACGGTCGTTTTTGCATTATTATTAAACCTAACATTACTGAGTTTTCTTTTCCAGAATGTATAGATGCCTCCAAATAAATGGGGCCGAAATTCGAATCCAAATTAAACACACAAAGGAAGAAAACTTAAAGTTTCATGGATATATGATAGTTATACTAGACTTACTTGTACATATACTGAGATTCTTACAAATCTATGAATATAAGGATGACAGAAGTTTCTATGGATCGATGGATATACTCATTACTCAATGAGTAATTGATATATCCTTTCTAAGTCACTAATGGATACATCTACTTTTATTTTAATGGGTAGAATCGACAGCGCATATATATCTACTTACACTGGAAATGTCATTGAGATAAGGAAGTTAGAACAAAAACTGAATAAATATTTTGATTTTGAGTAACTTAAATCAAAGGAAGAAAATTTCCCCATATCACCGAAATTGAAATAGCTCTGGCCTCTACCACCCTTATGCCATAATAATTAACCAATTGACACGATTGTTGGATTTGTTTGTGCGGTTTTCAAAGCTCTTTCCAACAATACCATCCATTTTTCAGATTGGTGTGGTTTGAAAATGTTGTTCACATTGCTAGTAATAGGTATGTTGACATCGACGCGCTGCGCGGCCGCGGTGTTGTTCCCGATCGCTGTGATCGGGAGTGCGCGAACGGTTCTCAACATCGCTACCCAAATCGCTTCTCATAGGCTAACCGGTGGGGGGATCGGGGAATCATTATCACCACATATAAAGGAAAGCTTTCTGAATGTCATAGTTTTCGAATTTTGCATTTCTGCTGATTCGTTCGTTCGTGACACAATTTTGAACATTTGCACTCATTTGTGGATGCTCAAATCAGTTCAAAATCACTTTGGCCATAAATAAAAAATAAATGGCCCAGATTATTAATGTCTTTTCTCACATTATACCAAATATTATCAAGGTACTATACTTCGAAAGTGGTTAATTTTGAAACGGAAAGTGTCATGACTTTGGCACTATAGTGACAGGCTTACCTCTGCCTTGCACTCATTTTCGGTTTAAAATCAGTTCAAAATCACTATGGGGATAAATAAAAAATATGTAGCCCAAATTATTAAGGTCTTTTCTCACATTATACCAAATATTATCCCGATCCTATACGTCGAAAGTGGTTAATTTTGAATCGGAAAGTGACATGGTTGTGTTTCACGCACACCAACATGCTCACCAACACGCATGCTGGCTTAAGGTCACAACCATTGCCTTTGTTTCAGTTTAATTACAGGACCCAAAAACATGCGATTTTAAATATTAAAAAAATCATAACTTTCTTAATACTAGACCGATATGCATGATCTTTGTGTCATTTAAAAGCATTTGTTTGGCTCTTTTCAATGGTATGAGTATCATTTCTATATGATAAATTTAAAAAAAATTCCAACATACCTACTAGTAATATTATCACATTAATACACATTGGTTAGTTATTCCCACATTGGTTAGTTACTCCATCGTACACATCATTTCGTGAACTGCCAGCCAATGACAGGCCGAATACCCAAATATTGTCTATAGACTATACTACTGTCTACTATAGAGACTATAGTCTATAGTCTATACAAGTCAAGTTAGTTAGATCAACTTCAACTTTCAAGCTTCGCGTCAATCGGCAATTTTACTATATAATAGGTGTTTGTCATATAATAATTATTGGGTGGAGATATTAGTCGTACATCAAAGGTTTAATATCAGGGTGCACGTATTTCTATTAGATCATGTGTATAGTTCTAAAGTTAAACCAACAGACTGCAGAGGGTCAGGCTTACTTAGACTTAGTAACAGTATTCTTTTCGAAAGTGCCGATCGAACATCTCAAAACTTTGTGTCAATTTGTTCAATATAAACATGTTTTTCCCGTCATATCGGCACAAACATGGACAAACATACTTACATTGCTGCGTCGAGCATGAAGCTATTTAATAGTGAGTTATTAGCGCATAATATTACGCATAACTCGGAACCCACGTGAAATGTTAGTAAAGTCAGGTAAAGTTAGAAGCTAGATCTTGCCCTTACGCTTGTTTAGTTGGTGTATCATGCGTGATGTTCCCCATTATTAAGTGTATATTTGTTTAATTCCAGAACTGACTGGATTTAGAATTAGTGGCCTCTACTAGTAAGTTAATTTAAACGAGACGGTAGGATTTTAAAGCACGCAATATTCATAATAACAAACTAGATGGCATACATTTAGTGAGACACAGGCGGAACGGGGTAGATAAAGATGGCGGTAAAAATACAAATCGAGTTAAGACCTGTTTCGAAGAACTGTGTAAGTCTTGCTAAATAATTAGTCTTCTAAGAGGGAAATGTGAATGGGGAAAAATCATTTAGCCATTCGTGACTATTTTATTCTTCATATATCCTCAGGTTAAAATTATATTATTAATATAGCTATAGGTAGGTATGTCATGCAAAATTGTCCTTTCTTAGTACGTTGCTAGTGACGCTTTCGGCTACGCCTTAATTTTCAATGTTGTATGGCTGCTAATCCTGATGTTATTACAACTATAGACTAGACTACAGTGCTAGTACTGCCGGGTGGTTTACTTACTAGTAGAGGTACATATTTTATCTATTGGGTTAAATAGTGGGTATTTACTCCCGTATCCCGTGAAACTATATAGGGTATGCACTGACGTCACGCTAACCGGAAGTGCGGCCATTATGGCGATAGTAACCACAATAATAACACACTGTCACAGTGCAAACCCAATGGCTATGAGCAATCTTCCTCCAGAAAAGGTTAAATATCTCTAAAACCACAACACCTAGAAACAAACTGATTGGAATACACATAGAAAACATGTTTACCAAAAAGATTATATTAAATTGATACGGTTAGGGTTATGGATTTCTATTAAATTTGAATAAAACTGGCGTTTTGCACTGCGCGTACCAGCATACTCAATCGAGTCAATGCATTGTCAATGGCAGTGAGCAATCTTCAGACAGAAAAAGTTAAATATCTCTAAAACTACAACACCTAGAAACAAACTGATTGGAATACACATAGAAAACATGTTTACCAAAAAGATTATATTAAATTGATATGGTTAGGATTCTGGATTTCTATTGAATAAAACTGACGTTTTGCACTGTGCATTCCGGCAAACTCAATGCATTGCCAATGATCGTGAGCAATCTTCATACAGAAAAAGTGAAATATCTCTAAAACCACACCACCTAGAAACAAATCTCTTGGTACACATATAGAAAACATATTCAATGAATAGATTATATTAAATTTATACGGTTAGGGTTCTGGATTTCTATTAATTTTGAATGAAATAGACGTTTTGCATTGCGCGTTCAGGCAAACTCTATGGGTTGTTTACTGTTTGATATCACCACAATGGCTGCGCATCCGGTTGATGACATCACGTGAATACCCTATATAGTCTTACTAAGTTACTTATCTAATATGAATAAGCAATGGCCAATGCATTGCGATAGCTAGGTCGAGACTAGATACAAGATTCACCCCGTACTGCTGCAGTAGGGGTGCAAACCAACCCTATGTAAAAGCTGTCGAAAAAACGGTTCAATGAAATGAGAGCCTAATTTCACTATGTAAGAAGCAACAAGTATTCTTTACATCTGTCTTATTATTAGCCTGCTACCTTTGAGTTGAAAAATATAATATAATATCCCTGGTCCATACTAAAGCTATTTTCGCCCGTATTTAGACTACGTTGTCGTTCACCCGTGTACTACAAGTACCGGGTGAATCTTTTATCTAGGTAGAGACTTGCGAATCCGCGTGCACGAGTCCTCACGCATCATCCCATAGGAAAAAGTTGACCACACACAGCGTCACGGCACACAAACAACCCATATAAAACATCGTTTTTCTTATATTTTATTAAGTCGCAGTTCAAATCGTGAGTGGAAATTCGAATGATACAAACATTTGGGAATTTTTATAGGAAGAAATACTTGAAAGTTGAGCTGAGAAAAGAACTCAAAAGTGACCCAACTGTCAGTGCTCGTCCTAGATACAAGATTCACCCCGTACTGCTTCAGTTGGGGTGCAAACCAACCCTATGTAAAAGCTGTCGAAAATGCGGGTCAAAGAATTGAGAGCCTAATTTCACAATCTAAGAAGCAACAATTATTCTTTACATCTGTTTTATTATTAGCTCGCTACCGTTGAGTTGAATAAAATATCTAGTTTAATAAGATTTAAAAGTGAAATCGACGGCGTTCTACGGCCGCCATCATGTCTTTTTGCATTCTCTCCCATTTCACCAACTCTGTGCCTATAGAAGTATCCATTTGATACTGGAGGCAGACATTCTACTCCCTGTTCCATACTAAAGCTATTTTCGCCCGTATTTAGACTACGTTGTCATTCACCCGTGTACTACAAGTACCGGGTGAATCTTTTATCTATGCTCGTCCCTGATAGAGACTTGCAAATCCGTGTGTATGGGTCATCACACCTTGCTCCATAGGAAAAAGTTGACTGCATGGAGTGTCGCGGCATGAAAACACCCCTTATAAAACATAGTTTTTCTCATGTTTTATGTATCAACAGTACAAATGTTGAATGGTAATTCAAATGTTTAAGATATCAACATTCTGGTAGGTCATTTTCCCAGAAAAAAATATCTGGCAGTTCAGCTGAGAAAATTCCTCAAAAGTGACCAAACTTTGAGAGGTTGTCCCCACCAATCGGTAACTGTCACCCATATAAAATAATATAATGTGGTTGGTAAACATGTTATCTGTGTGTGTGCCAGGCGATTTGTTTGTATGTGGTGCCATTTGAGAGTTATATCACTTTTTCTGACACTCTCCTTTGCCTTGTGCCAATTGGCATTCATAACTCGGCGCAGCTGAGATGAGATATCAGGTCAAAAGTCCTGCCCATATAAACCAATGTAGTTACTGTGGGGTAAATAGCCCTTTTTTGGGGTACATTATACACCATAACTTTGCTTCTACTTGACATATTAGGCCCATCCATATGTCAAATGATAGGTCTTAAAGTGCTTTATCAGAATACATTTGTTTTGAAAACCTATTTGATATTTGAAATTTTTCTGCAAGTCTCTATCCCTGATAATCCGTAAATGGCCCTCAAAATTTTAATCTAATCTGATTGGTAAACATGTTATCTGTTTATGTGCCAGGCGGTTTGGTGGTTTGTTTCTATGTTGTGCGGTTTTAGAGATAATTAACTTTTTCTGCATCAAGATTTTGGTTTGTTGTAGTTTGTCATGTTGGTTTCTTGGCATCTGGATGCTACTCAGGTCAAAATTCCTGTCCTCTAAACCAATGCACTTGATGTAAGATAAATAGCCTATTTTTCAGGGACAAAACATATCATAACTTTGCTTCTACTTGACCTATTAAGTCTATTCATATGTCAAAGTAAAGGTCTTAAAGTGCTTTATCAGAATATATTTGTTTTGAAGGCCAATATTATATTTTGAAATTTTTCTGCAAGTCTCTAGCTTAGGACCGACCCCCGCCTGAAAATGCAATACTGCTAATGGAAAGAAGTTAGGGCACTGAATGAGGGGTCATATGGACACGAATTAATAAGGGAACATTAATGCTAAACAAATCAGCCTACTTTGGGGTATTTTTTTAATGTTTTTTGTGTGTTTAAAAAAAGAAAATTGTGGCAGTACTCGTATATGTTAGATTTATTGTAAATCCAACTTCATTTGGAACAAATGCTAAGCTAACTTAAACCCCCCCACAAATTTCACTTCACCTACAGGGAGGAAACCTCACCAGTGAATTTGACTAAATTCATTGCATCATCATAGTCAGTTTCTTGCAACTTACCGTCTGACAAACCTGCATAAGCTACTTGGCCTTGGGCGACTTTCCATCACAAGCGACTGAATTCACCGTTGATTCTCTATTGAGAGCCAAGCAACACGCCACCCCCAAAAGAAAAGAAAAAATCTTTATCGACTCACATCGTAGTTAAGCGGCCACAATGACTGTGCGTGTGGCCGGGCTCGGCATCGGGCTGTTCATGCTGGGGATTCTCTGGTTGCTCAGCTTCTTCATCTGTTTCATGGCGTCCCGGACACCAGGCATCATAGGCAAGGCTGGCTACTTGGCGGTGTTTGTGATGTCCATCGTCACCCTCGTGCTGTGGCTTATACCCCGCGATGTCACCTATGAGGATAGGCGTCTGGTGGTGACCGACATGTTTATCATTAGACGGATTGTGATCCTGATCGTAGCCGCAGTCATGTGCATTGTTGGGTTGATCGGACTTACCATGCAACACGTGTTCGAAGTACAGAAAACTAATGCCATCATTAGAAGATATTGAAATTGCACCATGATGCCTTAACTTAAGTCGGTCCTAGGGTATTTTCTAGTTGAAACTGAAAGATATTTTGGATATGGGTCGTTCTAACAAAACCTTTGTACCACATACTTGGTTTCCACGCTACATTGTTAATGATTTTAAGCCTTTTTTTTTTAGGGGTGGGGGTAGCAAATCAAATAGTTATTGTTGCCTCTGTGTATTAAATATGTTAGCAATACTACATGTGTGTTTAGTCTATCACACAAAATGTATCAAAAATATGCTTTCATGATTTCTTTTGCTAATTTGATTTGCATATCGACACGATGCATCTACCCACTCTTTTGTTCAACTTTTTTCTTGTAAGACGCAATATTCTTTGCTTAGCTGTAATCAATCAAATCTTGTTTGAATTTGTTGTGTGTATTCGCATGTTATAGGCCTGTCACACTACGACGTAATGAGCTAACGTGAGCCGACGTAGGTGAATTTTGGTCATTACATTGAGGTACGGCAGATTACGTCATGGTTACGTTAGGCCGACGTTGATTTACGTTGAGAGACGTCAGGTTACGTCGAGTTACGGCAGCATGCGTCCAGGTTTTGGACATGTCCAAAACTTTCGACGTAGCTCGACCTGATGCAGTTACGTTGGGATGACGTTACGTTCACGTTACGCCGACGTTAGACATGCGATAGGACTGCATCGGCTATGTTAGATCAACATTGCGTTACGTCAGAGTGACGCACAGGGAGGAGGAATGTGTGGCTCACGCCAGCGACTTTGGGCTGACGCCAGGGCGACGGTAGCCTCTCGGTGGGTCCACATTGACTCACGTCGGAGAAAACGGTTGAGTCGGACTTGGCAACGTTTAAGCGATGCTAAGCCGTCGCTACTGTCACGCTAGGCTGACGTCGCGCGCTGGGATTTGCTAGCCTCACGTTGACACAGTTAATAATTTCTTTGCCTCTCTCATTGTCATAATACTAGACCGATGTTACGCTCACGTCATTGACGTCCAACTTGGGCCCGTATTTGCATATTATGCCGAGAATTTTGTTGTGTTAAAATTTATTTTCATGTTGTCCCTATGCTGGCGCGTTACGTTGTAGTGTGACAGGGCCTTTAGGGATGTGTGTTTAAGTGATGTTATGGGTGGATGTTACCCGCTTAATTTTAACATTTTTCTCAATTTGTATAAGATCAAAATCAAAAGGTGAAGAGAAAAAAGTCAACTCTGACATATGCACATGTAAACCTTTATATGAACATGGATTTGGAATGTTTTCCCCTATTATTTGGAATGATTTCACTTTTGTTTTCCATGTCACTAATGTGGTACACAGGTTCTGAGAACGATCCATATGGCAAAGAAATAAAATGAATCACAAGTTGTTGATACAGCGGCCCCTAATTTCTTTGACATTGTACCATCCTGCTTTTCTGTCGATAATGACAAGAGTTGTCACATGACAAGAAGTCATTATGGTTAAAATCATCGTTATTCCTTACCTATATTTGACATTTGTTTGAGATGTTTTATTTCAGTTTTGAACTGTACTCGTTTCGATCACTTAAAATGGCGTTCTTCTCAAAAGACAAACCTTAGTCCTATCAAATTAGGGTGTCCCGTCCTGATATGAACTTATATGTTGCCAGGACGTAAAACTCCACAATCAACCAACCAATTGGGGTGTCACTAAAGTGAGAGCCCTACTGGACGATTGAAGTGTCAAATATATTGTAGCATATTTTAATGGGGGCCATATTTTAATGGTACCCGTGATATGTATAGCCTTAGGACGGGTTCTGTTGTCACAAAATGATCATCATGAAAATATTTCATCAGATATATTTTAAATAGTGTAGTCTGGATGGCAATCATCACCAAAATCTCGTGATTTTGCAACAATCTGTAGCGTCTCAATAATCGCATTGATAATATTTAGCATGAACTGTTTGTTTTGTCGTTATATATGTCCTTATTTCTATATATATATATACTCTCTCACTATGTTAATTGATTATTACACACTAAATACTGCAACAACGTATCTGGCACTAAAATAGGTTTGTTTGGTTAGCTATTTAAGTGGGTTTTTTTCTTTTTATTTGTATCACTAAATGTTTTTGTACGTGTACAATAAATGTCCATTAAGCTAACTCTTGTGATCATTTCTGTTAAGCCAAATCCTGAATCGGAGATTGAGCACATTTTGTATCGATTTTGGTATAGATTAAAGTTACATAGTCCGATGGTTTTGAGTTTCTCTCATTTTCTGAGATAAACATATTAGGTTGTTCATTATAACCTACCTTACTTTAGTTTGAAGTAAATTTTATTTTAAATTGCTAACTTTTGAGATATTTGAAATGGAAGCATGCTAAAATAATGTTGGCAAGCTTGCCAAAACTCTAACGCCATAGGCTTCTGCAGTAACAGGTTCTATTAATTGACTCAGTATCCCCTTATATGTGATGACAAATGTTTAATAAGTGCACCAGCATTTAAGTTAGATAGGTAGAATCAAATCTAGATAATCTTTTTTGTTTTGAAAATTTATGTTTTCATCGGACTATGCAGCTTTAAGTAAACTACAGTGGTACATGTCTTCGACGAATCCTTGCCATGTTTTTGTCTCATTTTCACCCCTATAGCGGGACGCTCTATGTATTAGGACAAACTTGGTCTGAATGCAGAGTTGTGTTTTGAAGACAGGTTCTACTATAGTCTATATTAGGAGCTCAAAACGTGATAATTAGTACAATACATCATCAGAATGACAACCGGTTTGTACCACGTAAGCAGAGTTTTCCTTTAAAGGGAAACAAAATAGTTTGTAGATGCGCAATGAATAATTGCACTTTCTAATCAATTAAATTGTGGGAAAAATGCTTATTTTGCAGTTTCTTTTGCGTGTACCATAAATATAGATGCGAATACAAGTAAAAAGTAAGAAACTTTGAAAATGACTGCGTAGTATTTGACAGTTTGTGTGATATGTATATATATTCTCTCCCTATTGGCTCGTCCTCGCTTAGAATATATCATGCTTTCAGGTGATATTTGTTTAAACACCTGTGTCCTTGTAGGCACTCATGTCGATATAGAGATTGATCCTCGCTGACTTTGGAAGTTCCAGGTGGATAACAATGCAGTTAACAGTTAGACAGGATGGACTTAATGTTGTTACACCTCTGTTAGGCCATCCCTGTTATCATACTGTAATTAAAATTTAGAGCTGAGATTAATAAGCTGATATAGTTTTCATAAGCATGAACAGTATTATATATATATATAGCAAATATTATACGGAGCTTATACTATATATAGCATCAACGCCTACTACATATATCATTGCTATAACATATACTATATCTATCATATACAATATGTAGCGTATACTATACAGAACATACTACACATGCATAGCATATACTAATACTATATATAGCATATATCTATAGGATATACTATACAGCGTCTGTTGGACAAGTGAATATTTTGGACCTATATATGTATATATATGGTAAGAACTGTGGAGAAGTGAAAATTCAGATGAACAAGTGAAAATCACACCAAGCTTATCCAGTGGACAAGTGAAATTTGTTGATTATTTCTAGCACTGCTATATATAGCATATATACTATATACACTGCTATTATATATATATATGTGAGACTGTCTCAAAAGGTGCTATGCAATATGGGACAAAACTTTGTCCATTGTAACTTCTTCTTCATCGTGTCCTTCCACCAGTTATCTCAAGGGATTTTCGAGCAGAGGTATGATCTTTATTCGTGGGACGCGCTCTCGGTGGTGGATGGTGGTAGCAGGATTTGGAATCAGATAGCTGATTCCCAGGGCCGCGATGTGGACGCTCCTGCTGTGGCCAGTTTGATGATAGAAAGCCCGGGCCTACAATTTTACCGACCCAAGGGATTTTTAACCTCCCACACCACATACACATGGTATGAGAGCAACCAGCCTTTGATGACGCTGTAGGTTATACACAGCGGCGGAAATCCAAATTGGCAGAGGTGGGGGGGGGGGGGGGGCATGGGGAATCGAACCGCCAACCCTCAGATCAGGCATCTGACCTGGAAAAATGTCAGACACTAACAACTCCACCACAGAGAACACCACTCCATTGTCACAATCAACATACTATCTGTTTATGCATTTGCTCAGGATAAACTGATTTGTTATTTACATTGTGTTTCATAATCTCAATAGAATACATATGGATTTGAAGCAAATGTCCTTGTGTTTTCAGTGTAACCGTTTCTGTGCTGTTTTGTGTCAATTGTTACAATGGACAAAAAAAAAAAGTTATCACCTTTTGAGACAGGCGCCACTTGTATATTTGTTTAACCTAGTGTATATATAATGCTCTTGAAAATATATATAATTATAGTGTTAACTATTTTTGTACTAATAATTGTTACTGTGACGAGAATATGGGAATTTAACGCGTTTTTAACTTAGTATTATTTATTGCTAATTATTATTTTAATATAGTAATATAGTGTGGTTTGCAGTTTAACGATGGTTGCAATACAAATGGATCCACATTATGGATTTAATAGACCGGATATAGATATGAGGGGTTTTTTTGGGGCGGGGGTCGAGCCTATATGCTGTATAAGCTATTATACAAGTATAAATAAGGCCGGAAGCTTCCACCTGCTCCTCAGCCTCTACTCTCTCCTCAGTCATCTGCTGCTGGAGCCTGAATTCAGTGATCTACTGGTGTAACCTACCCAACCTCGGGTCGTCTTTGGCGCCACCTGTCTAGTCACGAATCTAAGGGTCTCACGACCCTCACTCACTGTACCGTTAAAAATTGATCTCTTTTTAATCAATAATATCTTTATTTGTACCATACAACCCTCGGTATGTAAGTAAGGGTATTAGTGGGAATTTAAACCTATTCTAAAGTCAAGATGCAACTTCTGTTGTGTTGTACTAAGTGAACATATCGAGGGTAGTGGAAGGTTTGGTTACTCCGTTATCACTTGGAAGTGTCTATTGCGACAGTTGGAACTGTCTATTGAGACAGTTCCCAACATGTTTCTATGTAGGAATGGGGATTCTGGGAACAAACACAGAGGGTGGAGTGCGGCTTTTGTATGGGAATTTACGGTAGCACGTTTATTACAGGAGCTCAGGTTAAGTCCTAGAATTGAGATTCTTTCTGGTACGAAATGAAAATTGTTAATTCCAAGGCATGTGATTTCTCTGGTTTTAACCGAAATTCCGTTTTTTTTCTGGCCGCCGAAGCGCCTCTGAAATACACTATTTGCATCCCTCTCGCGACTCAGTGGGATGCTGTGTGTCCCCACGATAACCTAAAAAAAAATGTCAGTTTATTTTTCCTGCATCCAATCACATGCCTGTAAGTCTTATCAGTGTCTTCATGTCTTCTACATTGTTATACCGTACTTGCTTTTGTTTTAAATACAATATTTAAATGCCTATAATATATATGTTGGTGTGTTATTTCTTCATTGGAACTACATTTTTAGGAAACGAAATTGCCATTTTAGAAGAACCTTCAATCGCGCAGGTGGTCTTGATTAAAAAATAAATAAAAATAATATTAGAAAAATTTAACCCAGAAAAGTTGTTCAGCAATGCTCTCATTTACTCGGATTCAAATCTTCCCCCACACCCGAAAAACAAGATTCACTCAATTAAATATCTATAAAGAGATTTCTCTTCCTGTTGCCATAATAAATGGCTCTTTTAATCAGGGGGACCAAACGGGGTGGTCCAATGAGTTGAGGGTCCGTCTCCCACCCTCCGTTTTGGTAGATCGTGGGATTCGAACCCTGATCGAGTCAAAGCAATGACTTTAAAATTGATACCTGTCGCTTCCTAGCCAGGCGCTCTGCATTAATAGGGTAGTGCAAGGACTGGTTAGTACAGTGTCAGGATAATTTGATTGAGTGGGATGGATATCACGTCATGGTGCCAGTAGCCTGGTCTCCCAGTGGGGAAGCACTGTGAGGTCTCCATGAGTGCGCTGTCACAAGTCGGTACCCATCCTGGGTATGTAACCTTGGATGCTGCTAAGATGTAAAATAACAAGAAGCAGATATGAAAAATCGTCTTAAATGAGGGGTAACATGTTTGGAGATTATGAATTTTTGTCAGAAGTGAAAACTAATCCGACTTCTAAAACTGTACATACTGTGCCACACAACACAAACAACACAGGATGGGGTTTGTTGTTTTACATCCTAGCAACATCTAAGGTCATATCAGGACGGGTAGCGACTTGTCACAGTGCGCACACATGGTGACTTTATAGTGTTTCCCCACTGGGAAACCAGGCCGCCAGGGCCGTGACCTGATATCCTACATAGTCATGTTATCCTGACACTGAGCCAACCAGTCCTTGCCCTTTCCTAATAATACCGAGCGCCAGGCTAGGAAGCGACAAGTATAAATTTGTAAGTCATTGATTTGACTCGACTAGGATTCGAACCCACAAACTCATGGGTTCGGATCTCTCGATCTCCCAAAACAGGAGATGGACGCTCTACTCATTCGGCCACCCCTCAGTTGGTCACACAGGCTGGGAGGGGCGGTGTACACCCTTTATACATTGAAGAGGATTGTTGTATACCTACACTAATTTATAATATTACACATTTAAAAAAAAGAATTCTATTGTTAAAAATCCATCCAATATTGAAGAACACTATAAGCTGTACAATAGGCACTTAATGAAATGTAATAGTATATATCTGAACATAGTTTTTAGATTTCTATTTTTGAAAATCCATCAAATATTGGAGGGTTACATTATAACATAAACTGTAGATTAGGCACTTTATTAAATACAATACATCCTAAGTCTTGCAGTAAATAGTTACATCTATTAATATCTACACCGTGTTATTATAATTATTACCTTTGTTGGTAACAAGAGTACTTATTTAAATGGGGCGGAGTGGTTAGAGTGTATGACCTTTTTCTAGGTCGGACTCCTAATCTGAAGGTCAGTGGTTCGATTCCCCATGCCCACACCTCTGCCAATTTGGATTTCCACCGCTGTGTATAACTTATAGTGTCATCAAAGGCCAGTTGCTCTCATACCATGTCTATGTGGTGTGGGAGGTTAAAAATCCCTTGGGTTGGTAAAAGTGTAGGCTCTGGCTTTCTATTGACAAACTGTCTAATGGTAAAAACAAGTCTATTCAGACTTATCCATGATAGGCAGTATAAATCTTCAACAACAAAAAAGAAGCTATATATATTGTACACTAGAATATAACTGTTCAGGCTGCCAGCTTTCTTTTATTATTTTATTGGACTTTTTGGCAAGTAAAACACTCCACATATATAGTATTACTCCAGCGGCCATGGTTCTGCCCTTATCAGGCAGGGCTATGGTTGGATCCGTTTCCTACATCATGTAGACAGCTAGATAAAAGATTCACAGAGAGCCAGAGAAGCACTTGCTATCCAGACCGCACTTCATCCACACCTCTCTCCATCTCCTCTCCACTGGCCTTGCTCCTCCTCGATATGTCTGAAAAGGGTTCCAGGAGGGGGAGCCCGCTGGCATTTCACTTTCTACTCTTACTCTCTCCGTGTCTATGGCTCACTGGTTGGTCACCATAGAGCAAATAGACATGGTCCTTTGACTCAACTCTCCTCATTTCTCTTTCCTAGACTCTACCCTTTTTATTTCTCCCAGGCATACTTCTCCCCCATACCAGGGGAGTTGTATGCTTGGGTGGGGCCCTGTACCTTTACGCTTCTCTTGCCTTGTTCTTGTTGCTGGAACCACCGCTGCACCCATCTTTACACCCCCCGCCCCCTTCCTCGAAACCCCTGCTGCTGTCTGCTGGATACAAGTGCTCAACTACGGCCGGACCGAACAGATTCGGTGCCGCCTCAATGCTTCGCCGTCACAACGTTGTAAAGATGTCCCCAGCTTCTGCAACCGCCCCTACTGAAGATTAATCTTCAACCAAAGATTGGGCCGATTTATCAGAGCCTCTCTATAATGTTGCAGTTCTGCAACCAGTAACCGTCATAAGGTTACAAACCACCCCAAGCAAGCCAGAGAAGCGGTGAATGACACCTATGTCTAAATCCGAGCAAAGACCACGTCAAATAGGAATTAACTGTGATGGTAGTGGCTTAAGTGCATAATGTTGCTCTATATTGGCTCAAAGTTGAGAAATTGGTAGAGAATGTAAAAAACCAATATGCTCTCGGTTCGAGTTTTAAGGTATTATCAATCTAGATTATTTTATAAATTCTTCATTCAAAAGTAGCGGGTAAATATAAATAAGTATTTAAAGAATATATTTAGCTTGTGATTAAGAATTTACCTAGCCTTCCAACACTTTTTCTAATGGGTTATTTAGCAGCCGTCTCAGGGCTGCACGAGTAACTAGTAGATAGCCTGACCTCATTTGTGATGGCGGCATCAATTTTAATAATTTCAAGTGGGAGTGGGAATTGAATCCCATTCTGAGCAGTGGTTGCTATGGACACCCATGGATTGATTGCAGCACCACCTGGATAGGCTAAGGGAACTAACTTAGTTCGCAAATAACTACATTGATACTCTTAGAGCAGAAAACCATAGATTATTTGAGACAAGGTCTCTTTAAATTCTTTTTACCGTAGCCTATAAAACCCTATCATGGTTACGTTGTATTCCCTACAGGTACTATATAATCGACACAAATAAATAATAAATAAACGGTGGGGGTGTATTTAAGCAGCCAATGTAGATACAATGACAAGTTTTTGTGGTGAGCCACAGATAGTGGTACCTGTCTTCAAAAGGACAAAAGATCAATGCTGTCCTGACATAGGCAGATGTCCTGTCAATTTATTGATTGAGTTTTGATGGTTTAACACCATGTCGGCAGCAAGGGCCATATTCACATCGAACCGTGAGTGGTAATTATTCTGTCAGTTTTGTTAATCACATTTATATGCCTACATTTAAATTTACACGAAAATCTGAAATGGTCAGAATTGAGCATGTTGGCCCGAGGTTAACATGGGTAATTTGCAAACGAGGCAGGTCTATTATTAGCTTTCTTCGGTCACTGCAGCCATAGGAGGCATTCGACTGGGACCTTTCTATCCGCAAAATTTGCGGATGGAGCGGATGGAGCCATAACACCCATCCGAATCATACGTATAGAAACCCACTTCCGGTCCCAGTCGAATAGGAATTTGTAAGGAAATATTTTGATATTTGCATAGAGAGGCCCAGTCGAATGCCTCCATACTCTCCTCACTCTGCCCTCGCGGCTCCTGCTCTCCACTTCGCTTTCCCCACCCTCTTACCGGGGGGGGGGGGGGGGGTGAGCGCTGACCTCCTGAACTCTCTCCTGACTCGCTCCTATGATCAAGTTCTCCATTTTGCTTCTCTGGTTGCGCATTCCAGTCAGCGCCTTGAAGACTCGGGCGCTGGTTGCCTACTGAATCACGATGATAGACCTAAATACAGGTTGCTGACTTACTTTTTCAATAAAGAACCTTTAATCTACTTGTTACTTCTATGTCTTTCCTCAAAGTGTAGCGAATTATGTCCAATGAAAGCAGATATAATCTCCGATGCAATCTCCCACAGGCAGGACAGTACGTACCACAGCCTTTGATGAACCAGTTGTGGACCACTGGTTGGAACGGAAAATAGCCAAAACTGCAAATGGGTCGATAGGATGACCTACACCTTATTATATTGAACACAAAATTAAACAAATTAAATTAACAAATATTGTCATGGCTTCACCAAAAACGTGGGTCATTGAAGACAGGTACGACTGTATACTACATTTTAGAATATAACGATAAATTAAGTAGACTTTGCGAGAGGCACTCTTTAAAAATGGCGTGGTTTATTTACACGAATAATGATGTCTTGATGATATGTCATGCATTGCCATTACACCTTTCGGATCAACTTCGATGAGAATATTAAGTCTTTCTTACTTGTCTAACAGATAACTAGATATAATTTGACTAACTGTACATTGCCCGCTTCTCATGGAGAGGATATGGGTTCGATACTCGGCCGAGTCAAACCAAAGACACAGCGAATTGGGACCTGTAACTACCTCGACGCGGCTGACATTAGTAGGATAGGGCAATGCCTGGTTGAACCAATATTAGGATAATGTGGCTGAGTAGCATATCACATTATGATGCCACGGTACGGTATCCCAATGGGGCAACACTATAAAACCGCCAGGTGTGCGCACTGTGACAGGTCGATACTCCTCAAAAGTCACCGTTATGCACAACCCCCAATCAAAAAACCATTAAATATTCATGGCAGATATTTATCGGACAATAATCTTTTTTTATTTAATAAAAAGATAGATCTTTACACTAGTGCATTCCACTGCTTGAAATAGAATACCTCTCTGTACATATATTGTAGTTAGTCAACAACGACACATCGTCAACAGGCACTTATCTTCATGTCTTTTCAATGGGAATGTTTTGGCGAAGAGGGAGTAAATACTTCTTTTATAGTACAATTTTTTGTAAAAGGGAATACCAAACATTTATTTTTAAAATATGTAGACATTAAAACGCCGACATAGTAAGTCGATACAAACGCGCATGCATGCACACTCTCACATTAGCACACTCACCGTCTCTCTCACCCACTCACTCACCTGCTAACTTTCACTCACTCTCTCAATCACTCACTCACTCTAACTCATTCACTCTCCCTCACTCAACCACTCACTCTAAAGGCCCTGTCACATTACGGCGTATGGCGGGAGCGTATGGCGGCGTAGCGGCTTACGTCATATACGTCGCCATACGCTACGCATACGCCGCCAGTGCCGCAACACGCCGGCGTATGTGAAGCCTATGATGCATACGCCGCCATACGCTTTCATAAATCCGTCCGTCCAAATTTTTTTGTGCATGCTAAAAAAAACGCGACCTATGAGGGCGTATGGCCCATACTGTCAAAAAATGTCACAGCACGCTCCCATACGCTACGCATACGCTACGCATACGCTCTTCATACGCTCCTCATACGCTCAAACACACCCGAAAGTGGCACCCGATGGCGTACTTAGGTTTTCAATACGCTCCCGCCATACGCCGTAATGTGACAGCCCCTTAACTCTCACTCACTTATCCACTGACTAACTCACTCACTCACCCACCTGCTAACTTTCTCTCTCAATCACTCACATACACTCACTCACTCACCCACCAACTCACTCACTCTCTCACCCACCCACTCAGTCTCTCTCACTTACCCACCCACTCACCAACCAATTCACTCATCCACTCAATCACACTAACTCTCATTCAGTTACTCTCACCCACCCAATCTCACCCACCCACTCACCCACACACGCACTCACTCTCTCTCACTAATTCACTCACTACGCGGTCAGTTATGGGTCGACCAATTTGAACGTAGAAGATTAAAAAATCAATGGTCAGCAACTGTGCGATAACACAATCAGCACACACACATGTCCGACCCGGCTTACCACAACCTGATTCTGTACAACTTTCAGCCCTTTGAGTATTTTACATTTGGATTGATTGATTGACTGGTTGCTTTACACTGGCAGCATAGGTGATATTCACAGCGAGAACTGTTTGTTTTATATTCAAACCATCGCTTTTACATGTAAAGGCATACAATCAATTCTGTGTCAATAGACACTCATTTGGATGTTTACCTATATTGGCTTAAAGTTGAGAAATTGGTAGAAAATATTTATAAAAAAAAAAAATGGCGGCCCCACAATGCTCTCGGTTCGATTTTTAAGTCTATCAATCTACATTATTTAAACAATTCTTCATTCAAAAGTAGCGGGTAAATATAAATAGGTACGTGAAAAATATATTTTGCTTCTTTGATTAAGAATTGATATGCTTATTTCCATTACCCAGCCTTCCGACATTTTTTCTAATGGGTTGTTTAGCAGCCCTGTCTCACTGGTTCTGGGCAGTGGTTGCTATGGACACCCATGAATTGATTGCAACACCACCTGGATAGTCTAAGGGAACTAACTTAGTTCGCAAATAACTACATTGTTACCCTTAAAGCAAACACAGCAAAATACCGTAGATTATTTGGAGACAAAAGTCGGTTAATCCAAATTATCGGTTAATCCAAACAAAATTGTCGGACCCCAGGCCACTTCCAGTATGGTTAAACCAAACTTTCATGTGGTTATAAGGTCATCTGAGACCCCACCAACTTTTTTATATGAGAAGTGGTAGTATTTTGCCGGGCCGCCAAAAAATGTTTGGATTAACCGATCGTTTGGTTTAACCGAGCTTGGTTACATTCATAATGCACCCGCATTTTGGCCAAAGCCAAGTTAAACCAATGATCGGTTAATCCAAACAAATTTCTAGGGTCCCTTCAAGTTGGGTTTAATGGGGTTATACTGTATTTAGATATTAGATTGAATATTTTGTTCTGCCATATTCTATATATATTTATTATGTATATATTATATATATCAGTTCCATTCTCTCTCTATCTATATAAATATATAATATAGCAGAAACTATCAGATTATGCAACTTTAAGATATTCACCAGTCCAAACTAACTTCTGCTCATGCGCACTCACATAACTATATTATTAAAATGGCAAGCATTATTGAAACACCGCCATGCAAGACCTCCACTTCTGCAATATCATTTCCAAATGTGTGTTTAAAAAAAAAGAAAGAAGATATATGCGTAGGGAAGAGTTGTCACCTGCTGAGAGTCAGTGAGCATGTTGATGAAGCACAGATCTATTTTTAGTTTACCTGACACTTTGGAAAGGAGTCAGGGAAATAAAATTAGACGTGGTATCATTTTACATATGGTGTCCTATATTACAACACTCTCCCCAATATAGAGCAATCTATATATAATACCAAACGGTGGTTAAGTTTTAGGGTCGTTCTGATCACTACTCCTCTGTTAATCAGCGCTGCCAATGCGCATTCTCATACTCCACTAATGCTTCGCCATTTATGGGTTGTTAATAGCACATCATTGTTCCTACTGTACATATTTCATATTAATTTTGATGGTTTTTTTAACTAACTTTGGTCACTTCTGCCATTTTTAGTCACATATTCATGGTCTCTGAATACAGTCATATGTATATAATATGACAGTTCAACACAATATTGGTCCAGGGATTGATGCGGAGCCTGGCTTTAACCCATGTGCTATAATCTATTATTGGAATATAAACAAGGACAGGACTACTTATCAGTTCCCTTCTCTATATTAGTTATTATCTATTATCCTAGTGTCACAGGAGTTAGTTCCTGCTTCTGCCACTCCGGCGCCACCTGCTCCTGACTCCTGGCCACCCTGATACCAGCTGCTTCTGATCACTACCGGCTCCAGACCTGTGCGGACGGTCAGATTTAATCGTATACTGGAGGTAGTAGGAAGGCGTGGGGGATTAATAAATATATAATTATTATTATTACCTAGCATAATAGTATTATCACCACTTATATACAATTTCATTTTGGTTATATACAGAAGAAATGTACATTAGCAATATTTGAGAACAGAAGGGAATTTGAGGCATTTTCTTTTCTCTTAAATATATATACAATGAATGATTTGTTTGTCGATGATTTGTTTGTCAAACAATGCTGAGGTCGTACTTACGTTAACAATTTCCAAACTACAAGGATCTGATATTGACAGCACACTGCTCAAGAGTATGTTTTTATATTATAAAGTTATACTACAGCTCAGATCATCCTTTTGTCCACGATGATGTTGCTCTGGTTGGACATCATGAGGCTATACTACAGCTCAGACCATCCTTTTGTCCACGATGATGTTGCCCTGGTTGGACATCATGAGGCTATACTACAGCTCAGACCATCCATTTGTCCACGATGATGTTGCTCTGGTTGGATATCATGAGGCTATACTACAGCTCAGATCATCCTTTTGTCCACGATGATGTTGCCCTGGTTGGACATTATGAGGCTATACTACAGCTCAGATCATCCTTTTGTCCACGATGATGTTGCCCTGGTTGGATATCATGAGGCTATACTACAGCTCAGATCATCCTTTTGTCCACGATGATGTTGCCCTGGTTGGACATTATGAGGCTATACTACAGCTCAGATCATCCTTTTATCCACGATGATGTTGCCCTGGTTGGATATCATGAGGCTATACTACAGCTCAGATCATCCTTTTGTCCACGATGATGTTGCCCTGGTTGGACATTATGAGGCTATACTACAGCTCAGATCATCCTTTTGTCCACGATGATGTTGCCCTGGTTGGACATTATGAGGCTATACTACAGCTCAGATCATCCTTTTGTCCATGATGATGTTGCCATGGTTGGATGTTATGAGGCTATACTAGAGCTCAGATCATCCTTTTGTCCACGATGATGTTGCCATGGTTGGATGTTATGAGGCTATACTAGAGCTCAGATCATCCTTTTGTCCACGATGATGTTGCCATGGTTGGATGTTATGAGGCTATACTAGAGCTCAGATCATCCTTTTGTCCACGATGATGTTGCCATGGTTGGATGTTATGAGGCTATACTACAGCTCAGATCATCCTTTTGTCCACGATGATGTTGCCCTGGTTGGATGTTATGAGGCTATACTACAGCTCAGATCATCCTTTTGTCCACGATGATGTTGCCCTGGTTGGACATTATGAGGCTATACTACAGCTCAGATCATCCTTTTGTCCACGATGATGTTGCCATGGTTGGATGTTATGAGGCTATACTACAGCTCAGATCATCCTTTTGTCCACGATGATGTTGCCCTGGTTGGATGTTATGAGGCTATACTACAGCTCAGATCATCCTTTTGTCCACGATGATGTTGCCATGGTTGGATGTTATGAGGCTATACTAGAGCTCAGATCATCCTTTTGTCCACGATGATGTTGCCATGGTTGGATGTTATGAGGCTATACTACAGCTCAGATCATCCTTTTGTCCACGATGATGTTGCCATGGTTGGATGTTATGAGGCTATACTACAGCTCAGATCATCCTTTTGTCCACGATGATGTTGCCCTGGTTGGATGTTATGAGGCTATACTACAGCTAAGATCATCCTTTTGTCCACGATGATGTTGCCATGGTTGGATGTTATGAGGCTATACTAGAGCTCAGATCATCCTTTTGTCCACGATGATGTTGCCATGGTTGGATGTTATGAGGCTATACTACAGCTCAGATCATCCTTTTGTCCACGATGATGTTGCCCTGGTTGGATGTTATGAGGCTATACTACAGCTCAGATCATCCTTTTGTCCACGATGATGTTGCCCTGGTTGGATGTTATGAGGCTATACTAGAGCTCAGATCATCCTTTTGTCCACGATGATGTTGCCATGGTTGGATGTTATGAGGCTATACTAGAGCTCAGATCATCCTTTTGTCCACGATGATGTTGCCATGGTTGGATGTTATGAGGCTATACTAGAGCTCAGATCATCCTTTTGTCCACGATGATGTTGCCCTGGTTGGATGTTATGAGGCTATACTACAGCTCAGATCATCCTTTTGTCCACGATGATGTTGCCATGGTTGGATGTTATGAGGCTATACTAGAGCTCAGATCATCCTTTTGTCCACGATGATGTTGCCATGGTTGGATGTTATGAGGCTATACTAGAGCTCAGATCATCCTTTTGTCCACGATGATGTTGCCCTGGCTGTCCTTGACGCGAACCCGGCCTGAGGAGTAGCGGGTCTCCTGCTTGCCATCCGGGTAGACCGTCTTCACCGTGCCGTCTGGGTACTCCCGGCGCTGGAGGCAGATGACAGCATTATTACACACATTATTACACACACAGGACACACCGAAAAACACCACCTTTGTTCGGATCAAATTCAATGCTTTTTTCCAAGAATTTCAGGGGTGTTTAGAGAACGTTTTTCAAGACCATTTATGTATAGTATACACCTTCAAGAACATACATTTTATTTCCACACACACATGCACATGCGCACACACGCATGCACACACACACATAGAAGCAACTATTTGAAAACAAATAAACTGAGACGATATCTACCTTGTAGTGTTGGGTGTGCACCTCTCGCTGACCATTGGGGAACTCAACAGTTTTTTCTCCATTCTTCTCGATTCGGATCACCGTGCCATCTGCGTAGATGCTCTCTTCGATGCCGTTCGGGAAGAGGTACTTGATGGTCTGGTCTGGGAAGGTGATCTCCTTCGTGCCGTCTGGGTAGTGCTTTTCTACCTGCTGACTGTTAGTGGTGCAAGGAAGGGGCAATAATGAGACTATAATTTTAGTATTAATCAGTTATTTCCCGATATCACCCATTGAGGATTCTAAGATCAGTATCGACCGGGACAAAACCTGAGGGTATCAAACTTTATATTTGAGTGATACTGTTTGTTTGTTTGAGTTTTACGTCCTGGGAATTGAAGTATTTCGAAACCATCTCAGTAACTTACTTTGGGAATTGAAGTACCTCTAGATCGTATGAGTAATGATAAAATTGGGAAAATGAAGTACTTCTAGACCATCTGGGTAACTTTGCGAATTAAAGTATTTTGAAACCATCTTGGCAACTTACTTTGGGAATTGAAGCATTTCTAGAACATCTGGGTAACTTACTTAGGGAATTGATGTATTCCAAGACCATCTGGGTAACTTACTCTGGGAATTGAAGTATTTCGAGACCATCTGGGTAACTTACTCTGGGAATTGAAGTATTTCGAGACCATCTGGGTAACTTACTTTGGGAATTGAAGTATTTCGAGACCATCTGGGTAACTTACTCTGGGAATTGAAGTATTTCGAGACCATCTGGGTAACTTACTTTGGGAATTGAAGCATTTCTAGACGATCTGGGTAACTTACTCTGGGAATTGAAGTATTTCGAGACCATCTGGGTAACTTACTCTGGGAATTGAAGTATTTCGAGACCATCTGGGTAACTTCCTCTGGGAATTGAAGTATTTCAAGACCATCTGGGTAACTTACTCTGGGAATTGAAGTATTTCGAGACCATCTGGGTAACTTACTTTGGGAATTGAAGCATTTCTAGACGATCTGGGTAACTTACTCTGGGAATTGAAGTATTTAGAGACCATCTGGGTAACTTACTCTGGGAATTGAAGTATTTCGAGACCATCTGGGTAACTTACTCTGGGAATTGAAGTAGTTCAAGACCATCTGGGTAACTTACTCTGGGAATTGAAGTATTTCGAGACCATCTGGGTAACTTACTTTGGGAATTGAAGCATTTCTAGACCATCTGGGTAACTGACTCTGGGAATTGAAGTATTTTGAGACCATCTCGGTAACTTACTTTGGGAATTGAAGTATTTCGAGACCATCTGGGTAACTTACTCTGAGAATTGAAGTATTTCGAGACCATCTGGGTAACTTACTTTGGGAATTGAAGTATTTCGAGACCATCTGGGTAACTTACTTTGGGAATTGAGAAGTATTTCGAGACCATCTGGGTAACTTACTCTGGGAATTGAAGTATTTCGAGACCATCTGGTTAACTTACTTTGGGAATTGAAGTATTTCGAGACCATCTGGGTAACTTACTTTGGGGATTGAGAAGTATTTCGAGACCATCTGGGTAACTTACTCGGGGAATTGAAGTATTTCGAGACCATCTGGGTAACTTACTTTGGGAATTGAAGTATTTCGAGACCATCTGGGTAGGTTGTGTGAGTGGTTTGCGCATCCGCATAGTAGTAGACCTGGGTGAAAAGGGTATACAGTTCTACATTCATACCGTGTATAAATCACAAAAGTTGGAACAACTTTGCTTGGCGACAACAAAATAAGCCTGTCATTGATTGTGATGGGTAAATGAAACAATTTTGACAGATATATATTGCGTATTCATGCTTAAAAATAGCAGATGGATCTATTAACCCGAAGCCAATTTCGAATTAAACTGTTAGTAATATTTAAAACCAGGCAGAATTTTATTTTTTTAAAGACTTGAACGAGTTCTTGCTTCAATTAGACATAGATTGAATTGGCACTTTGGAAATCTCGTCGAACAGAGTATTACAGTGTCATAGCTGGCCGGTGGTGGCGCCACTGTTGGAATAAGCTGCAGCTGAATGTTATACTGCAGAACGGGGAAATACAGAATAATGGTAGGATCATATGCATTATTCACAGATAAATTAGTTATACACTACCTAACCAACCTATAGGATTTCACGGTGACGATTGTTTCCAGTAACATGTCGCTACCGTGCTGGAAAAAAAACGGAACTGAAATTTTGTTTCCAATAAGTATTCTATCTTCCCATCAGAACCAAATATAATAGTTAACGATGGGTACCCATGAGCCAAAATGTGTTTCACATCAAATTTGAAATCCTATAGCTTGCATAACTATTTTTTTTTAAAGAAACAACAAAAATCTGTATATACACAAAATCTGGCCAGTATCAAGTTGTAAACACCAGTTCTCCTCCGATCACCAACTGAAGTTGGACGGCTTTGAGCCTCGTCAGTATGCCGCAAGCCAGATAGCTGATCGACAGCGTGGGCATACGAGGTGCCGTAGACATCCTGATACAGGCTTATTACAGCCGCGGGACGGGGAGCGGATTAAGCGGGTACTCACAACGCGCTGATCAGGCAGCACCTGCTTCATGTCGCCGTTGAAGAAGGAGACGATGACGGACGCCCCGCTCACAGACACCTGCTTCCTGGTGCCGTTCGTGAAGACGATCTCACGCGCGCCATTCGTATACACCTTCTCAACCTGTCCAACCAGGCAGATATGCATATATATATATATACAATAAAACCTCTTTAAATTGACCGACCTTGGGACCTATTTCAACTTTTAAGTGGTCCATTTAGGAAGGTGGTTGGTTTAGGGAGTTAGAATATGGTTACAACGGTATTGTTGGGACTCAAATAAAGTGATTGATATAGGGGAATGGTCTATCTCTGGAGGTGGTCAGTTAGAGAGGTTTTACTGTATATACCAACACACATTAGTTGCATATGCATGCGCATATTGTACCAGTGATGAGTGTATTTATATACATTTACGTATGGATGTCTGTCTGTATGTTTGTGTGTACGTACGCACGCACATATGTATCTATGTATGTTTATAAATATATGTATGAATATATGTAAGAATATATGTATTTGTATGTATTTACACGTCTCATAAAAGACCAGGTTATCACTGAGGAAGATCCAGCAGGCAATTGGACCACAAAGCTCTGACAATCGTCGAGACGTAAACTGAAGTGGTATGGCCATATTTCCCGTTCATCAGGTTTACTCAAAACCATCTTGCAAGGCACAGTGAAAGTGAAAAGAAACCAAGGGGGACAATGGAAGACAACATCAGGGAATGGATAGGGCTGGAGTTCGGCAAGTTCCAGAGGGCAGTGGAGAACAGGGGAAATTGGAGAAAACAGGTTACGAAGTCATCTGTGGTGCCCCAACGACCCTCACCGTTAAGGGATTGATGATGATGATGATGATGATGATGATGTGTGTATATACATGTAGCACCGTGCAGTGCTACAGTGTGCTTCACCCAACTCTCGCGTATCCAGGGGCCTGCCTAGGTCTGGCTGGACACCAAGATTGCTATCTCAGAAGTGACGTATTAACACCCGAGTTCAAATATAAGGGATTGCGAAATATAATTGCTGGATCAGAAGAAACAAATTTAGTTAACTTTTTTTTTTTTAAAGAATACTACAAGTATTATAACTTTAAACCCACAGATAACGGTCAAGGTCATTTGCAATGACCTTCAGCAGGCTCACCTTGCCGTCAGGATGCACGATCTCCTCATACTGCTCATTGCCCTTGTCGATCGTGCTGGCCAGACTCTGCAGCGTTGCCCGCTTCCGGGGGAGCTGTCGCTTTGTGACTTCCGGTATGGAGAGTTCCCTGACGGAGTAAAATGCATTAATATATTGTTGTGGGGGCGGTGCGGTGATGAAAATGAGAAATATTGCGCTCTCAAAAGACCTTTGGGTGTCGGTGATTTAGAAAAATAAATAAATAAAAAGTTATTTAGAGGTTGGGTGGTTGATGGGAGTTTTACGTCCTGGGAATATCTAGGGTCATCAGGACAGGTACTGACTTGTGACAGTGCGCACTCATGGCGACTATAGTGCTGCCCCACTGGGAGACCATGCTGCCAACACCATGACCTGATATCCCACTCAGTCACAGTATCCTAACACTGAGCTAACCAGTCCGTGCCCTATCCTAATAATGCGGAGCGCCTGGCTAGGAAGCGACACATATCAATTTTTAAGTCATTGGTTTGACTCGACGTGGGTTCGAACCTATGGGGTTGAATCCCACGATCTACCAAAACGAGTTATTTAGAAAATTTCAACTTGTTCTCAATTCAGTGAAGTGTTCTAAATTTTCTAAGAACGAAGGCTGCAAGGTCATCTGATGTAGTCTGTGTGCACTCACGACCGTTATTTAAGACCTAACTCCTAACAATTCTTCAAATGACCTCATACCCCGACCTCACAAAGTCACAGTGTAAACTGAGTATCCCTACTAACACTAGCGCAGGGGGTAGGTATATACCAAAATGTCACAAACATAATTAAGGCTTGCCACTAACAGCTAAAATAACAAGGCAACTACCAAATTGAGACTATTGCTGTTCAGCAATGAAAACAAGCTGTGATGCGACTTATTCGTTATGGACAGGGTAAATAAACAACAACAAAAAACACAACAACAAAAAACTCACGATGGCGGGGAGATGGGAGTTCCGGGGTTGAAAGGGGTTGGACTGAAGGTCATCTCTGGTTGCCTTGGTGACGCACCACTCATTCCACGGGGTGTTGGTGGCTCCTCGGCTGCTATTGGTCAGAGATAATCGTGGGATAGTTAAGAGTTCAAAAGAAAATCAAGAGAAAGCAAAGAAGAATTTACATGGACAGTTTAGATGGTGGGTGAAAATTGAATAATTTCACTGAATGGATTTCCCATTTTGTTGTATATCGTTTGGGTTATTCATTTGTCGCCCAGTGATCACGTGGGAAGACTACATATTCATCAAGAACTGAAGACCATTGTCTGATTGTGTTGTACATTATTATAATTTATAATTATTCACCAAGAGCCCAGCAATCGCTAAGGAAGGCTAATAATTAGTCGATAACTGAAGGCGTTGCTCTGAATGTGTTGTACATTATTACAGTTATTCACAATTCATCGAGAACTGAAGGCATTTCTTTGATTGTGTCAGGCATTATTTACAATTAATCATCGAGAACCCAGCAATCGCTTGGGAAGGCTAACAATTTCCCCGAGAACTGAAAGAATTTCTCCGATTGCATTGTACATTATCATAATTATTCACTGAGAACCCAGCAATCGCTTGATACACCTAACAATTCATCAAGAACTGAAGCCATTGTGCCACACATTATTTACAATTATTCACCGAGAGCCCAGCAATTACTTAAGAAGGCTAACAATTCATCGAAAACTGAAGGCGTTTCGCAATAATTGAGGAGCCGAAAAGCCTACCTCGTAAATCCGACTCGTCCAGATCGAGGTTGGTGCTGAGTGCCAGCGCGCTGTCACGTGGTGCAACGCGGAACGGTTGCGTCTCCGGCTTGGGTGACTTGGTTGGCGGCAGCGCACTTTTCTTCACCGGTGGAGGGCGTGACGGTTCCTCCTTACACTTCAACATTACACAGAGAGAAACTCCATTTTCACACGTCATTTCAACATACTAAAAGCAGCAGCAAGTGCATTTGAAAACAATCACTGCCGTTACAGAATTCAAGCCCTAAAATAGCTAAAAGCACTTGGCAGTCCTTTTCCCCACTCCTATCCCCCCCACACACTTTTTAATGTGTGCAAAATTGCTAACAATTTACAATTTATTCTTGCACAGCAGGAATACTAGGTACATTTAATGAAACTCAAAACCATGGGACTACCATAACTTTAAACAATTACAATAAAACTTATACAAAAAAAAGACATTAAAAACATTTGGGTTTGGGGGGAGTGGTTGGTTGGTGGAGTTTTACGTCCTGACAACATCTAAGGTCATATCAGGACGGGTACCTGCTTGTGACACTGCACACTCATGGCAAGACCAACCATTAGCAGCATGACCTGATATCCCACTTAGTCAAATTATCCTGACACTGAGCCAACCAGTCCTTACCCTAGTCTAAGAATGCCAAGCGCTTGGCTTGGAAGCGACAAGTATACATTTTTAAGTCATCGGTTTGACTCGACCAGGGTTCGTATCCCATGATCTAGCAAAACTGTGGAGACGGACGCTCAACTCATTCAGCCATCCCATCTGGTTCAGGGTTGGGGGAGTGGATGTGGTGGCGGGGTGGCAGGGGGCGGTGCAGGGGAGGGGTGGCCATGGGTGCTCACCTTGGGGGCGGTCTCCTTCTGCTGCCAGGCCTGAAGGCGCTTATTCTCTAGCACCTTAATCTCGTCGCGCAGGGCAGCGTTCTCGGCACTAACTGCTTCGCTCTTCTCACGCAGCCGTGCCATGCTTGAGTTCCAACGTGCCTCTTTGCGCTTCACCTCCTCCTGCAAGTCCGTCAGCTGTCCAACAAAAATCAAATTTAGCTGTCCATTAAAAAATTAAATTTAAAAAAAATTAAAAGCAGAAAACCCACACAAAAAAAACCCACAGTGAAATGGTTAAAAAAAACACCAACAACTGTAAACCCCGAATGATTGTCGTGGGGGTGATGAAAATGGGAAATTCCCGTGCCTAGAGCGGGAATCGAACCCACATCTCTGGAATTATGTCTTTTAAATGGTTATTTAATGCTTACAATTTACATACACTTACATGCACATGGTAGGTTCAACAACCATACAGTGCATAGCTTGTACAGGATCATGGTCACGGCAACCAGCGTCGTGGTGGTGATGCAAATAGGAAACATTGTGCCTAGAGCGGGAATCGAATCCACATCTCTTGTATTCCGGGCCAGCGTGTGAACCATTACACCACCTAGGCTCCCTGATGTCACCACCCTACCCACACCTACCTATCCATGACTCTCGGACGTTAATGCATTTTGATTTAATGGATGAATCATTCCACTTACCAGAGGGAGTTAGCTATTTAGTGGTGATTGCTTAACGCCGTGTCGACAGCAAAAGCCATAATCACGGTGAGTAGTGTTAAAATTTTATCCTGATATTATCAGGCCATCGCTTTTACACAAAATGTAAAAGCACACAATCAACTATGTGCAGATAAAAGCTCACAATTACAAAAATATTATGGGAGTAGAGTCGGTAGGTGTGGTTAATTCAAGAGGCTACATATTCTAGAGTTGAAGACGGATGTGAAAGTGAAAGGCACAAACCTGCGTTTTGAGTAGCTCAATCTCCTCCCGCTCCTTCTTGTTAGGCATGGCCCGGGCATTCTGTTGGAAGAGTTCAAACTGCTTCTTCTCTCGTCTGGAAATGAAGGAGGAGAAGGAGAAGGAGAAGGAGAAGGAGAAGGAGAAGGAGGAGGAGGAGGAGGAGGAGGAGGAGAAGGAGAAGGAGGAGGAGGAGAAGGAGGAGGAGGAGGAGGAGGAGGAGGGGGAGGGGGGGGAGGGGGAGGAGGAGGAGGAGGAGGGGGAGGAGGAGGAGGAGGAGGGGGAGGAGGAGGAGGAGGAGGATAATAATAATAATAATAATAATAATAATAACAACAACACCAACAAAAACTGCAAAACAGCCATTCAGATTGGCGATTTTAGACTAATATAGATCAGTGGAGACAGTTTAATGGAATTCAAGGCTTTTCAAGACTAATTACCCAAAATAGGTTAAATTCAAGGCTTTTCAAGACTTTGAAATGGGGCAAATGAAGTTCCAAGACTTTTCAAGACTTTCAGGTCCCGTACGGACCCTGAGGATGTTAATAATAACAATAATAACGACAATAACAGCAACACAAAATACAACATGGATCTGCTTAAAGCTGCATAGTCCGATGAAAACATAAAATTTTCAAAACCAAAACAATTAGGTAGGTTTGATTCTACATCTGTAACTTAGATATTGGTGAACTTATTAAACATTTGTCCCTACATAGAAGGGAATTCTGAGGGAATTTAATCAAAACTATTACTGCAGAAGCCTATGGTGCCAGAGTTTTGGTGTATTTGCCTAAATGTGTATGTTTACATTTCAAATATCTCAAAAGTTAGCAAAGTAAAGGAGATTATAACAATCAACCGAATATATTTATCTCAGAAAATGACAGAAATTCTAAATCATCGGACTGCAACTTTAAGGTAATTGGTAATTAAACATGTTGACTACAGGCTAACATGGGTAATTTGCACACGAGGCCACTGTTCTATTTATAGCCTTTCTGCTAAATCTCACAACGCCCAGATCGTCACTTCTCTGCTGGCTGCTCCTGACTGCGCTTCGATCACCCACCCTCCCACCCACTATTTAAGGGTTTGAGCGCTGCTCCGGTCTGCCAACTCAACAGGATCTCACTGCTACCCCTCTACGTGAACTGAACTTACAGGATACTGCTCTGATTTAAACTGCTCAGGACACTAGGGTCTCCGTACCTGGTCCTCCACATGCTGCTAAGCTGAGAAGTCGGTTAAGATTACTTTTATATTAAATCAAATCAATTTAAACTATGCTCTTTCTTGTGTCCTTAATTGTACGAGTGTGTGAATTAAATGTAGCTGTTAATACGTAGTTAAAGCTTTGTTTACTGTTGATACATGTCCTAGCAACATCTAAGGACATATCAGGATGGGTACCGACTTGTACAGTATGCACTGATGATGACCTTATACTTATAGAGTGCTGCCCCACAGGGCGACCAGGTCACTAGCGCCATGACTGGATATCCCACTCAGTCACATTATCCTGATACCGAGAAAACCAGTCCTTGCCCTATCCTAGTGAATAATTCAAGCGGCCAACATACTAGGACAAGAAGCAGTGGAATTATAAAAACAGTTGTCTGTGATTGACATTTTCTCTGCTTAATCAACTAATGTACAAAGAAACAAAAAACACCAAAAACTGTTTTAGATGATTACGTTACAACCGGGAGAGTTACCTTAACTTCTTCATTTCGTCAGTCTTGAAGTCCTGAAGTCGCTTTAGTTCTTCGTTCTTTTGTTTCTCAAACTCAGCCATTTCCTTATTGAGCTGAGCCAATCCCTGCAAAGTCATAATTTGGAATTGAGAGAGAATTAAAATAGAAAACACCAACAAACCAACAAGATGGCAGCCACAGAGAGCTGTCGATTCGACTTTAATGTGCATTATTCTACAGGATTTCATAAATTCTCACTAAAAAATAGCAGGTATTTGGAACTATATATTTAGTATGTTTGATTGCAAATTCATGGGGTTATTATTATTATTATTAATATTATTATTATTATATCCATAACGCAGCCTTCTGACACTTTCTCTGTTTGGTTGTTCAGCAGCCCTGTCACAGAGACAGTGTTGCAGGAGTAGCTATTAAATAATATACATATTTTTATTGTCTACCAGCACTGTCACAGTGACAGAGCAGTGGGAGTATCTATTAAACAATATATATATTTTGTTGTTGTCTAGTAGCCCTGTCACAGAGACAGTGTTGCAGGAGTAGCTAGTAAATAATATACATATTTTTATTTTGGCTACCAGCCCTGTCACAGTGACAGAGCAGTGGGAGTATCTATTAAACAATATACTTATTTTGTTGTTGTCTAACAGCCCTGTCACAGAGATAGCACTGTGGGAGTATCTACTAAAGAATATACATATTTTTATTTTGTCTAGTAGCCCTGTCACAGAGACAGCGCTGTGGGAATAGCTACTAAAGAATATACATATTTTGTTGTCTAACAGCCCTGTCACAGAGATAGCACTGCGGGAGTATCTACTAAACAATATACATATTTTTTATTTTGTCTGTCACAGAGACAGCACTGCGGCAGTAGGTACTAAACAATAAGTAATATACACATTTGTATTTTGCCTAACAGCCCCCTCACAGAGACAGTGCTGTGGGAATAGCTACTAAACAATATACATATTTGTATTTTGTGTCACAAAGACAGTGATGTGGGAGTAGCTACTAAACAATATACATATCTTAAGTTAAACAAATATTATATTTAAAAAAAATGTAAATCTTGCTCACTTGCTCGCGCTCTTTGCGCAGTTTGACCAGGTTGTTGTTCTCCAGTCGGAACTTCTCAATCTCGCGCTCCAGCTCCACCAGTTTGTCGCGCAGCAGCTTCGACTGCACGCCGTCAGAGGGCTCTGTCTGCGCCGCCAGAACGAGGCGCGGCTCGGCCTGGGGCGGAGGCTTTGGCTTCGATGGCCTGAGATTGGGGAAGAGCTTGCTTACCAAGCGCGACATCGGCGGCGGAGTCGACGGCTTACCGGTCATGTCTCCCGCACTTGTGGTGATTACTACCAGAAAAAAAAGAGCAAATTATGAAACTTTTTATTTGATTACAATTTTTTTTTTACATATATATGAATTTTTCATTTTTTATTTTTTTGGTCCATTAGTTGTTTAAGCAGGGGAAATTTCAGTCACATACGACTGGTCTTCCTCATTCCACTGCTGGTCGATAGAAAGCCCGAGCCTACACTTTTACCGACCCAAGGGATTTTTAACCTCCCACACCACATAGACATGGTATGAGAGCAACCGGCCTTTGATGACGCTGTAAGTTATACACAGCGGTGGAAATCCAAATTGGCAGAGCTGGGGGCACGGGGAATCGAAACGGCGACCCTCAGATTAGGAGTCTGACCTAGAAAAAAGTCAAGACACTCTAACCACTCCGCCACAGAGAATTGAAATAGTTATTCAGAGAAAAGCTTTGTTTGTTTGTTGTTGGAGTTTTACGTCCTGGCAACATCTACTAAGTAAGGTCATATCAGGATAGGTACCGACTTGCGACAGTGCACACTCATGGTGGTTTTACAGTGCTGCCCCACTGGGAGACCAGGCTACCAGCATCATGACCTGATATCCCACTCAGTCACACTATCTGGACACTGAGTTAACCAATCCTTTCCCTATCCTAATAATGCTGAGCGCCAGGCTAGGAAGCGGTAAGTATAAATGTTCAAGTCATTGGTTTGACTCGACCAGGATTCGAACCTGTGGGTTTGAAATCTCACGATCAACAAAACGAGAGACAGACGCACAACTCATTCGGCCAGAGAAAAGCAATTCTATTCCTACAAATAGGGTCTTCTGTTATCCGTTATATCAATATGCGGCATATATATGGGTCGTTCTCAGAAACTTGCATATTGCACCTACCCAAATTTTTTTCCAGGGCAAAACAATCATTTTTGCTTAACTGTAATGAATAAAATCTTGTTTTTATTTGTTGTGTGTGTTAAAATGATGTTCCAGATGTGTGTAAAATGATGCTATGGATGGATGTCAGATGATTAATTTTAATGTTTTTCTCAATTTATTTAAGATCAAAATAATTTTTTTCAACATACGCACAACATTTAAACCTTCATACAAACATTGATTCTGCTATTATTTGAAGTATTTTCACTTTTCGTCTCCGTGTCACAAATGTGGCACAGTTTCTGAGAACGACCCATATAGGACCAAATCTAGGTCAGTGTATTCGCTTCGAAAGTGGCATCGCGTCTTGCGGGATTAAAGCTGCATAGTCCGATGAAAACATCAAATTTTCAGAACCAAAGCAACTATCTAGATTTTATTCTACATATCTAACTTACATACTGGTCGCCACACAGAAACGAATACTGAGGCAATTGAATAGAACCCGTTACTGCAGGAGCCTATGGTGTCGGAGTTTTGGCGTACTTGACTAAATCAATTATGCATCATTGCACTTCAAATATCTCAAAATGAGTTATTTAACATAAAAATTACTTCAAGGTAATGTATGGTAGATTACAATGATAAATCTAATAACCCCCCACCCGGGGGGGGGGGGGGGGGGAAGGGGGGAGGCTAAGGATTAACACCTGTATATATATATACATAAACTCAGAGGTGAAAAATGAATTCACTAGAATCCAGCAACCGGAAACCAGAATCCAGCAACCGGAAACGGAAACAGCTCGTCAAACATTGCTGGGACCCGTCGGTCCGCAGCAAACAGGGTGGATGACAATGATTGGTTAATAATATACTCGTGTTGACTATGGCTAGTGTTGTCTTAAATATATTCATTATATCATTATATTGCATGTGTGAATCCATGTTTATGCCAAATTGTTATGTATTTCTATTAATTTTGAATAAAATGGAAGCTTTTTCCTGACCGTATCGGCGAACTCCATGGCCGTATGCATTGTGTTGCTGTCACCAGCGGAAACAAATATGCAAAATTTGGGGGGGGGGGGGTCGGTCCTAAGCATTGCTTAATCATATTATATTTATCTCAGAAAATGACAGAAACTCAAAACCCATCGGACTATGTACCTTTAAATGGATTGTACCCACCACTGCCCCTGCTGAGGATAGACCTGGTAATGAGCGGCTTTTCACCGACTGCTGACGTCACATTCTCTTCACACTGACTCTCATCCCAGCAATCCAGATCGTCTGCAAAATCGAGATGCTGTGCGATCTGATCGTTTCCTTCCTCATCCTTCCCACGTGTGTCGAACACATCCGCCACGGACAGGTCCTCATCAGTCGTCTCAAAGTAACCATGGTTACTCAACTTCTGCGGCTGTGGCGGTGGTGGCAAGCTTTGCTTTGAGGAATCACCATGTGCAAAATATCCCCCCTCTTCCTCCTCCTCCTCCTTCTTCCCCCCACCCCCGCCCACAACGCCTTGCGTCGTCTGCATCAGGCCCTCTGATTGGCTGGCGGAGTTTCCCGCGTCGACAGCAGCAACAGCAGCAGACGACATTTCTCGTTGGTTCTCCTGTGGACCGGAAGTGTCCGACGGGATCTGCGCCAGCGACTGCGTCAGCTCGCTGTCCGAGTCGCTGAACACCTGCACCGTGGCGAGCAGGTTCCTCTGACGCGCAGGCGCCACTTTGCGCTGCAGCAGCGGCAGCGGCTGCTTCGTCTCTGAGCCGCCAGGTGGCGCCACCGAATCCTCCACGTCGCCGGGGGGCCTGGGGGACTCGACGAGGGTGCCGTCCTGGTCGGACTCCTCGCCCGCCTCGCCCGCCTCGCCCTCCTCGCCCGCCTCGCCCTCAGATGAAGGCTCGTATGAACAATCTGGGACTGTCGGAGCCACTGACACTGGTGAGTGGATTACTGGTGGTGGTCTGAACAAAAAAAAAGGAAAAATAAAATAAAATATGGCTCAGTGTAAGGATAATGCGACTGAGTGGGATATCAGGTCGTGGGGGGTAGTGGTGGTTTGACTTCTGTCATTTCAAGACTGACATCCTAGCCATTAGCCTATTTAGGCTACCCGATGCAATCACCTTTTCAACATATATACCTGTCTATTCGGCTGCTTACCCGTGAGGTCAGTGTAGATCCATAATGATTACACACATACAAGCAATGCACTTACATAAACACAGTTGGTTGGTTAATGGGATTTTAAGTCCTGACAATATAATCCTGACAACATCATATCAGGACGGGTATCGACTTGTGACAGGGCGCACTCATAGGGACTTTATAATGCTGCCCCACTGGAAGATCAGGCCGCCAGCACCATGACCTGATATCCCACTCAGTCACATTATCCTTACACTGAGCCAACCAGTCCTTGACCTATACTAATAATGCTGAGTGCCTGGCTAGGAAGCAACAAGTATAAATTTGTATGTCATTGGTTTGACTCGACCATGGTTTGAACCCATGGGCTCGAATCCTACGATCTACCAAAACGGGAGACGGTACATATACACATGCACAGGGTAGATACACCAACCATAGTGCATGTAGCTTGTACAGGATCTTAGTCATGGCAACCATTGTCGGTGAAACAAAGAATGCCCTATCCTAGTAATGCCGAGCGCCAGGCTAAGTAATGACAAGTATCAATTTTGTATGTCATTGGTTTGACTTGGTCGGGGTTCAAGCCCTAGGGTCGAATCCCATGACCTACCAAAACGGCTCAACTCATTCGGCCACCCGGCCTGGTGTTATCCTGGTTGTTTGTTTGTTGGTTTATTGTTGCTAAATATACGACACCGAGAACTTTCAATTGAAGGCACACATAAAATAAATGCCACAAAAGGTTTGACTTAAAGCACAACTGTACCATGTTGACTCTCTCAACAACTGTACATTTGCATGATGTTAAATTATACACTTACTTTACAATTGATCTGATAGGAGTCATCTTGTGGTTTCGGTGAAATCCCTGAAATTATGAGAAAACACTATATAATATTCAAAACTATTAATATATGTTCAATTGTTTAAAAAAACCTACCTAGATTATTTCTAATTGATGGTCAATGGGTAAAAACAAACCCAGGTTATTTTGAAGTGCTTCCTATTGGTGGATTAATTGTAAAATCAGTTCTGCTGATACGAATTGCATAAATATTACTTGAATAATATTGCTTAGTAAAGGACGAACAGATACAAGAAATATGATATTGCTTGGATATATAGGTCAAGAGAGTCAATTATCATGTAAATGTTTGCTAGAACTGTGGTGCGTTGTTACAGATAAATATCCAATACTTCTAGATTTATGTTTGATGACAAAACATTAAAACAATAGCACCACACACATTTCAATGGTCTTGACGCCCCCTGCCATAACAAATTTCAATTGTGTTGATCCATTCTCCAACTCACAACACACACACACACACACACAAATAAGAAAAGAAAGGAAAAGAAAAGAAAGGAAAAGAAAAGAAAGGAAAGGGAAAAAAAGAAGAAAAAAGAAGCAATTTGAACTAAGTTGTGTAAGTAGTTAACTGTTACATTGGGGTGGACCCTACCATGTTTTTCTGCAGTGCCCGATCAACAGCGGAGACGTTACTGAGAAAGGATGCGTTGTCATCTGCAAATTGTTCGAGCAGCTCAAACTCCTGCAGCTGCTCGATGTCCTCTGCCTCCTCCTCCACACGCGCCGTCAACCGTGCCGTGAAGGAGGTCTCGCCTGCACAGAAAGATGCAAAGAAATTATTAATCGAGAACACCAAGCAAATTGTGTATGATTTGCAAAGGACCAGTGCATGCTGTCTTTCGCAAACCAGTGGTCCACAACTGGTTCATCAAAGGCTGTGGTATGTGCTGTACTGTCTGTGGGAAAGTGCATATAAAAGACCCCTTGCTGCTTATCGGAAAAAGTAGCCTATGTGGCAACAGCCGGTTTCCTCCAAAGAAATATGTCAGAATGACCATATGTTTGATGTTCAATAGCTGATGATAAAAATCAATGCGCTCTAGAGGCGTCATTAAATAAAACAAACTTTTTGCTGCCTTTCGCTCTACTCTTGCTTCCCTCTTCCACTTGGCTCTCACTTCTTTGCGTGCTATCACTCGCTTTTACACTCAACTCACGCACTGACTGTCATGCCTCCTCAGCTAATCAGTGCATCCCTCTCCCCTCTCCCTAACATCCCCAACCACTCACTTCTCTACCCACATTCACTCTCTTGCATGCCTCCTAAGCCAATCAGCGTCTCCCTCTCGTGGTTCACAAACTTCCTTAAACATGCATTTCTCTACTCATCTTCATTCGCTTTCACACCCTTGACTCTGAACCAGTCAATCAGCATCTCCCTCTCCTGGTTCCCTAACCTCCTTAACGACTCACTTCTCTACTCACCTTCGCTCACTTTCACACTCAATTTATCCACTGGCTCTCATGCCTCCTCAGCCAATCAGCGCCTCCCGGTTCCCTAACCTCCTTAACCACTCAATTCTGTATTCATCTTCATTCGCTTTCAGAATAAATTTACCCACTGGCTCTCGTTCCTCCTCAGCCAATCAGCGTCTCCCTCTCCTGGTTCCATAACCTCCTTAACCACTCACTTCTGTACTCATCTTCATTTGCTTTCAGACTCAATTTACCCACTGGCTCTCGTGCCTCCTCAGCCAATCAGCGTCTCCCTCTCCTGGTTTCCTAACCTCCTTAACCACTCACTTCTGTACTCATCTTCATTTGCTTTCGGACTCAATTTACCCACTGGCTCTCGTGCCTCCTCAGCCAATCAGCGTCTCCCTCTCCTGGTTCCCTATCCTCCTTAACCACTCACTTCTGTAGACATCTTCATTCGCTTTCACTCAATTTACCCACTAGCTCTCATGCCTCCTCAGCCAATCAGCGTCTCCCTCTCCTGGTTCCCTAACCTCCTTAACAACTCACTTCTGTAGACATCTTCATTCGCTTTCACTCAATTTACCCACTAGCTCTCATGCCTCCTCAGCCAATCAGCGTCCCCCTCTCCTGGTTCCCTAACCTCCTTAACAACTCACATCTGTACTCATCCTCATTCGCTTTCACCCAATTTACCCACTTGCTCTCATGCCTCCTCAGACAATCAGCGTCTCTATCGCCTGGTTCCCTAACCTCCTCAACTACACACTTCTCTACCCACCTTCACTTGCTTTCATGCCTCTTCAGCCAATCAGTCTCCCTCTCCTGGTTCCTGAACCTCCTTAACCACTCACTTCTCTACAGTATGAAACCTTACATTTTGGTCAACTTCCCGAAAACTCCCCAAAAATCTCATGTAAAATTATACGTTCGAAACAAAAGACCAAATCCCTGAACACGGTTTTAATTTAAAGGCGCTACCAATCTAACTGAACTCGAGACTTACCCAGACTGTCTGCAGTAGAGCGCTTACTGCCTGCTTTGTCAGCTGACTTCGAAGCAAGTGTCGCAGCACCGGACAATCCAGTTGCTGAAGGCGCAGTTTGATTCCCACCAGTGGCCAGTTTAATCAGGCGCAGCCTCTTGACTGGCAGCTGCTGCTGAATTTGTTGTTGTTTCTGTTGCTGCTTCAGTTGTTTCTGTTGCTGCTGTTGTTGTTGCTGCTGTTGTTGCTGCTGCTGTTTCTGTTGCTTTGCCCCCTGTTGTTGCGGTTGACTAGCTGGCTCCTTACTTGGTTGGTCTTGTTGCTTCTGTCCATTCTCTTTGAGGTTCTTCTGCTGATCTTGGTCATGACTCTGTTTCGCACTCACTTCAGTTGAGGTACTTAACATTCTGCTGTTTGCATGTGTCCCCTTAAAGTAGAATATTGTACTTTGAGCAACACTTCCAGACTGCAATAATAAACATTATAACTGGATTCACATCAGCCCATATTTTTTTTTGTGTTGAATTTACTTACCCTGATCATAACGGATAAGTGTGTTAATACTTTTTGTGCTGTTTCTGTACTGAAGTTATATATTGCTTAGTCCAGTTAGTAATGGCAAAGTGGCATTTGTCAAAGAAGTGGGAAAAAACAACAATAAAAACAATTTTAAAAAGCCGAAACCTGACTTCCGAAAGATTGTTCACGATTCCCTGACAATGCCAGGTAAGCCTTCGAGGGGATGCCCACTTTCTCACATAAAATCTGGAAATCACTGGAGGGTGCGAGCATAACAAATATCCGGAGAGATCTTTCATCTCTAGTAGCATAGAATAAATGGAATAGATGGAATAAGTAGAATAAAAGTAGGTCCAAAATTACATTTCAGTTCCATGAACAACCTCGAACACTAACAGTAACACTCATCACCTTTACTAATATCTATCATAATTAACTAATATTTCTAAATACCAGTACCCCGGCGAAAAAAAAGAGGACCAATTGAGAAAAATAAGAGTGTTTACCAAAATAAATTAAAAAAAATAAAAAATAAATAACAACAACATACGGAGCATCATCTCCGGTAAAACAGCGAGTCAAACTTAACATTAACTGTAGAGCGCGGGGTACGGCCCTGCCAGACCCACCTTTGACGGCACCACCCCGCGTGTGCCCGGGGGGAGGGTCGCGTTGGCCCGGCCTCCGCCCCGGCTGATACCGCCCCGCTTTCCGCCGCCGGTGCCGGCGCTCTCCCGGCCCGCCCGCTGCCCGCCGCCGGTACCGCCGGTACCGCCGCCCCGGCCCGCCCGCTGCCCGGTGCCGGTGCCCTGGCTCGAGCTCCTCGTCGTCCGACTGCGGGGCTTGTGGCGCTGCCGGGCTGAGCTGAAGCGCGCCACACCCTCACCTCGCCTGAGGAAGTTCTTGCACGAAGCAGGTTTTCCAACGGGAGGGTACTGGGCCCCCTGCTGCATCTGAAGCGCGTAGGAAAGGGTTACTGTCTTTGCAGTCTGTTTTGTGCGTATATGTGTACAAAGACCATATAATACTAAGACGGCTCACTCAGCCTGGACTGTGTAATCAAAATGATCACACCCACCACTTGGTGCGCTGGCTGTTCTCTTGGTTAAACAGGTGCTATATTATATGTATAAATGTATATATGAATGTGAAAGATGTGTGATGATGATGATGATGCTGATGCTGATGATGATGCGTATTTGTTCATAGCAATTTCATATTGATGTGTATTCATACTTACCTATCTCATGTATAATATAATTGTATGTGTTTACATGTGAAACACCAACCAGCAGCCGGGCTGATCAAACCCACCACAAGGTGGCACTGTGAAATTTACATTACCATGGGAGAGATAGGGAGTGAGCTGTCTTAGTATTATAGGGTCTTTGATGTGTATCACTACAGACGTGTGTGTGTGTGTGTGTGTGTGTGTGTGTGTGTGTGTGTGTGTGTGTGTGTGTGTGTGTGTGTGTGTGTGACTGCATGTGAGTGTGAGTAAATATGTCTGTGTATGTGTGTTGTTTTTTTTTGGGTGGGGAGGTTTGATTGTTGGCGCTTTACGTCCTAGCAACATCTAAGGTCATATCAGGACGGGTACTCACTTATGACATGTGTATGTGTTGTTTCTTTTTAGGGGGGGGTGGTTTGTTTGTTGGGGTTTTAGGTCCTAGCAACAGTTAAGGTCGTATCAGGGCGGGTACTGCCTTGTGACAGTGCTCACTCATGCTGACTTTATAGTGCTGCCCCACTGAGGGACCAGGTCACTGGCACCATGACCCAATTTCCCACTCAGTCACATTATTCTGACAGGAGCTAATCAGTGCTGGTCCTGATAGAGCATCAGGCTAGGTAGTGACAAGTATCGATTTTGTAAGTGTCCTATTTTATTCATGCCGGATGGCTGTTAAAGAATATGGCAATATACATTCAATCAGCCCATCACGGTAAGAAAATATGACGTCAATAATGGTGACATAAAAGGTGTGTATGGGGGTGGAGGGTTACTACTGTCATGAAAATGGGAAATATTGCGCCTAGAGTGGGACTCAAACCCACATCTCTTTGCATTCCTGGCCAGTGTGCTAACCATTACACCACCTAGGCTCCCTGCTATCTACACACTACCCACGCCTACCCTGTCTATGTGGTTACTTGCCTGAGAGGTCAGTGCAGACCACTACACTCGTCCCCCTGGAATTGTAAGTCTTTTAATACTTACAATTACATATATACAGGCAATGCACTAACACATACACAGGGTAGGTAGAACAACCATACAGCGCATAGCTTGTATAGGATCATGGTCACGACAACCAGTGTCATGGGGGTGATGAAAATGGGAAATATTGCGCCTAGAGCGGGACTCGAACCCACATCTCTTTGCATTCCGGGCCAGTGTGCTAACCATTACACCACCTAGGCTCCCTGCTATCTACACACTACCCACGCCTACCTGTCTATGTGGTTACTTGCCTGAGAGGACAGTGCAGACCACTACACTACTATTCAAGAGAGATTTATGTGTGTGTGTGGGTGGGGGGGCACCATCTGAGTAGAAACGAGTGGAACCTACCTGACTTATCAGTGATTTACTTATTGATTAAATTATTATATTTATTATGCATCTTCTTGGTTTCTAAACAAATAATCCTTCTACACTTACTCTCTCTTCCTCTTTCCTGAGCTCTTCCTCCAGTAACTGCTCAAAGGTCTTTTTGGTGCCTGAAATAGAGGAGATATTTTTTAAAGAGAAAAAGAGCTCATCAGGCACAAGCATAAACAACAAAACGCTCATTTGTTGGTGTTTTAATTGCTTATTAACACACATGCACATTGGCACTAAATGGAAATAATTTAAATTAAGATACTGGGGAAATTAACAATGATTGATTGATTAGTTGTTTTTTTGTTGGAAGATTTATATCGCCTATCATGGATAAGTCTGAATAGACTTGTTTTCACCATTAGACAGTTTGTCGATAGAAAGTCCGAGCCTACACTTTTACCGACCCAAGGGATTTTTAACCTCTCAGATTAGGAGTCCGACCTATAAAAAAGTCACTCTAACCACTCCGCCACAGAGAACACCAGTGCTTTTTTTACGCCGTGTCGGCAGTATAGGCCATAGTCACGGCGAGAATTTTTTTTTTTTTTTTAAACCATTGGTTTTACGGAGTGCAAAAGCATACAATCACATATTTTATTGTGTATACTTACCTCCAATTCCCGATACAGGGATTTCGTCAAAATGAGGTTCCTTGTGGTCACACTAAAAACAATCCAAGGGCAGGTTAACTTTTAAATCAGTGCAATTAAAATGAAGAAAAGAACAGTATTAATTATGGCTCCATACTCCGATGAAAGCATCAAATGTTCTAAAGCGAAACACTACTCCAGATGTGATCCTACATATCTAACTTAGATACTGGTGCAGTTATTACACATGTATTACTCACTGCACAGAAGGGAATAAGTCAATTAAAAAGAATCTGATACTGCTGAAGATTGTCGATGTTGCTCGCAACATGGGTAATTGAACCAGCTGGAGTCGGATTCTTATTCAAACGCGCGGTGGCACCGCCTATACTCAAACTTTAACATTAAATCGACGTCTTCCACACCTAGCGGTTTTTGGAACTACGCCGAGTAGCCATGCAGAAATGGCGGACGTGCATATGTAAATTAAATATGACGTCGACAGACGAAATCTGTTACAAAGTTACGGGAATTTGGCACGCTTTTGACTTTTCGGCCCGGATAGCTGCTATATAAAGTGAGCAAAACCCGAACTCGGCCACTACAACTTGGCGGCGGACGGCGACGGACATTCTACTCTGCCATCACGCCCACCTCACAATAAAAGACTAGAACTATAGGGCTTAAGCATCTCGGGGCCTTCTCTCATTATACTCTCGCATGTACGATTACCATTGTAGTGCATTAAAAAGTCCAAATATTTACCATTCATCTGAGTCTGCGTAGTTCAATTATGGTGTCAATGTACCATTTCAATGTGCATGCCAAAATTAATTTTGATTGTCTTCAATTTAAATATCTCCAAAGTTGGTTTTTATGTGTGTGTTTTTTTTAAATCAAGTTATTTACCATGACTATAAGAGATAAGTGTGTTAAAACTTGTAGTATTCACCGATGGGAAAGTTAGTTAGTTCAAACTAAAAGAAGGTGCATATTTTTCTTGGCTATGTTTTTAAAAAAACAAAAAAAACAGCTTCACGCAGCAAATTGGTTCCAAGTTTTACGTCCTGACAACATCTATGGTTATATCAGGACGGGTAACAACTTGTGACAGTGCACACTCATGGCAGACTTTATATTGCTGTCCAACTAGGAGACCAGGCTGCCAGCACCATGACCTGATATCCCACTCAGTCACATTATCCTGACACGGAAACAACCAGTCCTTGCCGTACCCTAATATCATGCAGCAGATCATTGACTACCAACGTACCTGGCAACTATCTCCAATTTCGTCATCATCCTCATCCTCATCCCCATCCTCATCCTCGTAGCCTTCCTCGTCGCTCTCCCCGCAGCCCGCGTCCGTACTCACGTAGCTGCAGTAATCTCCAGCTTCCGGTGCCTTCACTCTTCCCCCCGACATCTCACTCAGCCCGCCCACTCTCCCCCCGCAGGTCTGCCTCGCCCCCATCAACTCGAACGCTCCCTCGTTGTGGTTAAAGTCCGTCTGCGCGTCTATGACGTCACTTCCAGCGTCGTCATCGTCGTTGTCACTGACTGTCTGCGACGCCGACACAAAATCGTAGTCATCCTCGTCGATGGCAGGCCTGGCGTCGTAGCCATGTGGTTGTGGTTGCTGTTGTTGGTCCACCAGCTGTTGCATTTGGTGTTGCACAGAGATCGGTACTCTTGGTGGGTGTTGTTGAAATAGTGTTTGCTGTTGCTGCTGAGTCTGTGACGATATCGAGTTTTGGTGTTGTTGCTGTTGCTGTTGTTGTAATTGTAGTAGTATTCTGTGTTGCTGTAGTAGTTGTAGCTGTTGTTGCGCCGATAATAAATCGCCGCCTGGTTGTTGTTGTTGTTGTTGGTGGTGTTGTTGGTGGTGTTGTTGTTGCTGATCTCCAGAGGATCCCAGCCTGACACCAGTAGTATGCTGCCTTGTACTTCCGTCGTTTTTATATTGGAATACCTAAACAAAAATAACATGATAGAAATTCACAAAACCAGAAACTAGTACCATGTGCGATGGCATCGTGTTGATCATCGTGTGATATTTCAGTAATTTACACAAGCGCGCAATAGGGCTTGCCGGCCGAGATAACGCTAGGTGGCACTTGTGTACTATTTGTGTACTATGACTGCCTGCCTGTCTTGCTTGCCTGTCTGCTTGCCTGTCTGTCTGTCTGTCTATATGCATGCCGGCCTGTCTGTCTCCCTCCACCCACTCCTTCCCTCTGCTTGCAGCGCCTCACATATCAAACCAATCACTTGTATGGATTGATAGTACACGAGCACCACCTAGCGTTATCTCGGCCAGCTGGAAAGCTCCATTATCCAGGGATGAAAGTGGTCTCCGGGAAAAAAAGTGGAAATGCTGATATTCTCTCATAGGTTTAGCATTGTCAGGGAATCGCGGAAAATTCCTGGAAGTTAGGTTTGATATATATTGGTATACGCTGATAGTGCTGCGCCCTTTGAAGCACGTAATAAGCTGTGTTCACATGGGCAAAGTTTATGTCGACTTAGACCAGTCGATTTATATGAATCGATTTAGTGTTGTGTCCACACACGGAGCGGTTTAAGGCGGAAATCGATATCTGCGCATGAGCAAGTCCATACTAACCAGCGCCAGTTTCGGTTCGTCGACGTCACCACGAGAGAGTGTGGGTTCGACCTAGATATGTATTAAATGAATCGTATTGTTTTGGAACGGTCAAAACTTCTGCTGGGCAGTGAAACCCTAAAAATAAATGATGAAAAAAATATCTGTGCACCTCTAGCCAGTTCATAGACCAAAATATATTATATAGTGTGACACGCTTAATCCGCTTCAAGTAAACCGCTACCGTCCACACAAGCTAGTTGGGCCGATTTAAGCTAAATCGCTTCATCTATACTACCGCGGGAGGTGGTATAGATGAACCGATCTAGCTGAATCGATTCAGCCCTAAATCGCTTTAGCATAGCGTCCACACGGCGAATGTGCGTCTAACTAGGCAAGTCGATTTATATGAATCGATTTAAAGTGTGTGTGTGAACACAGCTTTAGTAGTATATGCTGATAGTGCTGCGGCATCTGCACTACATATTAGTATACACTGATGGTGCTGCAGGGTAAAACAGTAGAGCCTATATCTTAATCGTGCTGCTGGTTTAGAAAAATCCCGGAAATCCGCGAAATCGCGGAGATCTTTCATCCCTGATTTCTTTTATCTGAAATTAATCGCGATTAAAACCTGAGTCTACCACACATACTTTCCATGTTGTCCTGTCCGGTCTTATTAAGTGAGTATTTAGTGCGCAGAAATTAGCTTCTTCACTTTATTTTCTACACTTTTCTATTTTTCGGGGGAGGGGTTGGGTAAATATGCTTATTCTGCTGAATAAGTTATTTTGTCAGCATCATAGCACTGGTATTCCAGCCATTTTTCAAATCGGGATTATTTACACAAAAATGAAATATGGAGCCGGTGTATCAACTTGTGGTTCATTTTGTTTCTTTGATATATCATATGGTTCGTTCTCAGAAACTGTGTATCACATTGGTGATATGGAAACCAAAAGTGAAAACATTCCAAATAATAACAGTTTAAAACCATTCTAAATAATAGCAGAATTCATGTTCACATGATAGCTTACATGTTGTGCATATGTCAGATTTGAACAAAGAAATTCACTTTTTGATTTTGATCTTATGCAAATGGAAAAAAACCATTACAATTAACTGTGTAACACCCACCCATACATCATTTTAACACACATCCATAACATGACTAGCACACACAACAAATTCAGAAATGTCATTGATTACAGTTAAGTAAAAATGTTTGGGTAGATGCATGGTGTCGCTATGCGAATTTTCACTTCAGCACAAAATCATATAAGCATATTTTGACTACTTTTGTGGGATAGATTAAATACATATAGTATCGCTAACATACTTAATACACACAGGCAACAATAACTATTTGACCTACAACCTCCCTAAAAAGACAAAATCATTAACAATGTAACATGGAAACCAAATATGTGATACACAATTTCTGAGAACGACTCATAAACAGTTCATTGCAATAGAAGTCTGTGAGGAAAGTAGTGCAAATCTTACTATCACTAACAATGCATTTGAAGCCTATTGACTATGTGCTATGACCTACATAATTCCACCTTTCTCTTCTCTGTCTGACATCACAGAACTGCTAAGAATAGCAATGGGGACAGCTGGACAGACAAGACCTTATCTACTGCGTTGGTGCTCGAATATTCCATTCTGTAAGTGCCGTGCGGTTGAGCTTTCGGGAATATGTTTATTTGTTTACTGGACATCTAAGGTCATATCAGGACAGGTACCGACTTGTGACAGTGCGCACTCATGGCGACTTTATGGTGCTGCCCCACTGGGAGACCACGTCGCCAGCACCATGACCCGATTTCTCACTCGGTAACATTATCCCAATACTGAGCTAACCAGTCCTTGCCCTATCCTAGCAATGTCAAGCGTCAGACTAAGTAGTGACAAGTATCAATTTAGTAAGTTATAGGTTTGACTCGAGCGGGGTTTCAAACTCCCGACCTTCTACATGGATACTCTACCGATTAAGCCACCGCATCCGGTCTTCTAGAATATGCACATCTTGCTAAAGATATATCGAATAGTCACAGTAAATTCAGGTGACCAGATCATAAATTCCACGTTGTATTAACGTTTTGGCTGGTTGTTGGAGTTTTACGTCCTGACAACATCTAAGGTCATATCAGGACTGGGGTATACTAACCTGTGAAGCGGGGTTTGAATCGCCAACCCCCTGGTCTGACAATGGGTACACGCCTTCCTCCAGCGCAGACTGCTGGCTGCTGACGTCACTGTTAACGTCATCTACCAGAGGGCGTGACGTCACCGGGCCAGGGGCCGGGAACACCGGCACTGGACGACCGTTCTGATAATGCAAAACACCCGAGACGATTGGTTATTGAAGTTTTACGTCCTGGCAACATCTAAGGTCATATCAAAGCGGACCGACTTGTGACAGTGCGCAGTCATGACGACTTTATAGGGCTGCCCCACTGGGAGACTAGGCTGCCAGCACCATGACCTGATATCCCACTCAGTCACATTATCCTGACCAGGGTTCCTGCACCTATCAGCCAATCACATTTAAGACCATATTAAGACTTTTCAATACCCATTTTCATACAATTTAAGACATATTTCTACTGTAAATGTAATGTATATATTTAATTAAATATTATCAGAATTGAGTAAAAAGCTGTATGCATGCACTTGTGACCAGTACATTACGGTTCGTAAACCATAGCGTCAACTTCGAGACATTTCAGCTCCACTGCATTTGTGCTTTGTGAAGATAGCTGGTACAACATCTTGTAAAAATATTATGGTAGCCAAATCCAATTTAAGACATTTTTAAGACCTCATCACAGAAAAGTGACCAGTTTCCAGGCGTTGAAAATTGACTAATCAATTTAAGAATTTTTAAGGATCCGCAGGAACGCTGCTGACAGTGAGCCAGCCAGTCCTTTCCCTATCCTATTAATGCCGAGCGCCAGGCTAGGAAGGGACAATTTTAAAGTCATTGGTTTGACTCGACCGGGATCCGAACTCCCGACATTCCGCACGCGAGGCCCACGCTCTACCGATTTGTCCTCAGCACCCGGTAAACACCCGGTAAACACCCAAGATAAAAGTGGGTCTCATTGTTTTTATTCCGAGAAATTGTTTCAAACCTACGATTAAAATAATAAGAACAGGATTCAGATTAACCCATTCCGCAAATATAAAATCGCAGAAATCTGGTAATTTGCGGAATTCTTCCATCCCTGGCAGTGGAATGAAGTAGCCCAACATTCTATGAGGGAAATTTCCCCCAGCTTTATGAACGAATACAATAACATTTAAAGAAAAGGCCTGATTACGCAAACGACTAATAAAAGAAGCCTTCTCTTTTAACGCAGACTTTACGGTACTTCACATGGTCTACTGTTCTATGTGTGCAGACTCTTACCGGTAATGCATTAGTGGTTGGAGTTTGCTTGGCGGACAGAGGGGTAGGTCCCAGTGTGTTCATCTGACCCTGCATTTGACCTTGACCGTGACTGTGACCAGGCAAGCCCTTAGTGGCTGCCTGCACCTCTGTCTTAGCAGCCCATCCAGAGATTCGTTTCGGAGAAGCAAACTGATCACCCACAGCGTTCGCAAAGCCTGTACAAATTATCAATAACAAAATATAAAAAGATTAAAGAGAAAAGAAATGAGGCGCTGAACGACGGGAGCGATAGTGCAACGATAATAATAGTAATCGCAATAATATAGTGATAACAATAGTAATGATAATAACAAAAGTAATAATAATGATAATAACAATAGTAATAATGATAGTAATATTAAAAGTAGATTCTAAAATTACAAAAGTGAAAATGGAAAGAAGAAACCTACAAAGACTCATTCCAATACCATTTATTTGTGACATCAAAATTGAAGAGAACATATAAAAAGTATTGTTTATATCATAGCATCTGCCTCAAAAGCTGAGAGATAGTTGAACTGGCTTCCCGAGCGCAAGTCAAACTTCCCCCCCTCCACCCCCACCAAATATCTTTTCACCGGATCTACACCAATCACAAGAATGACAAATTCCATCATTAAAAACTCTGAAATCCACCAAATATCTTTTCACCGGATCTGTGCCAATGACAAGAATGACAAATTCCATCATTAGAAACTCTGAAATCCACCAAATATCCTTTTCATCGGATCTGTACCAATCACAAGAATGACCAATTCCATTATTAAAAACTCTGAAATCCGCTGGAAAAAATCACATCCCCGCGAGTATGAGAATGATTATGAGTATGACAGGGATAAAAGTGGTCTCCGGGAAAAGGCGTGGAAATCAGACCGAGACCCTGGCCCCACCTAGAGGGTTCCGGCAGAACCAATGCAAATTTCCACGAAAACGCGGATATTCCCCCATAGGATTAGCACTGTCAGGGAATTGTGGGGAAAATGTCGGAAGTCAGGTTCCAACTCTCCTTGTTGTGACTATATTATCGCCCATACCATACTCTTTCTTGTTTGGGTTTTATGTTCCAGCAACATCTAAGTTCATAAAAGAAGATGACGGAATAACCAATTGCTGTCATATATATCCTGATCCCTTGGCATTTTATGAACGTTAAAGTTGCATAGTCCGATGATTTTGAGTTTCACTAATTTTTCTGAGATAAATCAAATTAATTGTTATAATCTACCTTACTTTAGTTTGAAGTAACTTGAAGTATCTAAAATGGTTAAATTTTGACATATTTGAAGTGCAAACATGTCATATTAATGTTGGCAAGCACGCCAAAACTCTGACACCGTAGGCTTTAGCGGTAACAGGTTCTATTAAATTGACTGTGTTCCCTTCTATGTGGCAACAAATGCTTACCAAGTGCATCAGTACCTAAGTTAGATATCTAGAATCAAATCTAGATAATTGTTTAGATTTTCTTTTAATTTGATGCTATATAAAACTACGTCAATCCGCAAAATCGTGGAGATATTTCATCCCTAGCATGAGTCCATGGAATGCACTAAGATGACAACTATGTCACTTCAACTAACTATAATGTATATGTGTGTGGTGTAGGTGGGTTTGGGTTTGATTGATTGATTGGTGGTTTCTTTACGCCATGTCGGCAGCATAAACAATATTCACGTCGATAATTGTTAGTTTTCTTTATTCAACCACCACTTTTACATTGACTGTAAAAGCATACAATCAATTATGTGTCAATAGATACTTATGAATTATCTCGTACCATTGCGGGGTGGAAGCGTGGCTGCGCCCCACTGCAGCTCGCGCTGCTTGGAGATCATGCGCTGAACGCGCTCCTGCTCCTCCCTGAGCAGGTCGAGCTGGCTCTGCTGCTGGGACATGAGCAGCTCCTGTTGCTGCTGCTGCCACTCACGCAGCTGGCGGAACTTGGCAACTAGCGCCGCCTGGTGATGGCTTGGCTGGTCAGTCAGGGCGAGGTTCGGGTCTGAGGCTAGTGGGAAGAACAGGAAATTATATATATACTATACTATACATACATACATACATAGATACAGTAAAACCTCTCGAATTGACCACATCCACTGATCGACCATTCCTCTATTAGTCTATATCGATCGCTTTATTTGAGTCCCAAACGATCTCCCATGCAATACCATTGTAATGATAAAAAAGACTCCCTAAACCGACCACATCCCTAAATAGACCATTTAAATTCAGCCCCGGGCGATTTAAAGAGGTTTTACTGAGTATATTTACACACACACACAGACACACCGACACACACACACACTGATATATATCTGGTGGTCCATAGGGTGACAATTAACACAAAAACAACAAACTGCAAATAACAGTTTACCAAATGAATACAGAAGATAACTTCTGCTTACATTCTAAATACCATGTAATTGTAAATACTCACATGTACCTGACTAATATTGATATAGTCATATGACACTACTCTTGCCATACTGCTGTGGAACTTGTGGATTTCAGAATTCCATTGTGTTTTATGCTGCAAATTGTACATTGAACAGTTATTGTATACCTTACTCCATATACCCTTTTTGTGTAAATAATCCTGAATTGAAAAATGGCTGAAAGACTGATGCTTCGGCGCTGACAAAAGAACTTATTCAGCAGAATAAACATATTAACCCCCCAAAATAATATTTTTAATGACTTACCAAAGGTTGACTGCATGAGGCTTTCATCATCATCGGACGAGTCGCTCTCGACCCCGTCCAAGGAGTCACTCACACCCGACTGCCCAGCCTCACAGCCCACCGCGGCCGGCACGCCCCGGCCCTGGCCCTCCCCACCTCCGTGCGCAGCCATCGTCTGGAAGTTGAGCGCCTTGGTGAAGTTTGACGGTGTGATGTTCAGGTTCATCAGCATCTTGTTCATGAGCGCACTGCTTTCGTTGAGCGACCCATCTTCGCTGCACCTCGAGTTGCTCACCTCAGGGGCACTGTCCAGAGACTGCGTCAGGAGAGCGGCGGCCATCTGCTGCCCCAGCAGCAGGTTGCTGCTCAGCTCAGTCATGGGCGCTTGTTGCCGAAGACAGCCCCCTTGTTGTAGGTATGCGTTAAAAAAGAATTTAAGTTAAGAGATTCCAGTTTTGTTCTCATCAATGAAAAGGTCTTAAATATGAATATTAATATGGTACCGGGTCCATACAGCTATTCAGCAACAAAATTTAAGCCCTCTTTAGGCCTTTTCAGGTAAGAAATTCATTTTTAAGGCCGAAAAAAATATGACATTATAATGATTATATACATGTCAACTCTTTATAGTCTTACTTCACCAGGTTGGTAATTCTTATTAAAAAAACCCAAAAGAATCAACTAGGAAATTAACATCTTTATTAATATTTTACTTAACAATTGCCTTAGATTAGTTAATAAGCCACACACCTAGTTATTTAAAATACTGTTGTTCATCAAATTTGCCCTATCTCCTCCCTCAAAATAAAAAAAATTCAAGGGTTCTTTTCGGCATTTGGTCAATTTCCAAGGCCTTTTCAAATGTAAAGCCTTTTCAAGAGACACCTTCAAATTCAAGGCCGTTTTAAGATTGTGCGAACCCTGTGTTACCAAATTCATCTTTGTGTGATCAACATTAAGAAAGTCATGACTTTTTTAAACTGAATTTTTTGGTCATGTTTTAAAATAGAAAACAGTAAAGAATGTGACCAAGACTTTCTAATTTAGTAATAATATTGTCCATCGATAGATATTCGCCTAACTTTGCAGATCATTATATGCACATGAATATATTTATATATTAAAAATGTCTATAAGGTTATTTTTGATTATTTAGGTTTTTTTTGGTGTCATCCAAGAAGAATGTTGATCTTTAAAACCAGGCTCATCTTCTCAAACTGTGCTGCATGTTGCACAGTAAACAGAACGTTCCACATAGTTTGTTGCCACGGCTAAAAACTAATATTGTCCTTCTATATATGTTCACCAAACTTTGCCAATATGTACATAAATTTATATTAAAGATGTGCATAAAGTTTTAACAAGTTTTTCCTTATCTCCTTCAAGAGGAATTTTGATGCTGAAAATTATGTGCAACTTCAATATATCAAAACTTTCTGTCCTACATCAACAATTCAAAAAGGAGGTTGCAGGGGGACAGGTGATAGACATCATCAGAGTGGTTGTACTTACAGGAAAACCTCAAAATATACCAAGGAAAACACAGAAAATGAGTCACCCCCCCCCCCTCCTCCCGATGCGCCGTGCAGAGAAACAATAAATACAACTGAAGCGGGGTTGGCGCGGAGACCAGTTTTCACACATACCTACTTGCTGGTCGGCGCCCTGTTTGAGTTTGGGCATTGTCACGTTGTCCAGCATGTTATCCAGCGTTGATCCCGAACGTGACGTCAGGAACATGCTTCTTCGCGCAGACAGAGAGGTCTTACTTGGGTGTTTAGGTGGGACCGGCGAGGGTAGGTCGATACTGGGCTTTTGCTATACTGTTTGCGACAGGAGAGCACTTCATCAGGCTAGCCTCGGCCTCGGCTTAAGACAAAGCATCTTGTGGTTTCATATCATCTTGATTCACATCCCCTGACAATATAGGATGTCGCTGGCATGTTTCTGGCGAAGTCTTTAGAATTGATATCGATATATTTGTTGGTGTAGCTGAAATATAAATGGTAGATTAAAATTAATGTTAGGAGTAGTAATGGTAGTAGTGGTTGTGATACAGAGCACATCAATGGTCAATAACACAAGCAAGATATATTCTTCACATACCTCTTCATATACCCGCTACTCTTAAGTTGAAGAATATAATAATAACATGTAGCTTAATAGACATTAAATGTCAAATCGAGTGCATTCTGTAGTTACAATCTTCATCTTTTCTTTTTTCATTCTCTCATATTTCACCAACTCTGTGTCAATATAGATAAACACTGCATGCAGGAACGATCTCCTTCACAGTTAGTTCCTAGACCTAGTGAAGAAGTTTTTGCTTGATTTTAAGCAGGGTTGTCATTTCCCCCCCCTTTTTTTCTTCTTGAAGCTTTATACTGCCTATCATGGATAAGTCTGGATAGACTTGTTTTCACCATTAGCCAGTTTGTCAATAGAAAGCCAGAGCCTACACTTTTACCAACTCAAGGGATTTTTAACCTCCCTCACCACATAAGACACGGTATGAGAGCAATTAGCCTTTGATGATGCTGTAAGTTATACACAGCAGAAGAAATCCAAATTGGCATAGGTGGGGGCATGGGGAATCGAAACACCGACCTTCAGATTAGGAGTCCAACCTAGAAAAAAGTCAGACACTCTAAGTCTAACCACTCCTCCACAGTGGCACAGAGAACACCACAATTCACCCCTATACTCTGGGTAGGGACTAGGGGGTGAATCTTTTAGACAAGCCTTTCACAAGGTGAGTAGGTCCCGACCACTTGATTGTCTTGAACCAGTCATAAATGAAACTTAACTTCTTATGTAGTTACGTCAATTCCTGTGTGGGGCGCTGCAGTATAGCTGTCTTCACTACTGCAGTTCCACTCTGTGATCTGGTTTCTGTATGCTTATATTCAGTGGTGCTCTTTAAAATCCATTCACATATCCTATACAAATGATTTAACATAAAAAATGGCATCATAATTGACCAATCACAACCTTGTTTACACCTTGGAACAGTTTGTAGTACTTTGTGGGGGGAAAATCATGGTTTTACAAGATGTTGAAGTTAACCACTGATGAAAAAAGCCTAAAATAGGTTTAAAAAGAAATAAAAATCATTCTAACACCTGAAAAATATGAATATTTAGTTATTTATCTTTCATTTGATACCTATATTGTGTATTTGTTTTCATTGGGTTAGTCACTACAGACATTACTTAGAATTTGTGTGCACATCAGCCATCTTGTAGGCACAGTACAGCGTTATCTGGTCGTGCTAAATTCGCTACATTTTAAACAATTCAGTTGTTGTGTAGACTTGTGTAGACTTGCTGTCTAATGGTGAAAACAAGTCTATCCTAAAACCCCAAAACTTGTGCAGGTTTGGGGGTTTAGTTCTGCTAAAATTGTTGTGAATCTGCTATTTTGAAGGGCACTAAATTGCACAGGTTTCAGTTTTTGTTTGATCAAAATCCATAAAGAATTGACAGAACTGTAGCTTTCTGAAATTGAAGTAAATTTTCCCTACATTAATAGTAATAGTACACTCTGACGCCATTTTCATCATGCACAAAAATGTAGCGAAAAGAGCTCAATATGAATTATATAATTTACTACACTTAGTCTCTGAATGCCAATTATATGAAGTTCCTAGGTCTATTTGTGCCCAAAATGATATCCTGGAATATTGAAAAGGTCACAACTTAATTGCTATAACCAATAGGACAAAATGTGGATTTCTAGGAAAGCTAAATCGTAGATAACTTCGGAACGAATATTGATATTTGCACGATTTAAAAACCCTTTAAATCTATCCCGTGAGCTCTGTCTGTCTACCAATTTGCAGTACTGTGCAACAGTTTTTCAATTCCCATGTGATGTACCACTTAGTCTTACTAAGTCTTAGGAGTAAGTTAAGGGGCTGTCACATTAGTTTTTTTGCGGGAGCGTACGCTGGCGTAGGTGCGTTACGTCATATACGTCAGCATATGCCGTCATGTGCCGGCTTACGCCATCGTACGCCGCCATACGCTTTCTCACATCCGTCCGTCCAATTTTTTTTGTGCATGCTAAAAAAATCTTGACCTACGGGAACGTATGGTTCATACGCTACTCATATGCCGGCATACGCTCCTCTTATGCTAGGGGTACACTGGCGTATGCTAGGGGTATGCCAGCATACGCTACTCGTACACTCAACTTGCATCATGGGCGTATCTCTGGCGTATGAAGCATACGCAGAACCTACGAGTTGCGTATGGGAGCGTATTCGTAGCGTGTGCAAAGCATATGAGTAACGTATGGCGGCGTATGCCTGACCTATGGTCTCGGTATATAAAGGTGATGCACTATATACCCAGGAGCCACCAGGTGGCGGACCGAGGAGAGATAACATAGGTCTCGCATACGCTCCTCATATGCTCCACATGCCAATCAAAACCGTCAAAAAATATCACAGTACGCTCTCATACGCTCCTCGTAGGTTACGCATACGCTCAAAAACACTCGAGAGGTCACCAAAGGTCATGATACGTCGTCCCGCGTAGTTTTTTTTCCCATTTTCTACATAGGTTTTCAATATGCTCCCGCCATACGCCGTAATGTGACAGGGCCTTTAGGTTTAACAAGGCGTCCTTTAAATGATCTGGTAAAGACGAAGTGTTTGTTCGAATAAACAAAATCAGAGTAAATCACAAGGGTAGTCATTAAAAAATTATTGGTGGTCGTTAGAAGTAGTATTGATATTGCCGTACTGTTGGCTATGTGACTTTGTGAGTATGTCGTGTTCACCGTCTTAACTCAGTAACTGTGTATGACAGTATGTTATCATTCCGAACGTGTGTTGACATGATTATAAATGATTATGATAAATGACTGGTGGGCGAAAATAAGAGTAAGAGAAGGCATTCGACTCAATTGGAAATTGCCATACATTTATAGCCAGCTTTCTATTGCAGTATTTGAAAATGTGTCTCACCTACGAACTACGATCTACGATCAGTGGTACCAAATATATGTCGGGTGGTTATTAGATGTCTCCACAAAAATGACAACAAAACGGACCGTACGGTGGCACGGTGTCGGTGACACCGGGAAATTTCAGTTGACAAGTCAAAACATGCTTTTCAAGCCAGCCATTTGTCAAGTAGTACATTGATTGGAAAGCTGTCATGGTAAAATTATAATAAATTTACAATCATGACATACGCATATTATTGTTTTCGTCATAGAATGCAATGAGGGTAACTCTTAAACCTACCAAATTGATGTTTCCTCTTTTCGTAAACAAATCCGCATGCGACATTAACGGTGTAGCCTCAGTCCAAAATAAGAAGATAAATATACTTTATTTTAATTCACTATATCTTATGCATATAAAATGGTGAGGAATCATATAATGATTTTTATCATTACTATTTAATAATTAAGTCAATACTATTATTGAAATATAGTATTTATGAATCATATTCTCCTGTTGGCTTTCAGACTATTATTAAAATGGCGGCGCCCACAAGTCAGCTAAGTTTCGGGTAGGTGTGTCCAAATGTACTAAAGCTTCTGCATGTTGGATCATTTATTTGTTCAAACCAGTGTGGTGTGTATACATAAATCAGGTAGAATAACGCGGAATTGTATATACAATGTCAATGCTTCACATGTATACAGATTGTTACGAAGCGTTCCAAGCTAGTGCCTGTAGGCTGTCATACTAACAATTAGGTATCACTATAATAAATTCCTCAAGTAAACACTAACACGTGGGGAGTAACAGTAACACAGACAATACATTAGTCATTAGCCATGATTAGGCTAGCCTAAATGGTTAGTCCATTTTTCGCAGTAGTAGATCGTGTTTACATAGATTTGACCATATAACAGTAAAATCCAATACAATGACTTCACTCTAATCACATAAATAATGATGAAGATAGGTCATAGGCCTACATTTTGTGTGTGTGTGTGTGATGGGTGTATTTATGCTGCTGATAACGGTGAAGTCTAATGACTTGTTTTCTTTCGCCGCTAGACAGTAATAGTCTGGTGACTCCCCTTCTTTTTTTCATCACTTTCAGTTGTTGTGTAGCTAACTACTGCATGCATTCTTTCTCTGTTTGTAAGCATTCTCCCACATCCCCCAAACCTCTGTGAGTTTGTTTGTTCTACAATCGGATAATTGTTTGGTTACCGACAGTTAATTTCTCTGAATGTCTTCACCTTGCTGTGTTAGTGGTGTCTAATGCCTGGTACACACCTACCGTATAGGATTCGCGCACTAAAACTCGCGACTCGACCCGACCAGCTTAAAACTGAAAACGGGCCGATTCATTTTTTGAATCGCGAATCGCAATCGTAATCGTAATCGTCCGGTTTTAGCCCTAAAACTGAGGTTTTATGCGTGAATCGCAATCGCTAGGTGTGCGCGGGGAGCGCACACATAGCGATTTTTGTGTGCGAAACGGGCAGCTTTAGATCGTATACGGTAGGTGGGTGCGCACAAACGGTAGGTGTGTACCAGGCATAAGAGTCTATATCTTGTTCATGGTGATGCTCATACTGTAGTGTAGTCTGTACCTATATTATAGAGTGGGTATAATGATGTCATGAGACAACTTCCAGTGGCCATATTGGATTACATACGAAAGGCTTGCAACTGTCTACATTGTGCTTATTTGAGCAGTTTGACCTCAGGAGTTGTTCTTAAATTGCTGGAAGTAAACACATTGGATGTAAACAACAAATTACAATATTCGATGGAGGATATGAAGGCTTGGAAGAGTCCAGAAGCCTACAATCAGCTGACATCAGGGCCGCGTTCAGGGAACGCCTCCGAGACGTCTCAGGGAAATCCCTGACGTCACGCTAGTCTGAATGGGAAAAGCAGTTGGTCGCCTCGAAAATGGCCGCCCCCATAGGGGGTAGCCATGAAAAAGAAGTGCTCTGATTGGCTGAAACCTGAATACGCCGGCCATTTTCGACACTGAACGGAAATAAGCCCAAAAGCATCGCGGAGACGTCTCCGAGACGGACCCTGGATGGATAAGCGATGTAGCAGTGTTTGAAAGGTTAAGGCAGTACCTGCTAGGTGGCGCCACCGCACTTCGGCAGCTTCCGACCGGTTAGGCCCAGTGGTGGCCGTAGTGTTCTTGGTATATGACAGGGCGCACCATAGGTGGTGTCAGTGTAATCCAAGATGGCTTACCGCTGAGTGTTAACGTCACATGCACTCCCTCTGTATGACTTAATTGACTATCTATCACTATGTCTATGAGTCTATATCTTGTTCAACTGTGTGACCAGACGGGATGGCTGAATGAGTTAGAACGTCCGTCTCCCGTGTTGGTAGATCATGGGTTCGAACCCTGGTCGTGTCAAACCAATGACTTAAAAATGTATACTTGTTGCTTCCTAGCCAGGCGCTCTGCATTATTAGGATAGGGCAAGGACTGGTTGGCTCAGTGTCAGGATAATGTGACTGAGTGGGATATCAGGTCATGCTACTGGTGGCCTGGTCTTCCAGTGGGACAGCACTATAAAGTCCCACACTGTCACAAGTCGGTACCCATCTTGATATGACCTTAGATGTTGCTAGGACGTAAAACAACAACAAGCAAACAAACAAAACTGTTCAACCGTATCATAGAGACAGTGGTACGCGAGTAAGTTACATTGATGAATGAAAAACTCAGCTTCGGTTCTCCAAGTTCCAAGTTTTCCTCAAAATAGAGATTCTACATTTCTCCAATCTCATTAGTAAAAGGGGAAAAAAAGGTGCCACCTTATCTTTTCCTCATCAGGTGGCATGATTTGTGATATTAAGGCTGCATAGTCCGATGAAAACATCAAATTTTCAAAACCAAAGCAATTATCTAGATTGGATTCTACATATCCAACTTAAATACTGATGCACTTATTAAATATTTGTTGCCATGTAGGAGGGAATACTAATGCAATTTAATAGAACCTGTTACTGCAGAAACCCATGGTGTCATTGTTTTTGGTATTCTTGCCAAAATTAATTTACCATGTTTGCACTTCACATATCTTTGTTTTGGTGTGCTTACCAAAATTAATTTTGCATAATTGCACATCAAATATCTCAAAAGTTAGCCATTTAATGTAAAAGCTACATCAAACTGAAGTAAGGTAGGTTATAACGATCTACCTAATATATTCATCTCAGAAAATGACAGAAACTGAAAGCCATCGAACTATGCAACTTTAAGATTATTTGTGTATTAAAATTGGTTATTTTGAATATCCAGTTAGGCACTGGTGTGACATCATATCGCCGACTATTTTCCATCTTATCATTTATTCATTATCATATCACATGAACAACTAGTCTTTTGTTTTTTTTGTAAATATAGTTTATTCATTGAATAAAGTCTTTTGTCAGCGCCGTGGCACTGGTCTTCCAGCCATGTGACAATACAGTTAGTTATTTACAATATATGCAGCTAGCCCAAATCAGCTGAAATAACAATATCAAACATTCAAAGACTTACATATGGTATAGTTTGACAATTCACATACAAAAATAGCAGTTATATGTTGTATTCCTACACACTTGATACATACATGTGTATTGATTAGACCTTTACATTACGGAGTGGTTAGGTGCATAGTTTCCCTTCATAGGTTTGTATGCCTACTATGTTGTGAATTGCAAAACTATCATGTTGTTGGAGTTACATTTTGAGATGGAGTGAGTGTTAGTAGAATGTTTGTTTATTCTGTTAGATAGGGTGTGGTTAGCTTATAGGGTTATGCTTAAAAGGTGTGTTTTTTGACTACATGAAGTAGTTTGAGTAAGTAGGTTGTTAGTAATGATGGGATAAACAATGCTTGGAGGATTGTACGTTTCAGTCATTTAGTAGTCTAGTACAGACTTTATTAGTGTCTATGTTTATACAAACGTTCAGATTTAAATCCCATATTTAGTAATAATTTACTAATTATTTACTAATGTTGATTGCTCCATAGACACTCCCAAGTTCCATCTTCACTGGACGATTCCTCCTTCAAGAAAAACACATCTCAGAAACATACAACCTTCAAAATATCATCTGGGATCGGCGACACTTGGCAAAACATACCTTTAGAGACGGCCGTTCTTAAGGCAGCATCAGCAGAGTGTCTTCTTTATGTAAAATGCCAACGTCAATGCGTAGACCTGTGCATGTTTGACTCCCGCAGCCAGTTTCTCTTCTCCTACCTGGATGCACAGCGTAAGCATCGAGAGAAACCGGACGATTCGTCCTTCTGGGGGTCCGAGCTGTTTGGGGCAAACATCGTCAACTCATGCCTTACAGTTCACAGGAGGGGCAGTGATAAAAAGGCCGGACAATGGGCACGGCTCAGAAAACCACCCACTAATAGCCAGAGCCACAGGAGGACGACAGTTGTGCATTGTGGGAAGGCACACCACGTGACACAGAGGGCGGAGTTAGCTGCAGCTGTGGCGACCACTTGTAAGACATCGCCTGTGTTCCTTGACAGACTTGGGCGGCTTGCGCATGGTCACTCGGAGTTTTGTTGGCAATGGCAGGATGACGACCTCCTGCATCCGGTTGTCCGCGTTCCACGTATCATAGTGCTCCACATTTCTGAGCACCCACCTCATTGGACCATTGATCATGCGTGGTATGCAAATTTAGTTACAATTTTTATTTTATATTTTATTTTGTTTACATTTGTATTATTTTTATTACATTTGTTGATTAAACAGGAGTTCTAATTGTTGACAATTGGGTCTCCCGCATTGTCCCATCCTAGCCGACTACTAGGCTAGGTAGCAACGATACAAGAATAAAATTGTATGTAGCTGGTTTGACTCAGTCGGGAATGGAACCCATGACTTGCCGCACGGGCAAGTCATGGGTTCCCTCAATTTGCCTCAATTTTGCATTTGGTCATCTGAGAAGAGGAAGCATAATTGATGTGTTGCTGCATCTATTTAATTTGTTTAAAGCTGCATAGTCCGATGAAAGCATCGAAATTTAACATTTAAAAAACTGATCTAAATTTGATTTTACATGTCGAACTTAAATACCTGTGCACCTATTCAGCATTTGTTTGTGCATAAGAGAGAATACTGAGTCAGTTTAATAGAACCGTTTACTGCTGAAGCCTATGGTGTAGGTTTTGGCATGCTTTCCAAAATTACTTTTGCATGCTTATACTTAAAACATCTCAAAAGTTAGTCACTTAAAATAAAAGTTAGTTCAAACTAAAGTGAGATAGATTATAACAACCACCCTACTATATTTATCTTAAAAAGTGACTGAAACCCAAAATTATTGGACTGTGTTACTTTATTATTTTATTTTATTTATTTGTTTAAATACTGTTTGTCTGTTTGTTTTACCAATGTAAAGCACAGATACATTTTAGAGTTTAAAAGAACAATAGGACTGTATCGCTCCATATAGCTAATTTTAGCTATGTTTTCTGAGTTAGACTTTAACACAAATTTATTCATTTCAAAATTGCATCTTGCTGTTATTTGATACAAATGTGACCATTTCTAATTTTCGTCTAAATCGCCGTGTAGACATTTAAATGTGATCAATAAAATTAACAGATTAAATACCACTAAGTTTTTGCCATGAATATGGCCCTTGCTGCTGACACAGCATTAAAACCATCGGCAATCAATCAAGTTTTTTTTGTGGTGTTTTCAAAAGTTTATTTGAGAAAATAAATGTAATCTCAACATAGATGTTTTACTACTGTTGTGGCAGTCTAGGAAGTTAGGAACATATCTTTAGTTTGGGAATTTTAGTGTCTGTTTGAGACCAAACTAGCATTCTATGTCAGCTTTTGACGTCCAATAGCCGATGATAAAAATCAATGTGCTCAAGAAGAGTCTTTAAATAAAACAAACTTTCTATGTCAGCTTCCCATCGTATGGTCTGGCTTTGATTCTCAGACGGGATGGCCGAATGCGTTAGAGCATCTGTCTCCCGTGCTGGTAGGTCGTGGGTTCAAACCCCGGTCGAGTCAAACCAATGACTTAAAAATTGATAGTTGTCGCTTCCTAGCCAGGCACTCGGCATTATTAGGACAGGGCAAGGACTGGTGTGCTCAGTGTCAGGATAATGTGACTGAGTGGGATACCAGGTCATGGTGCGGGCAGCCTGGTTTCCCAGTGGGACAGCACTATAAAGTCGCCATCAGTGCGCACTGTCACAAGTCGGTACCCATCCTGATATGACCTTAGATGTTGCTAGGACATAAAACAACAACAAACAAACGATTCTCAGCCGAATCAAACCAAACAATTGTAGTAGTCCATTATGAGCCATACCACTACACAGTGGCCGCCTCAACTATGCTGACCCCTGTTGCTAAGGAGTAGCAACAGGTGGCAGCACGCTAGGAGGAACAGCCTCTAGGGTGGACTATTCTACTCATGGTTCAGGGATGAAAGATCTCCGCGATTTCGCGGATTTCCGGGATTTTTCCTGTAGCTATAAGTTGCGCCTGTCCTGATATGACCTTAGATGTTGTCAGGACGTAAAACTCTAACAACCAACCAACCAATACGTTGTTTCACGCTGCAGCACCATGATCGTATACTAATATGTGGTGCAAACTCCGCAGCACTAGCAGCGTATACTACTAATGCCTTCACGGCGCAGCACGATTAGCGTATACTACTAATATGTGCTTCTAATGGGGCTGTCACACTACGACGTAACGACGTCAACGTAGGGAGAACGTGAAGAACGTTGAACTTCTCGGCGTAGTATGCAAATTTGGGCAGAAGTTGAACGTGGATGCAGCGTAGTGGACGAGAGAGTAACGTCGGTAAAGCGTAGTGATACCGTCGTTCGACGAGAGAGGTGAACGTACTGACGCTGACGGAACGTTATGAACGTTATTCCATCGTCAGAAGAACGTTACGTGACGTTAGCTACGTCATGAGACGTTGAACGTACGTTGAATGCACGTTCTCCTGACGTTGTCCTGACGTTCCCATTACGCCCCGTGGGCATTTGCACTTGGTTTAATGGGGTCAACGTAGTGGAACGTAGTTGAACGTAGTGAGGAGCGTTGGAATAACGTCCGTTTAACGTCATTGACGTTCGCTGAACGTGAACAGAACGTACGGCGAACGTAAACCCTTACGTTCGACCTACGTCGAAACTTTTGAACATGTCCAAAACCTCGACGTATCTCGACGTAACACGACGTAATGTGACGTAGCTCGACGTCACTCTAACGTCATTATGACGTCATCATAACGTAATCCAACGTACATCAACGTAATGACGAAATATCACCACGTTAGGCTCACGTTGGCTCATTACGTCGTAGTGTGACAGGGGTATAACGCCACAGTACTATCAGAGTATACCGATATGTGATACAAATGCTGCAGCACTAGCAGCGTATACTACTAATATGTGCTTCAAACGGCGCAGCACTATCAGCATATACCAATATGTATGAAACCCGACTTCCGGGAATTTTCAGCGATTCCCTGACAATGCTAAGCCTATGGGAGAATATCAGCATTTCCGCTTTTTTTCCCAGATACCACTTTCATCCCTGATGGTTAATGACCGCTCACTGAGGGAGGTTATGTGCTACCCGGTTGGGCAGTGAGAGGTCACGTCTATTCCGACCGTAGCAGAATAAACCAGGGATCGCCCTGGGGTTTAAAGCAATCTCAGCATTATTCATTATTCCTCAAGCTGAGAAAGACATGGTCTATCACACACTTTAAAACCGGGCACATATTGCTGCCATTGTTGGGTATTCATAGCACATGGAAGAACTAGGTGTCTCTGGCTGGTTGGTTGGTTCTTGGGAGTTTTACGTCCTGGCAACATCTAAGGTCATATCAGGACGGGTACTGACTTGTGATAGTGTGCACTCATGGCGACTTTATAGTGCTGCCCCACTGAGAGACCAGGCCATCAGCACCATGACCTGATATCCCACTCAGTCACATTATCCTGACACTGAGCCAGCCAATCTTTGCCCTGTCATAATAATGCCGAGTGCCTGGCTAGGAAGCAACAGGTATACATTTTTATGTCATTCGTTTTACTCGACCAGGGTTTGAACCTGCGGGTGGGTTCGAATCCCACAATCTACCAAAACGGGAGACGGACTCTCAACTCATTTGACCATTCCGTCTCGTCAAGGTGTCTCACTGTCAGGATAATTTTAATCTAAATTTGATTTGGTGCCGGAAGCATGGTATCTCAGTGGTGTTATACTATAAAACAACCAGAAATAGGCCAATGCAGCCTGAAAAATCAATAACCCTCCTGATATGACCTCAGTGTTTCCAGAGCATAAAAAACTGCAAGCACTCTCTCATTTTTATGTTCAACCAGGGAAATCCGCGTGCGCTACCTGGTGGGGAAGAAGGGCATGATGGAGGATGCCATGTCCTGGCTCAACACCCTTGGGGGAGGTTACTCTGCACTCGGGGACTACTTTAGATATCACGTGAGTTTATTGGCATTTTGTATCCTTCTATCGCGTTAGAATATGGATCATTCCCTGAAACTGGTCACCACATTTCCGCATTACGATGCTGATAATTAACTCGGTTCTTTTTTTGGTAGCAAGTCAAATAATTATTGTTCCCTTTGTGTTAAGGATGGTAGCAACGCTACATATATTTAATCTGTCCCACACAATGTATCAAAAGTAGTTCACCAGACGGGATGGCCAAATGAGTTGAGTGTCCGTCGCCCGTTTTGGTAGATCATGGGATTCGAACCCATGTCGCGTGAAACCAATGACATAAAAATCTATGCTTGTTAATTCCTAGCCAGGCACTCGGCATTATTAGTATATGGCAAGGACTGGTTGGCTCAGTGTCAGGATAATGTGACTGAGTGGGATAGCAGGCCAATGTGCTGGCGGCCTGGTCTCCCAGTGGGGCAGCACTATAAATTCGCCATGAGTGCGCCCTATGACAAGTCAGTACCCGTTCTGATATGACATTAGGGGTTGGTTGTTGGAGTTTTATGTCCTGGCAACATTGGAGGTCATAGCAGGATGAGTACCGACATGTGATAGAGCACACTCATTGCGACTTTATAGGTCTGCACCACTGGGAAATCAGGCCACCGTCACCATGACCTGATGTCCCACTCAGTCACATTATCCTGACACTGAGCTAACCAGTCCTTGACATATCCTATTAATGCCGAGCACCAGGCCAGGAAGCGACAAGTATAAATTTGATACGTCATTGGTTTGACTCGACTGGGGAACCAAACTCTCAATCTCCCACACGCGAGGTCCGTGCTCTACCAATTCGGCCACCGCGCCTGGTGATATGACCTTAGATGTTGCCAGGATGTAAAACTCCAGCAAGCAAACACTTTCCAGTAGGATAAAGTCTATGGCGCTATTTCCAATGGATACTGCAGGCAGAGCAGGCAGCGAAGATCTCGATGAGGCAACTGCGGGTGGCACTGGACATGGGCGACCCCCCGACTGTGATCAGGTGCCACCTGTACTTTGGGCTGAGCCTTATGCAGAGAGGGGATCTTCTCACCGCCAAGCGCATCATCAGGTACGCTGCACTTCTGGTCAAGGCGCTTCCGCCTGAAGTGGTACAATGTGGACTTATAATTTGGGGGTAGTGCAGCGCAACGATGCCAGCGTTTCCACTTAACCAGAGAAATCTAATAGAAGCAGAGGCGCCAAGTGTCCCGATTTTGCCGGAGGTCTCCCTAAAATATAGCAAAATAATGTCAATCTCCCGCTTTTAATTTGGAATCTCCCACCACAGAATCATTTTAGCTTGTTTTGGTGTTTTTTGACACAGTGTTAAAGTTGCATAGTCCGATGGTTTTGTATTTCTGTATTTTTTCTGGGATAAATATATTAGATCGATCACTAGTATCTACTTTACATTAGTTGAAAGTTACTCTTATTTTAAATGGTAAACTTTTGAGATATTTTGAGTGTAAACATGTCAAATTAGTTGTGGCAAGCTTGTCAAAACTCTGACACCATAGACTTCTGCAGTAACAGGTTCTGTTAAATTGACTCAGTATTGCCTTCTACGCAGAAAGAAATGCTGAGTAAGTGCATCAGTATCTAAGTTAAATATGTAAAATCAAATCTAAATAATTGGTTTGGTTTTGAAAATTTGATATTTCATCGGACTATGCAGCTTTAACTTTATATGTCAATATATATGACAGCAATTGGTTAGTCTGAATCCCGATCTTCTAGGACTTTAGATGTTGCTAGAACATAAAACCCAAACAAGAAAGGGTTAGGTTGTGTTTTTTGTGGGTAAATATGTTTATTCTGCTGAATAAGTTCTTTTGTCAGTGCTGAAGCACTCGACTTCCAACCATTGTTCAATTCGGGATTATTTACCATATGCATGGGTGATAATATATAGTTAAAACGGTGACAATAGACTACATCACGGTTCCAGCGGTGCGGTGCATTGTGGGATGGGTCAGAGCAAAACAACCCCCCCCCCCCCAAAAGCACATGGCACATGCTAATACACTGGGTGCAGCTATGAAATGTGCTAGTTTCAGCTCATCTCAGCTCTTGTTTGAAACATAGAATACTAACTAAAAAAATATATATAATAAATTAAGATATTAATCTTTTATCCAGCATTGCATTTACATCAATATAATCAGCACATCTTATGCCATGTGCATTTAGATTTAGAAAGATCTAGGCACTCAGACTAGTGTTAGAGCCATAGCCAGAGTACTCAATGCATTGTCAATGGCAGTGAGCAATCTCCATACAGAAAAAGTAAAATATTGATAAAACCACACCACCTAGGCACAAACCGCTTGGAATACATATAGAAAACATGTTTAAGAAAAGGATTATATTAAATTTGTATGGTTAGGGTTTTGGATTTCTATTAATTTTGAATAAAACTGACATTTTTCAATGCGCGTATCGGCAAACTCAATGGCCGTACGCCTTTGCTTTGCTCCCAAGGCCGTTTTCAGCGCATGCGCAGTCGGAACCGTGATGTAGTCTATTGAAACCTGACTTCAAGCATTTTCTCTTGACTCCCTACTGTGCTAATCCTATTGGGGAGTGAGGGGGGGGGGGGGGGGGGGAGATCCGCGTTTTCGCGGGAAATTCGCAGTTGGTTCTGCCAGAACCCTCTAAGTGGCGCCATGATCTTGGCCTGATTTCTGCGGGTTTTTTGTCCAAGACCATTTTAATCCCTGATATACATCATATAACAATATTTTACTTATTCCCTCTCTTGCCTCCTTCTCGCCGACACACATACATACACACACACAACACACACACAGGCACCAATACAGTGTAGCCCGGCAGGTGGCGCCATCGGACACCCGACTACAGGCGAGCTGTCACGGCCTGTGGAGTCGACTCGGCTATCTCTACAGTCTGCGGCGACAGCGAGCCAGAGGGCAGCCCTCTGGCTGACTAGGGCCGCGTTCAACTGCATGCCTCGGAGGCCTTCCAAATGCCTCGCTACTCTGAATGGCGTTTTAGCATTTGTGTTCCTTAAAAATGGCGGCCCCCCATAGCGTGCACTTCCTGCAGACATTTGCAATTGAAAGAAGAGCTCTGATTGGCTGACACACATGGCCATTTTGGAGGGGATTTTCACCTCATGCTCGAAAAGTGTGACGTCTCGGAGTCAACTCTGAGGTACATGTTGAACGCAAATTGGCAACAACAAAAAAGACGTCGCGGAGCCGTCTCAGACTCGACTCTGAGGCATACCCTGAACGCGGCCCCGGTGTCTGCTGGGCCGTCAAGGAAGCGGAAGTCTGGATCAACATTGACAGCTCATGTGTAAATTGAAGGCCAGACTCTTAGCGGCAGGATGAACTGGTTGGTTGCCATGCCTCACTTTTGTGATATGCCGTGTCGTAGTGTACGGCCGGTCCCCCCTGGTCTGTTTTGGACGCAACATGGAGAAGCCAGGGAAGAGGAACGTACGCTTCACCATTTATTTCCTGAATCCTCCGCTCTGTGTGACATCACAGAACCAAGTGACCTACCCCCTGACCGGCCAGGTCGCCGGTAACCTCTCATGGTGGCGGGGTGGCCACTAGCCAGTCGCAGAGAGGGGTGGTCCAACTAGGGACTGCCTCTGGCTAGCCATAGAAGGGCAACAGAGGTTATCGTAGTCCCTGGCACCATTGCATGAAGGTGAAGTCCATGTACTACATGATGTATATGACTTTCAGTTGTATATTTGGCGATGAGTTGAAAACTAAGTACAGTATAACCCCGTTAAACCAAGCTCGGTTAAACCAAATGATCGGTTAATCCAAACTTTTTTCGGCGGCCCGGCAAAATACTACCATTTACCATATGAAAAAGTTGGTTAAACTAAAGTCGGTTAATCCAAATTATCGGTTAATCCAAACAAAATTGTCAGACCCCAGGCCACTCCAGTATGGTTAAACCAAACTTTCATGTGGTTATAAGGTGATCTGAGACCCCACTGACTTTTTTATATGATATATTGCCGGGACGCCGAAAAAAGTTTGGATTAACCGATCATTTGTTTTAACCGAGCTTCGTTTAACGAGGTTATACTGTATATACATAAAAAAACAATAATCAAAGTGTCCACATACATTGTATATTACATGTGCAATACACACTTACTCAAAGTCAAAGTTAAAGCCAAAGCTCGGTTAAACCAATGATCGGTTAATCCAAACAAATTTCTAGGGTGCCTTCAAGTTTGGTTTAACGGAGTTATACTGTATATGACTGACTAAGGGTATTGGCAATGAGATGTTGGCTGATCCATTAGTTGTCAGCAGTGAAACATTTTTGATTTGGTTATGAATTGAAAATCTCAGGATACCGGTCTTGTATGAAAGTTATTATGCGGTATTTCAGAGAATTGTATATCCTATCTAAGTCAGGTCATTGGTTAGCTGAAATTGGGGAAGCGTACTTTCGAGTCAGATCATTAGTTAATTAAAAGCAAGAGCGCATACTCTCTAGTCAGATCTTTGGCTGGCTAAATATGGTGGACACCATCAAAGATTAGTTTGCTCCTAACCCATTTGAGGTCGCTCCCTGTTACATAGGGCGTAATCGATTAATGAACTTGGGTCACCAGGGCTACTTTTTGGCGCATGCGCACATCCTACAGACTCGGGTCGAATAATCGAATACGCTTCTCCACGCTCGTGGTTGAAAAAATGGTGGCTTAATCCAAAACCTTTTTTTTCTTTAATAACCGATATAGCTACAGCAAAAAGGATTTAAATTGTTTTATGATGGCATAGTTTAGCTATATTTCGATTTCATTAATCTATGTTATTACCCAAAAAAAACATGTATGACTGGTACCGGAGGCTGTTATCCTGCAGGACGGTACCAGCACAAATGTGACGTCATCGCTCCTAGCCACCCCAGCCTAGAGGTGGGTTACTCGGGTCGGGTCGGCACGTGTATTTGTCGACTCCACTCACTGTGTTCTATTTGAAATTCGGACGACTCGGGTGACCTGAGTCACCCGGGTCGTGTTATTCGATTACTGCCATGATGAACAAACAATGGCTTTAAAGTTTTACTGTAAGATTTGGGTTGGACATAATTTTTCCAGCCAAAGAATAAATTACTTCAAACTTAATTTTTCTCTATCTCTTTATTACTTCAGTTGCAGATCATTTACACACGCACCTGTAGATATATATATTCTCAAAACACTATTGTAAGCCATTGAAATTGCCTAATCCGATGGTTTTTATATCTGCCATGTTTATATATACATATATATTAAACAGACTGATGATGTGATTTATTTGACAAGGATGAAAGATCTCCGCGATTTCGCAGATCTCTGCTTTTTTATTGTATTTATCAATTAACTTTAAGCAAAATGCCAAAGAATCAGGATGTATATGACAGCAGTTGTGTAGTTCGAATCCCGTTCTTGTATAACCTTAGCTGTTGCTAATGTGCTGCCACCTGACGCAATCTTACTGTGACGGTGACGGAGCAGTCCCTGCAGCCAACATATGGTAGTGGAGATCATGTATGGACTACTAGATATATAACAAAGGAAAAGTGATAAACCGGATAATAGACTACATCACCGTTCCAGCGGGGCGGTGCATTGTGGGATGTGTCAGGGCAAAACAAACCCACAAGAAGCAGATGGCACATGCTAATACACTGGGTGCAGCTATGAAATGTGCTAGTTTCAGCTCATCTCAGCTCTTGTTTGAAACATAGGACACTAACTAAAAATATATATATAATAAATTAAGATATTAATAGTTTATCCAGCATTGCATTTACATCAATATAATCAGCACATTTAGATTTAGACAAATCTGGGCACTCAGACTAGTGTTAGAGCCATAGCCAGAGTCAGTTTGACTTATTTTGTTTTTATTTATATCCTATGGTTAATGACATATGTAGAAATAGGAAATGAGTAGGATTAATCAGATATTGGTTATATATTTCTTTGAAACAAGTTTTTGTTGACACATTTGACATTTTAATATTTAGAACAAGAATTAGTTATGGCTAATCAATGATGATATAAACATCAGCCTGTAAAGTGACTGAAATTGTATGTTTCTTAGCTCAAAATGCTTAATTATGAAGAGTTCTGTCTGAAACATATTCATTATATTATTATATTGCATCCTTCCATCCATGTTTGTGCCAAATTGTTATGTATTTCTATTAATTTTGAATAAAATGGGAGTTTTGCCCTACGCGTATCGGCAAACTCAATGGTTGTACGCCTTTGCTTTGCTGCCAACGCCCTTTTCAGCACATGCGCACTCGGAACCGTGATCTCGTCTATTCTTTTTACCTCAGGGGTACACATGCGACATTCCCTAAGGAATTAATAACCTCATACACTTCACGACACTGACTAGATATATCTTTATCATCCCTCAGATCATCTGAATAAAAAAATTATCAAACTACTTGGCTACTATAAAAATCACTTAGCACCTTATCACTCGAGTGGAATTTGGGACATCATTTCTTACAACCATTATTCAGCTCAATCATTTATATGACTCGTTTTTGAGTAAAACGTTGAAATCTCCATTTTGATTGCATAATTTAAACATTGTAATCCTGCAGTATGAGGACAAGCCATAGCTAGATCACTTGGATACATACTGATTAGTTTATGGGTTACTACTTAAAGTTGCGTGGTCCGATGAAATATTATTTTGTCAAAGGAAGCGGAAGTCTGGATCAACATTGACAGCTCATGTGTAAATTGAAGGCCAGACTCTTAGCGGCAGGATGAACTGGTTGGTTGCCATGCCTCACTTTTGTGATATGCCGTGTCGTAGTGTACGGCCGGTCCCCCCTGGTCTGTTTTGGACGCAACATGGAGAAGCCAGGGAAGAGGAACGTACGCTTCACCATTTATTTCCTGAATCCTCCGCTCTGTGTGACATCACAGAACCAAGTGACCTACCCCCTGACCGGCCAGGTCGCCGGTAACCTCTCATGGTGGCGGGGTGGCCACTAGCCAGTCGTAGAGAGGGGTGGTCCAACTAGGGACTGCCTCTGGCTAGCCATAGAAGGGCAACAGAGGTTATCGTAGTCCCCGGCACCATTGCATGAAGGTGAAGTCCATGTACTACATGATGTATATGACTTTCAGTTGTATATTTGGCGATGAGTTGAAAACTAAGTACAGTATAACCCCGTTAAACCAAGCTCGGTTAAACCAAATGATCGGTTAATCCAAACTTTTTCGGCGGCCCGGCAAAATACTACCATTTACCATATGGTATATCCTATCTAAGTCAGGTCATTGGTTAGCTGAAATTGGGGAAGCGTACTTTCGAGTCAGATCATTAGTTAATTAAAAGCAAGAGCGCATACTCTCTAGTCAGATCTTTGGCTGGCTAAATATGGTGGACACCATCAAAGATTAGTTTGCTCCTAACCCATTAGAGGTCGCTCCCTGTTACATAGGGCGTAATCGATTAATGAACTTGGGTCACCAGGGCTACTTTTTGGCGCATGCGCACATCCTACAGACTCGGGTCGAATAATCGAATACGCTTCTCCACGCTCGTGGTTGAAAAAATGGTGGCTTAATCCAAAACCTTTTTTTTCTTTAATAACCGATATAGCTACAGCAAAAAGGATTTAAATTGTTTTATGATGGCATAGTTTAGCTATATTTCGATTTCATTAATCTATGTTATTACCCAAAAAAAACATGTATGACTGGTACCGGAGGCTGTTATCCTGCAGGACGGTACCAGCACAAATGTGACGTCATCGCTCCTAGCCACCCCAGCCTAGAGGTGGGTTACTCGGGTCGGGTCGGCACGTGTATTTGTCGACTCCACTCACTGTGTTCTATTTGAAATTCGGACGACTCGGGTGACCTGAGTCACCCGGGTCGTGTTATTCGATTACTGCCATGATGAACAAACAATGGCTTTAAAGTTTTACTGTAAGATTTGGGTTGGACATAATTTTTCCAGCCAAAGAATAAATTACTTCAAACTTAATTTTTCTCTATCTCTTTATTACTTCAGTTGCAGATCATTTACACACGCACCTGTAGATATATATATTCTCAAAACACTATTGTAAGCCATTGAAATTGTCTAATCCGATGGTTTTTATATCTGCCATGTTTATATATACATATATATTAAACAGACTGATCATGTGATTTATTTGACAAGGATGAAAGATCTCCGCGATTTCGCGGATCTCCGCTTTTTTATTGTATTTATCAATTAACTTTAAGCAAAATGCCAAAGAATCAGGATGTATATGACAGCAGTTGGGTAGTTCGAATCCCGTTCTTGTATAACCTTAGCTGTTGCTAATGTACTGCCACCTGACGCAATCTTACTGTGACGGTGATGGAGCAGTCCCTGCAGCCAACATATGGTAGTGGAGATCATGTATGGACTACGAGATATATAACAAAGGAAAAGTGATAAACCGGATAATAGACTACATCACCGTTCCAGCGGGGCGGTGCATTGTGGGATGTGTCAGGGCAAAACAAACCCACAAGAAGCAGATGGCACATGCTAATACACTGGGTGCAGCTATGAAATGTGCTAGTTTCAGCTCATCTCAGCTCTTATTTGAAACATAGGACACTAACTAAAAATATATATATAATAAATTAAGATATTAATAGTTTATCCAGCATTGCATTTACATCAATATAATCAGCACATTTAGATTTAGACAAATCTGGGCACTCAGACTAGTGTTAGAGCCATAGCCAGAGTCAGTTTGACTTATTTTGTTTTTATTTATATCCTATGGTTAATGACATATGTAGAAATAGGAAATGAGTAGGATTAATCAGATATTGGTTATATATTTCTTTGAAACAAGTTTTTGTTGACACATTTGACATTTTAATATTTAGAACAAGAATTAGTTATGGCTAATCAATGATGATATAAACATCAGCCTGTAAAGTGACTGAAATTGTATGTTTCTTAGCTCAAAATGCTTAATTATGAAGAGTTCTGTCTGAAACATATTCATTATATTATTATATTGCATCCTTCCATCCATGTTTGTGCCATGTTTGAATAAAATGGGAGTTTTACCCTACGCGTATCGGCAAACTCAATGGTTGTACGCCTTTGCTTTGCTGCCAACGCCATTTTCAGCACATGCGCACTCGGAACCGTGATCTCGTCTATTCTTTTTACCTCAGGGGTACACATGCGACATTCCCTAAGGAATTAATAACCTCATACACTTCACGACACTGACTAGATATATCTTTATCATCCCTCAGATCATCTGAATAAAAAAATTATCAAACTACTTGGCTACTATAAAAATCACTTAGCACCTTATCACTCGAGTGGAATTTGGGACATCATTTCTTACAACCATTATTCAGCTCAATCATTTATATGACTCGTTTTTGAGTAAAACGTTGAAATCTCCATTTTGATTGCATAATTTAAACATTGTAATCCTGCAGTATGAGGACAAGCCATAGCTAGATCACTTGGATACATACTGATTAGTTTATGGGTTACTACTTAAAGTTGCATGGTCCGATGAAATATTATTTTGTCAAAATTAAAACAACTACTTACATTTGATCCTATCTATCCAACTTAGATACTGGTGTATTAGCTAATGATTTGGGACAGCATATACAGAATAACAAAGACCCTATAATACTAAGACGGCTCACTCCCTATCTCTCCCATGGTAATGTAAATTTTGCAGTGCCACCTTGTGGTGGGTTTGATCAGCCTGGCTGCTGGTTGGTGTTTCACATGTAAACACATACAATTATATTATACATGAGATAGGTAAGTAGGAATACACATCAATATGAAATTGCTATGAACAATAAATACCCATCATCATCAGCATCATTATCAGCATCGCCATCATCACACATCTTTCACATTCATATATGTATACATATAATATAGCACCTGTTTAACCAAGAGAACAGCCAGCGCACCAAGTGGTGGGTTTGATCATTTTGATTACACAGTACAGGCTGAGTGAGCCGTCTAAAGCTAAGATTCCTTACATGCGGTATGCGAATGTGGCAAAAAATCGAAATGCCTTGAAGTCAATGGACTAGTCCTTACATGCGGTATGCGAATGCGGCAACTCGATCGGTCCCTGTAGCGATCGATGCGGCATGTGGCAAGCGGTATGCAAATAGAAACCATCAGTCGCATGTGTCCATTAGTTTTAGACGAGGAGAGGCGACTGATCATTACAGAACGGTCACACACAGGGGTGCGGAGGGGACACACAGGCATAGAGGGGTGCCGTGTACATAGTGATTAGTGTGTGCGGAGGGGAAACGTATGGTAGTAGTAGTGGTAGTAGTAGTGGTGGTGGTGGTGGTGGTGCCGTGTACATAGTGATTAGTCTCACATGGGGGTTCCTACCTTTATAATTGCCAAAGCATAGATAACTATTCCTATTTCTGTGGATAAAGGTAGGAACCCCCGTGTGAGACCTCGCCGCATACTGCGTAGAAGGAATCATGCCATTCGCATACCGCATGCCGCATACCGCATGTAAGGAATGCACGCTTTAGTATTATATGGTCTTTGAGAATAACCAGTGAATTTATGACCTCACCCTTTGAACAGTCAGTTTGAAACATGAAACAATTATGTAGGGAGGCCATTAACCAATTAGGCCAATCTCGTGAGCTCATTAGCCCCCCAAATCAAGTAGGCCTACTGTGCAGGGTCATAGAGGGGAGGGGAAATGAGGTGGATGTTGCCCTTCCCCTCCATGTTGGATATTCAATGGTGTTTGGTCAATTTGGGTAATTTAAATTTTGAACTTTATATATATGTAGTGGTCTTCACTGACCTCTCAGGCAAGTAACCACATAGACAGGTAGGCATGGGTAGTGTGTAGATAACAGGGAGCCTAGGTGGTGTAATGGTTAGCACACTGGCCCGGAATGCAAAGAGATGTGGGTTCGAGTCCCGCTCTAGGCACAATATTTCCCATTTTCATCACACCCATGACACTGGTTGCCGTGACCATGATCCTATACAAGCTACGTGCTGTATGGTTGTTGAACCTACCCTGTGTATGTGTTAGTGCATTGCCTGTATGTATGTAATTGTAAGTATTAAAAGACTTACAATTCCAGGGGGACGAGTGTAGTGGTCTTCACTGACCTCTCAGGCAAGTAACCACATAGACAGGTAGGCATGGGTAGTGTGTAGATAACAGGGAGCCTAGGTGGTGTAATGGTTAGCACACTGGCCCGGAATGCAAAGAGATGTGGGTTCGAGTCCCGCTCTAGGCACAATATTTCCCATTTTCATCACACCCATGACATATATATATATTAGTATTGGCCGATCAATATATATATTTTGTTGTTGGTCCATATATATATATGGTCCAAAAAGAAATATATATGTGAAATATAAGCATTATGTGCATATAAATTTGAGGTGCTGCCTTTTATTATTTAATTATTATTTATTTATTCGCTCCCTTGATATACAATTTGCTCCGGGGCAGCCATCATAGCATTAAGCCCAGAACCCGGCGCATTTGCAATGTCTCCCGTCCAAAGGATAATGCATGACCAGAACACTTGCTGCCATCATAGCATTAAACCTGGAAATCTGCATTGCTATCTAATGAATTTGCATTTCTTATATATATATATATATATATATATATATATATATATATATATATATATATATATGGACCTCCCCCTCCCCCCAACAAAATATATACATACCTTGTATATACGTTGTATATATATGACATATATACTAGTGCATATATAAAATGTATTTACTGCGTGGGCATTGTAAGATGCCTTCGCGATACATACATTTTACATAAGAGTAGTATATACATCATATATATGATATACACATGTTTGTCTGATGAAATATAATTTTGTCAAAATTAAAACAACGACTTACATTTGATCCTATATATCCAACTTAGATACTGGTGCATTAGCTAATGATTTGGGACAGCGAATACAGAATAACCAGTGAATTTATGACCTCAACCTTTGAACACTCAGTTTTAAACACCCATTATGCAAGGAAGCCATTAACCAATTAGGCCAATCCCGTGATCTCATTACCCCCCCCCCCCCAAGCAAGTAGGCCTGCTGTGCAGGGTCATAGAGGGGAGGGGAAATGAGGTGGATGTTGTCCCTCTCCGCCATATGGGATATTCAATGGTGTTTGGTCAATTCTATGCATATAATTAATCAATTTGGGTAATTTAAATTTAGAAATTTATATATATATATATATATATTTTACCTCGGTATATAGGCTAGGGAGAGGTAAGCACATCCGGGTCCAGCAATTAGCATAAGCAGCGCACAGCGGGAGGACGTTCGCTGAGCTGCTCCGGCAGGATTTAACTACTACAACACTTTAACTAACTAAGTATTGAGAAATTGTGTTAAACTGCTTAAGGATACTTTATAGCATCCCATTATGAAAGTTTAGAACTTTCTCAGGTCCAATTTGGACATGTTTTGGTGTTTTAAAAAACACAAGGATACAACCACGCTCATGTTGAGAACCGAAACCGATACCGCTTGATATAGCAAAACCTGTATACAGACAGGCAGAGATGTTAACCCGAGTTGCATCTCCTAAGGAAATTCCTCCGAACCCTAAAGAGGGTTATGTTGGGGATGATCCTGGGTTTCTTTTATAGACTCCCCAGACCGTTTTTTTTAGGCGAGCCTCCGAGTTTCGTAATATTTTCTTCAACTTGCTGGCGCTGAATGCCGCGGGTGGGAGAAGTGTACGAAACAGAGAGAGCGGGCGGGCCAATGGCCGCCCCTCCGTATGGTTGGTTTCACTACCGATAAAACCTACGGCATACCATTAGCTTAACGCCTGTATACAGAACGGTGTAAACACGTTACTCTATACCATAATAATAATAATACCTCAACCCAGATTCTGGGGTTCACATTGTGACCATGTTGAGATGATACCGGTATTAAGTAACCTTTTTGTTACAGAAACCGATGGCCACCAAGCGAAACAAGATTTCGCCGGCAGCGGCAGAGGGACGCGTGCCCTAAGGGTACGATTCGTCGCCTCCACAGATGGGACCACCGTCTCCACAGCCAGGAGCTGGCCCTTCGGATAAGGATAGCGGGGAGGATGACCTAGAAGAAAAGATCATCAGAATTATGGAGAAATACAAAACTCAGCCCACGACACGGGCTTCCTCTCCTCCCATCCCAGATGACGATTGGGAAGACTTTTCGGATGATGAAACAGAATCGGCATTTGAGGTTCCGAAACCGAAAGTGAAAAAGCGCAAAAGACTCGCAAGCAGTTCAGGTGATGAATTCACCAAAGTCAATAAGAAGCGGGTTAAAAAGACCAAGAAAAACAAAAAGAAGAAGAAGAAGAGCTCATCATCTGATGATTCAGATGACTCGTCCTCAACTGAGTCCGACTCAGAGACCGAAAGAGCGGGTGTCTATGCTAGAATAGGTGCGAAAGTTAAGAAGAAATGCCCTTTGGGAAAGGCAAAGAGGTTGCGTACTACAACCATGATGAGGGAAACGCTAAAAGGACATTTCCACACGTTTAAACCCGCCGAGGTTATAAACAAACTAACAGAACAAATCTCGGGAATTAAAGGTGTTCCCGAGTCCATCAGTAAAGAAATGGATGCAGGCATCCATCTCTCGGATGAAAGACGGCGTTACGAGAACGCTTTGTGTACCATCCATAAAGCAGTACTCGGAGCTCTGACATCAATAACTCCTGTGGCAAACCGAATGCAAGCTGAGAATAAATTCTCATCGCTTGCCAGAGTCATGGATAAAGGTATTGCGCTGCTTACCGCAGCGTCGAACTTTATGACTTTCCGACACTTCGAAAACGTCTATAAGTCAGTGACCACAGATGCTGGCAAAGAAGTAGCCAGGTCTAAAAAAGTAACGGACAATGACGGTAAAGAATATACACTTTACCTCCCCCCAAAGCCAGTGCTAGGCAAGCCGCTGGACAAAACCAAAATGTTTGGGGGACAGCTAGCGCACCTCTTCAAAGCAGTGGAAGTAGACACTAAAAGCGCTAAGAACACCAACAGAAGTAAAAAGTTTGACAACCCCAGCAAATTCTGACGCTCCCGCCCGGATTTTCGCTTCCGCCGAGGAGGCAGGCCGGCACGAGGAGGTCCCTCCTTCGGGTTCAATCCCAGAGGACGAGGCAGATGAGAACGACAGACCACGGGGTGGAACGACAACCGCGGGTACAAAAGGGAGTTTACACCCAGACCCCAGTTCCCACGGCCAGGAGCCAAGTAGAGTCGACGACACAGACATCTACCCTCAACATGGTGTCTGAAGAGACGCAAACATATGTAAGCAAGTTTAAGGCAGGCAATATCCTGAACTGTTTACAAAACTGGTGTAATATCACAACTGATAGCGAAATTTTGGACATTGTTAAAGGGGTTCAAATACCGTTCACAGACATACCAAAACAGAAAAGAGTTCCGTTCCCATATAAATTTAATACAGAAGAAAAGCTACAAATTGATATTCAGGTTTCTCTTTTTGAAACAAAGAGAATTATTGAACGAGTACAAAACACAGAAGGACAGTTTATTTCTAATGTTTTTTCTAGGCCAAAACCAAAAGACGAAATTTGCATGATTTTGGATTTAACAAATTTGAATGAATCGGTTACATACAAACATTTTAAGATGTTCTCATTAGAAACGGCGAGAGATTTAATTACGCCGGAAGCCTGGCTCGCCAGTGTAGACTTAAGAGATGCGTATTACACAGTCTCCATTTGCAAAGAACACAGAAGATTTCTGAGATTTATTTGGAACGGTACCCTCTTCCAATTTACATGCATGCCTAATGGACTAGCTTGCGCACCCCAACTTTTTACAAAGTTATTAAAACCTGTTTTTGCAGTTATGGCTAGAATAGGACACACAATGTTCCCATACATAGATGATTCATTTATTATGGCGGAATCCTTTGACAAATGCCAAACAGCAGTTAATGATTTGTGTGATTTATTAACAGAATTAGGTTTCTACAATCATGACAAGAAATCTGTCTTCGTTCCGAATAAGGAATTAAAATGCTTAGGTTTTCTGATTAACACCAAAACCCTGACCGTATCTCTAACGGAACAGAAACTACAGAAGTTTCATGACACGGCCTCCCAGCTGCTTGACTTATCCAGGCCAAAGATTAGACAGGTCGCCGTCGTTATCGGTATAATGGTCTCGTATGCGCCGGCTGTTCTTTATGGAGATGCACATATCAAGTCTCTAGAAATAGACAAGAATAGAGCGTTAGCACGCACAAAAGGTAACTTCGAAAGACCAATGAACATTTCCCAAGACGGGTGTAAAGACATTTTTTGGTGGATCGAGAATATTAATAACTCTCTCAATCCCATTCGAATGGGTCAACCCAACACGGTAGTTACTACCGATGCTTCATTACAAGGTTGGGGAGCTCATCGAAACGATGTAGCGACAGGTGGGAGATGGTTAGAAAACGAGAAATCAGACCATATTAATGTTCTTGAATTAAGAGCGATTTACTTGGGCCTTTTGAGTCTAATTAAGATACCTAAAAATAGTGTTCAACTTCTTACAGATAACACTACAGCTATGGCATATGTCAGGAATATGGGAGGTACAAAGTCAAAAGAATGCAATAACTTGGCACAGAGTATTTGGAACTGGGCGCAACAACATCAAATATGGTTAACCATAGCTCATATCCCAGGGTCGCAAAATGTCCTGGCTGACAAAAAGAGCAGAGTTTTTCACGATCACTTAGAATGGAAAATAAACACAAAAATTTTCAAAGAAATTTGTCAACAATGGGGGTCACCTACGGTAGACTTATTTGCATCAAGAAATAATTTTAAAATTAACAAATATGTCTCATGGCACCCAGAACCATATGCTTGGCACATAGATGCTTTCTCAATGATTTGGGAAAATGAATTTTATTACATTTTCCCCCCCTTTAACATCATTACCAGAGTGGCACGAAAGATAAAGATGGACCGGTCCCACGCCATCCTGATCGTCCCCGAATGGGACACACAACCGTGGCTAGCGGGACTAGTCTCAACAGCCAAAGACTGCCTCAGATTCCCAAAATCCCGAGGAAATCTAACTCACCAAGGCCCTCTGGAATATCACGGAAACGTAGCAACAACACCATTGCTTGCATTCCTTTTCTGAATAAATAACTAGAACAATTTGGATTAGACAAAATTACACAAGAACGGTTGGTGTCGCATGCGTGGAGAAAAGGAACAGTGAAAATGTATACCACATATTTGAAGAAATGGGGCGTATACTGTCTTATTAAAAAGGTTAAACCTATGAACCCAACTATTGCCCAAGTGTGCAGATTCTTTAGATTCTTAGAAGAGGATGGGCTAGGTTACGGCGCAAATTAATGCTGCCAGGTGTGCTCTCTCGATCATTCTCCCCAGACTAAGGGGAGAAACAGTAGGTAAACATCATGTAATACACTGGGTACTAAGGGGGATTTATGAACGAAACCCACCTAAACCAAAATATGACTGATTTTGGGATGTGTCACTGGTGTTCAAAATGTTTAAGGATTGGCCACATAACAGGTTTCTAGATATTAAACAATTAGGTTTTAAGTTAGCAATTCTGTTACTGTTAGTCACAGGTCATCGAGGCCAAACTATAGTGGCACTTTCACTCGATGGACTGGAAATAGACAGAAAGCAAGCGACTTTCGATTTAACAACATTGTTAAAATCTAATCGCATAGGCGACCCATTGTCATCAATTAATGTAACACAATTCAAGGATAATCCAAAACTGTGTGTAATATCGGCGATTAGAACATATATATCCAAGACACAAGGAGTTAGAAACTCAAGACAATTATTGATAAGCTTTATTAAGCCACACAAGGGCATTTCAAGGGACACACTCGCCCGTTGGACAATTAATGTGCTAAAGATGGCAGGAGTGAATACGGACAAATATGCGTCACACCCAACAAGAGGAGCCATGGTGTCAAAGGCACGTCTGCTCGGAATTTCGGTCAAACGCATACTAGCGCATGCAGGATGGAAGACCGAACGATCCTTTGCCAGACATTATAACAAACGTTTGGAGAAGCCCAGTGGTGTCGCTCGACGACTGCTACAGCATTAAAAGGTCAAAAGGTGAGAACATAAGCCTAGTCACAAACAAAGTGATTATAACAATGTTCCATATCACAAACATAACCAGAAAATAACATAACACTGAAAATAATAATTAAATATCAGGATAAAATGATATTACGTAAAGTCTCCCTAGCCTGCGGCTAGCCAGAGGCTATATACCGAGGTAAAATAGATTAGTTAGACGAATCTTACCTTGGTATAGATGATGGATAACTATTGTTTTCCCGAGGTATAAACCTCGGCTAGACGTGGGTGAGGGCCCACCCTCCACACCCTACCACGTCTAGACTGTTGCTTGTACCAAGGAAACATTAGTATTTAGAATTTTTTATTAGAGATCATTTTATCCTGAATTAGTAGGTAAAGATTGCTGGACCCGGATGTGCTTACCTCTCCCTCACCCACGTCTAGCCGAGGCTTATACCTCGGGAAAACAATAGTTATCCATCATCTATACCAAGGTAAGATTCGTCTAACTAATCTATATATATATATATATATATATATATATATATATATATATATACATATTAGTATTGGCCGATAAATATATATATATTTTTTTGGTCCATATATATATGGACCAAAAAGAAATATATATGTGAAATATAAGCATTATGTGCATATAAATTTGCGGAGCTGCCTTTTATTATTTTATTATTATTTATTTATTCGCTCCCTTGATATACAATTTGCTCCGGGGCAGCCATCATAGCATTAAGCCCAGAACCCGGCGCATTTGCAATGTCTCCCGTCCAAAGGATAACACCTGACCAGAACAGTTGCTGTTAACTGGTGCGATGTATTCCCCGAGCTTTCTAGGTTTTGCAGAATCCTGGGCCACGTTCAGGGTACGCCTCCGACACGTCTCGGGAAAATCCCTGACATCACACTAGTCTGAACTGCAAAAGCAGTTGGTTGCCTCGAAAATGGCCGCCCCAATAGGTGGCAGCCATTTGCAATGAAAAACCTCTCTGATTGGCTGAAACCACTGAATACGGCGGCCATCTTCGAGGTGGTTTTCGTCTCCTGTCTGAAATAGGAGGCGTCTCCGAGACACAGCCTGAATAGAAATAAGCCAAAAAGCACCGCAGAGACGTCTCCGAGATGTCTTGGAGGCGTACCCTGAACGTGGCCCTGTACACAGACCCTGTACACATACCCTGATGGAACATTACACGTGACCACGTCGGGTGCAGGTGCACTCAATCCGACGAATCCGACAATATCTGGAACAGTTGCAGGATGAAGAGGAACAAGTTGATGACGTCCAGATATATATTAAGGGCCGCCATGATGTAGTCTTCTGAGTCGTATGCATATTTCCCCATTCCGACCACCATCTGCACGTCAATGACAATCCACTGCAAATGCATACGACAATTATATCTAGCAGCTAGCCTATCATTTTATAGCCGACAGACATCTATCACTGGATCAGATACAATGATATGGTTGGTTGTTGGAGTCTTACGTCCTGGTAACATCTAAGGTCATATCAGGATGGGTACTGACTTGTGACAGTGCACACTCATGGAGACTTTATAGTGCTGCCCCACTGGGAAATCAGGTTGCTGGCATCATGGCTTGATATCCCATTCAGTCACATTATCCTGACATTGGGCTAACCAGTCCTTGCCCTATCCTATTCATGCCGAGCGTCAGGCTAGGAAGTCATTGATTTGAGTCGACCGGAAACCAAACTCCCGACCTTCTGCACTCGGGGCCCACGCTCTACCGATGCGCCAACCGCGCCCAGTACACAATGATATTGCTTTGGTAAATTAGTTGATTAAGCAAGGGGAATTTCAATCGCAGACAGTTGGTCTTCCTCATTCTAAGTACGGCTTCTTGCCCTATCCTACTAATGCTGAGCACCAGGGTAGGTAGCGACAAGTATAAAGTTTTATGTAATTCATTTGACTCGGCCAGCGTTTGAACCAGGAAGTTCGAATCCATCATGACCTACCACAATGGGAGGTGGACGCTCAGTTTAGTTAAAACTTAAAGTTACATAGTCCGATGGTTTTGGATTTCTGTATTTTTCTGAGATAAATATATTAGATCGATAACTAGTATCTACTTTACATTAGTTCAAAGTTACTTTTATTTTAAATGGTAAACTTTTGAGATATTTTGAGTGCAAACATGGAAAATTAGTTTTGCCAAGCTTGCCAAAACTCTGACACCATAGACTTCTGTGGTAACCGGTTATGTTAAATTGACTCAGTATTGCCTTCTACACAGAAACAAATGCTTAATAAGTGCATCAGTATCTAAGTTAGATATGTAGAATCAAATCTAAATAATTATTTTGATTTTGAAAATTTGATGCTTCATCCGGTTATGCAGTTTTAAACTGGTTGAACTAATCCACCTCACAAACTGTGGTGTTCTCTGTGGCGGAGTGGTTAGAGTGTCTGACTTTTTTCTAGGTCGGACTCCTAATCTGAAGGTCAGTGCTTCAATTCCCTGTGCCCCCACCTCTGCCAATTTGGATTTCCACCGCTGTGTATAACTTACAGTGTCATCAAAGGCCAGTTATTCTCATACCATGTCTATGTGGAGTGGGAGGTAAAAAATCCCTTGGGTCGGTAAAAGTATAGGCTCGGGCTTTCTATCGACAAACTGTCTAATGGTGAAAACAAGCCTATTCAGGCTTATCCATGATAGGCAGTATAAATCTTCAACAACAACAACCAAAGAACTGGTTTACATGAAGCAAACTAGTTAAGTCGACTTAGAGCTAAACCAATTTAGCGCCGTGTTCACACACGTTTTAAACCAGTTTAGTTAAAACGGTTTAGTTACACCGGTTTAACGTGTATGTGTGAACGGGGCTCTAGACTGAAGAAAGCAAGTTACGTACCATTGAGAAGAGAAGAGCACCAAGACTTGCATATACGAGCTGCAAATACTGGGAAAAGAACAGGATGATCAGCCTCTCGAGCGTATTATGATTGCAGTTGATGATCCAGACAAAGGAAGACTGAGACGGAGGTGGGAGAAAAGGGGGTTTATTACAGTCTAAACGATAATGACACAAGGTACAGTCTCAAGGCGTGATAGCGTCCAGGGATCAATCGACCTGGTCCACATCTGCGGAGGGAGAAGGAGCACTCTGGGAGGAGGTAGGCCCGGGAGCCAACCCCCAGAAGTGTTAAAAAGAGGGTGGGCAGGCATGGTAAATCCATGCAGGAGGAGTCTGGAGCCTGAATGCGGGTCAGACGGGGGGAGGGGAAGGAGGAGGAGGAGGGAGCATGCGGTGCTTGGGGATGTGACCGTCTCGGGCTTCCCGCCGGATCAACCACAATTCGGAAATTATGGGCCAATGATATGACTGATTGAAGACATCATCTTATTATTTGATCAAATTACTAGATAAACCTATCAAAGACAAATGACGAACTATGATGAATATGAAACCGTTTTTTAATAAGCAAAAGGATGAGACTTTCTAAATATGATTACCGAGTCAGATTGAAGCCTAATTAAAGTAACAATTATTTGCCATGATGTTACATAAACAAACAATCAAATATCACAGTGGCAGCTATTAAGAAAAAGTCTTATGATATATCAGTTAATCATAATGTAATATACATGCGATACATGTGTATAAATAACATTTCGACATTATCCATTAGGTAAAGATTATTTCAGTGAAAAATAAAGTGCATTTGCTAAGAACAGTAGGCCTATTCCAAATCATAAAAACAGCTGGTGTTTAAGATTCACAATATTTACCGCAATCTCCACCCTCAGTCTTATTCACATTTGATCACCAATTCCATGGTCTGTGTTTTGCTAACAATTTATGCATAATTCACAGAACGGAGACAAAGTTGGTATAATGGGTTTTTTAATCTTCAGAATTTCACAGTTACAGTTTAGTTGAAGTCAATGTACAGGAACCAGCACCGCGGGAATCGAGCCCTCAGCCCTATCAATTGTCTTTTATGTTATTGGTGTGGGTGGGTGGGCAAGAAAGTCGAGTCGAAGTTAGGCGGACGGCAGCTGCAATGGTTCTGGGCGTTTTGCAGGGTGAGGCAGATAACATACAGATCTCGCCGGCAGAGTTCAGGTCAATGGCGCCACCTATCGAGTTAGTCAGGAACTAAAGTATATTCCTACAGGTGGCAGCATCATTTCGTCCAGTCTCCGCCGAGAATTACTCATGTTAATTATAACATGTACAATTTAGAGACATTGAATAGCCTACAATTTAATAAACAAAATTAAAAGTACCATTTTGACCAAGTTTATCTTCTGATTATGCTTATGTAATGAAACCTTCGGTCTGATTATTTTAGTGATTCACTTAATTCAATTTTAGAGCCTATAATAAGGAGAACATTAAAGTTGCATAGGCCGGTGGTTTTGATTTTCTGTAGTTTTTCTGAGATAAATATATTAGATCGATCAGTAATATCTACTTTACATTAGTTGAAAGTTACTTTTATTTTAAATGGTAAACTTTTGAGATATTTTGAGTGCAAACATGGAAAATTTGTCTTGGCACACTTGCCAAAACTCTGACACCATAGACTTCTGCAGTAACAGGTTCTGTTAAAGTGACTCCGTATTGCCTTCTACGCAGAAACAAATGCTTAATAAGGGCATCAGTATCTAAGTTAGATATGTAATATCAAATCTAGATAATTGGTTTGGTTTTGACAATTTTATATTTCATTGGACTATGCAGCTCAAAACCAAATTTCTTTTTGTGTGCAACTTAGAAAAACCCAAACCAGATGCCAGTAAGAAAAAGTCAGTAAGATGCCAGTAAGAAAAAGTCTGCAACTGAACTTTCATTGAACCGAAGTGTAATACTAATACTAATAGTCCCGACAGCTACGCCACCTACTGTTGCCATTCTACTGTGGCAGGTGGTGGCAGGCTAGCCGGAGGTGGGGGCCCTAGGTGGACGGCCCCTACTGCGTCCGGCTAATGGCTCCCCCCCACCTTGAGAGGTTACCTGTGACCTGGCTGGTCAGGTGGAGGGTCATTTGCTTCTGTGACACCGCAGTGGGTGATGATAGTGAATAAAACGTGTAAGCATACATTTCTTCTTGTCGTCGTCCTTTCTGCACTGTGTTCAAGAGACAGACCAGGGCGGACAGCACACTCGCAGCAATAGGGGACATTCTCAAACCGGTGTGGTGGTTTCAGCGTGTTCCCGTGCTCAGAGGTGTCCCTCGCTTCTGCGCTGCTTCTGCGCATGCGCGGATTTCGCATCAACTCGGGTCACCTGAGCCACTTATTGGCGCATGCGCACATCCTACAAACTCGGGTCGAATAATCGAATACGCTTCTCCGCGCTCGGGTGGACAATCTTTTTTTTTTTTTTTAATAGCCGATAAAAATACAGCAAAATAGGATTTAAAGTATTTTATGATGGCCCAGTTTACCTATATTTCCATTTAATTAATCTAAGTTATTCTTTTTTTGCACATGGCACGTGTATTTGTCGACTCCACTCGCCGTGTTCTATTTGAATTTCTGACGACTCGGATGACCCGAGTCGCCCGGGTAGTGTTAATCGATTACGGCCATCCTTATTAGATTCTGACGCATGCGCAGAAGCGAGGGACACCTCTGAGCACGGGAACACACTGAAACCACCACAGGGATCATTCTCAAACAGCAGGAGCTTCAATTTGAAATTGCCCTTCAACTTTGACACACGCGCATTGCGAAAAGGACAATTTGAAACCGGGTACAATCTCAAGCCGTGACACCAGCCATACACATCCTTTCACATAAGTAATGCACACTCTGCAAGATCTTGTACTATATATAGACCTTATACCACTTATCTGGCTTATAAATGAGATGAATACAATGAAAAATGAGAGTAATATTCATTGTTGTCAGAGACTTTGGAACTGGAAAATACTTACTCTATCCTGTATGATGAGGCATAGCAGACCAAAGCCCAACAAACAGAAGGTTAGCACCAGAAGTGTTCCATTCATGAAGGTGAAATCGTACTGAAAAGTTTGTACAGAGTTGATGAGTAGTTGATTGACATGATATATCGACGAGCATTCATTCAGTGTAAAACTTTCCTACCCAGACGATTTTTGCGTATTTTGTACAGTCTTAAGCCAGAGTACGCTCTGAGTGCACACTGTCACAAGTCGGTACCCGTCCTGATATGACCTTATATGTTGCCAGGATATAAAACCCCAACAACCAACCAAGTAAAATTAAAATGTTGTATACAGGTACTAACATTATTGCGTGTGGAAAATACACAATTTTGTTGTTGTTGAAAGTAGCCAATTTCTTTTGTCTAGAGTAGGCCTACATACCAAATAGGAAATTTGGGGTAGGCAAGACTTGTTTACCATAATATTTTTGTGTTTTTGTACAAAGTTTTAAGCAAGAATAGGCCTAGGCTGATTCACAAAATGAAATAGTTCCTATGCCAAAAGACTCTTGAGAGTTCAAAATTCTTTTCACTGAAGTATTCGTAAGACATAAACTTATCTGTAATCACTAAAATCTCGTTTGACTTTATTGTATATATGCTAAGATGATGTTCTGGATATCTTTGATTTCCATGTTACACAAGTGATATATATTCTTTTTATTGACAAGGTCTTTACTCTGCTCATAATGTATAAGCTCCCGTGAGGGGGGCTTGTTTTCAATGCTGGACAGCTGTGGTGCTATCTTGGTCTGGTCCCTGGCCCAGGAGTGTTTATCTGTTTCTGCTCAGGCCAGCCTTTTGTGATTTTGGGTGTTAGTAGCCCATGTTAGTTCCCCCCCCCCCCTGAGTTTTGTCTAGTCTGAGTATGATACCTTAGCCTACTATGTACATCTACTTGGGTGTCATGCAAACTTGCGGGAGAGGATCCCATCCCATTTTGATTTGTTACAGCATCCTTTCACCCAAGGTTGTGTTGTTTGCTTAGCCATTTTGTATTTCAGGGTGGATCAGATGCATGACCGTGGCCTGTCCATTTCTGTGTTGGTTTGTGCCATGTGGTGATAGCTTTCCTGATTTCCTTTGCACTTAGGAGGGCTAATTGTCCTATTTTTAATACCTACCATTTTCTCTGGCCTGTCTTTTGCTTTTAAAGTATTGCTCAATTTGTATAAGATCTAATCCAAAATAAAATAGTCTCTTTCAACTCTGACATATGCACAACATGTAAACTTTCATAGGAACATGAATTCTGCTATTATTTGGAATGTTTCTTTTGCTATTATTTGGAAGGTTTTCACTTTTGGTTTCCATGTCACACTTTAGTGCCCATTTTCAGAGAATGGCCCATAGGGGGGGGGGGGGGGGCCTATCTCTTCGTAGTTCAGATATGACATACCTTGCTTTGTAAGCCAAACAGAAACATGACGGTAGTCACGGCCTGCAAAAGAAGATAACATGTACAGTAGAATCTCTCTAAATCGACCGACCATGGGACCGACTTTATATGGTCCATTTAGGGAGGTGGTCATTTTAGGGAGTTTTTGTTATCGTTACAATGATATTGTATTGGCGATTGTTTGGGACCCAATTGAAGCCATTAACATAGGTTATGGGAGTGCTCGGTCTGTGGAGGTCATCCAGCATAATTTATTAACGTAAATATCTCTAATTAATAGATCTACTTAGCATTCATTGGATATTTAGCAATAAATATATTTACTGTGTTTTAATAGTTTACATATAACTAGATTCTTTTGGTGGGAGGGGGAGGGATTAATTTTACTTTGTCAAAAACTTACCGCACATATTCCAATGGCCATCATGACCTCGTCCACATCGAGTTGACTGAAAAGAGTGTTTAGAGGTTTGTTTGTTATTGTTTTACGTCCTAGCAACATCTAAGGTCATATCAGGACAGGTCCCGACTTGTGAGAATGTACACTCATGGCGACTTTATAGTGCTGCCCCACAGGGAAATCAGGCTGCCGGCACTGTGAGCCAATATCCCACTCAAGCACATTATCCTGACACTGAGTTAACCAGTCCTTGCCCTATCCTATTAATGCCGAGCATCAGGCTAGGAAGCGACACACATTAATTTTCAAGTCATTGGTTTCACTCGACCGGGACCCGAACTTCCGACCTTCCGCACGCGAGGTACGCGATCTACCGATTAGGCCACCACACCAGGTAAAGCTAAAGGTAGAATGTACATTCTTCGGTGATGGTTTTAATGGGAAAGTTGAAATCTCCTGTCGTACTAGCTTGGCACTAGCTTTTCTTCTAACATTCACAGGTTACATTTAAATTGGGAAAGCGGACTAAACTTTGGTCCGAGCCTACATGTTTAACTGTTCTTTGGTACTAGCTTTTATTTAGAAGTCAGGGCATACATTTAAAAAAAAAAAGGAAAATATTTAACTATCAATTGGTATTAACATTCATTTATAGGCGAGAATTTACATTTAACATGGGAAAGTTGAAATATCCTTTGGTACTAGCTTTCATTAAAATGTCAGCGCTCACATTTAAAAAAAAAGAAGTGAAAATGACTATTTACTGGTAATAACTTTTATTTCCACGTCAGAAGTTACATTTAAAATGGGGAAGTTGAACTATCCATTGGAACTGGCTTGCATTTCAAGGTCAGTTTACATTTAAAAGTTGGGAAATTGAACTATCCTTTGGTATTAGCTTTCATTTAATGGTCATATGTCTAAATTTAGAACTGTTATTTGATACTAGCTTTCATTTCAAGGTCAGATTATATTAAGAGTTGGGTAGTCAAACTATCCTTTTACAGTAGGTTACAGAATCACTTGCAAATGGATCTAAGCACTTACCCAGAAACGGCGCCTAAGAGCCATGCTTCAGCCAAGGTCTACGGTAAGAAATATACTCATATATATATTTATTTATTTTTCAAGACATTTAGACATTTCGTTATTCACAATTTCCATACATAGTATACAAACATACAGTAACCTGTTCACAATAGAAATTATAGGAACAGTGTAACCATTATTGGTTGCCTTCCAACTGCCCCTTATAAACAAATAATATGTAATTCAACATCATGAACCTTGGAGCTGATATACAGAAAACCTACATACTGCTCTTTAAGGAAACAAGCACATGTTAGATATTTTGTATTCACAATTTCTATACATTATTCCACAAACATATACTATTCTGCTAACAATAGAAATTGCAGGAACAATGTAACCATTAATGGTTTTCTTCCCACTGCCCCTTAGATATGATGAGATCAAGACATGTTCATTGCCAAACAAATTCTGTGGTTTAAATTGTAAATACTGTATTGTTTCTCAGTGGGTCTATATGCAATATGGTCCAGAGCCCGTCCTGATATGACCTTAGATGTTGCTAGGACGTAAAACAACAACAAACAAACAAACTGGTCCAGAGTAAGAATCGCGACACAAGTTGTTGTTACAGTTCCCTGTATCTGCATATTCACTTATTACTCAATACAGTATAACCCCGTTAAACCAAGCTCGGTTAAACCAAATGATCGGATAATCCAAACCTTTTTCCGCTGCCCGGCAAAATACTACCATTTGTCATATAAAAAAGTTGGTTAAACCAAAGTTGGTTAATCCAAATTATTGGTTAATCCAAACAAAATTTTTGGTTCCAGGTCACTTCCGGTACGGTTAAACCAAACTTTCATGTGGTTGTAAGGTCATCTGAGACCCCACCACCTCTTACACCATGCTTGTTTGGATAAGTGTATGTGGGGAGGAGGGGTGGGGGGGGGGGGGGGATGGCCAGCTAGACGGGGAAAGTAACTGTGTGTGTGTGTATGTGTATGTGTGTGTGTGTGGAGTCAAAGTCGAAGCTGAAGGTCAGTTAAAACTTAAATCAATGATCGGTTAGCAATTGTGTGTGTGTGTGTGTGGAGGGGGGGGGGGAGTAGGGTGGTTGGCCGGACGAGGGAAGTGAGTGTGTGGGGACAGTAGTGTGTGTGTGGTGGGGGGGGGGGGATGCGTGAGGGAAGGGGGAGTAGGGTGGCGAGCAGGACAGGCAAAGTGAGTGTGTGTGTGTGTGGGGGGGGGGGGGTCAAAGTCAAAGTCGAAGCCAAAGCTCGGTTAAACCAATGATCGGTTAATCCAAACAAATTTCTAGGGTCCCTTCAACTTTGGTTTAATGGGGTTGTACTGTATTAGGACATATTCTTGCAATCGAAAATTCCTGGCTACAGCCTGTAGGCAATGGTGGCATAACTGACAGTTCCCGCCAGGCAGTTGATCCACCAAAGTAACACCAGAGAGCGTGTATACACGCTCTCTGCTAACACTTAAGCCGTGTTCACACGGGCAAAATGTGAAGCGAATTAGACAAATCGAATCAGGTTCGTCGAATTAGCGGCCCGTTCACACGGGCATCGCTTGAAGGCGGAAGTGGATATCTGCACATGAGCAAGTCCAGCCTGACCAGCGCCAGTTTTCGATTAGGCAACGTCACCACGAGAGAGTGAGTTCGACCTAGATATGTATGTACTGAATCATATTGGTTTGGAAAGGTCAAAAGTTCTGCTGGGCAGTGAAACCCTAAAAATAAATGATGAAAAAAATATATGTGCACCTCTAGCAGGTTCATAAAGCAAATTTACCGGAAAGTCAACACACTCAGGTCTCGACTGTCACGTCCTTAATCCGCCTCAAGTAAGTCGGTTGGGTTCACACTGGCAAAATAAATCGATTCACAGAAATCGCCTCACGTAAACTACCTCGAGAGGTGGTTTACATTATCTAGATCACAGGAATCGAATCAGCCTTAATCCGCCTCAGACACCCGTTCACACACGAAATGTAAGCCGAACTATACAAGTCGATTTCTATGAATCGATTTACATCGCCCGTGTTAACACGGCTATAGGCATACTTACAAATATTGCCAGACAGATAATGTTATGTGGTGATTTCCTTCTCCATTTCTCTCCACAGACAAGCATGATGATTATCACCACTGTTGTCACCCTGAAAGATCAAGATTTATGTACATGACGATGTGTGTGTGTGCTCTGGGTACACGTCACAATGGCTACATGTGCGATATCAAAGAATTGGCATTGTTCATGGTGTCCGACACAAGTATAAAGATGGGTAATCGAGCACGCGGGAGCCACGCACCACCGTAACTTGGACACTACTGCTGGCGCCACCTAGCCTTGTTAAGTGTAACTTTATGGCAGTGGCTACGCGTACGTGACTCGAAGTCTAGGCGTACGTGCGCATGCCCCGTCGTTCCTCACGTATCTTTAGCAGTGTCTACGCGTACGTGGCCGTATTCATAGCCTGCTGGTCTAGAAATACGGCAGTGTGCATGATGCATCTGGGGTAAACTCAATGGCTGTACGCCAGAGTCAGTTTTACTTATTTTATTCATGTTTTTATTTATATCTTATGATTAAAGTTGCATAGTCCGATGGTTTTGAATTTCTGTATTTTTCCTGAGATAAATATATTAGATCGTTCACTAGCATCTACTTTACATTAGTTCAAAGTTACTTTTCTTTTAAATGGTAAACCTTTTAGATATTTTGAGTGCAAAAATGGAAAATTAGTTTTGGCAATGTTGCCAAAACTCTGACACCATAGACTTCTGCAGTAACAGGTTCTGTTAAATTGACTCAGTATTGCCTTCTATGCAGAAACAAATGCTTAGTAAGTGCATCAGTATCACGAGACAGATGCGCGCGCATCGCACGCACGCACATACGCGTAGACCTCGAGGCTACGAATACGGGCACGTACGCGTAGACACTACGTAACTTTATTCTGCCGCAGCAACTCCCGCCATCTAGCGGAATTCCCCGCCATGACATCCCACCCATCAAACTAGAGTCTAGACATATCATATAGCGATATAGCGAATGCTAGACAGGAAGTGTGAACACTTATTTGTCTCTCTTTTTTTTCCTTTTTTGTTGTTGGTACATTAGTTGTCCCAAGCAGGGGAAATCCCAGTCACAGACGACTGGTCTTCCCCACTCCACTGCTGGTCGATAGAAAGCCCGAGCCTACACTTTTACCGACCCAAGGGATTTTTAACCTCCCACACCACATAGATATGGTATGAGAGCAACCGGCCTTTGATGACGCTCTAAGTTATACACGGTGGTGGAAATCCAAATTGGCAGAGCTGGGGGCACGGGGAATCGAACCGCTGACCCTCAGATTAGGAGTCTGACCTAGAAAAAAGTCAGACACCCTAACTACTCTGCCACAGAGAAGGCCACTTTATCATCTGGGTTTAATCGTCTGTCTTGGCATAGGCCTATACTAGGACTTACATTTTCATTACTGAACTACTGCCAAGCTAAAAATAAATGCCAATATAGACTATAGTCGGTCTCGCGTTGCTCACTTATTTTTAATAACTAATATACCGATCTAGGCGAAATGCGTTGCATCGGGTTCTAACCCAAGAATTTCCTTGTAACCCGATGCAATGCATTTCAGGAAAAGAGTGACTCAGAGACAGACTGGTATCAAATACCCTATAATACCTGTCATTCGAATAAATATGTAAGTCATGATGTCTTTGACATTCCAAGAATAGCCCTATAGAGTTATTTTCTGAAGGTTAGGCCTACACATTTGATTAAAGTTGCATAGTCTGATGGTTTTGAGTTTCTGAAATTTTCTGAGATAAATACATTAGATTGATCGTTATTATGTACCTTACTTTAGCTTGAAGTAACTTATATTTTAAGGGTCTAACTTTTGAGATATTTGAAGTGGAACCATGCAAAATTAATTTTGGCAAGCATGCCAAAACTCTGACCCGATAGGCTTCAGTAACAGGTTCTATTCAATTGCCTCGGTATTCCGTTCCGTGTGGTGACAAATGTTTAATAAGTGCATCAGTATCTAAGTTCAATATGTAGAATCACATTTAGATCATTGTTTTGGTTTTGAAAATTTGATGTTTTCATCGGACTATGCAGCTTTAAGTGTAAACGATATCACATCCGCAATCAGGACCAATAAAAGTGTCACGTATGCTGACGACACTTTTCCTATAAACAGCAATTTAGGGAATTTTAGCTGAGTTACAGCAGATCTGAATCGAGTTCATGAATAGTTGTAAAAATATACAGATTTTCGGTTAAGAATTATATATTGGCAGAGAGCATTATTATTCTTAGATGTCGGAGTGGGACTTATGTTATGTAAACTAAAAGTAACTAAAACTAATAGAATTCCACTCCCATGGTACATGATGCTGAGTGAGGTAAACTATATGTTATACATTATGAGTGGAGTTGATGGAAATGTATATGATGCTGAATGATGTAAACTATCTGTTATATATGATGTTTGGAGTTAATGAAAAGAGCTCCTTTGCAAGAAACAGTACATGACGATTGAAATGTTCTCTATGTGTTCATAAAGAATACAAAAGAGGAAAAGAATGATTTTACTATATACAATATCTGTAACTGTTGCAAGATCCTGTCCACCCAAGACCACCGACTGACCCACCTGCCTAATTTGCATATGTATGGAGTACACCACCTGCAGCTGGTTTGAGTGACAGCCCCTAATGGGGTGGTCACCCACCCAGTCTGTGGGGAGTGTCTCATTGGCTGGCTGGGGAATGTCCGGTCACCTGACTCCCTTGGCCTATCCTGACCACACACTAGTCTCAACTAATTAATTATTCAAGATTTTGCCTCAGACACACTGAAGGAAAAACACTCTCATCCTGGCTCTTGAGTGAGACACACCTACTCTAGAGCAGGACCCCAGACACTCTGTCTGATGCTATCCAAATTCAGATATTCAAATTGAGTGCATCCACAGCCATAGGACTCCTGTCCCATGGGTTGTGGGCACTGTTTCAATATACAGGCTAAAGTGACAATGAGACATAGTGTGGGCAGTATATGAGGAGTACAGGTGCTAGGTCACATGTAAGGGGGATGACAGGAGTTGCTGCCAATAAAGCACAACTTATTCACTGTTCATCCTTGTGACTAGTTTTCCTTCCTCTTTCCAGACATGGTTAAATTGATTAGACTGATTGCATCACAGGTGAAATGAAGGGGGAGAGGTTTGTAATTACATAGGGTGCTCACAGCGGCAGAGCATCCGTGTTTTTATATAGTGTTGGTTGTTGGATTTTTATGTCCTGTCAACATCTATGGTCATATCAGGATGGGCACCACTTGTGATAGTGTGCACTTATGGCGACTTTATACTGCTGCTCCCCCTTGGAAATCAGACTGCTAGCACCATGATCCAATATCGCACTCAGACACATTATTCTGACATTGAGCTAACCATTCCTTGCCCAATCCTATTAATGCCAATCGCCAGGCTAGGAAGCGACAAGTATCAATTTGATAAGTTATTGGTTTGAATCAACCGGGAACAGAACTCCCAATCTCACGCATGCGAGGCCAACGCTCTACCGATTCGGCCACCGTGCCCAGTTGTGAATGATGTTGTGATAACTTACTAACAATAAATGCTGCCAAAACAAAATGGATAACCCTAAGCCCCATGTGATCTGCAATTTCTGAACTGGTGAAATTTGTGTAAAATTGCCGCAAGGCTCATCTCAGATACAATTATGAAGTGGCTAAATTTGTGTCAAATGAGAGCAAAACTTAAAGTTGCATAGTCTAATGGTTTTGAGTTTCTATCATTTTTCTGAGATAAATATATTAGGTTGATCGTTATAATCTACCCTACTTTATTTTGAAGTAACTTTGATTTTACATGGCTAAATTGTGAGATAGTTGAAGTGCAAACATGGCAAATTGATTTTGGCGAGCATGCTAAAACTCTGACACCATAGTTTCTGCAGTACCATATTCTATTAAATTGCCCCAGAACCCCTATACATGTGGTGATAAATGATTAATAAATGCACCAGTACCTAAGTTAGATATGTAGAATCAAATCTAGATAATTGTTTTGGTTTTGGAAATTTAATGTATTCATCGGACTATGCAGCTTTAACTAACAAGACAGGTACAGTTAGAAGAATCGCTATTTGTTCATGATTTACATTGTTTTAAAAGGTCTCGCAAAGAGAAAAAGAAACCACGTACGATGCAGCTATCAGCATCCATGGATTGTCCTGCACAAACCTCTTCACTGGTTCTCTGAGATGAAATAGAAAGCAAAACTAGAACTCATTTCTCATTGGCATAGATAACATTGGTAAAAGTTTATTTTATGTAACAACGCATCTAGAGCACATTGATTTTTATCATTAGCTACTGGACGTCAAACATATGGTCATTCTGACATTTCTTTGGAGGAAACCCACTGCTGCCACCTAGGCTACTCTTTCTGATAAGCAGCAGTGGGTCTTTTATATGCACTTTCCCATAGACAGGACTGTACATACCACAGCCTTTGATTAACCAGTTGTGGACCACTGGTTGGAACGGAAAATAGCCCAAACTGCGAATGGGTCCACTGAGCAGGATCGATCGGATGACCCACACCTTCACATGTGGACACTCTACCACCTGACATACGTCCAGCTCCAGATAACACTGGTGGATAAATTAAATAAAATGATCTATGCATAAGAATTATCATTTTCTGAGATAAATACATTAGGTTGATCATTATTATCGACCATCCTTTAGTTTGAAATAACTTTGCTTTAAAATAACTTAGGTGATATTTGAAGTGCAAACATTACACCATCTACACCATATGTCAACACCCTACCCACGCCTAGCTGTCTATGCGGCTCCTTGACTGAGAGGTCAGTGCAGACTACTACAATCATCCCCCTGTAATTGTAATTCTTATAAATGGTCATTTACTGCTTACAATTACATACATACAGGCAATGCACTTATATGTGGATGGTAGGTTCAACAACCAGACAACACGTAGCTTTATAGGATTCGGGTTATGGAACCAGTGTCTTGAGGGTAATGCAAATGGGAAATATTGTGCCTAGAACAGGAATCGAACCCACATGTCTTGTATTCTGGGCCAGTGTGCTAATCATGACAACACCTAGGCTCCTAGATAAAGGATTCACCCGGTACTCGCAGTACACGGGTGAACGACAACGTAGTCTAAATACGGGCGAAAATCGCTTTAGTATGGAACAGAGAGTAGAATGCCTGCCTCCAGTATCAAATGGATACTTCTATAGGCACAGAGTTGGTGAAATGGGAGAGAATGCAAAAAGACAAGATGGCGGCTGCAGAATGCTGTCGAATTCACTTTTAAATCTTATTAAACTAGATATTATATTATATTTTTCAACTCAAAGGTAGTGGGCTATCAATAAGACATATGTAAAGAATAATTGTTGCTTCTTAGATTGTGAAATTAGGCTCTCAATTCTTTGACACGTATTTTCGACAGCTTTTACATAGGGTTGGTTTGCACCCCTACTGCAGCAGTACGGGGTGAATCTTGTATCTACTAGGCTCCCTGATGTCACCACCCAACCCACGGCTACCTGTCTCTGTGGCTCCTTGGCTGAGATGTCAGTGCAGACTACTACACTCGTCCCCTGGAATTGTAAGTCTTTCAAATGGTCATTTAATGCTTACATACATACAGGGTAAGTTCAACAAGCATACAATGCATAGCTTGTACACAATCCTGGTCATTGCACCAGTATCATGGGGGTAATGCAAATGGGAAATATTGCGCCTAGAGCGGGAATCGACCCCACATCTCTTGCATTCCTAGGCTCCCTGATATCACCACCCTACCCACGCCTACATGTCTATGTGGTTCCTTGCCTGAGAGGTCAGTGCATACTACTACAATATCAATATGCATACTGTTTTAGATATACTCACACAGTGACAAATAATGTAACAATACCAAAAGTGACGAGCAACTGCGCAGCGAGGATACTAAACACCTTCCGTATGAAACCTGAATTAAGTAAAAACGAAATATTCATTCAGACAGATTGATAAACAAAAAAGACATTTATTTGCTGATTTTATTTACCTACTTATTATTCATCCACGACTGATTCGATAGATTGTACTTCTGTATCTTGATGCCTGCATGAGGCACCCTGTATGCATGAGGCACCCATAAAGGCCATGATGAGAACCCATATTATAGCTGCATAGTCCGATGAAAATATCAAATTTTAGATACCAAAACAATTATCGAGATTTGATTCTACATATCTAACTTGGCGTTCTCTGTGGCGGAGTGGTTAGAGTGTCTGACTTTTTTCTAGGTCAGACTCCTCATCTGAGGGTCGGTGGTTCGATGCCCCGTTCCCCCAGCTCTGCCAATTTGGATTTCCACCGCTGTGTATAACTTACAGCGTCATCAAAGGCCAGTTGCTCTCATACCATGTCTAAAGCCGTGGTCACACGGGCGCTGTAAATCGATTCGTAGAAATCGACTTGTATAGTTCGGGTTACATTTCGCGTGTGAACGGGCGTCTGAGTCGAATTAGGGCTGATTCGATTCCTGTGATCCTGATACTGGAAAACACTTGTGGAGATGCATTACGCGAGTAGATTTCTCTGAGTCGATTTATTTTTCCCGTGTGGACGCTCTGAGGCGTATTAAGCACCTCACACGCATGCGCAGTCGATACCTTAGTGTGTTTACTTTCCGGTCGATCAAAAGTGCATATTATATAATTTAGTCTATTAAACCGCTAGCTGTGCACATATATTTTTTTCATCATTTATTTTTAGGGTTTCACTGCCCAGCAGAAGTTTTGATCGTTCCAAACCAATAAGATTCATTAAATACATATCTAGGTCGAACGCACTCTCTCGTGGTGACTTCGCCTAACCGAAAACTGGCGCTGGTCAGACTGGACTTGCTCATGCGCTGATATCGACTTCCGGCCCAAGTAGTGCCCGTGTGAACGGGCGGCTAATTCGACTCCTGCTATCCGCCTTGTCTAAATCGCTTTAGATTTTGTCCGTGTGACCACGGCTTATGTGGTGTGGGAGGTTAAAAATCCCTTGGGTTGGTAAAAGTGTAGGCTCGGGCTTTCTATCGACCAGCAGTGGAATGAGGAAGACCAGTCGTCTATGACTGAAATTTCCCCTGTTTAAACAACTAATGGCCCCAAAAAAAACCCAAAAAACTTAGAGCCTGCTGCACTAATTAAATATTTGTTGCCACATAGAAGGGAATGGTGAGGCAATCTAATAGAACCTGCTACTGTAGATGCCTATGGTGTTACTTTTGGCGTGCTTGCCAACATTAATTTGGCATGTTTGCACTTCAAATATCTCTAAAGTTAGCCATTTAAATAAAAGTTACTTCAAACTATAGTAAGGTAGATTATACCGATCAACCTAATATATATTCAGAAATTGACAGAAACTCAAAACCATCGGACTATGCAACTGTAAACAAACAATAATTTGGTAAACATCTTTAGTAAACTGACTACAATCTTTATCCAGCATTCAGGCACTTATACTATTTAATTACAAAAACAATTATAAAGCTAATAAAATAATATTATTATTGCATTCAGAATTACTAATGAGAATTGTTATCTTCAACCGGGACATTGGTCTAATAAATAATTGATTTATTAAGCAATGCGTTTGTTTAGTTATACTTAACTGATTTTACTCCACTGAACTTCACACGGGTATTTTGCACACATAATGTAAAATAAAATGTACTTATAAATTCCTCCGAGCGAGTGGAGGCTAGGCCCCGCGCAGGAGGCGGAGCGGTGCATGATGGGAGGTCCCACCCCCACCCGGTGTGGTGGTTTCAGCGGGTTCCCGTGCTCAGAGGTGTCCCTCGCTTCTGCGCATGCGTCAGAATCTAATAAGGATGGCCGTAATCGATTAACACTACCCGGGCGACTCGGGTCATCCGAGTCGTCAGAAATTCAAATAGAACACGGCGAGTGGAGTCGACAAATACACGTGCCATGTGCATAAAAAGAATAACTTAGATTAATTAAATGGAAATATAGGTAAACTGGGCCATCATAAAATACTTTAAATCCTATTTTGCTGTATTTTTATCGGTTATTAAAAAAAAAAAAAAAGATTGTCCACCCGAGCGCGGAGAAGCGTATTCGATTATTCGACCCGAGTTTGTAGGATGTGCGCATCCGCCAATAAGTGGCTCAGGTGACCCGAGTTGATGCGAAATCCGCGCATGCGCAGAAGCAGCGCAGAAGCGAGGGACACCTCTGAGCACGGGAACCCGCTGAAACCACCACACCGGATAGAAGCGGTGTGTGTGTGCAAGACACTACAGGCATTATTACATGCGATAAAGGGTTTATCACTGTCCATATACTATATATTACCTCTTCTCTGTTTCATTATGAGCCAATATTTATCAGTTGAACTACTTTGAAGTAAATACATTATTTGGCAAATGTGCTGTTGTTTCTGGGTAACAACTGTCTCCACAATTCATTGGGATGTATTTCGACGCCATTCTTTTTTGTATGCATTTTGTGCATCATATCGCTAACTGTGGCTTAGTCAACTTGTATTAACAATGAACAATGCAACATTTGTAAATTTAAAAAACACCTAGTTAGTAACAACTCGTCTTCATAAGAATAAACCACAAACATTGAACACTTAACTCCTAAGTATACAATGCATGGTATATGCAGTAACATCATCATCATCATACTGTTGGGCACGATGCGACAAAGACTGCTTTACATTTCATGAAAGCTGCCTGTGAAAGTGTTGAAGTGCTGCTGGCTTTTGCAAGTTACCAGCGGCACTCTCTCGGGGAGCAAATAGCAGTCTCACACCGGCAAGAACATGTCCAGACCGGTGCAAAACTATTTGTCTCTGCAGTGGCTGGTCAGGAGATGTTGGGAATTCCATACATCAACCGCCCTTGATGCTGCCACAGTGACATGGTTTTTTGTTCAGGGTTTGCTCCATTAGCCTTCAGTTCTGTCAAGAACCTATACCACAAGGCAGTGGTTTACAACTCTGCAGGGCAGGGGCGTCAAACTCCCTGAGGTATTGCAATACCTGCATACACAGCCTAAGATCTAAATCGACCGACCATGGGACCGACTTTAATTGGTCCATTTAGGGAGGTGGGAGGTTTAGGGAGTTCTTTTATTGTTACAATGAAATTTATTGGCGATCATTTGGGACCCAAATAGAGCGATCGATATAGGGGAGTGGTCGATCTGTAGAGGTGGTTGGTTGAAGAGGTTTTACTGTTGTATTCATATGGATGCTTCTCAATCTGAAATAACAAGGGTAACCATGAGAACATTATGTATCGAATTGAGAACACCAAAATGCTGGTGGTTGTGGTGATGGTGGTAATAATGATGATGATGAAGATGATGATGGCGGTTATGGTGATGATGATGATGATGATGGTGGTGATAGTGGTGATAGTGGTGATGGTGATGGTGATGGTGATGGTTATGTTGGTGATAGTGGTGATGGTGATGGTTATGTTGGTGATGGTGGTGATGATGATTGCTATTTTGGTGATAGTTGTAATGGTGATGATGAAGGTGATGGTTATGTTGGTGATGATGGTGATGGTGGTGATGATGATGATAGTTATTTTGGTGATAGTGGTGTTGGTGATGATAAAGGTAATGGTTATGTTGGTGATAGTGTATTGATGATGTTCTTGATGATAATCATGATGATTTTTATTATTTTGGTAAGGCTGGTGATGTTAATGATGTTGATGATTTTATATTAGTATGCTGTACTAGATGACTAACATGTGGCATTCATTTACCTTGTCGGTGGAATTTGGTGATGGTGTTGATGATGATTATGTTGTTGATGGTGGCGATGATGATGATGATGATGATTATTATTTTGATTATAGTGGTGAGGGTGATGATAATGTTGGTGGAGATGATGGTTATTCGAGATAGCGATGATGGTGATGATGGTTATTTTGGTGATAGTGGTGAGGGTGATGATAATGTTGATGGAGATGATGGTTATTTGAGATAGTGGTGATGGTGATGGTTATTTTGGTGATAGCGGTGATGGTGGTGATGATGATGATTATTATTTTGGTCATAGTGGTGATACTGATGATGATTATATATTGGTATGATGTACTTGAACTTAGAAGACTACCATGTGGCATTCATTTACCTTGTCGGAGAGATTTCTCTGTGAAATTGACCATTGCATTGTCCTGTTCCAGGTCTGCCTGCATGACCGCGGATACAGTCGGGATAGTCGACCCTGTTGACTGTTGAACATCAGTTCCCATTGCAAGATCTGGAAAGGCGGAGTCTATATCATGGTATTGGGCCAGTAATTGCATGCAGTGTAGGCGTACTATTCCAACTGATAGTTTCATATATATCAAGCAAGTTTACTGTACGGCTGGAATACCAGTGCTCTGGCGCTGACAACAGACTTTATTCAATGAATAAACTTTTTTTTTTAAACCAAAACAATCTCTTACCCAGAGTAGCCTAAGGGTGAATGACAACGATGGCTAAATCCTAGCAAAAACTCCGTGCCCCCAGCTCTGCCAATTTAGATTTCCACCGCTGTGTATAACTTACAGCGTCATCAAAGGCCGGTTGCTCTCATACCATGTCTATGTGGTGTGGGAGGTTAAAAATCCCTTGGGTCGATAAAAGTGTAGGCTCGGGCTTTCTATCGACCAGCAGTGGAATGAGGAAGACCAGTCGTCTATGACTGAAATTTCCCCTGCTTAAACAACTAATGGACCAAAAAAAAAAAAGGAATTAACTTTGGAGGTAGTGATTCCAATGTGCAGTACTGATCTATATTGGCATATAGTTGGTGAAATGGCAGAGAGTGCCAACAGACAAGAGCCACAGAAAGGCACTCGATTTGACTTGCTTTATAACGACGGCGGATATTTACTTCAATGAGACATTTTAAAATGATGCGCATTGCCATAGCAAATGAAACCAATGTTTGAATGATAATAATCTTTCATCTGGGTTTTGCAACAAGATCTGAATGAATGGCTAACTTTTGGGATACTTGAAGTGGAAACACAGAATCAATTTTGGCAAGCACACCAAAACTCTGACGCCACAGGCTTCTGCGGTAACATGTTCTATTTATCTTGGTTTGGTATTCCGTTCTGTGTGACGACAAATGTTTGCTAAGTGCACCAGTGTCTAATGGCCCTATCAAACGTCGAGATGCGTCAAATTTCTCGGCGCGCAGGGCAAAGTTGGATGTATACATAACGTATACACAATGTAGTAGACCGTATGGCCAATGATTGGCCAACATATGGCTAACGTACCTCCCGGTGAAAAACACTCAAAATATGCTCACGGCACGCTCGCAGAACGTCGGTGAACATTATAGGCCTATACGTAATTCGATCGCCAGAAGTATGCCTTATACATTGCATATGTCAAGACGTGGCTGAGAAATGCAAAATATACGTTAGATGTATGTTAGACATACATTGTCCATATGTTGTCAATACGTGGGATGTACGTTTCCGCTGGCTCCCCGTCCAACGGACGTAGGTCAACGTAGTGCTACGCAGTGAATAATGTTTGTCTAACATACGTCTAATGTACTTCGACGTATGTCTAACATATACATAATGTACGCCTGACATTAAAGCCACACCTTGTCGAACGTCAACAGTTTTCATGACCCCTTAACGAGTGACGCCGTATAATGACAAACATCGGTGTACATCGACGTATAACAACATATGCACAACGAATGAGTAACGCAATGTTCGAGTAACACAAATCACCGTGCACTGACGTATTGGCACAAAATCACATACGTCGGCGCATGCTTACGCAATGCATCATAGTGTGACAGGGCTATAAGTTAGATACAGTACAACCCCGTTAAACCAAGCTTGGTTAAACCAAACGATCGGTTAATCCAAACTTTTTTCGGCCGCCCAGCAAAATACTACCATTTATCATATAAAAAAGTTGGTTAAACCAAAGTCTGTTAATTCAAATTATCGGTTAATCCAAACAAAATTGTCGTGCCCCAGGCGACTTCTGGTACGTTAAACCAAACTTTCATGTGGTTATAAGGTCATCTGAGACCCACAAACTTTTTTTATATGATAAATGGTAGTATTTTCCCGGGCCGCCGAAAAAAAGTTAGGATTAACCGATCATTTGGTTTAACCAAGCTTGGTTTAACGGGGTTATACTGTATATACACAAAAAACAATAATCAAAGTTTCCACATATATTGTATATTACATTCATAATGCACCCACGTTTTTGCCAAAGCCAAGTCAAAGTTGAAGCCAAAGGTCGGTTAAACCAATAATCGGTTAATCCAAACAAATTTCTATGGTCCCTTCAAGTTTGGTTTACCGGGGTTATACTGTATGTAGAATCAAATCTAGATCATTCTTTTGGTTTTGAAAATTTGATGCTTTCATCGGACTATGCAGCTTTAATTACTATGTGAATACCTTGTGGTGCTGTTGGGTACATTGGTTCCGCATAATTGTTTTGCCAGTTGTTAGGGACATCACAAGAATAGTCTGCTGCGTATCCAGGGAAATCACAAGTCACATGCTCTCCTTGGACCGGCTGGGTGTTCCACCTTTGCTCCTTGTCCCACTGCGACATGGTGAAACCTGAAATCAAATCGTACACAACTGTCAAATCTAGTGTCACAGCTAGTATTACATACATGACCACTGCCACTTGTGACAGCCAGAAAGGTAGATAGAAGATTCACCCCTATCCAGATAGGGATATCATCATTCATCTAAAACGGTAAGCCCTACCGGACGCGGTGGCCGTTATCGGTAGAGCAGGGCGCGGAAGGTCAGGAGTTCGATTTCGAGTTGAGTCACACCAATGATTTTGTTTGTTTATTTGTTTGTTTAACACCCACTCACGCTCAACACAAAAAGTAAACGCTATTACTGCAGCAAAATAGGATTTTAAGTATTTTATAATGGCATCGTTTAGTTATATTTCCATTTCACAAATCTAGGTTATTACCACAAAGAAAGATGTGTGACTGGTACTGGTTGCTCTTATCCTGCATGGCGGTACCAGCGAAAATGTGACGTCATCGCTCGTTGCAAACCCCAGGCAAGAGGTGGGTTACTGGGGTCGGGTCGTTTTGCACACAGAAAGTGTATTTGTCGACTCCACTCGCTGTATTCGATTTGAAATTCTGACGACTGGGGTGACCCCAGTCGCCCGCTGTGGCGGTTTCAGCGCCCGGTCAGTTTCAGCGCCCTGCCGTGGCTTCTGCGCATGCGCGGATTTTAAGAGGCCCTGCAAACTGCAGCATGTCGCCGGCGAGCACTGCTATTTGTTTAGTTTACACTCGTCGATTCGACACCGATGTAGCTGCTACGTTAATATCGCTTGGAATTTAAGGTTAATTTAATTAAATTTCATTATTTGAGTATGTAATTCTGTTAAATATGATCGCATTCAATAGATTTCGGCCTAATCGGTCCCTAACACTGCCGGGCACCAGCGATAGTTACAGCTGAGCTTGTAGCCGGCGAGGCCACGGGTGTTTTTGACGCTCTTAAAATCGGCGCATGCGCAGAAGCCACGGCAGGGCACTGAAACTGACCGGGCGCTGAAACCGCCACACCGGGTAGTGTTAATCGATTATGGCCCGAGAGTACAGAAATGTAGGTTATGCCAAAAGAGCATACAACTGTGGTAAAACCACAAGTGGTATATGATAAATAAAACCAACAGTGAAACAAACCTTTTCCAATAAAAAAATGGAAAATGAATTGTTGGTTAAAACCAGTTCACCTAAACAAAATTAATAATGAGTTACGGATAGCAAATTTGATACCCATCACTACCTAACCTGGCGCTCGGCATCATTAGGATTAAAGGGGCTGTCACATTAGGGTTTTTTGCGGGAGCGTATGGCGGCGTAGGTGCGTTACGTCATATACGTCGGCATACGCTGCATACGCTACTCATACACTACGCATACGCTACTCATACGCTACTCATACGCCGCCAGATGCCGCCAGATGCCGGCTTATGAGGCATACGCCGCCATACGCTTTCATAAATCCGTCCGTCCACATTTTTTTGTGCATGCTAAAAAAAATCTTGACCTTTGAGGCGTATGGCCCATATGCTACTCATACACCGGCATACGCTCCTCATACGCTGGCATATGCTCCTCGTACGCTAGGGGTACGCCGGCATAGGTTTTTCATACGCTCAACTTGCGTCACCGGCGTATCTCTAGCATATCTCTAGCGTATGTAGCGTACGCATAACCTACGAGTTACGTATGGGAGCGTACTCCTAGCGTATGCACCGCGTATGCACAGCGTATGCACAGCGTATTCCAAGCGTATGCCATAGGTCTCGACATCGATCTTGACTCATACGCTACACATACGCTCATACGCTACGCATACACTACGCGTACGCTACTCGTACGCTACTCGTACGCTCCACACGCCAATCAAAACCATCAAAAAATGTCACAGGACGCTCCCATACCCTCCTCATACGCTCCTCGTACGCTCCTCATAGGTTCCACATATGCTCAAAACCACCCGAGAGGTCACCAAATGTCATCATAGGCCGGCATGGGCAGGACCTACGTAGGTTTTCAATACGCTCCCACCATACGCCATAATGTGACAGGGCCTTTAGCAAGGACTGGTTAGGATAATGTGACTGAGTGGGAGATCAGGTCATGGTGCCCGGTGGCCTGGTCTCCCAGTGGGGTAGCACTATTAATTCGCAATGAATGTGTACTGTCACAATTCGGTACCTGTTCTGATATGATCTGAGATGTTGCTAGGACGTAAAACAACAGCAAACACTGTCCTGTTTGCAGGTGGGAGGGTGTATACTTAGTCAATGATAAACACATTGATAAGGGGAGTGTGCTAGGGAGTGCTGAGTAGGAGCAAAGATTTTGCTATACAAAAATATCTGACTCTCCATAGTTCTGTGTGGAACCATGCGCCAGTGGCGCTCCGAGCGGCGAGTAGCGCTAACTAATCCTTTACGTCAAGGGTCAGCGTTCAAACTTCAAAATAAGAGCTTACAAGTCAAAACTGTCCTTGTTTTGACTATTATCTAACTTTCTTGTTTGGCTTTTATGTTCTAGCAACATCTAAAGCCATATAAGAATGTGATTCAGACTAATATAGGCCTATTAATATTATTAACTATTGGTAACCAAACAATTATCCGATTGTAGAACAAACAAACTCACAGAGGTTTGGAAGATGTGGGAGAATGCTTACAAACAGAGAAAGAATGCATGCAGTAGTTAGCTACACAACAACTGAAAGTGATAAAAAAGAAGGGGAGTCACAAGACTATTACTGTCTAGCGGCGAAAACAAGTCATTAGATTTAACCGTTATGGGCAGCCTAAATACACCCATCACAGAAACAAACAAACAAATATATGCAGCATTCGATCTTTAACTAGATCTTTAACTGGATCTTCATACTGACCCTTGTATTTCTTGCAACGTCAGGGAGAGAGACAGAGAGAAAGAGAGAGAGAAAGAGAGAGATAAAGACTTCTGGGCGACTTCCTCCTACTTAGACTCGGCGCAGACTGATTTGTTATCTAGAATTACCTGCTTGAAATCGATCGGGAGGTCACGTGCGCCGTATTTCCACAGATAACTGCCTTCTTCCAAATGAAGACTATAATAGAACCCGCCAGTTAAGCTAGTGACATCTGTTGGCAGAATCTGGAACTACTCTAGTCGGGTACATTCCCAATGGCTATGCTTTCACAATGCTATATCTCCATAAAGAATGCTTGGATAAATAATAAAATCCTTGATTATATTCAGATATTCATATCGCAACATGATTCAATTAAGGTCTTATCCTTGTAAAATATCTATAAAAATTTCTTTTTTTTAATTGTATTTTTTTTCTGGAATTTCACCACCGCTCTCTTCACATATTACACCACTCCAGTTAAGCTAGTGACAACTGTCAGCAGAATCTGGAACTACTCTAGTTGGGTAGTTTACAGCTTAACTGGTGGGGGTCTATTGGATTGAGTGAGCTCATGCGCCCTCATTCACTGTCAATGCTTGTGGGGGCAGGGAACAACATCACATTTCGCCCCTGGTGGGGTGGGATACACTTCATCCCACTCCTCTGGCTGAACTCTCCTCTCCTCAGCCTATCACAAGCCACCTCGATCACACCCCTTACTCTTCCTCCTATGTTACCATAGTTACATCGACATTATGTTTAGAACTTTGCAGTTTAATGTGTTGCTTAATTTGTATAAGCTCGAAATCTAAAAGTGGAATGGCTTTTTTCCCCTTCCTTTTCCAACTCTGACATATCCACAACATAAGCCGTGTTTACACGGGCGAGTTAAGTCGCTTCATATAAATCGCCTTGCCTAGTTCGCCTCACATTCGCCGTGTAAACACGACTCTGAGGTGGATTAGGGCTGATTCGCTTCATATGATTCACTTTATGTAAACCACCTTGCGAGGTGGTTTATATGAAGTAATACAGCTTGTTCCCGGGCGGCGATAGTGTAAAATAGCGGTGCTCGCCGGCTACAGGCTCAGCTGTAACTAACGCTGGTGCCCAGCAGTGTTAGGGACCGATTAGGCCGAAATCTATTGAATGCGATCATATTTAACAGAATTACATACTCAAATAATGAAATTGAATTAAATTAACCCTAAATTCCAAGCGATATTAATGTAGCAGCTATTTTATTGTCGAATCGACGAGTGTAAACTAAACAAATAGCAGTGCTCGCCGGCTACAGGCTCACCTAAGGCTGCTGGTTCCCGGTCGCCGACACACTTTCAAACTCGCTCGTGTAAACGCACCACTACTTCGCTTCATATAAATCGATTTGTCTTAAATCGTTTTACCCTCGCCCATGTAAACACAGCTATATAAACCTTCCTATGAATATGGATTCTGCTAGTACTCGGAATGTTTTCTGCTATTATTTGGAATCTTTTCACTTCTGGCTTTCATGACACATAAGTTGACACCAGTTTCAGAGAATGACTCATATATATATTATGTACGAATCATACTGCACTACGCCTGAAAATGATAATGGATTTTTTCCTCCTTTTTTTCCTTTCTTTTCTTCAACTCTGACATATCGGCAACATGTAAGCCTTCATATGAACATGCATTCTGCTATTATTTGGAATATTTTCTGCTATTATTTGGATTATTTTCACTTCTCGCTTCCATGACACATAACTGGCACCAAAGACAATGTACGATAAGATGTGCCACTCAGCCCTTTCATATCGGACATTCTTAAATAATCATGCAGTGGCGCCATCCCTTGGCAAACAAGGTGCATAGTCTTGGATTAGGTGTAGTAGTAGTCTAACATAATCACTAATTTTATTTATGCATAGCACAGATTAAAGTGCTTAAAGTATGTCTGAACTTTATTATACTAAAATTTCATTATTAACATTAGGAGATAATGCACTATTATTGTTGTACATTGTCTTTGATGGTACAACAGTCAGGGTGGCTATGGAACCTGTTCCCTTGTTTCAATAGTACAGCAGTCAGGCTGGGCAAGGGGACCTGTCCAATGACTTTGTCAAGTTTGCTATGGGGGCATTCGACTGGGCCTCTCTATCCGAATATCAAAATATTTCCGAACAAATTACTATTCGACTGGGACCGGAAGTGGGTTCATATACCGATGATTCGGATGTGTGTATGTGGCTCCATCCGATCCATCCGTAAATCTTGCAGATAGAAAGGGCCCAGTCGAATGCCCCCTATATTTCATGGGAAAGCACTGAGTGGTGCATAATTATTGTACATTGTCTTTGGTGGTACCCAGTTTCAGAGAATGACCCATATATGTACCATATCCGTAAATATGGCCTATTCTGCCGACATGGTGTAAAGAAACCACCAAGCAGTCAAATCAAGCACCACCCCTAGAAGGCGGTGGACAGTGTCAATCTGGTAATGTTGAGTGCTGTTTTGTTTGTCTTACCTGGTGTGCAGGTGTGTACCTGCCACCGCTCTACACATACTCACTGTGCAGGTCTCCATGCAGATAAAAGATTCACACGGTACTTGTAGTACACGGGTGAACGACAACGTAGTCTAAATACAATACGGGCGAAAATAGATTTAGTATGGAACAGGAAGTAGAAACTGTGGTTCCATGATCAAATGGCTACATATATTGGCACAGATTTGGTGAAATGGGAGAGAATGCAAAAAGACAAGATGGCGGCCATAGAACGCCATCGATTTCACTTTTAAATCGTATTAAACTAGCTATTTTATTATATTTTTCAACTCAAAGGTAGCTGGGAAATAATAAGACATATGTAAAGAATAATTGTTGCTTCTTAGATTGTGAAATTAGGCTCTCATTTCATTAACCCGCTTTTTCGACCGTTTTTATATAGGGTTGGTATTCACCCGTGTACTGCGAGTACCGGGTGAATCCTTTATCTAGTCTCCATGGAGCTGGAGTGTGGGGAGCAGGGACGGTTGGTTGGTTGTTGGAGTTTTACGTCCTGGCAACATCTAAGGTCATATCAGGATGGGTACCGACTCATGACAGTGGACACTCACAGTGACTTTATAGTGCTGCCCCACTGGGAAATCAGCCGATATCCATAACCCGACATCCCACTCAGTCACATTATCCGGACACTAAGCTAACCAGTCCTTACCCTATCCTAGTAATGCCAAGCGCAAAGCTAGGAAGCGAAAAGCATACATTTTTATAAGTCATTGGTTTGACTCTACTGGGAACCAAACTCCCGATCTCCCGCATGCGAGGCCCACGCTCTTTCGATTCGGCCACCACGCCCAGTGGGTAATTTGGCCAAAGAAAATCCACCTGCTAAACAAGAAGCAGCAAAGTATGTACTCAGACTGAGACTTGTTGGTTGTTGTTGATACATTATAGTTGATTAAGCAGGAGAATTTTCAATCGCGGACAATTGGTCTTCCTCATTTCATTGCTCCTTGACCAATCCTAATAATGCCAAACACTAGGCTAGGTAGTAACAAAAAGGAAAGCATGTTTTATTTAACGACACCTCTCAAGCACATTGATTTCATCATCGGCTATTGGACATCAAACATATCATAATTCTGATAAAAAAATGTTTAGGAAAGCCGCTGCCGCCTCACAGGCTACTGTTTCTGATAAGCAGCACGGGGTCTTTTATATGCACTTTCCCACAGACAGGATATCACATACCACAGCCTTTGATGAACCAGTTGTGGACGAAATGATTATGGAGCAAGGAACAAACAACTAGGAATGTAAAAAAAATATATATAAAAAAAAATAGGAAAAAAGGGGAGTTTTTGAAGGTTTGATTTCAATGTTCATCTTAATTTTGGGATTGGCGTTTATGGGGTTTTGCGCATGAACTCTTCTTATGGAAGCACCACCATGCACTTACATGCTTTTCTAGTTTTTTTGCAACATTTGCATTCGCATACTGCACACTGCGTATATGGAATCTTAGCTTTAAGCAAAGACCCTATAATACTAAGATGGCTCACTCAGCCTGTACTGTGTACTCAAAATGATCAAAACCCACCACTTGGTGCGCTGGCTGTTCTCTTTGTTAAACAGGTGCTATATTATATGTATAAATGTATATGAATGTGAAAGATGTGTGATGATGGTGATGCTGATGATGATGCTGATGATGATGGGTATTTGTTCATAACAATTTCATATTGATGTGTATTCGTACTTACCTATCTCATGTATAATATAATTGTATGTGTTTACATGTGAAACACCAACCAGCACCTACATCACCATTGGAGAGATATGGAGTGGGCCGTCTTAGTATTGTCATGGGGGTGATGAAAATGGGAAATATTGTGCCTAGAGCGGGACTCGAACCCACATCTCTTTGCATTCCGGGCCAGTGTGCTAACCATTACACCACCTAAGCTCCCTGATATCACCACACTACCCGTGCCTACCTGTCTATGTGGTTACTTGCCTGAGAGGCCAGTGCAGACTACTACACTAGTCCCCCTGGAATTATAAGTCTTGTAATGCTTACAATTACATACATACAGGCAATGCACTAACACATACATACACAGGGTAGGTTCAACAACCATACAGCGCGTAGCTTGTACAGGATCCTGGTCACAGCACCAGTGTCATGGGGGTGATGAAAATGGGAAATATTGTGCCTAGAGTGGGACTCGAACCCACATCTCTTTGCATTCTGGGCCAGTGTGCTAACCATTACGCCACCGAGGCTCCCTGATATCACCACACTACCCACGCCTACCTGTCTATGTGGTTACTTTCCTGAGAGGCCAGTGCAGACTACCACAGTATTATAGGGTCTTTGCTTTAAGCTAAGATTTCATATACGCGGTATGCAAATGCGGCAAACAATGGAAAAGCATGTAAACACAGTGGTGCTTCCATGCGGATGCGGATGCGGCAAGTGGATCGTTACATGTACCGATCAGTGCGAATGCTGCTCCATTTGCCACAGCAAAACAGAAACTGTGCCCGAAAATCGCATAGGTATTCATACAGGTGTAGCAGGAAATCGCAAATCCTGTAAATCGCAAACTCCCACTTGTGATTTCCTAGGAAATCGCAAACCCCCATGCCATATATGGGCATGGGGGGTTTGCGATTTCCTAGGAAATCGCATATCCCCCCTGGAGATCGCAAACCCCCCATTCGGCGGCGGCGGCGATTTGTTTACTTTACGTTCGTCGAATTTAGGGTTAAATTGGTCAAATTTCACTTATTTGGTTACCAATTTAACCCTAAATTCGAAGCGTTATTAAGGCTACCGCCGCATTGGCGGCGATATTACTAGTTATATTTTCGAATCGACGAACGTAAAGTAAACAAATCGCCGCCGCCGCCTGTGTCGATACAACTAGGTGTGGGTATCCACTGGTGGTGCTGCCACCTGACGGTTTGTGTATGTACTAAGGCATGCCATCTTGGATGGTGCATGCTGGGAATAAACTACTCTAACCCAGCTATACAAGGGAGCACCTGCAGTGATCTTTTCACCGCCAGTATGGAACGCGACGTCGATGCGGCGGCGATTTGTTTACATTACGTTCGGCGATTAATATCGCCGCCAATGCGGCGGTAGCCTTAATAACGCTTCGAATTTAGGGTTAATTTAATGAAATTTCACGATTTGAGTATATAATTCTGTTAAATATGGTCGCATTGAATAGATTTGGCCCGAATCGGTCCCAAAACACAGGGGGGTTTGCGATTACCAGGGGGGGTTTGTGATTTCCTAGTAAATCGCAAACCCCGGGGTGTGCAATTTCCAGGGGTTTGCGATTTACTGCCACACCGGATTCCCATTCGCATGCTGCATACCGCATAGTATTCCTTTTATATACAGCGTAAGTGACCAATTTCAAACGGATGTGCGCAAAACATACATTCATAACTTGAATTAGAAATTTTAAAGCTATTATTTAATTGTTCATATTATGTTCTCCGCTATGATTTTTTCTATGATGTCAAATAATCATAAAAAGTCAATTTGATTTGATCAAACCATGCCTTTGACCACTAAATCAACCAAATGACATTTTCTAGGTCAGAACAGAGTTCAGATTTGGAATCCTTGAGGTAAGAAACATATTTTAAAAAAAGAGCCTTCACTCATGATCCTATGACTTTTGGTTATGAAGTTATGACAAAATCAAATAGTGACTGGTGGCCATCTTGGATTTAGTCAATATAGCCCCAATGAGCCTCACTGAACGTTGGCTTCGGCACCCTTACAAAATCAATTTAGTATGCTCTAGTCTGTAGGCAAAGTATGTTCCGGTGCATAGGCAAAGCTTTTCTTTGTTTTGTGGTAGCTTACATTAGTTGTTTAAGCAGGGGAAATATAAATCGTGGATGATTGATCTTCCTCATTCCACTGCACCTTGCCCTATCCTAATAATGCCGAGCACCTGGATAGGAAGCGACAAGTATCAATTTTTAAGTCATTGGTTTGACTCGACCAGGATTCGAACCCACGATCCAATGATCTACCAATACGGGAGACGGACGCTCTAACTCATTCTGCCTTCCCACTGTTTATAAGCTATGTATCTATCTATCTATCTCTCTCTCTATCCATCTATCTATATATCTATATCTGTGTCAAATATCATGCTTGTAGACAAATCTGCACAATAATATCCTTAAGGGCCTACACTATAGACCCGTTGGCTGCAGAACGAAGGCACACTGCCATTGAGTTTGCCAGTACGTGCAGTGCAAAACGTTTATTTTATTCAAAATTAATAGAAATGCAGAACCCTAACTATATCAATTTAATATAATCTGTTTGTTGAATATGTTTTCTATATGTGTGCCAAGCAGTTTGTGTCTAGGTTGTGTGGTTTTAGAGATATTTACCTTTTTCTGTATGAAGATTGCTCACGGCCATTGACAATGCATTGAGTTTGCCGGTTCGCGCAGTGCAAAACGTCTATTTTATTCAAACTTAATAGAAATGCAGAACCCTAACCTTATGAATTTAATATAATCTATTCGGTGAATATGTTTTCTATATGTGTTCCAAGTGGTTTGTGTGTATGTGGTGTGGTTTTAGAGATATTTCACTTTTTCTGTATGAAGATTGCTCACAGCCATTGACAATGCATTGAGTTTGCCAGTATGCGCAGTGCAAAACATCTATTTTATTCAAAATTAATAGAAATAATGACCCCTAACCGTATAAATTTAATATAATCTATTCGTTGAATATGTTTTCTACATCTGTTCCAAGCGGTTTGTGTCTAAGTGGTGTGGTTTTAGAGATATTTCACTTTTTCTGTATGAAGATTGCTCATAGCCATTGAGTTTGCAGTGTGACCGTGTGTCATCCTGCAGCCAAACAGTGTGCGCACTGACCTAAATACCCATGCTGATGTCATATGAAATAGGTCAATAGACCTATTTCATATGACGTTAGCATGGGTATCTAGGTCAGTGCATGTGAAGCTTGTGAAAGCGATTTAGGCAAATCGATTTATATGAAGCGATGTAGTGGCGCGTTTACACGAGCGAGTTTGAAAGTGTGTCGGCGACCGGGAACCAGCAGCCTTAGTGTTGCGCCTGTAGCCGGCGAGCACTGCTATTTGTTTAGTTTACACTCGTCGATTCGACGCCGATGTAGCTGCTACGTTAATATCGCTTGGAATTTAAGGTTAATTTAATTAAATTTCATTATTTGAGTATCTAATTCTGTTAAATATGATCGCATTCACTAGATTTCGGCCTAATCGGGCCATAACACTGCCGGGCACCAGCGATTAGTTACAGCTGAGCCTGTAGCCGGTGAGCACTACTATTTTACACTATCGCCACCCGGGAACCAGCTGAATCGCTTCATCTATACTACCTCGCGAGGTGGTTTACATGTACCGATTTATATGAATTGATTCAGCCCTAAAACGCCTCAGAGTCGCGTTTACACGGCAAATGTGAGTCGATCTAGGCAAGTCGTTTTATATGAGGCATTTTAAATCGCCCGTGTTAACAGGGCTATAGAAAAAAGGTGAAATATCTCTAAAGGTACACCACCTAGAAGCAACTCGCTTTGCACACAAATAGATCACATGCCTAGCAACCAGATTATATTAAATTTATAAGGTTAGGGTTCTGCTTTCTATTAATTTTGAATAAACCTGACGTTTTGCACTGCACGTGTTGGTAAACTCAGTGCATTGTCAATGGCCATGAGCAATCTTCTTACAGAAAAAGTGAAATATCTCTAAAACCACACCACGTAGAGACAAACCGCTTGGCACACAAACAGATAACATGCTTAACAAACAGATTATATTAAATTTATAAGGTTTGAATTCTGGATTTCTAATAATTTTGAATAAAACTAATGTTTTGCACTGCGTGTATCAGCAAACTCAATGCATTGTTAATGGCCGTGAGCAATCTTCATACAGAAAAAGTGAAATATCTCTAAAACCACACTACCTAGACTCAAACCGCTTCGTACACAAACAGATAACATGCTTAACAAACAGATTGTATTAAATTTATACAGTTCGGGTTCTGGATTTCTATTAATTTTGACCAGACAGGATGGCTGAATGAGTTAGAGTGTCCATCTCCCATGCTGGTAGATCGTGGGTTCGAACCCTGGTCGAGTCAAACCAATGACTTAAACATGGATACTTGTCGCTTCCTAGCCAGGCGCTCGGCATTATTAGGACAGCGCAAGGACCGATGTGATCAGTCTCAGGATAATGTGACTGAGTGGGATACCAGGTCCTGGTGCCGGTGGCCTGGTTTCCCAGTGGGACAGCACTATAAAGTCGCCATGAGTGCGCACTGTCACAAGTCGGTCCGTCTCCTGATATGACCCTAGATGTTGCTAGGACTTAAAACAACAACAAACAAATCTATTAATTTTGAATAAAACTGGTGTTTTGCACTGAACGTATCGGCAAACTCAATAGACCTATTTCAATGTTTATAAACATTGTGTATGAGCGCACAGCTTGGCTGCAGAACGAAGGCACACTGCCATTGAGTTTGCCGGTACACGTAGTGCAAAAAGTTTATTTTATTTAAAATTCATAGAAATGGAGAACCCTAACCGTATAAATTTAATATAATCTATTCGTTGAATATGTTTTCTATATGTGTTCCAAGCAGGTTGCTTCTAGGTGGTGTAGTTTTAGAGATATTTCACTTTGTCTGTATGAAGATTGCTCATGACCATTGACAATGCATTGAGTTTGCCGATACATGCAGTGCAAAACGTCTATTTTATTCAAAATTAATAGAAATGCAGAACCCTAACCTTATGAATTTAATATAATCTATTCGTTGAATATGTTTTCTATATGTGTTCCAAGCGGGTTGCTTCTAGGTGGTGTGGTTGTAGAGATATTTTTATTTTTCTGTATGAAGATTGCTCACGGCCATTGACAATGCATTGACTTTGCCGGTACGTGCAGTGCAAAACGTTAGTTTGATTCAAAATTAATAGAAATGCAGATATTTCACTTTTTCTGTATGAAGATAATTCAAGATTGCTCACGGCCATTGACAATGCATTGAGTTTGCCAGTACACGCAGTGCAAAAAGTCTATTTTATTCAAAATTAATAGAAATGCAGAACCTTAACCATATAAATTTAATATAATCTATTCATTGAATATGTTTTCTATATGTGTTCCATGCGGGTTGCTTCTAGGTGGTGTGGTTTTAGAGATATTTCACCTTTTCTGTATGATGATTGCTCATAGCCATTGAGTTTGCAGTGTGACCCTGTGTTGTCTTGCAGCCAAGCTGCGCGCGCACTGATCCTAAATACCTATCCTGACGTCACATGAAATAGGTCTATGGCAGTGTGCCTTTGTTCTGCAGCCAAGCTGCGCGCCTATACACGATTTTCGCGTCTTTTTTCCCCTGTCCTTTCTCCCGAGTGACTCACGGTGAAGCGGAGTAGATGCAAAGACAAGGGACCAACAGGACGTGAACATTCTCAACAGGATGCATTCTTCATGGTAAGCATGTCTATAAACTGTCTGTTGTGTGTGTTCTGCTCGTGCAATGGAATCCATTTAACACCCGTGTGTTCGTTTCTATATACACAAGTTGGATTGAACTTTATTTGACTAAAGTTTGCATTTGTTCGCCACATGGATGGCTGGGACATGTTTAAGTTTAGGTAGACTCTAAGACTGTACTTGTGCTCAGTTGTCGGTGTCATGGCGATGCTCTGGACGCTGTTGCTCGTGAAAATCAGGTCAAGATGGCCGCCGGACTGTGGCGTTGTATATATTTCACTGGAAGTCGCTTTCATTGTCTAGATCTACTTCATATAATCTGTCGTTTGGAAGTTTTTTGGGAAGCATTTATGCACTTGGTTTGTTGTTGTTGATTTGACCTAATATGGTGTTATAATTTAGCGCCATGAATGATGACTAAAAAGTAACAATTTAACCAAAGCCTACTATTACTAAGACTAAGTCTATTATCGACTTGTTTAGCAATTTGGTTACATTTACTGTTGAATCAATCTCTTGTGTGTGAACCTAACTATTTGTTAGCTGCATCGATCATGCCTTGATATTTAATAGGAATATTAGAGGAATATCGTTTCAAGTTATGTCTAGACTAGTGCTTTGGAAATAACGTTCCATTCCTTTGTTTGAAAGGGGTAACGGCGTTTCCCTCACTATTTCAGATGAATCCAAACCTGCATTTCCTGACTGCCTTTTTACTTTTAGCACTACATTATGCCACACGTTATGTCCTATTTCATCGGCCTATTAGTATTAGGCATACTACAGTTAATGCCATTTGACTATCGTTTCCACTTAATACAAGTTTATTATCCGGTGCCGGAGATTTTATTATCTTCTGAAATAACTATGTTATAGCCCGGTTACATTATGACGTTTCTCTCCAACACGCGTCGACATGTGTCACTTTTAGGTGAAATGTCGGGATACGTCTGGAAGTGTTACGCGCGCTTTAGGCGCGGTACACTTTGATCCTGAGCTTTTCTTTCCTTGCATGCTGGATTAGTTGAGAGTTGCAGAGAGAGAGAACCTGCTTGACTTGACTGGAGGGTGGTTTGTGATACCCCAGTCACACGAGAGGCAGCGTTCGCCGCCAACCTCCTTATGCCCAAAAGGACGCCAACCACCCAGCGTCCCATTCGATACATTGTTATAAAAAAATGTTGGCGTCCAGTCAGCATCCTGTCAGCGTCCTTGCGGTGTCCTAGCGGTGTCCTTGTGGCGACCTGTCACCGACAGAACGCCACTAAGGCGCCGCAAGGACGCTGCAAGGACGCCAACTAATGAGGTGGTTGGCAACCTGGCGCCGACCTCGCGCCGCCCTGCCTGTATGGCGCTGACCTGGCGCCGACCGCACTGCGCCAGGTGGGCGATCGGGCGCCGCCAGGTCGGCGACCATTTCGTCACCCTTTATATGCCAGGTCTCAGGATGCATGTTATCACTATCATCCAGGCATCGGGAGGGTGCACAGCGCATCCACGCAGAAGGGAAATGCTCCCTGCTACTTGTAGGAATACATCATGGCTCTTCCTCATCATCGACTGCCTCGTTGAGAGTGTATCCTTTCAAACCGTGTTTGAGAGTACACCCTTCGTCTTCTTCATCAACCGTGGTTGAGAGTACACCCTTCGTCTTCTGCAGCGTTTACCGGGTCGAGGCTAGAGTGATTGGATCTTTCTGTTTGGAGGCTGTAGTCATGGCTGGCCTGGCTGCATTGAGGCTCCGGAGACTACATCAACAAGATGCATGTGCGGCGCTCCTGTGTCTGCTACATCGGAGAAAAAGAAGGAGGCGACAGAGAAGGTTCTGGGTGCGCCCATGGATATCCAGAAGGCTTGCGTTTGGGGAATATGAACATCTCATGGCTGAGCTAGAGGTTGAGTCACATGGAGATTTCTGCAGCTACCTTCGGATGGAGCCAACCATGTTCTACGAGATGTTGCAGAGAGTGAACCCGAGGCTCGACAAGACGGACACCGTAATGCGCAAGGCGTTGAGCCCCGGACTCAAGTTGGCCATCACTCTGCGTTTCCTTGCAACTGGGAACAGTTACCACAGCCTGGCCTTCTCCTTCAGAGTTGCACACAACACAATTTCTCTCTTTGTTCCTGAGGTGTGTGAAGCCATAATTGAAGAGTATAAAGACTTGCTGTCTTTTCCTAAGTGTCAAGATGGCTGGCGTGAATTAGCCACCAACTTTGGGACACGCTGGAACTTTCACCATACTGTCGGAGCTATTGATGGCAAACACATAGCCATTAAGCGGCCAAAGGACTCTGGGTCTGTGTATTACAACTACAAAGGCTTTTTCTCCGTCATACTGCTGGCCGTCGTTGACGCAGATTACAAGTTTCTGTGGGTCGATGTTGGCGCGAATGGGTCTACGTCTGACTGTGCTGTCTTCAATGACTCGATTCTTAAGGTGGCGTTTGAGGACGGGACCCTAGGACTTCCGCCTCCTGACACACTCCCCGGTGATGATCGCCCAATGCCTTACTTCCTGGTAGGAGATGATGCCTTTCCGCTTCGTGAGTGGCTGATGAAGCCATTCTCTGGACGAAATATGTGTGGCTGAACAAATATTCAACTACCGGTGTTCACGAGCCAGACGCATTGTGGAAAATGCCTTCGGGATAATCGCCAACAGATTCCGCTGCCTCTTGACTACTCTCCAACAAGAGACAGACACTGTCAACAGCATAGTGTTGGCCTGTGTCAGTCTCCATAACCTAATGCGGGTCAAGTATCCTGGGCTTCAGAATGCAGCTTTGGATATGGAAGGAGAGGACCACACTATCATACCTGGTGCTTGGAGAGACGACAGTGTCCTGGCAGATGTGAGGGGCACAAGAGGTCCCACGCCTGCCTCCAGGGAAGCCAAGCAACAGCGGGTGTATTTGAAGCACTACTACAACAACATAGGTGCTGTGCCTTGGCAAAGAGACATGATCTAAAATCGATGAGCACTGTATAATATTATAATATAGAAATGTGTAATATAATAATATAGAACTAAGATACAACTTATAGGGGCCAATATGTTGTGTTTATGAACTTTTACTAAGGGCAGAAAAGGTTGTATAAGAACTTTAAATATTAGAAAGGGCCCATGTTATCTGTTGATGAAATTCTAACGATCCAGAAGAAGAGCCAATATAAGAATTTGAAATATTTCATAAAGGGCCAAGTTATCTTTGGATGTACTTTTAAGGCAAGCAGAAAAAGACGGTGATAATTCTTAAACCTGACTACTTATAACAAAACATGCAGATTCTATGAATCGAAAGATTTTATTCATATTTTGATGACATTCTTCTTTATGAATAAACATCCAATTACACTTAATGCCTGTCTTGTCAACAATTTTTCCAACAACATATGTACAATATCTGGGATTAATAAAGTGTACAATCATCAGCTCTACATGTATTTTGACATCCTGAAAAATCTTCGATAGCTAAATCTTAAACATATATTAAAGTTGCATAGTCCGATGGTTTAGAATTTCTGTATTTTTTCTGAGATAAATATATTAGATCGATCACTAGTATATACTTTACACTAGTTCAAAGTTACTTTTATTTAAAATGGTTAACCATTGAGATATTTTGAGTGCAAGCAGGGAAAATTAGTTTTGGCAACCTTGCCAAAACTCTGACACCATAGACTTCTGCAGTAACAGGTTGTATTAAATTGACTCAGTCTTGCATTCTACACAGAAACAAATGCTTAATAATATCTAGGTTAGATATGTAAAATCAAATCTAGATAATTGGTTTGGTTTTGAAAATTATATATTTCATCAGACTATGCAGCTTTAACTATTATAGAAATTAAAAAATGAGCGAAATGTAGAAACTATATTTACCTTAAACTATTTAGAAATGTTCAAATTTAGTCCCTATCCGATGTGTCACCTTCACCCCCACCACCACCACCACCACCACTATTTTTTCTACGGGGAATGGATGTCGCATCCATGGCTGCAGCCAACATCCCCCCACCACCGGACACCTCACCCTGAGGATCGGGTGTTGACAAGAGGGAACTGATGGAGAATGCTTCAGGGGCAATGTCAAGGCCTGACATTGACGTCGATGCACGGAAGGCGGTTGGGGATTCGAACCCTGACAGCTCAGTCACTGAAGAGGAAGAACCAGGAGCAGCAGCAGCAGAAGCCCCCCTCCCCATTCTTGGTCCCCCACTGTCTGGTGTTGTCTGTGTGCGTTGTTGTGTGGCCGAACTCCCAGCTGTCGGTGTGAGTCTTTGGGGTTGGTGGCAAACAACTGGTGGGGTTACCACTGTCTGTTGCTGCGGTGCTAGAGGTGTGTAATGTGGTGCGTAGTGTATTTGTGGGCTGTAGGTTTGTGCCTGTGGCTGTGTGTATTGTACCGTTTGCTGTGGTTGTATGAAGGGTTGCATGGTGTATCGGTGGGTTGTGTGTTGTGGTAGCTGTTGTGTTGTGATGTGTGGTAGCTGTTGTGTTGTGATGTGTGGTAGCTGTTGTGTTGACATGCGTGGTTGCTGTTGTGTTGTGATGTGTGGTAGCTGTTGTGGTACCTGCTGCTGCTGATGTTGCTGTTGGTTCTGCTGCTCCCGCTCCCGTTCCCGCTCTTCCCCCATATCGAGAATCATCTGCATATTCCTCCGCTGAAAGAGCGCGAACTGTCGCGCTGTCAACCTCCCTACCTCCGATGCCATGTAGGTGCAGAATGCCACCCGATGGTCGCTGGGGGCCGCACTCGTGTGACTGTCTGATGTGTGTTCCCGGGATGCTATCTGACTACACATCTGGAGGATGGCATCATCCAGGCGTCCCTTCCCCTTCGCCTTCCCGCTGGCAGACTTGGATGTGGCAGGGGTGTGAACCAGAGCAGGCCTCGACTCCGGGGTGTGTCCCGACCCAACGGATGGGGTGAGGTTGCCGAGCATGATGGTATCCTCCTCCTCTCCATCAGCGGCCGGACAATCGATGACTACCTCGTCGCAGACGAGTGGTGGCAGGACGACCGAAGAAGAAGACGAAGGGTTGCCCGCAGCAGGAGGTTGGCCAGCCGCTGCTGAAGCCTGCTAGAAAAGGAATGAATATGCTCGTCACATACAATGTAATAATTGCCTATTAACAACCAAAGACATAGCACACATTTCTACACAACAGTAAACATGTAAATTCTTAAAAGAAGTTATGACAATGTCTTTTTTCATCTGTCGGTTTTCAGGTTCCCAAAAGAACATCCTATTAAATATAAAATTACGCTAATGTAGGGTATTCTAGAGAATATTGCATTAATTGTATAAATACTATCATATCGTAGCATGTAAAACTTTTGTAAACACAATTATATCGCTTCCATGGATGACAGTCATGCTCGATGGCTGTGCAAAACAAGGGTATCATCATACAGTGGCACAACAACACACAGTTCAGCATACATTATAAAACATGAGCACTCACCAAGCTTGTTATGCGTCGTGGCGCACAGAGGTGCTGGTCCAGAAACTGGAAGCGGCGCAGTGTCCAGATCTTCCTCGCAGTCAGGATTCTCGCCCCCTGCCCGCTTTTCTTTTTCTTCAGTTTCCCGTACATCGTGCGCAGGTTGCGGAACCACTGCCAGATGAAGGTGCCTGAAAATGAACATGAGATCTAATCAGTAAACTGTTTCGACACTTACAACAGTGAGGTTAACAAATGCTTGCAGCTTTTACCGGACAGCACCACCCTGAAAAACAGGAAAACACACAAATACATGGAACAAAAACATACAACACTGTACAGATGGCTAGAAAAAGCACATACACACTGTGTACATGTCCTTTACTAAATAATTATGTTTTAAAATATATTAGGCTGTGAACATATGGATACAACAACATAGACTCTGCTCTGTGTACAGAAACCTACACAAATTACGAACAATGCAAACAGATGGCTGAAAATTGTTGTGCACAAGGTGAAAGTATAGAAAATATGCAACAGCAGGATTACTCACCACAGAGACCCATACTTTGCCCCTTCTCGTTCAGGAGCCGGTCCCGCTTGTTTCTTTTTTTGAAGTCGGACAGCGACTGGTCGTAGAAGATTGGATTCTCGGCAAACCAGTCAGCCAGCTCATCCTCCTGTTCAGCAGTCAGCATCTCGGGGGAGAGCAGGGTTCCATCCACCTGGCTATCGATCCCAAAGTCAAGGTCTGGCATGCTTCTCGGTGTTGGCTCCTCCTCTTCGACACCCATGTCTGGCATCGCCCAACCAGACAAAACCGGGCGCACCAGAAGGAGAAGCCGGAAGCTGGGGTTGTAGCTGATGTGGCCAAATCTATTCAATGCGACCATATTTAACAGAATTATATACTCAAATCGTGAAATTTCATTAAATTAACCCTAAATTCGAACCCTCCTTAAGGCTACTGCCACATTGGCGGCGATATTAATAGTTATATTTTCGAATCGACGAACGTAAAGTAAACACATCGCCGCCGCCGCATCGACCTCCCTTGCCATACTGGCGGCGGCGGCGATTTGTTTACTTTACGTTCGTCGATTCGAAAAAATAACTAGTAATATCGCCGCCAATGCGGCGGTAGCCTTAATAACGCTTCGAATTTAGGGTTAAATTGGTAACCAAATAAGTGAAATTTGACCAATTTAACCCTAAATTCGACGAACGTAAAGTAAACAAATCGCCGCCCCTGTCGTGGCTTCTGCGCATGCGCAGAGGTTGTAAACAAGCTCAGCTCGGCTGCAGAACGAATACACACTGCCAGTGTCTATTAAAGATTAATAGAAATCCAGAACCCTAACCATATAAATTTTATGAGCAGTTCAGCCGATTTCTTATTATTATAACCGGTTTGCTTAAATGCGGGGGGAAAAACGGCAGGGCGCCACTCGTCCCCCTGCGAGGATGCCGGCCGCTCGCTCGCAACTAGTTGGCGGACGACCGGTTCCCAAGTTATGAAATAGTAATAGTGAAATAATGTCGGCGGCGTTTAGGCGGCCAATCTTGATCGCCGGGCCACCAGAAGAAGCCGGAGCTGGGGTTGTAGCTGATGTTCTGGTCTTCTTTGGTGGCATAATGGTGAAGTAGTAGCAGAAGTAGCAGATGTAGCAGAAGTAGCAGAAGTAGGTGAAGTAGCAGATGTAGCAGAAGTTGTAGTAGCAGCAGCAGCAGCAGAACCATCACAAGCAGCAGGTCAGAGCATTTATGAGCAGTTCCAGGAACGATTTCTTATTATATACCCGGTGTAAAATGCGAAAACGGCGGCGACAACTCGCCGCGAGGATGCCGGCCGCTCGCCAACTAGTTGGCGCGACCGTTTCCCACGTTATTGAAAAAGTAATATGAAATAATGTCGTGGCCGGGTGCGCGCCAAGCTGTCGCTTATCAGGCGCCAATCTTGCGCCGGCACCATTTCCCACGGTTTGAAAAAGGTAACGTCGCCGCTAGGTGGCGGGGAAGTCCCCGGCTGCTCGCCAAGAAGTCACCAATCTTGCGCCGCCACCGTTCCCACGGTCCGAAAATGCTGGGAAACTGTGGTTGGCGACCTGGCGGCGATCTGGCGTCGCCAGGTCGCCGCCAGGTTGGAGCCAGGGCGCCAACCAAAGTAATTTGGCGCCGCCGGCAGAGGACGCAAGGAGGATGCCCGTGCAGCACGGGCAACCTCCTTGCGACCAAATTTTCCAAAATGGACGCGGTATGGTTGGCGACTTCGCGGCGCCAACTCGCAAGGCGGACGTAAGATGGACGTAAGGTGGACATAAGTCGGAAGTTTTGACGTCGCGAATCGATCGTTAGCGAACGCAGGCCTCGTGTGACTGGGGTATGAACTACTGATTGCAGACCCAGACTTGACCCGTATTTATATCAACCGACCGGGTGGCTTATCTCCGCCACACACGTCTGGAAACCTTAGTCACGCGTTACGCCAACGTCCGGCGCACTCAGAGCACGCCGAGAGGACGCTGATAACATGTTGGTGCAACGTCGAGACACGCCTATGGACGCGGGAGGGAAGTAGGTCACGCACTCACTAATGTCATGTGATACGTCTGCTGGTCGCTAGGCGACCGCTGGAATAACGTTAAGCGAGCGCTATGCACACGCCGCGCGTGCCGGAGGCTCGTTGTCGCACGTTGCAAGAAACCTTTTTGTTTGTTTCGCCACGCGTCGACACATGTTGGCCACACGCTACTAACACGCTGCGCTGACGTCAAACTTTTTCCCAAGCCACCGAAAAGTTGGACGTGTCTCGTAATGTAAAACTTAATTTTGCGCGTTGGCGGCACCCCGATGAGAAGCGTCATAATGTGACAGGGGAGCCGATCCGACCCTATGGCGGAGCGGGGGGGTTCGGGGAAGCGAGGGCGAGCGGTCGCCTCCTCCCCGGCTCGCCTTCACGGTGGCGGCGGTCAGGGCGGCGGTGGCTTCTGCGAGCACCCTGCTCTGCGCCACCATCTCCTGTCTCTGGCTTGTGGCGTGCTTCTCCAGCTCCGACCAGCGCTTCTCGATTGCGTCGATCGATGCCTGCATCCTCAGCATCCCGTCGGCCTGCTTGGCCTTTGCTGAGGGTTTCTTCAGGCGAGCAGACTGCCTCGCCGCCGTGTGGGTGGCGTGGGCGGGTGCAGGGAAGCGCCACCATCTTGCGAGCCGTTCAAATCGCTCTGATCGACTCGCGGGGACATGGGAGGCCACCGTATGGCGCGTTTCGCCGGGCGTCGCCTCTGCACTGTGGCGCGTCGAGTTCTCTGCATTTCGATTTAACGTGGGTGCCTTTTAAACTCTCTCCTGTGATGCTAGAGACCGTAAGAGTGCATGGGTGGAAGCGGGTGCCAAAAAAGAACAGGGTCGGTGTCTTGATGGTGCCCGAACGCAGGTCACAGGGGGGGGGGGAGGAGGAGGAGCGCACATGCGCGGCGGGGAGGTGAGGGTCGCGGGCTTCCCCCGCCGGATCAACCACAATTTGGAATTATGGGCCAATGCTAAGGAATCGGCATGTATATATGGCAAATTTGGTTAATTTGAATTGCGTTCTTATGCTTTAAAATGACTAACTTAATTTTGTCATGGTTGTGGAAATATGATCCTATGGGATTCACCAGCAACAGATTCCATTACAGTTGCATAGTGATGATACTTTTGATACTCCGATGGAAACATTACATTTTCAAACCACCACATACTATAGTCATAGAAAGGAATACTAAGTCAATTTAAATAAAAAACCTGCTACTACAGAAGCGTATGGTATGTTTTGGCATTGTTGCCAAAATTAATCTAACATGATGCTTTTACATTCTCTGTACAAGCGACGACCTGAGGCCGTATGCATGATGCAGTGTTAGCGAGCCAAAACTTGTTTTGGTGGTGCGAAAGTGACCCACTAGAGCAGATCGTCGTGCACTGCACCAGATGGCATGGCTGAATGAGTTAGAGCATCGTTGTTCACACCCATGAAAGCCTGCAGACCGCTGGCTGTGCTCGCCTACTCGATATTTGCTATATACTCCTTGGCGCCAATTTGTGTTTTGATGTCCCCATCATATTCGGTAATGAGGATGCCACTGTTGCCATCCAAGTCACATGTCATGCAGGTATAACCACAACGCCTTCGTCAGCTTCCTTCTTTGCCAAGTCGTGTTGATGCTTCATAAAATATGATAAATTATGAATTTGGTTAGGAATAATAAAAGAATCAAATTGGTGTAATTCTGAATTGATGTTTTCTATGGCCTGAAGTTCATGAAGATAGCTAACCGGAGCAACAGTATTATTATCTACACAATGACATAATTTCCTCAGTGTACTTACATGATATGGTGACCACTTTGTGAAGTGAGTTTGTTGAATTGTTGATGGTTGAAGATAGGAGTTGGTTTTTCTTGTTCCGGTTTTGGTTTGGTGATGGTTTCTTAGTTTTGGCGAAGATCATGGTCCAAGTAGTATTTATTTTGATCAATCAACAATTGAATTTTGTTCAGTTTATGTCCCGAGGCCCTCTTCCAGCCTTCCTTCCTTGGTATGGAGGCTGTTGGGCTCGCTTGCTCGATATCTGCTATATACTCCTTGGCACCAATGTGTGTTTTGATGTCCCCATCATATTCGGTAATGAGGATGCCCTTGTTGCCATCCAAGTCACATGCCATGCAGGTATAACCACAACGCCTTCGTCAGCTTCCCTCTTTGCCAAGTCGTGTTGATGCTTCATAAAATATGATAAATTATGAATTTGGTTAGGAATAATAAAAGAATCAAATTGGTGTAATTCTGAATTGATGTTTTCTATGGCCTGAAGTTCATGAAGTTAATTTAAATCGTATTAACACGAATAATTCCATTAATACGTCGTAATAAATTACAAAACTTTTACAAAATAATCTACACATATTACTAAACAAATCTGTTAAATAATTCCTTAAAATTCCTCCGAATTCTGGAGTTATTTGTTGAAAAAGAATGCTGCTCAACGATCGCACGTGTTCCGCTGGCAACTCGAGCCGGAAACCAAATTTAAAGAACTGCGCATGCGCGCACCACCACCATTGGCCCGACAGTGGCTCAATGGTGGCCCAAATGTGGAAAATCAATGGAAACCACCGGCGAACCACCACAGTCGGCCCGACGGTGGCTCAAATATGGAAAGGGATTGAAAACCAACGTCGGACCACCACCGTCGGCCCGACGGTGGCCTGACGGTGGAAAGTCGGTGGCGACGGTGCAACCAATAGCCGGCGTTGGCCCGACGGCTGTGTGCTATCTGGGTGACCACTTTGTGAAGTGAGTTTGTTGAATTGTTGATGGTTGAAGATAGGATTTGGTTTTTCTTGTTCCGGTTTTAGTTTGGTGATGGTTTCTTAGTTTTGGCGAAGATCATGGTCCAAGTAGTATTTATTTTGATCAATCAACAATTGAATTTTGTTCCATGTCCCGAGGCCCTCTTCCAACCTTCCTTCCTTGTTATGGAGGCTGCTAGGCTCCATGAGACCACATACAACTCCATCATGAAGTGTGACGTGGACATCCGTAAGGACCTGTACGCCAACACCGTGCTGTCTGGTGGGACCACTATGTACCTGGTTATGTCTCACCGTATGCAGAAGGAAATCACTGCTCTTGCCTCGACCAGCATGAAGATCAAGATCATCACCCCACCAGAGTGCAAGTACTCCGTGTGGATCGGTGGCTCCATCCTCACCTCCCTGTCCACCTTCCAGCAGATGTGGATCTCCAACCAGGAGTTCGACGAGTCCGGCCCATCCATCGTCCACAGGAAATGCTTCTAAACCCTGCCTTTCTACTGAACCTTATGACAGCACTTGAAGTAGATTTAGTATTTTCAGTGAGAATGGTTTGTGGCCAAATTCCTTTGCTCGTCTGTTGGTATGCAACCGAAAAGCTGTGAAGGCGTTTATAAGATACAGGACAGTGAGACTTAATTGGTTTCTAAAGGTGCTTACTACATAACAATCATGAACAAAATGGGGACAAAAACACTCAAACTAAGTGTTCATTGCAGGCAGAAGTACACCTGTTTATTGTGTTTGGATCGATGATTGCCTTGCCCGCGACTGCGTGACCCGCATCAAGCCCCATGTACTCCCAGAGTGAAGCCATCCCCAGGACATCCTTGAGGAGGCACTTGGCGAGATAGTTCAGGTATCACAAGTGTCGACTTCAGTTGTTATTTTTTAATGCAATCGCCCTGTTGCTTCATACCAAACGGAAGTGACGGCTATTTTGAATGACTCACACAAACCTTTAGCACTCACACAGGAACTTTCGGGGTGACTCCCTGTAAAACAATTGCCATCTACAGTGGGAATAAGCTTCCAAAAGAACCCACCTCTACAATCACAGCTTTTAAAAATTAATAAGTGTCTATTGACACCTAACTGATTGCATGCTTTTACATTATATGTAAAGGTGATGGTTGAATAAAAAACAAACAATTCTCGCCGTGAATATGGCATATGCTGCCGACACGGTGTAAAGAAACCACCAATCAATCAATCAATCAGTCAATCTACAATCACATATAACGACTGTGGTTTGGTTGGAACTTACAATACGTTGAACTGATGGAGCATTGCTAACACGCTCACTATAACCACACCATTAATAAGACAGTTCAGTTGGTTAAACAAAATTGCTGTCTACAGTGGGAATAAGCTCCCAAAAGAACCCACCACTACAACCACATATAACGGCTGTGGTTTGGTTGCAACTTACAATAAGTTGAACTGATGGAGCATTGCTAACACCCTCACTATAACCACACTTGAAATACTTATTTCGTACCCATCAATCTAGACAGAGGAAGCCCGAGACGGAGTTGGGAGAAAAGGTTTTTATTAGGTAGGCGATAACAGCACAAGGTACAGTGTCAATAGGTGAATAGTCAGTCGACCTGGTCCATGTCCGCAGAGGAAGCACTCTGGGAGGAGGTAGGCCCGGGAGCCGACCCAAAGCACAAGGCCAAGGCTCTCGGGGCATCGGAGGCTGCCAGCTTGGGCGCGTAGGCGTGGACGGCGTCGGACTCCCAGGTCCCTTGCGCCATTATCGCGGAGAGGTCGACCCCCCTCGACGCGCACGCCTGTGCCGCGCCCCTGCGGAGGCCGTGGAGAGTGTAGGCGTCAGCTCCGCGGACGCCGGCTCCGCGCAGGGCGGCGTGGATGAGGGGGGTCACGTCGCGAGGGGTGAGGGGGACGTCGGCGGGGGCGGGCGTCAGGTCGAGGGCGCGCCTCCAGGCACGGAGGGGGCAGATGGGCGAGCCGGGAATAGCCGGGACGAAGATTGAGACCGCCTGCGCGGCCGAGCGGGTGGTCTTGGAGGAGGCGACGCGGAGGCGGAGGCCGCCGAGGACGGGTCGAACGTAGTCTCGGCGGAGCGTGTGAGGGCCGCCCCAGGGGGCGTGTGAGGGGGACAGCAAGTTTGACTGTCTTAGGAAGCTGAAGAACCCCATCACTGTGGCCGCCCAAGGGGCGATGCCGAGGTGCCCGAGGGTGCGCATGTAGGCGTGGATGACGGGCAGCATCTCGGGGGTGCGTCGAATGGGGGTGGTGAAGAGTCTCTCGCCGCCTCGCCGGACGTGGGCCGCAAAGGGGGCGTCGAATGGGGCCGCGTCGCCCCCACGCCTCCCGGACCCAGGCGCGTGCGCCCGAGAACGCGTTGGTGACCGAGCACAGGGAGGGCAGGAGGCGGTGCAGGTGGGCGATGAACTGGCCGACGTCGTAGGGCGCGGGGGCGAGGTGGTCAACCCCGCGCTCGAGGGCGAACTCGAGGTATCGTCTGGCGTGCCGGTCGCGGTTTCGGCAGGTGCCGGGGGGCGAGGGCGGCGCGGTGAATCTCCATCAGATGCCGGTGCGCCGCGGGCCCGTACTCTGGAATGGATCAAAGGTCATTTGTGATTATCCCCTGCCTATGGTGCACCCTAATTCGAGACAAGCAACGAATTTCACACTGGCGACGGACGAGGTCGAGGGCGGCAGGGGAGAGGTGGGTGCGGCTGAGGGCATCCGCGAATACGAGCTCGGCGCCCGGCTTGTGACGGACAACGACGTCGAATGAGCTGCGGGCGGCCATGAGCCAGAGCTCCCGGGCGCACGCGCCCAGGGTGGGGTCGACGGCTCGACCGGTCTGGATGGCGTGGGCAGAGGTGGCGTTGTCGGTGTTAACGATGATCTCGTGGCCGCCGGGGGCGGGGGGGGCCGAGGGCCCGGACCGCCAGCACGAGGTTGAGAGCCTCGAGCTCGTGGATGGTTGGGTAGGCCGCCCGGAAATCCGCGTCGTAGGACTTGGCGAAACAGGCGGTCTCCGAGAAGGCGCCCCTGCCGGTGAGGCACGAGTTGCACTCGATTATCCATCGGGGGCGGCATCACGGAGGGAGGAGACACGCCGTTCCCGCCGATCGCGGAGTCGCGAAACCAGCGGACGTCCTTCCTCAGTTCTGGGTTGATGTCCGCATGGGTGCGGCCCTCAGGCTGCGCAGGATTCGCGCCATGAAGGTGCGGTCAGGGGGGATGCAGTGCTCACATGTGCGAGTCGGCCGAGGAGGCGCTGGAGGGCCCTTCTGGTGACGGTGGGCCGGTGGAGCCAGCGTTCGCACTCGTCGACAACGTCGCGGAGCTTGCGATCGGGGATCCTGAGGGTCATGGCCTCGGTGTTGCACTCAATGCCGAGCCAGACGAGGCGCACCGTCGGTGGGCAGCATTTGTCAGGGGCGAGGGCGAGGCCAAGCGCCTCGCAGAGGTCGCGGATGGAGTCGAAGGCGCGCATGGGCGCGAGGAAGGTGGCCTCGCACCCGACGAAGTCGTCAACGTAGACGTCGCTGTAGAAGCCGCGCTGCGCCAGCGCCCAGACGATCGCCGTGGTGACGCGGATGCAGGCGGCGCCCGAGGTCCTGCAGCCAAATGGGAGGGCGATGTCGACGTAGGTGCGGCCATTGACGAGGATGCCGAAGAGCGGGGTGGAGAGGAGGTCGGCGCAGAGAGGGGCACCATCTTGCATATCTGCTCAACAACCGCTCACGATAGTTTGCGCCACAGACACCAGTCGCGCGCAGCGACACAGACGTGGCGCCGTCTTGCGTTGAGGCTCTCAAATTGTTCAAGAACTGATAGGAGGCGCTAGGAGGCGCTGATGCTAATGTAGTTCGTGCTAAAGACACCAGGTGCGCGGATCGCAGTCGCGAATCGGGACGGTAGATGTGCCCGGCCCAGTCGGTAGATGTGTACACCCCCTGTCGTCAGTTTTTAGTCGCGAAACGGGTCGTGACGAGTCGCGTCGGCCAGTCAGTTTTAGTGCGCGAATCGTAAACGGTAGGTGTGTACCAGCCATTATGCCTATAACACACAGTGTCCACATCAGATAGGTATATTCCAGAAGGTACAATGGTCATAGTACAGATATTTTTATTATTTAAATAGGGGAGACGGACGGTTATGCAAATAACCTGTAAAGTATACAAAAAATACACATTCCGAGTTAAAAATATATAAACCCAGTGTTGGAACCTATTAGACTATGCCATAGGCACAAACAAATCACTTAACTTTAATATATTGTTGCAACACTGTAGCTATGGGGGCAACAACTGTAAAGCATACCAAAAATACACATTCCAAGTTAAAAATAAATAACCAGTTAAAAAGCTTCAAACTTCAACTGTGCCATAAGGGTTTCCTCCACCGGAATGTCCGAAAGATTGCCAATGGGTGAAGGATTTGAGACAACCATGAGGACATCAGCTTTGTCCACCTTCCCCTGGTCATTTTGGCCCCATTTCCACCTGCCCATTTCTCAACAACTGCCTCTCCCCTCTTCTCCACCACTGCCTCTCCCCTTTCCTCCACCACTACCTCTCCCCTTTCCTCCACCACTGCCTCTCTCGTCTTCTCCACCACTGCCTCTCCCCTTTCCTCCACCACTACCTCCCCTTTCCTCCACCACTGTCTCTCTCGTCTCCTCCACCACTGCCTCTCCCCTTTCCTCCACCACTACCTCTCCACTTTCCTCCACTACTGCCTCTCTCGTCTCCCCCACCACTGCCTCTCCCCTTTCCTCCACCACTACTTCTCCCCTTTCCTCCACCACTGCCTCTCTCGTCTCCCCCACCACTGCCTCTCCCCTTTCCTCCACCACTACCTCTCCCCTTTCCTCCACCTACTCGCCCTTCCTCCACCTGCCTCTCTCTCTCCACCACTGCCTCTCCCCTTTCCTCCACAACTACCTCTCCCCTTTCCTCCACCACTACCTCTCTCGTCTCCTCCACCACTGCCTCTCCCCTTTCCTCCACCACTACCTCTCCCCTTTCCTCCACCACTGCCTCTCTCGTCTCCTCCACCACTGCCTCTCCCCTCTCCTCCACCACTACCTGTCCCCTCTCCACCACTACCTCTCCCCTATCCTCCACCACTGCCTCTCCCCTCTACTCCACCATGACGCATAGTCCAGTTCTCTTCCATCCTTGACAAGTTGGGTGGAACTGTCCTTTAATGTAGCAGCACTCCTTGAAACAAGAAGTGCTGCGGATACAGATATCAAAATCTGGACCAGGCACCATGGCATGGGCAGCCATGATGCCACGCACTTCCTTTGCATTCCAGTTGCTGATCTCCTCACTGCACTTTTGTATATCTGCCTCACACACTTCCAGAAGGGTCATTACTGTGTTAGCAGCCTTGATCTCTTGACAGAACTGGGCACTGTTCGAAATCAACCTGCCAGCCTTTACCAGGTTATCAGCTTTCTTTTTGATGCTGCCACAGACTCCATCACACGGCCCCTTCCCATGACCTGCCTCTAGCCATGTCCACGAGGCTTTGACCCCGAGGAGGATGGGGAAGTTTGCCAGTAGGGCTGCGATGGACCGATTACGGTACTGGGAAGTTGGTGAGTCTGTGATGAAGTGTAGCGTTTGCAGCGAAGGAAGCCATTTGGTGATCTCCCTCATCACGCTCTTGATGAAGGCGAATGTGGTTGGAACCGAGTGTGCGGTGACATTTGTTACACCAACAAAACTCTTGTCTATAAACTAATGGAATGTTCAAGTTGCGTTGATTAATAAATAGGGGTTACATGACATGTTCAAGTTGCGTTGATTAATAAATAGGGGTTACATGCAATGTTCATTAAATAGATGTATAAACTAAGAGACTAATGAAAAGACTAACTAAAAAGAACTAAACATCTACAGCTTCTCAAACTCTTTTCTTGTGAGATGGACATGCTTCCCATCGACAAGTATTAGCCGCCCTGGAGGTGTTGTCTTATGCCTCCGTATCATCTTCTTGGCCTTGGTTCTGTAAATAGTGAGGGGGCTACTGGGGATAACACGCGGGTAACATGCAGGTAAACTATACAGATGCAGGGAACATACAAGTAGATATGGAAGTGGCTACTGGGAAGTGAAATACTTCACATTATCATTGTTTATCCTAAATAAAAGTGACATGCTGATATCTTTAATGGTGGTAAAATACCTTTGAAGATTGGTAGTCTATCATTGTTACTTTATTCTTTTTTTCAGTTATTAATGGTATAAATTAATATGGATATGTAGTACCTGTAAAATGTAATTATTAAATCAAGGGTGTTATGTGAATATCACATTTACCTTGACGAAACAGGTGTTGCCTGTTCAGGTGCCCTCCTGGTCTGTTTGGGCAGTGGCACCTCCAGGACAGGCTTGCCCGCCAACCGGCCTGACTGCCTCCCCGTATCATTCTGAAAGCAGAAGTCTGTCCTATATTAGCACCACACCCAGGGAGCCAAATGGGACGTTACATAAGAATCCAGACAATAACATTTGCGATTGAGTAACACTATTTGGGGAACACTATTGCCCAGGGCAAGAGCTGAAGTGGGAAAAAAGACACAGCCCTGGCACTATATAAAGAAAATTAAATTTAGCCATTGCAATATAGCAATATTTTACTCACAGTCTTTTCTGTGCCCTCGTCCCGGTTCCTCTTTCGAAACTCTCGACTGTTGCGAGCCTTCCTCTCGTGATAGGTCTTGAGCTTCTCAGGGGGGAAGTTGGCAGGAACAGCCCAGTTTCTCTGTAAAAAAAACAACCATATGCATGCATAGTTATTTCGTACCTATCAATTCCTGCTGATCGCCAAGATATGCACCCTCTCTCTACTAAATATCTTTTGTACTCATCATATAAGGTAAATCGTTCACTCATAGAGGCAACATTTGGATGGGGCATTTGGTGTGCTTCTGGTATTTCATCTACTTCTGGAATCTAATCACTTAAGCTAACATTACCTACTCTTTTCTAGCTGGGTTTTATTTCTGCACTATGTACTATTTCTTTAAGCTGTTAGCTGGCTCTGGTTCCTGTACTTTGTTGATTTTTCTTAACTCATCATGTGCCTTTTCATGTTCCTGGGCCAATGCAAAGTGGATATAACGGTTTCTTATTGATACTGGAACATACCCAGGACAACCCACTGCAAGCATTTGCATGAACTGAATGCTACTTGTGGATTCCAGATTGGAATTTGTGACAGAACTTCAAATTGGTCTAATCTGGAGATGTAAGACTTGTTGGCCCAAATGTCAATACCCACATGTATCTTTCCAGCTAATGAGTGCTCAAACAATTTGCTTGTTACAAACTTTCCGTCATGACCAATAACATTCACATGCCCATCAGCATACACTCAAACACAATTTTACTAAGTTGTGTTGAATTTTTGTCCCACCCCTCCCTCTGGCGGGCCGCATGAAATCATGCAGGGACAATTGTTTGAAGGCCTTCGGTGCAACTGGTGGATCAGGTTCCCAGACCTCTGTTGTGCTCATAACCAAGGATGAGGAAGGTTGACTACAACCAAGTAGCATACCATCCTCATTCTCAATGGCTATGGGTACAACAACCCCTTCCCAAGGGCCCTCACTCCACCAAAGGTGCAGCTGCAGTTACGGCTGGAACAACAGCAGCTGACAGATCGGTACAGCTTGACTTGCTCTGAAGGGTGAGAAGTAACGGGACAGGTGGGTGGGAAACATCATGAGGGACTTCAATGGTAACCGGAACAGCCACAGAGGCTTTCACTATCCGAATGTCAGCCGCAATGATTGAGAGGAAGTACTCCTTGCGGAGCTCCTTGAGGTTGACAATCGGATCCGGAAGACCCACCATGACTGCCCCAGTTTAGAAAGGGCTTCCAGCAGGACCATTCCCACATTGAAGCCGGTTGTACGGTGACCAAGAAAGGCCTGAAAAAATAAATTGTTCTAATCTGGAGAGGTAAGATTTGTTGGCCCAAATGTCAATACCCACATGTATCTTTCCAGCTAATGAGTGCTCAAACAATTTGCTTGTTACACACTTTCCGTCATGACCAATAACATTCACATGCCCATCATCATACGCTCAAACACAATTTTACTAAGTTGTGTTGAATTTTTGTCCCCCCCCCCCTCTGGTGGGGGCCGCATGAGATCGAGCAGGGACGATTGTTTGAAGGCCTTCGGTGGAACTGGTGGATCAGGTTTCCAGACCTCTGTTGTGCTCATAACCAAGGATGAGGAAGGTTGACTACAACCAAGTAGCATACCATCCTCATTCTCAATGGCTATGGGTACAACAACCCCTTCCCAAGGGCCGTCACACTCCACCAAAGGTGCAGCTGCAGTTACGGGTGGAACAACAGCAGCTGACAGATCAGTACAGCTTGACTTGCTCTGAAGGGTGAGAAGTAACGGGACAGGTGGGTGGGAAACATCACGAGGGACTTCAATGGTAACTGGAACAGCCACAGAGCCTTTCACTATCCGAATGTCAGCCGCAATGATTGAGAGGAAGTACTCCTTGCGGAGCTCCTTGAGGTTGACAATCGTACCAGGAAGACCCACCATGACTGCCCCAGTTTAGAAAGGGCTTCCAGCAGGATCCTTCCCTCATTGAAGCCGGTTGCACAGTGACCAAGAAAGGCCTGAAAAAAATGAATTGCTTTAAATTTGAATAAAATGACATAACTGAAGGAGTGTGATGTCATAAGCGAGTAATAAGAATGTAACAAATCAGCCAGTCTCTGGCTGCTAAAGGTAGTGAGGAGTTAATGCTTATGAGGAGTTAATGCTTATTGGGTGTCGGCGTAAAACTTAAGTTTAGGTTAACAGCCATGATTAAATTGAAGAACTTATACCGATCATACTCTATTTTGCACCATAGGTTTGGCTTGAGGGGTGTGATTTTGATTTGACTTGATTGGATTGGTCCAATATATTTAGTACATTTTTAATAGATTTCAAATATTTGGAAATTAAGGTGTTACCAAGAACTTTCTGAAGTTTGGCGAGATAAGTTTGTCCTGAAGTTTGGCGAGATAAGTTTGGCGCATCCGCCCCTTTGCGGACATATGGGGATTATCAACGGGGGTCGCCATGGCAGCAGCAGAGGAGGAAATAGCCACAGGGTCATCCGTGGAAGATGCCTCTGTGGGGCTGCTGTCAGATTCCACTGGATGTAGCATATGAGAAAGAAATAGGATACTAAAACCAAACAGTTATTTGTTATGGATTACTGGGGGGGGGGGGGGGGGGGATAACAGGGAAGTGGGATAGTTCTAATATGAGCAACAGGTGGTGCGTGATCATTTCTAAAGTTTTGCCACATAGTATTGTGAAGGCTGCTGTTTAGAAAATGGATGGGCGATTGGAGAGAAGGAACTTTGTAACCATAAGTAAGGTTGTAATTGAATAAGTGAATTTAAGTGAAGTAGAGAGGTGGCGAATGAAAAAAAGAGAAGAAATTCATGAGTGTCCATTGACACAAAATTGATTGTATGCTTTTACATGTAAAAGCGATGGTTTGAACAAAAACAAACATTTCTCGGTGACACGGCATAAAGCAACCACCAAACATTGAATAAGTGAATTTAAGTGAAGTAGAGAGGTGGCAAATGAAAGAAAAAAAGTCAAGTAGGTAGAAGCATAGGACTTCCAGATACTCAGTATGGAGCTGTTTTGATAATTTACCATGCGAACAAGGAGCCCATGTTATGGAATTTTTAATGAATCAAGACATGTAAAACAGTAAGTACAGTGAGGGAGATCAAGTATGATGACAGATAAAGTTCGACTCAGGCCCTCAACCCTTGCGTATGATTGTTCGTTTGATGGGTTGGGTGGGCGGCTGAGTTGAGGCGGCCTGCTGCGTTGGTCGTCTGACTGCCGTGTTGGTCATCTGACTGCCGGGTTGGAAGTGAGGAGCAGTGCCGAGCTGCTCGCCGTATATGGAGGGGTCGTGAGGTCAGGGTCTCGCGAGGAATGGTCGTGACATGAGAGTCTCGTGGGGTGGTTCTGGTTGTCTCCGGCAGGGGTAGGTAGTGGGGAGAAGTTCAGATGGTGCCAGGGTACGGCTCCCTGTTCGCACGCAAATTACCCATGTTGGTGAACCATCATGAACAATTTACCATGCGAACAAGGAGCCCATGTTATGGAATTTTTAATGAATCAAGACATGTAAACAGTAAGTACAGTGAGGGAGATCAAGTATAATGACAGATAAAGTTCGACTCAGGCCCTCAACCAGATCAGGGGAGGGCCTGTGTTGAGGCAGGGAACGCGGCTTTAGGGACCTATGTGTAAACTGCGGAGGATCGCCAGTTGCCCAATTCCCGGACCTCGTCCAGGGAGGCACGGGCCTGGGCGCAAGCCTGTGCCCCTCCTCTTCGTAGGCTGTGGAGTGTGTATGACTCCGGGTGAGGGAGTCGTGTGGCTTGGAGTGCAGCTCTGACAGCAGCCAGTAGGGTCAGGGCGGGCAGTGGTGATCCGTTGAGGAGGCGAAAGCCGGGTCGTGTGGGGCGGTCCGGGCTGTCCTTCTGTAGGCCTGTCATGCCCTGACTGGGCATATGGCGCGGTGTTCATTCGGGCGGATTATGATGGAGAACGCGTCCGCCTTGGACCTGGTGGTCTTGGTCGATCGAATGTGTAGGACGAGGTGTGTCCCAGCGTCGTGGAGGTCAGTGTCTCCCGGGTCCCCTCGGCGGCCAGTGACGAGAAGGTTACCTTGTCTCAGGAGTGTGAAGTACCCCATGAGTAGGGCTGCTGTTAGTACCCATGCGTTGGGGCCCGCGGCCCGGGAGTGGGTGGCGATGTGGTGTAGGAGGGGTGGGGTTATTGGAGGTGCCTGTTTTGGACGGTGGAGGAATGACCGTACAACCCCACGCATGACGACCGAGACCGCATAGGCGTCGAATGCTGCCGTCGAGCCCTCGGTGATGCTGACCCAGGTTCGGGCCCCACTGAAGTAATTGAGGACCGATGACGGGGATCTGAGGGCGGCGTCCAGGGAGGCGAGGAAGGCCATGAGGTCGTACTGTGAGGGACAGCGGGGATCATAGCGGCGGTCACATGCGTGCTGTAGGTAACACGAGACCTGTCGGTTCTTATTGCTCCAAGTCCCCGCCGCCAGGCCGGCCTTGAAAAGTGCTGCAATGCGGTTCCGGTCGTCGTCGCACGGGGCTAGGGATAGAAAGCAAATAGTTACTATCCCCAGTCTATATAGCATCTGGTATCACAGTGCCTGACCCTGAGGCATTTTAAGTTAAGGCGGTGGCATAAGGTGTCCGCCTTTTCTTGGGCGGTAGTGTCAAATGGTGCCTTGCTGAGTGCATCGGCGAGTACTAGGTCCCTGCCTGGCTTGTGAAGGATCTGGATTTCCGTGGAGTGGAGGGCGTCGAATCTCCAGAGTTCCCTGGCAAATGCGCACAGTACTGGGTCCCTCCCAGCTCCGGATGCGAGGACCGCTTGTGAGGTTTGGTTGTCTGTGTTGATGGTGATTAGGTAGTCTTGAGGTTTGATGGGGTCGAGCGCGTGAAGTGCGACGAGGTTGATGGCTCCTAATCTATTTATGTGATGTCCGCTGGCTATGAATTCGTCGGGGTACGCCTCGGTGTAGTATGCATCCTGGGAGTGAGCCCCTCCAGCCCACAGGGATGAGTCACTCTATTATCCATGGTATCTTGGGGGCCGGGGTCAGGAGTACGACCCCATTGGCGGTCCTGGCGTAGTCGGCGAACCAGGCCAGGTCGCGTTTGAGTTCGGTCATGACGGGATGCCTGCCGGTTCGAGGGGTATCGCGGAGGGTGGCCAGGATCTGGTTCATGAACCTCCGGGCCGGGTTACACGCACCTCGCGACGTGTTGTAGTCGTCCTACCACGCGTTGTAGTGTCGTCCGTGTTATCTTGGTCGAGGTGGCTACCTCACTGCACTCCTTCAGGACGTCGGCGAGCTCGTCGTCCGGTATGCTCACGGTCATCTGGTCGGCGCATAGCTCGTAGCCGAGCCAGTTGATGCGGTGTGTGGGGGGTGTACATTTGGTGGGTGATAATGCCAGGCCCAGTGCCGCCATGATCTTGAGCATGTCAACGTATGCTGCGTCGGCGCCCTTCTTGGTGCCTGCTACCCCGACGAAGTCGTCGAGGTAGCATAGGACAAAGTGACCTCTTTTCCGGAGCATGTATGTGACGGCATTGGTGGTGCGTGCGCAGGCCATTGAGGATGTCCTGCATCCGAACGCCGGGGCCAGGTCGAAGTATACCCCCCCCCGTCGACCGTGATGCCGAGGAGGGGGGACGGAGAGTGGGCAAGTTCGAAGCTGGCGGTATGCTCGGGCGAGGTCTGCGGACCAGATGTAGCAGCCCTGGCCGAGCCTGGTGACTTCATCCGCCAGTTCCATGATGCCTGGAAGTGTGTATGTGGTCGGTCTCCCCTGGAAGTAGCGCTTCCTGATTCCTGAGTTGATGCTGGCCCCCCTGGGGTAGCTCAGATCGACGATGACCCAGCGCTCATCGGTGTTCTTTTTTGGCCGGGTCATTACTGGGCTAGTCTGCGCCCAGGGTGTAAATGGAGTGGTGGATCCAGTATGTCTGGTCGATGGCTTCCGTGTGGTTGGTGGTGGTCGGGACCAGTGGTTCGTCGGCCGTATAGTCGACCGGCCACCCGGACTCAAGAAAATCATTGAGCTGTGTGTCATGATAGTTCTTGAGATATTTCCTCCATGCTGGTATGTTCAGGTCGGAAGGCACCGGTATACTTGCCGCGATGTGGTTGGGGAGGCCTGTAGCCCGGACCTGGTTCTATATGTTTATCGGGGGGGGATTGTCCCTGTGGTCTGCGTGATGTGTGGTCGAGGCGCCGGTTGTGTGGGGGCGGCTTCCCATGGGTGTAGACTTTAGTGTATGGCGGTGGTGGTCTGTGTCTGCCCGCGGCGCCGCGCAGTGGCGAGTCGGGTTGCTGTGTGGTGTATGCGTCGCGTGTCTGTGTGATTAGGCGGTTTATGGTGCGGCCGCTAGGCTCTCCCTCCCAAACCTAAGGGGAGGGGGTGAACACCTGTCACTGCCCCAAAATGACAGTGAGAGGTGGATTCGGTTCATATAAACCAGAGATGGTTTATAAATTCTGGCTTATATGATTCGAATCAGCCCTAAACCGCCTCAGCCGAGCGTTCACATGCCAAATGTGAGCCGAACTAGGCAAGTCGATTTATATGAGTCGAATTAACTGCCCCGTGTGAACAGGGCTTATGTAGATGACTTTTTAATATGTTTGTTTGTTTGTTTGTTGTTTTACGTCTTAGCAACATCTAAGGTCATATCAGGACGGGTACCGACCTGTGACAGTGCGCACTCATGGCGACTTTATAGTGCTGTCTCACTGGGAAACCAGGCCGCCGGGACCATGACCTGGTATCCCACTCAGTCACATTATCCTGACACTGAGCACACCAGTCCTTGCCCTCTCCTAATAATGCCGAGCGCCTGGCTAGGAAGTGACAAGCACCAATTTTCAAGTCATTGGTTTGACTCGACCATGGTTCGAAGCCACGACCCCACGATCTACCAGCATGGGAGACGGACGCTCCAACCCACTCGGCCATCCCGTCTGGTCTCTTAAATGAAAGAATTAATTGATAAAAATTGTTTTAATGAACTATATGAGGCGGTACAGACCAGCTGCCCTCAAAAAGGCCAAAATGTCTTCTTGTTCTACCGCAGGGCCAGAAAGTCAGCACAACTGAGTAAAATGTGTTTGAGTGTCAGTGGGGACTGACATCCAACACATTCAGGGGGAGGTTCCCCCTTGAGCAGAAAAGCATGTGTAAGCCACGAGTGGCCAATACGGCAGCGGCTCAGGACCACTTGGTCCCGCCGACCTCACGCATGGGTCTGTGGTGGGTTTCCCACAGATGGTTCAATTTCTTTAAGTTTATTAATATTTTCATCCCACTCATGTTGCCATTTGGATTTTATGTGTGTAGCTATTAGTGGTTTCAGATCAGAGTGAGGGATCGGACACGGTTCAAGATCACAGTTCAGGGCCTTCTTCGCAGCCCGATCAGCTCGTTCGTTTCCTTGTATGCCGGCATGGCCGGGAACCCAGCACAGGTGGATGTCATACCCATCCGTTGCCAGTTGGTTCATTTTATAGATGACCGTTGCTAGAATAGGGTGATTTGTTTTCAGTCCGGCAACAGCCAGGAGGCAGGAGAACGAATCACTGTATATAACATAGTTAGTGTGGTTGGATACCTCGATACACTCCAAAGCGAGAAGGAGTGCTCGGGCTTCCGCAGTCAAAATCGAGCTCTGATCGGGCAAGCGTACACCAAATTTTTTGCGTTGGCAGACTGCCGCAGCAGCTACCCGACTTTGGTCTTTCGAACCATCAGTGTATATGGAGAGATGGTCTGCAAACTGCCCTTGAATCTCTGCATGCAGTCCTTGGTATTCGAGTGGATGTGTCCCAGACTTCCTCAGTTCCGTGAGTCGGAGGATAACCGATGGCTTCCTCAACGACCACGGGGGATGTTCTGGGACTTTGGCATCCTCCAACACGTTCAAATCCACGCCTAAGGCTTCCAAATGAGGTTTCATTCGGAGCCTCAGTGGCCGGATGTAATTCGGCCTGGCTTCATACCTGGATTCATCATGTTGCTCAAATAGACAATTGTGTGCAGGATTCAATGCATTAGTTTTGATCTTGACTACATATTGCATGGCCAGTTTGATTCTCCTGTTGTTAAGTGATGGTTCATTGGCTTTGACGTAGAGGCTCTGAACCGGTGAGGTGCGGAAGGCCCCAAGGGCCAGGCGCAGCCCCTGGTGGTGGACCGTGTCTAGCAGCCCAATGTATGATTTCCTTGCGGAACCGTATACTATGCTGCTGTAATCCACTCGTGACCGAACCAAGGTTCGGTACACGGAGAGCAGAACATCTCTGTCCGCTCCCCACTCTGAGCTGGACAACACCCTCAGAATGTCTAGCGCTCTCAGGCATCTTGTTTTCAGGTACTTTATATGTGGCGCGAAAGACAGTTTTGCGTCGAAAATGAGGCCCAAAAATTTGGTTTCCTCAACGACTTTAATGGGATCCCCATCATGGGTCACCTCCGGTTCCGCATGCATTCTACGCAACAGGCAGAAGTGCATGCAGACTGTTTTGGTCTTGGAAAATTTGAATCCGTTCAGAACTGACCATCGATGGATCCCATTTATGCTTAGTTGTAGCTGTCTCTCTATGACATTCATGTTAGCACCGCTGTAATATAAAACAAAGTCGTCCACGAAAAGACTGCAGGAGACCCCTCGCTTTGCAGCAGCAGCAATACCATTGACCTTAACCCCGAAAAGGGTCACGGCCAGTATGCTGCCCTGGGGCACTCCTAGTTCCTGTGAGTGTAGACTGGAATAGGTAGTCTTGATGTGGACGCGGAAATGCCTGAAGGCCAGAAAGTTCCTGATGAAAATTGGCAAGTGGCCACGAAGGCCAATAGCATGGCGATCCTCCATGATGCCATGCTGCCACGTTGTGTCATAGGCTTTTTCAAGGTCGAAAAAGACAGCCACAACGTGCTCCTTCTTAAGGAAAGCATCTCTTATGAAGGTCTCCATGCGAACCAAATGATCCAGGGTGCTGCGGCCCCGACTGAAGCCACATTGGAGGTTGGACAGGTGGTGTCCTGACTCCAGTAGCCAGACAAGGTGGTTATTTACCATACGCTCCATGGTTTTACAGATGCAGCTTGTGAGGGCTATGGGACGATAGTTGCTGGCTTCACTCCGGTCTTTACCAGGCTTGGGAATCGGTATTACTGTCACCTCCCGCCAAGAGGCAGGGACGACACCCGACTGCCAGATGTTGTTGAAGAGTTGAAGCAACAGTCTCAGCGCAGGCCCGGGGAGATGTTTCAAAAATTGATAATGAATTCCATCAGGTCCAACTGCTGTGTCATGCGAGCTTTCCAAAGAACACCTCAACTCACCCATACTGAATGGGAAGTTGTAGTGCTCCTCGCCGTTCATATAAACAAGAGGTGGTTTATAAATTCCGGCTTATATGATTTGAATCAGCCCTAAACCGCCTCAGCCGCGCGTTCACATGCCAAATGTGAGCCGAACTAGGCAAGTCGATTTATATGAGTCGAATTAACTGCCCCGTGTGAACAGGGCTAATGTAGATGACTTTTTAATATGTTATAAAGGTAAAAATTTGAACGCTATAGAACGGCAACTCCAATTAAACATAAATAGCCTTTCCTCATGGGCAATGGAAAATGGTTTTCGATTTTCCAAACCGAAAACTCTTTTACCGACTTTGCACCATGACCCTAATTTAACAATTGGAAATGAACCCATCAAAGTTGTCAAAAAGACCAAGTTCTTGGGAATCATATTTGACAACAAATTGTCTTTTATCCCTCATATTAAGTATTTAAAGTCTAGATGCCTTAAGGCACTGGACATTTTAAAAGTTCTAGCCCACACACAGTGGGGAGCAGACAGCACTGTCCTGGATTTCATGGCCCTGCGCCAACAGTTTTACACTGCAAACAGCATGCATGACCTTTTTACTAAAGTAAAACAGGAAAGCATTTTAGCCTTTTTGAGGGCAGCTGGTTTGTACCATCTCATATAGGTTCTTAAACAAATTTCATCGTTGAATAGTACTATCAGTTAGAATTTTATTTAGCTTGACCGGAGGCTATATGATTGTGAGTTTACAAAATTCCTGAGTGTTCATTGACACAAAATTGATATTATGCTTTTACATGTAAAAGTGATGGTTTGAACAAAAACAAACATTTCTCACCGTGAATATGGCCTATGCTGCCGACATGGTGTAAAGCAACCACCAATCAATCAATCAACCTTTAACTTTTATCTTAATTCTATTTCCTTTAGCCACCAATTATGCAACTGTGAGCTTTTTAGATCCACAGTGTACTGACACAAAATTGATTCTGTGCTTTTGCATTCTGTAAAAGCGATGGTTGAATAAAAAACAAACAATTCTCGCCGTGAATATGGCCTATGCTGCCAACACGGTGTAAAGAAACCACCAATCAATCAATCAATATTGTTTTTAAAGCACATTGCACTGTTTAACCGGTTTTAAGACATTTTGATGGCATTGTATAGCCCTTAGTGTTCTGCTATGCCGTTAAGCATTTATTCATTCATTGAACAAAAAAAACTAACATTTCTCCTTGTGAATATGGCCTATGCTGCCGACACGGCGTAATACCAGGTCATGGTGCTGGCGGCCTGGTTTCCCAGTGAGACAGCACTATAAAGTCACCATGAGTGCGCACTGTCAAAAGTCGGTACCCGTCCTGATATGATCTTAGATGTTGCTAGGACGTAAAACAACAAACAAACAAACAACCACCAATCAATCAATCTGGGAGCAGAGTAGGCAAAGGATGAGCGAAGAGAGACGAGCAAGCAAGGTGTGAGGCCACGGCAGAGCATGGGAGCAACATATATGTTCATCCATCAATCAATCAATCAAATCAAGCCAACACGGCGTAAAGCAACCACCAATCAATCAATTTTGTGCTGGGGGGTAATTATACAAAACAAGTATAATATTCCGAGTGGAGTCGGTAAATTGCTAGTAAATGGCGAATGGATGTATGCGATGTCCGGATGATTGTGACCTAATAAAGGCCTCCTGAACTATATAAACACGGCATCGCCGTCACAAACGCAAGTATCATCCCCGGCAGTACCACGTGACAACCAGAAGTAGTAAGGCTAGCCCTGACCTATGTACACAACACAGGCAGCACAGCAACATACAGAGCACACACTGACACCTCTTGCCTTGGTGAGTCCGCTTAATTTAATTTATATGTGGGTCATTCTCTGAAACTGGGCACTATAGCGGGACATGGAAAGTGAAAGTGAAAATCGTTTAAATAATAGCAGAAAACATTGCAAATAATGGCAGAATAAAATTTCATGATTGATTGATTGATTGCTGGTTTCTTTATGCCATGTTGGCAGCATAGGCCATATTTGTAGCGTAGTGGTAGTGTAATGACAGAGACGTGACTCCTCCAAGCTCTAGACACCAAGTGCCAGTTTATTGTTCCTCACTTTACCACATCACGTGACCCCCACCGCGCTGGGTCCCGGTCGGTCCAGGTATCTATATATAAATACACTACATTCACAGTGCCATATTCACACTGAATATGGCCTACGCTGCCGACACTGCATAAAGCAACCACCAATCAACCAAAGCCATATTCACGGTGAGAATCGTTTTTTTCATTATTCAACCATTGCTTTTACGGAGTGCAAAAGCATAGAATCAATTTTGTGTCAGAAGACACTGAATTTAGAAAGCTCAAAGTTATATAATTTGAATATGGCTTATGCTTCCGACACGGCGTAAAGAAACCATCAATCAAACAGTTCTCGCCGTGAATATCGCCTATTCTGCCGACACGGCGTAGAGCAACCTCCAATCAAACAAACTATCTAGTTTTTGACTAACGGAAATAGAATTTAGATAAAAGTTAAAGGTTGTTAATTGATCCAATGGGTTTAATAGACTATGTGAGGTGGAGGTTTACATGACAATGGTTGCATTGACATATACTACTAATTGAATAACTACTGAATGCTTTATCTACTTATTCATATGACATTTGATGCATGAGTAGGCATGGTGTAAATAATTTCCCAACCTTTTAGAAACCAGGTAGGCAGGTAGTCTGAATTACTAATAATATGTGCATAAGTTGACTTTTCGAAGAACACCTTTTGAAAATGTCCTTTGTTCTATTCAGGAATCATGGCTGAGAGCGAACTCAAAGATCCCACAGTGTGCCTCAATATAGGAGGACAGCGCTTCGTCACATATGCTTCAACTCTGTCGCGTGCCCCAGAAACCCGCCTCGCCAAAATTAGCAAGAGTGACTCCAACTATAACCATGATCGAGATGAGTTTTTCTTTGACCACAATCCATGCCTCTTCCCCTACATCCTCGATGCCATTCGTGAAGGCAGCTTCCATTTCCCCCGCTGTGTCTGCGCACCCGCTGTGCGCCAGGAGCTGCAGTACTGGGGTCTCACAGACGGAACCATCGCAGACTGCTGCTGGAAGCCATGCGCTGAGTGGGAAGATGAGCAGAAGACCATGGCCATCATTGATAATGTGTATGGCTGGGAAAATGAGCAGCTGGAAGAGAATGATGTCAAATGTTCCATGCACAGGGTGTGGCTGTTCCTCGACGAACCACGTTCATCCACAATGGCCAAGGTAATATGAGTTATTGACTCTTATTTTGCCTGTTTGAAATATAATATTTTAGTCAAAGGCAATATTTTAGTAAGTAAATATTTAACCACTGTATGACCCCCCCAATAACCGATGTTTACTTTTTGTGCTAGGGGGTTGCTAAACAAACAAACAAACAATGACTCAGCAAGTGGAGTTTATGCAGCATTTTACCAATGCTCTTTTGACATACATGTAAAATTGATGGTTGAATAAAAAACAAGCACTTCTGGACGTGAATATCTACCATTTCCACAAATCTCTTAACAGATGCCTAGCAATTTACACCTTTTTGTTTGATGTTAATCACGTTCATTCTATTCCATGCACAGGTGTGGTCATTTATCCACATAGCCCTATTGGTGCTCTCTGTGCTACTCCTAACATTTTCAACTATACCGGAAATGATGGTATTCCATCACACGGAGAACTACAACAATGAGCACCCAGTGCTGGTCCACATGAAGACCATCCTCTTCATGTTCTTCCTCATCGAGCTTATTGTTCGCTTCATCGCATGCCCGAAGAAGTCGTTCTTCTTCTGCACCTTCTTCAACATCCTCGACATTATCGCAATAATCCCGATGGCTGCACTGAGCGTCCTTTCCAGCCATTCACATGGCTTCGGTGACCGGCCTCTTTTGCGGTCCATTTACAACATAGCTTCCATTGTGGCCATGTTCCGCATGGTTCGCGTTCTTAAGCAGGTCAGGCTCAGCCGAAGCCTCCAAGAAGTGATGCTCGCAATCAGGGCCAGCCTCAGGGAGCTGCTCTTACCATGCCTGCTCATCGCCATTGTTGTTCCAGTACTCTCCGCTACCATGTTCTACGCAGAGATGGATGCCAACCATGGTGTGGAAAGCATTGTGACCTGCATGTGGTGGTGTGTTGTCACCATCACCACAGTCGGGTACGGAGACATAGTGCCTTATACGCCAATTGGTAAAACGGTCGCAGTGGTGTGTGCCATCTGCGGTGTCTTCCTCATTGGTCTTCCAGTCACAATCATGGCCAAAAACTTTCGGCGCTTTGCAATATTTGTCGCTCTGAAGGCGAAGTTGGAACGCAGGCGGCTTGATGGTAAGCTGCTGGATCGCAGGTTGCACGAAATGCCTGCGAAGTCAATGGAAGAGATTGCGTGATGGTGGATTTGGATGTGATAGACACTCACCACCTCCCCCACTACCCATGAAACCTGAGCAGACATGTGCACCCTCCGTATTCCATATTTGTTGTGCAGTTTTATCATAAATTCGTTTTCCATGATTAATTTGACTGAATTTGATCTTATTGTTTTACTCCTAATACAGCATTTTAGAATTTTTACCATAGCTTTATATTAATATTATTGGTTGTACACTTCTGTGTACTTGATATAAATCAGCTGTTTGCACGGTTTTCCTACTAAATTAAACTTTTTTTAAATGGTGTTTAGACAGTGTATGACCCCTCAATAGCCAATGTTTACTTTTTGTGCTAGGATGATCGTTAAGCAAACAAAGAATCCAATTTGAGCACTTCTCGCTGTGATTACATTGTTACAACAAATCTAACTTTGAAATATTTACCTGTAATCAGATGTCCCTGTATGCATGCAGAATATTGTCTATTGGCACATAATTGATTGTCTGCTTTTATATGTAAAAGCGATGGTTTGAACAAAGAACATATTTCTCGCCATGAATATGGCCTATGCTGCCGACATGGCATAAAGCAACCAATCAATCAATCAATCAATCAATCAATCTGCATACAGAATATGTAAGCATTTCACATGCAAGGTTGTGTTATGTCAACTATATTATCTGGTATTACTAACTGTTACTTGGCCTCAGGATACTAGGTAGCTGGTAGTATAGGATAGTAAATAACTGGTTATCTTTAGGTTAGGATTATTTCCAGGCAACGAGCTTACGACCAATGGTATCAAAGAAGAGTCTAGTAGTATAAAAGAAGAGTTAGCTAGCCGATACTTGGAGTGGCCCCCCTGGATTGTACAGCGGGTATTATATCGCAGAAAGCTCAAAGTAGCTTCTTTTCTAATAATGCATATATATGCTTCTAGATATATTTCTGCTTCATTTCTCATTACACAACACATATTATTTTGCAGATACATGTAATACTTTTTTTTTTCAAAAGCTATGTTATATTTTGTAATACCGGTTTTGGTATGGAGCCCTGGATTTATTATATAACATGGGTTATATTAAGCATGGATATTAATGCAATAAGCTTGTACATAGTCTAGTAATAGAACTATCTGAATAAAATTTATTTTCAAGCGTTCTTTTATTGCCTTTTTCTGCTTTCATATATTTCCCTTGACCACGATTTAAATAATTGTGAGCTTAAAGTCATAAGAGTGTCTCTGACACATTGATTGTATGCTTTTACATTTTATGCTGCCAACAAGCAAGGCATAAAGCTTGATTGATTGGTGGTTGCTTTATGCCATGTTGGCAGCACAGGCATAAAGAAACCACCAATCGATCACGCCATATAGTTCATTAAAACAATTTTTATTAATTAATTCTTTCATCTATTTTATTTAATTATATGATTTTGGGCTTTTAAAACTTAATAAGTGTCTGTTGACACCTTACTGATTGTATGCTTTTACAATATATGTAAAGGCGATGGTTGAATAAAAAACAAAGAATTCTCGCCGTGAATATGGCCTATGCTGCCGACACAGCGTAAAGAAACCACCAATCAAGCAATCAAACCAATCGATCAATCAATGCTAATGATGATTCGCCTATTAAATAAAATATGCATAGTCCATGAAAACATAATATTCGAAACCAAAATGCTTACCTAAAGCCCCAACAAACCAACTACTCTAATTGTGCATGCAACTGAATGGTGGTGTAGGTAAATCAATAGAGAACTCGTCGTTTTACAATAGATGACGATAGTTGCAAATAAACCCCCAAACCATCAGATGGGATTGCCGAATGAGTTGAGCATCCATCTTCCGCTTTGGTAGTTTGTGGGATTCAAACTCACAGGTTCGAACATTGGATTGGTCAAACCAATAACGTAAAGAATTGATACTTGTCTCTACCTAGCCTGGCGCCTTGCACCTTGCATTATTAGGATAGGGCAAAGAGCAGTGGAATGAAGAAGACCAATTTGTCTGCAGCTAACGCTACTTGTTCAAGTTGTATGGTTTTGTACTCTAGTAAAGCGATGGTTGAATAAAAACCAAACAATTCTCGCCGTCACTATGGCCTATGCTGCCGACACGGCGTAAATAAACCACCAATCAATCAACCTGATTATCGATATGTGTATGGCGGGCTTTGTCACTTCAGTACAACTGTACCACATGCCCTGCCTATCCATCCGTATGGACTGCCATTATAAAGTGTACAGGCATGGCGGCCATATGTCCTAGTCTCACTAAATAAGCACACGGCCCTGTCAGAAGCAACATCGGGGTAGTGTGTGATGGTGGGGTGTGGGTGATGGTATGGTGGTATGGTGATGGTATGGTGGGTGATGGTGGTGGTGTGGGGGTGATGGTGTGGTGGGTGATGATGGTGGTGTGTCGGTGATGGTGGTGTGTCGGTGATGGTGTGGTGTTGTGGGTGATGGTGTGTCGGTGTGGTCGGTGATGGTGGTGGGTGTGTGGGTGATGGTGGTGGTGTGGGAGTGATGGTGGTGGTGTGTGGGTGATGGTGGTGGGTGTGTGGGTGATGGTGGTGGTGTGTGGGTGATGGTGTGTGGGTGATGGTGGTGTGTGTGTGGGTGATGGTGGTGGTGTGTGGGTGATGGTGGGTGTGTGGTGTTGTGGGTGTGCGTGTGGTGTGTGAGTGTATGTATGTTTGTAGGGGGTTTGTAAGGTCTAGGCAGTAGTACTAAATAAAGCTAGATGGGGCTCTGATAAAAAAAGAACAGGAAGACATTCTGTGCTTTTCCATTCTGTAAAAGCGATGGTTGAATAAAAACCAAACAATTCTCACCATGACGCTGTGAACCTAAGCTGCTGACACGGTGTAAAGCAACCACCAATCAATCAATCAAACCATCGGATTGTTGTTTGTTGGGGTCTTACATCCTAGCAATTATGTCTATTGACATATAATTGATTGTATCATTTTACATTTGATCTAAAATCAATGGTTGAATGTGTAAGGTGCAGGGTCTAGGCACTAGTAGTGGGCGGTCTGGTAAAACGAACGGGAAGACCATTGGATTGAGGCTGAGCAATAATGTCTATGAATTGATTTCAGGATTATCCTCTGGTTTGGGATAGTCTGTTTCCCGTTCTGTGTGCTAAGGTGACCCCAGGGGAAAACGTCATTGGCAACAGATGGTAGATGCGTTCGCGTTCTGAATTAATATATAATTTAATGAGTGTCTATTGACACATAATTACAAGTAAAAGCGATGGTTTGAATAAAAGAACAAACTGTTCTCACCATGAATATGGCCTACGCTGCAGACACGGCATAAAGCAACCCACCAATCAATTAATCAAATCCACACTGACCGACCAGTTCACATCAACTCAGGGTTGTAGTGTGTCACTGGAGTACAGAGCAGTACTTCTTCGACTGAAACCCACACCTCTTCCCTTACATTCTGGATGGTGCACACGCTGGAGAGTTCCACTTCCCGCGCTGCGCATGCACGCCATCCGTGCTGAGCGAGCTGCGCTTCTGGGGCTGAATGATGGCGGGATGTCGAGGTGCTGCTGGAAGACCTGCTGGGACTGGGACGAGGAGCAGAAGGTGGTCGCCACCATCGACATGGCGTACAGCGGGGCTCGGCCGCAGCTGGACGGGGCACCCTCTGCTTGGCACGGCATGTGGAGGTGCCGCATGTAGCAGTGTGGCTTTTATTAGAGGACCCGCACTCGTCTAGGATCGCTAAGGTGCATGTTGGTGTCTGGTTGTTGGTGTCTTATGTTGGTGTCTTGTGCTGGTGTCTTGTATTGGTGTAGGTGTGTTGGTGTAGGTGTGTTGGTGTAGGTGTGTTGGTGTAATAGCGAAATAGCGAGTGGTAGACAGGAAGTGTGAACACTTATTTGAGCGCAAGTAAATAAGCAACACAAGGAATTAGTAGCATGTGGTGAATAAGGGGTCAAATTTCCCTGGATCATCAGCCCATGCTTTTTCTAATCTGTTTTTGAATGAATTTATTGACTCGGCATCAATAACATTTTGTGGGAGAATTCCATATGTTTATGATCCTGTAGGTGTGTTGGTGTCTGGGATTATGTTGGTTGTCTGTGTTAGTGTCTGTGTGTTGGTGCGCCGGGCTGCATGTTTAATTATAATTTATCTGTCTGCCATGCTGGTACCACTTAACAGTGATGGCATTGTGGGGTGTGGGATGAGTTGGACTGATTGGTGACTGAATCGCTTAATGCTGCGGCCTGCAAACAATTCACGGACCAAACATAGGCGCTTCCATACAACACAAAATACATGTTATTCCCTTTTCTATGAAATTATATAATTCAGGACAGGAGGCGGACTACATAGTATGGCAATTTATTCAAGAAGAACAGTGGGTAATGCATAGAGTCAATTAAGTATCGAATGAGTGAATTAGAGGTAAGTAGATCAAAGTTAAGTGGCATAGGTTAAGTTAAGGCAATGTAGTAAATGTTCACAAGGTCAAATGTCATATCGAGGCAAAGTCATTTATTGTGAGTTAGAGTCTTAAGTGACCCGGGCCTCAACCAAATAGTGTTGAGAGTGCCCGGGTCGCGACCGTGAAGGCTTGTTGGGGAACGTATGAGTGCACCGCTGACAATCGCCAGTGCCCAAGGTCGGTGACATCCTTTAGGGGCGCTCCGGCGGCGGCACATGCCTGTGCGGCACCCCGTCGGAGGCTGTGGAGGGTGTACCCGGATGGGTTGGGACACCCCGAGTGTTGTAGTGTGGCGCGTAGGGTGGTAGTGAGGGTTCTGACTGTCAATGGGGACCCGTCCGGGGTCATGAACGCAGGGTCGAGTGGCCCGGGTACAGTGGCGGTCGAGTACTGCCTCCAGGCCCGTACGGGGCAGCAATGGAGGTCGGGATCCGAGGGATCGTTATTGTGTATTGGTCGGACCGTGATCTGGATGTCTTGGTAGATCGGACAATGATGGTTAGGTGTGTGCAGTGGTGCGTCACCTCTTGGTGCCTGAGGGTGTGTCCCGGGTTGTCTGGCCATCCCGTGATGAGCAGGTTGCCTTGTCGCAGGAGTGAGAAATATCCGAGGAGGATGGCCGATGTGAGGACCTTGGCGTTGGTGCCATCCCGATGGAGGAAGCGGGTGACGGCGAGGAGGTCAGAAGGAGTGAGGGGAGGGGCCTGACAAGGCAGAAGGTCGGACTCCCGAGTGATACCTCTCTTGATGATTGTGATGAGGTATGAGTCAAAGCCTCTGCTTCGGCTGTCCTTCAGCCTGACCCAGGTCCGTGCGCCACTGAGGTGGTTCATGACGGCTCCGGGAGAGCGGAGTGAGGCGGATATGGAGGCGAGGTAGGATGCTATGTTGAGCTGAGTCGGGCGGGTGGGATCATAGTCTCTGTCGAGGCGTGTCGTAAGTAGGTCCTTATTTGGCATTTCTTGTTTCTCCAGGTGCCCTTCGCGAGGCCGGCCTGGAAGAGGCGGGCGACTCGGTGCTGTTCTTGTTGGGTGCCTGGGGAGAGAGAGGCAAATGGTTATCTCTTCCCAGGCTATTCGTCTGAGTCGATTATGGAGGTGCTGTGGACGACGCGCACCCTGACGAGGTCCATGTCGTCCACGAAGCGATCCGCCTTCCGCCTGGCCGCCCGGTCGAAGGGAGCCCTGCTGAGGGCGATCTCAGTGCCGGCAGTGTGGCGTTTGTTGTGGTCGGCGTCGAGGTGATCCGGGCGGCGTGGGCGTGCTCCGAGAAGCTGCGGTAGCCGGGGGTGGGCGGGGCGGCGCGAGCCGGGGCCTGTGGCCGGTGGCGGTCCGCCTGTGCCGGCGTGCCCGGGGGCTCGCAGCCTCCCCCGCCGAGTCGCCCGGGACCAGTGGGAGCCGTGACGTCACTCGGGGTTGCCGCGGGGGGGAATGAGAGGGCTAGCGGCCGGCCAGGTCGGGAGCCATCGGGGGTCGTGACATCATTATGGGGGTTCCCCGGGGCGCCGGCAGGGCCGGGGAACCCGGGCGGGATGCCGGGGGTCGTGACATCATTAAGGGGGCTCCCCGGGGCGCCGGCAGGGCCGGGGAACCCGGTAGGGAAGCCGAGTGGCTTCGATACAATGTCAACAATTGGTTTAGTCCGTGGGCAGGCGGGGGGGGTCGTGTACGGTGTTGCGGCGGGGTCGCAGTGGCGTGGGTTCCCGCCGAGGGCCTAAAAATCCGAATGGGTTCGCTTACCGGTTTTGTCCCTGGCCTTCTTTGAGTAACAGGAAGCCTCCGAATGGTTGGTCACTATTTTTCGTACGTTTGCGCAATACCCGCAGATGTGTGCGAGTTTTTGGGCGCCTGATCCATGGGATTCTCCCTTTGCCGCCCTATCGCAGGCCTGGGGGTCCTTGTTCCAGGCCTGGCAGGGGGCGCCCATACTCGACCTGTCGTATTGGGTTCGGGCCTCCTGGCCGGCCTTTTGGTGATGGGATTTCCCTGGTTGGGAGTCGCTTGAGGCGGGCGGTGCGGACGTGAGGTGGCTTGCCATGGCGATTATTTCCACTCTCGCGGCGTTAATGGCCGCCGAGTCCCGCCAGCCGTCTGGGAGGCGGCCGTCCGTGATCCGAGTGAAAATACTCCTCGGAGTATCGGCGCACGACTGTCCACGGCAACAAACAATTGTCTTGCGCCACCATTTCTTGGTGGCGTGATGACGCCTCCAGGGCCGACGCTGGGAAGGCACGTTGGTATTGGAGGTGCTTCAAGCCCAGGGTGTACTCCTCCCGGGTCGCCTCCTTCGTGCCACGACGACTCGGAGCGCCGCCTTCTGTACGCGTCCCTGCGCTTAGTGTTTGTCGCGTACGTCGGAGTAGTGCGGATCGGAGAGGCGGGGGCGGCGGGCTGGCGCGTCCTCTCGGTGGTGCCTGCTGCGGGACCGCGGGGCGGTGACGGGGACGACCAGTTGCACGCCGGGCTTCTGTAACGCCCGTCGCGGCCCGGAGCTAGGGCTCGCTCCCGTCTAGTCATGGGGGCGGGGCGCGGGGAAGCCGGTGAGAGTGTTCTGTGCCTGCTGCGTCGGACGCTCGGGGGCGACTCGACCCTGGGGTGGCGTGGGGAAGCGAGGAGGAACGGTCGCGCCCCTCCCGGCTCGCCTTCGTGGTGGCGGCGGTCAGGGCGGCGGTGGCTTCCGCGAGCACCCGGGTCTGCGCCGCTATCTCCTGTCTCTGAGTGGCCATTTCTTGTCTCTGGGTCGAGGCATGTTTTTCCAGCTCGGACCATCGCTTCTCAATTGCGTCGATCGACGCCTGCATCCGTAGTAAGCCGTCCGCCTGCTTGGCCTTCACTGAGGGCTTCTTGGGGCGGGCGGACTGTCTCGCCGGCGGCGTGGGTGGCATGGGCGGCTGCCGGGATGCGCCGCCATCTTGTGAGCCGTCCAAGTCGCTCTGATCGACTCGCGGTGATGTTGGCGGTTTCCGTGTTGCTCGCTTCACCGGCCTACCTCTCTGCACCGTGGCTCGGCGAGTTCGCTGCATACTTATTTCACATGGGTACCTTTTTAATATTACTCTCCTGCGATGCTACGGATCCTAGGAGTACGTGGGTGGACACGGGTATCTTAAAAGAACAAGCTTGGAGTCTTGCTGGAGCCCGAATGCAGGTCAGAGGGGGGGTCCGGGGGGGGGGGAGGGCCCACGCGGAAAGGAAGGGGGGCGTCCTGGGCTTCCCCCTCCAGATCAACCACAATTCGGAAATGATGGGCCCATTCATTCATTCCGGTTTTAAGACATTTTAATGGCATTGTATAGCCCTTAGTGTGCTGATATGCCGTTAAGCATTTATTCATTCATTGGTTCTTCTTCTCAGGGTTGTCTATTCTGGTGTTAAAGTTGTCCGCGATAGTGGTAAGTTGTGGCTCGAGGCTTTCGATGACTGAAGTTATTGCCAATTCGTTTCAAGGCGTTGAGTGTGATTGTGATGCCTTCTTTTGTGGGAATAAATTTCACAAGGCCATCTTGCATTTCCCATTTCAAGTAATGCCTATTTCTCACCGCGAATCTGGCCTATGCTGTCGACACGGCGTAAAGCAACCACCAATCAATCAATCCACCTGGAAAAGAAGTCATGGAGCCATTTACAAAACATGTTACCAAATGCTCCTGCATTTGGCCCTGGTCTAATTTTATTTGGGTGGGATCATGTCCCTGGCACAGAGCGACGGCATTTGCAATCACATACAAACCACAATCAGAACCACCAGACTGTCTCTGCACAGCTGGCCACTCGATCTTTATTTTAGATGCCTTCGATATTAAAATTGAGGCCACCTGGAAAGACAGTAGTGTGGTTACTGAGGACAAAGAGTAAAATATTTTCATTGTGGCCTTGTCACACCCGATATTTGTTATCGTCAGCCAATGGTTTCCTTTATGGTGAAGAATTTGTACCATCGCCTCATTGTTGTTGTGCGGCCAGCCTAGCTGTGCCATGCTTGCTGTCGCATACAGCTCCGACATACGTGCTCATATCCATAGCCATGGACAAATCGATGATTGAATGTATATGCTCTGTAAAGACAGAAGGGATTGTTGAACACATTGTCTGACACTTTCTTTTCAGGATTGGCATTAGCACACCAATACACTTTCTTCTGGTGATGAAGTGCCCAACATTGCTGATGTAATCGTCGAAGATTGGCGTTGAACCCTTCCATTTGATTGTCATTGTGAATCGTGGAGAGCAGATTCTCCCCTAACATGTACTGGTATTTCTGCTGCAAATCCTCCTTTGGATGTGGGTCTGGATCGCCATTTTCACCTACCCCAAGAAAGGAGTTTTCCAAATTGTCAAAGAATTCTTCTGACCTGTGGGTTTTGTTGCAGGCTCTCTGGATGTGTTCGATCAGGATACTTCCTATGTGATGGTAACATCAGGAAAACTAGACTGATGACTCAGCCTTTGTTTTGTAAAACCAAGCAAGCGGACCAGAATGAGTTTGGTTGAATCCTGACTGGTTAAACACCAGACGATCTGGGTCTGCATCGATGACAAGAGACTTTGTGTATACATTGGATGACAAGGAAGGGAATCTGATCTGCCTCCTTTTTAGGATGGCATGGACCTTTGACAATCAATCCATCGGGTTTCCCAAGTATTCGCATGATATGGAAGTCCAAACCACTGAAGTGGTTTTGACTATTTTCTAAGGTCCACTTCAAATTATCAAATAGTGATATTATTTTGTCTGGAGTTAGTTCCTGAAAGAGGTTTCAGAACACTTTTCGACCACTTTATCCCATCGTAATCAACAGAATTGTAGGAATCATCCGGGATTGAAACAGGGACCGTTGAAGGAGTAGCGACATTGTTTTCTTTTGAAATATCTTCAAACGGTGGAAGTGGATTGTCTGAAATAGTGTTCAACCCATCTTCCAACCTTTTCTTTGGAAAAAGCCATTTCTTTGGCCTGAATACGGGCGCTGCTTGTACTGTTGTAGTAGTAGAAGGTGTTGGTATAGATGTTGGGGGAAGTGGTGTAGCAATTCTTTCATTTTTACTACCACGTATCACGTATTTATGCAGGTCAAGTATGTTGTATTTATGCGGGGTCAGTATGTTGTTGCTTCGGCGCTTGCCAAGCGCGTACCCGGTGGCGACTAGTAACTCGCTTACTGCTTCATTCCTCTCCTCATCCCTGCCGTATTCGATGAGGGGTTCGTCAGGTGGGCCGTATTTCCTGTAACTGTGGTTGTGGCGGTCCTTACTGGGGCTGGCCCGGTCACGATGGAAGAGAGGCACATCAGGGGTGCATGTTCCACGTCTGTCATCATAATGGCTGTTAGCGTAATATTGATCCATCCTGTGTGAAGACGACGATCGGCGCCGGTCGGGTGCGTGGGATCTGTGTTTTCGTACATCCAGGTAACTCCCATCTGACGATGGCGTGCGCTGTCTGACAGTGCGTCAGCACCTTGGCGTGGTCGAGTGCGTTCTGCGCCTCTTTTGGTTCTTCTTCTCGGGGTTGTCTATTCTGGTGTTAAAGTTGTCCGCGATAGTGGTAAGTTGTGGCTCGAGGCTTTCGATGACTGAAGTTATTGCCAATTCGTTTCAAGGCGTTGAGTGTGATTGTGATGCCTTCTTTTGTGGGAATAAATTTCACAAGGCCATCTTGCATTTCCCATTTCAAGTAATGCCTATTTCTCACCGCGAATCTGGCCTATGCTGTCGACACGGCGTAAAGCAACCACCAATCAATCAATCCACCTGGAAAAGAAGTCATGGAGCCATTTACAAAACATGTTACCAAATGCTCCTGCATTTGGCCCTGGTCTAATTTTATTTGGGTGGGATCATGTCCCTGGCACAGAGCGACGGCATTTGCAATCACATACAAACCACAATCAGAACCACCAGACTGTCTCTGCACAGCTGGCCACTCGATCTTTATTTTAGATGCCTTCGATATTAAAATTGAGGCCACCTGGAAAGACAGTAGTGTGGTTACTGAGGACAAAGAGTAAAATATTTTCATTGTGGCCTTGTCACACCCGATATTTGTTATCGTCAGCCAATGGTTTCCTTTATGGTGAAGAATTTGTACCATCGCCTCATTGTTGTTGTGCGGCCAGCCTAGCTGTGCCATGCTTGCTGTCGCATACAGCTCCGACATACGTGCTCATATCCATAGCCATGGACAAATCGATGATTGAATGTATATGCTCTGTAAAGACAGAAGGGATTGTTGAACACATTGTCTGACACTTTCTTTTCAGGATTGGCATTAGCACACCAATACACTTTCTTCTGGTGATGAAGTGCCCAACATTGCTGATGTAATCGTCGAAGATTGGCGTTGAACCCTTCCATTTGATTGTCATTGTGAATCGTGGAGAGCAGATTCTCCCCTAACATGTACTGGTATTTCTGCTGCAAATCCTCCTTTGGATGTGGGTCTGGATCGCCATTTTCACCTACCCCAAGAAAGGAGTTTTCCAAATTGTCAAAGAATTCTTCTGACCTGTGGGTTTTGTTGCAGGCTCTCTGGATGTGTTCGATCAGGATACTTCCTATGTGATGGTAACATCAGGAAAACTAGACTGATGACTCAGCCTTTGTTTTGTAAAACCAAGCAAGCGGACCAGAATGAGTTTGGTTGAATCCTGACTGGTTAAACACCAGACGATCTGGGTCTGCATCGATGACAAGAGACTTTGTGTATACATTGGATGACAAGGAAGGGAATCTGATCTGCCTCCTTTTTAGGATGGCATGGACCTTTGACAATCAATCCATCGGGTTTCCCAAGTATTCGCATGATATGGAAGTCCAAACCACTGAAGTGGTTTTGACTATTTTCTAAGGTCCACTTCAAATTATCAAATAGTGATATTATTTTGTCTGGAGTTAGTTCCTGAAAGAGGTTTCAGAACACTTTTCGACCACTTTATCCCATCGTAATCAACAGAATTGTAGGAATCATCCGGGATTGAAACAGGGACCGTTGAAGGAGTAGCGACATTGTTTTCTTTTGAAATATCTTCAAACGGTGGAAGTGGATTGTCTGAAATAGTGTTCAACCCATCTTCCAACCTTTTCTTTGGAAAAAGCCATTTCTTTGGCCTGAATACGGGCGCTGCTTGTACTGTTGTAGTAGTAGAAGGTGTTGGTATAGATGTTGGGGGAAGTGGTGTAGCAATTCTTTCATTTTTACTACCACGTATCACGTATTTATGCAGGTCAAGTATGTTGTATTTATGCGGGGTCAGTATGTTGTTGCTTCGGCGCTTGCCAAGCGCGTACCCGGTGGCGACTAGTAACTCGCTTACTGCTTCATTCCTCTCCTCATCCCTGCCGTATTCGATGAGGGGTTCGTCAGGTGGGCCGTATTTCCTGTAACTGTGGTTGTGGCGGTCCTTACTGGGGCTGGCCCGGTCACGATGGAAGAGAGGCACATCAGGGGTGCATGTTCCACGTCTGTCATCATAATGGCTGTTAGCGTAATATTGATCCATCCTGTGTGAAGACGACGATCGGCGCCGGTCGGGTGCGTGGGATCTGTGTTTTCGTACATCCAGGTAACTCCCATCTGACGATGGCGTGCGCTGTCTGACAGTGCGTCAGCACCTTGGCGTGGTCGAGTGCGTTCTGCGCCTCTTTTGGTTCTTCTTCTCGGGGTTGTCTATTCTGGTGTTAAAGTTGTCCGCGATAGTGGTAAGTTGTGGCTCGAGGCTTTCGATGACTGAAGTTATTGCCAATTCGTTTCAAGGCGTTGAGTGTGATTGTGATGCCTTCTTTTGTGGGAATAAATTTCACAAGGCCATCTTGCATTTCCCATTTCAAGTAATGCCTATTTCTCACCGCGAATCTGGCCTATGCTGTCGACACGGCGTAAAGCAACCACCAATCAATCAATCCACCTGGAAAAGAAGTCATGGAGCCATTTACAAAACATGTTACCAAATGCTCCTGCATTTGGCCCTGGTCTAATTTTATTTGGGTGGGATCATGTCCCTGGCACAGAGCGACGGCATTTGCAATCACATACAAACCACAATCAGAACCACCAGACTGTCTCTGCACAGCTGGCCACTCGATCTTTATTTTAGATGCCTTCGATATTAAAATTGAGGCCACCTGGAAAGACAGTAGTGTGGTTACTGAGGACAAAGAGTAAAATATTTTCATTGTGGCCTTGTCACACCCGATATTTGTTATCGTCAGCCAATGGTTTCCTTTATGGTGAAGAATTTGTACCATCGCCTCATTGTTGTTGTGCGGCCAGCCTAGCTGTGCCATGCTTGCTGTCGCATACAGCTCCGACATACGTGCTCATATCCATAGCCATGGACAAATCGATGATTGAATGTATATGCTCTGTAAAGACAGAAGGGATTGTTGAACACATTGTCTGACACTTTCTTTTCAGGATTGGCATTAGCACACCAATACACTTTCTTCTGGTGATGAAGTGCCCAACATTGCTGATGTAATCGTCCTTCCATTTGATTGTCATTGTGAATCGTGGAGAGCAGATTCTCCCCTAACATGTACTGGTATTTCTGCTGCAAATCCTCCTTTGGATGTGGGTCTGGATCGCCATTTTCACCTACCCCAAGAAAGGAGTTTTCCAAATTGTCAAAGAATTCTTCTGACCTGTGGGTTTTGTTGCAGGCTCTCTGGATGTGTTCGATCAGGATACTTCCTATGTGATGGTAACATCAGGAAAACTAGACTGATGACTCAGCCTTTGTTTTGTAAAACCAAGCAAGCGGACCAGAATGAGTTTGGTTGAATCCTGACTGGTTAAACACCAGACGATCTGGGTCTGCATCGATGACAAGAGACTTTGTGTATACATTGGATGACAAGGAAGGGAATCTGATCTGCCTCCTTTTTAGGATGGCATGGACCTTTGACAATCAATCCATCGGGTTTCCCAAGTATTCGCATGATATGGAAGTCCAAACCACTGAAGTGGTTTTGACTATTTTCTAAGGTCCACTTCAAATTATCAAATAGTGATATTATTTTGTCTGGAGTTAGTTCCTGAAAGAGGTTTCAGAACACTTTTCGACCACTTTATCCCATCGTAATCAACAGAATTGTAGGAATCATCCGGGATTGAAACAGGGACCGTTGAAGGAGTAGCGACATTGTTTTCTTTTGAAATATCTTCAAACGGTGGAAGTGGATTGTCTGAAATAGTGTTCAACCCATCTTCCAACCTTTTCTTTGGAAAAAGCCATTTCTTTGGCCTGAATACGGGCGCTGCTTGTACTGTTGTAGTAGTAGAAGGTGTTGGTATAGATGTTGGGGGAAGTGGTGTAGCAATTCTTTCATTTTTACTACCACATATCACGTATTTATGCAGGTCAAGTATGTTGTATTTATGCGGGGTCAGTATGTTGTTGCTTCGGCGCTTGCCAAGCGCGTACCCGGTGGCGACTAGTAACTCGCTTACTGCTTCATTCCTCTCCTCATCCCTGCCGTATTCGATGAGGGGTTCGTCAGGTGGGCCGTAGTTCCTGTAACTGTGGTTGTGGCGGTCCTTACTGGGGCTGGCCCGGTCACGATGGAAGAGAGGCACATCAGGGGTGCATGTTCCACGTCTGTCATCATAATGGCTGTTAGCGTAATATTGATCCATCCTGTGTGAAGACGACGATCGGCGCCGGTCGGGTGCGTGGGATCTGTGTTTTCGTACATCCAGGTAACTCCCATCTGACGATGGCGTGCGCTGTCTGACAGTGCGTCAGCACCTTGGCGTGGTCGAGTGCGTTCTGCGCCTCTTTTGGTTCTTCTTCTCGGGGTTGTCTATTCTGGTGTTAAAGTTGTCCGCGATAGTGGTAAGTTGTGGCTCGAGGCTTTCGATGACTGAAGTTATTGCCAATTCGTTTCAAGGCGTTGAGTGTGATTGTGATGCCTTCTTTTGTGGGAATAAATTTCACAAGGCCATCTTGCATTTCCCATTTCAAGTAATGCCTATTTCTCACCGCGAATCTGGCCTATGCTGTCGACACGGCGTAAAGCAACCACCAATCAATCAATCCACCTGGAAAAGAAGTCATGGAGCCATTTACAAAACATGTTACCAAATGCTCCTGCATTTGGCCCTGGTCTAATTTTATTTGGGTGGGATCATGTCCCTGGCACAGAGCGACGGCATTTGCAATCACATACAAACCACAATCAGAACCACCAGACTGTCTCTGCACAGCTGGCCACTCGATCTTTATTTTAGATGCCTTCGATATTAAAATTGAGGCCACCTGGAAAGACAGTAGTGTGGTTACTGAGGACAAAGAGTAAAATGTAGCCGAGGGTGAGCGCCGGCGTGCCGCCACGGTAGCCGGGGGTGGCTGGGTCTCCGGGCGGCGCGCGCCAGCAGTGGCGGCGGCGAGTGCGGCGGTGGCTTCCGCGAGCACTTTGGATTGAGCCGCGAGCTGGCTCCGGTGCTCGGCGGCCTCCCGTCTGTGCTCCGCCGCCTCCTTTTGCATGGTGATCCACCGCTCCTCCATGGCGTTGATGGTGAGCTGCATTTTTTCCAGCCCGTCTGCCTGCCTCGCCTTCAGCGTAGGCCTGCGAACCCGCTTAGAGTGGCGGGTCGGGGACGGTGGCTGGGGCTGTGGGACGGCCTGCGTCGGGGAGGCGCCGCCATCTTGCGAGTCGGTTGACACGCTCAGGTCGGCCGGAGGCGTGGTGGTTCGCTTCTTTGGGGCACGCTTAGTGGGGCGGCCCCTAGGAGCTGCAGTCCTACGTGAGCGCTGCATTATCCTGTTTAACTTGGGTGACTTTTTCAGTGCGTTTCCGCTGTTTAACGTGGGTGACGTGGGTGGAGACGGTGCCGTTGAGTCTGAGACTAAATCCATTGAGTGAGGATGGGGCCCGAATGCAGGTCAGAGGTAATGGCGGGAAGGAGGAGGGGGAAGGTCTGGTAGGGGGCGCCTCGGGCTTCCCGCCGGATCAACCACAATTCGGAATTATGAGCCCATCCCTGCCGTATTCGATGAGGGGTTCGTCAGGTGGGCCGTAGTTCCTGTAACTGTGGTTGTGGCGGTCCTTACTGGGGCTGGCCCGGTCACGATGGAAGAGAGGCACATCAGGGGTGCATGTTCCACGTCTGTCATCATAATGGCTGTTAGCGTAATATTGATCCATCCTGTGTGAAGACGACGATCGGCGCCGGTCGGGTGTGCGTGGGATCTGTGTTTTCGTACATCCAGGTAACTCCCATCTGACCTTGGCGTGGTCGAGTGCGTTCTGCGCCTCTTTTGGTTCTTCTTCTCGGGGTTGTCTATTCTGGTGTTAAAGTTGTCCGCGATAGTGGTAAGTTGTTGCTCGAGGCTTTCGATGACTGAAGTTATTGCCAATTCGTTTCAACGCGTTGAGTGCGATTGTGATGCCTTCTTTTGTGGGAATAAATTTCACAAGGCCATCTTGCATTTCCCATTTCAAGTAATGCCTATTTCTCACCGTGAATCTGGCCTATGCTGCCGACACGGCGTAAAGCAACCACCAATCAATCAATCCACCTGGAAAAGAAGTCATGGAGCCATTTACAAAACATGTTACCAAATGCTCCTGGATTTGGCCCTGGTCTAATTTTATTTGGGTGGGATCATGTCCCTGGCACAGAGCGACGGCATTTGCAATCACATACAAACCACAATCAGAACCACCAGACTGTCTCTGCACAGCTGGCCACTCGATCTTTATTTTAGATGCCTTCGATATTAAAATTGAGGCCACCTGGAAAGACAGTAGTGTGGTTACTGAGGACAAAGAGTAAAATATTTTCATTGTGGCCTTGTCACACCCGATATTTGTTATCGTCAGCCAATGGTTTCCTTTATGGTGAAGAACTTGTACCATCGCCTCATTGTTGTTGTGCGCCCAGCCTAGCTGTGCCATGCTTGCTGTCGCATACAGCTCCGACATACGTGCTCATATCCATAGCCATGGACAAATTGATGATTGAATGTATATGCTCTGTAAAGACAGAAGGGATTGTTGAACACATTGTCTGACACTTTCTTTTCAGGATTGGCATTAGCACACCAATACACTTTCTTCTGGTGATGAAGTGCCCAACATTGCTGATGTAATCATCGAAGATTGGCGTTGAACCCTTCCAATTGATTGTCATTGTGAATCGTGGAGAGCAGATTCTCCCCTAACATGTACTGGTATTTCTGCTGCAAATCCTCCTTTGGATGTGGGTCTGGATCGCCATTTTCACCTACCCCAACAAAGGAGTTTTCCAAATTGTCAAAGAATTCTTCTGACCCGTGGGTTTTGTTGCAGGCTCTCTGGATGTGTTCAATCAGGATACTTCCTATGTGATGGTAACATCAGGACAAACTAGACTGATGACTCAGCCTTTGTTTTGTAAAACCAAGCAAGCGGACCAGAATGAGTTTGGTTGAATCCTGACTGGTTAAACACCAGACGATCTGGGTCTGCATCGATGACAAGAGACTTTGTGTATACATTGGATGACAAGGAAGGGAATCTGATCTGCGTCCTTTTTAGGATGGCATGGACCTTTGACAATCAATCCATGGGGTTTCCCAAATATTCGCATGATATGGAAGTCCAAACCACTGAAGTGGTTTTGACTATTTTCTAAGGTCCACTTCAAATTATCAAATAGTGATATTATTTTGTCTGGAGTTAGTTCCTGAAAGAGGTTTCAGAACACTTTTTGACCACTTTATCCCATCATAATCAACAGAATTGTAGGAATCATCCGGGATTGAAACAGGGACCGTTGAAGAGTCCGACTTGTCAGTAACATCAGAACTCATGCTTAGGATCCATGGCATGAGTCTCCTTTCTTGTGGTGGCTTGGGACAGTATCGAGTTTTTGGTATTGCTTCGGATTTCTTCTCTTTTAGGCCGACTCCAAATAGTTGCTTCTCGTGGTGTGTTCCATAATGTACATGCTTCTCGTGGTGTGTACCCCATGGGGAACTGGGGTAGAATAGTTCCCTTACACCCCCTTGCAGATCGTAAAAGGTGACAAATGGGGCGACTCGTTTGCCGTGAGTCGCAGCTCACAGGAGACCGACTGCATGAGGTCTTCAGGGAGCTGCGGCTTCCTGTCGACCAATACTGCACTTTGGCCGCGACTTCACCTAAATGAGGGGTTGAACTGGCCCGGTCCAATCAATCGGCTGGTCACGCCAAGCCCTAGGAGTAGTACTATGAAAAATGTAATTATCTACAAAATCATATTTATACATATATATATATATATATATATATATATATATATATATATATAAAGTCAGGCTAAGTGAACAGAAGAGGGCGAGACGGGAGGTTGGTGAACAGCCTAATTTATTCGATAAGGCTCTTTACCGAGCAATAAACGCCCTACCTATACAAAGCTTAAAAGTAAAAATAGATGTGTAGAGGGTGAGGTAGGCAGCTAAAGTGTGGTCAATAGTAGGTGGGGGGAGGGGCCGCAGCAAATCCTGCAGTCTTATTTTACAATACAACCAACATGGCGTCGACAAACATGGCGGCCATCCGCCATTTTGATTATTTTCAATACTAAAATGAAATTGCTTCCTGGCCTGCGTCAAAATTCTAATCGACACACATGAACGTGAGTATGTAGCAGTAGTAATATATATTAAAATCCTGTCTTCTCAGTTTTATAAATCGACCCACACGGTAACAGCAATCCGTTCCAAGTCGACAAATACGGAGGCTTTCCCGCCCTCCGCCATTACGGTCAAAGTCGATATATGTATAATCGACACACATGAAATAGTAAAATAAGTAAATGTTTTAGCTCACGATACAGACAGGGTAGATGATCTTCTTCTTGTTTCCATTCATGGTAGAGAGCAAGGTAGCAACACAGGTAGCAAGTAGACTGTGTTTTCCTCCAAGTAAAAATAGATATGTAGAGGGTGAGGTAGGCAGCTAAAGTGTGGTCAATAGTAGGTGGGGGGAGGGGCCGCAGCAAAGCAGCGTACAGGCCCGCAGCAAATATATAGCATGCACATGAAACACTTTTCGTGGAGAGTCTGGAACGACCTCTGTGGGAGCGACCACTTCCCAATTATTCTTAATTGTGAAGGGGCATCTCTCGTTGAGCGAGAGAGGAGCTGACGGCTGCATCAAGCCGACTGGCCCTCCTTCCGGACCCTATGCCGTGAGAAGTTCACTCCAGACATCAGTGATATTGATTCGCAGAGAAAACTGTTCCGAAGACTTCTGCAACTCCCAAGCGTCTGATGCCTCCATGGTTGGATGACAGCTGTAGGGGGGCTATTAAGGAACGAAAGAAAGCTCAGCGTAGATTCCACAGGAGATCAACTGCTGAAAATCTGGCGCTCTTTGGAATTCTGCGTGCTCGCAGAACAATCAAAGAAGCGCGGAGGCAGTGCTGGAGACGATTCGTTTCTGGCATGACCATGGGCACGCCGTTGGGCAAAGTCTGGATGATGACCAGAAGAATCAAGCGAAGGGGAGATGATTCTTCTGTAGTCCAGCACTTGAATCACAATGGCACCATTCTCACATCACTCAATGAAATAAGTGAAGAATTGGCTCGCGCCTTTGCCGGAAATTCGTCTTTGGCAAGCTGCCTCCTTGGCTTTCTGGCCGTCATGGAATGCCAATAGCGTAACCAGCAGACTCATGTGGGAGGTCGGCGGGACCAAGTGGTCCTTTGCTGTATTGGGTGTTAGTCCCCGCTGACACTCAAACACATTTTACTAAGTTGTGTTGATTTTTTGGGCCTGCGCCAAAATTCTACACTGCAGACAGTATGCATGACCTTTTTACTAAAGTAAAACAAGAAAACATTTTAGCCTTTTTGAGGGCAGCTGGACTGTACCACCTCCTATATTTTACTAAACATCGATGCCTTCGCTGAGATGCTGAGATGGATCGCAGAGAAAACTGTTCCGAAGACCTCGGCAACTCCCAAGCATCTGACGCCTCTATGGTTGGATGACGGCTGTAGGAGGGCTATTAAGGAACGAAAGAAAGCTCAGTGTAAATTCCACAGGAGACCCGACTGCTGAAAATCTAGCGCTCTCTAGAATTCTGCGCGCTCACGCTCGCAGAACAATCAAAGAAGCGCAGAGGCGGCGTTGGAGACGATTTGTTTCTAGCATCACCATGGGCACGCCATTGGCCAAAGTGTGGACACTGATTAGGAGAATCAAACGAAGGGAAACGAAGGGGAGGTGATTCTTCTGTATTCCAGCACTTGAAACACAACGGCACCATTCTCACATCACTCGATGAAATAAGTGAAGAATTGGCTCGCGCCTTTGCTGGAAACTCATCTTTTGCAAACTGCCTCCCGGACTTTCTGGCCGTCAAGGAACGCCAAGAGCAAAAGCTCTTGGACTTTTCCTCTGATGGCGAGGAGCACTACAACTCCCCATTCAGTATGGGTGAGTTGAGCTGTTCTTTGGAAAGCTCGCATGACACAGCAGTTGGACCTGATGGCATTCATTATTAATTTTTTAAACATCTCCCCGGGCCTGCGCTGAGACTGTTGCTTCAACTCTTCAACATCTGGCAGTCGGGTGTCGTCCCTGCCTCTTGGCGGGAGGCGACAGTAATACCGATTCCCAAGCCCGGTAAAGACCGGAGTGAAGCCAACAACTATCGTCCCATAGCCCTCACAAGCTGCATCTGTAAAACCATGGAGCGTATGGTAAACAACCGCCTTGTCTGGCTACTGGAGTCAGGACACCACCTGTCCAACCTCCAATGTGGCTTCAGATGGGGCCGCAGCACCCTCGACCATTTGGTTCGCATGGAGACCTTCATAAGAGATGCTTTCCTTAAGAAGGAGCATGTTGTGGCTGTCTTTTTCGACCTTGAAAAAGCCTATGACACAACGTGGCAGCACGGCATCATGGAGGATCTCCATGCTATTGGCCTTCGTGGCCACCTGCCAATTTTCATCAGGAACTTTCTATTTAATTATATCATTTTGGGCTTTTAAAAATTAATAAGTGTCTATTGACACAACTGATTGTATGCTTTTACATTATATGTAAAGGCGATGGTTGAATAAAAAACAAACAATTCTCGCCGTGATTATGGCCTATGCTGCCGACACGGCGTAAAGAAACCAATCAATCAATCAATCAGGAACTTTCTAGCCTTCAGGCATTTCCGCGTCCGTCTCAAGACTACCTATTCCAGTCTACACTCACAGGAACTAGGAGTGCCTCAGGGCAGCATACTGGCCGTGACCCTTTTCGGGGTCAAGGTCAATGGTATTGCTGCTGCTGTAAAGCGAGGGGTCTCTTGTAGTCTTTTCGTGGACGACTTTGTTTTATATTAATTACAGTGGTGCTAACATGAATGTCATAGAGAGACAGCTACAACTAAGCATAAATGGGATCCATCGATGGTCAGTTCTGAACGGATTCAAATTTTCCAAGACCAAAACAGTCTGCATGCACTTCTGCCTGTTGGGTAGAATGCATGCGGAACCGGAGCTGACCCTTGATGGGGATCCCATTAAAGTCGTGAAGGAAACCAAATTATTGGGCCTCATTTTCGACGCAAAACTGTCTTTCGTGCCACATATAAAGTACTGGAAGACAAGAGGCCTGAAAGCGCTAGATATTCTGAGGGTGTTGTCCAGCTCAGAGTGGGGAGCGGTCATAGATGTTCTGCTCTCCGTGTACATGTCAGGGGTGTGATGGACCCGAACACGGGCAAGTCGAAGGGATTCACAAGTTTCACGAACATAGTCAAGGGCGAGCAGGGAGGAGTGCGCTCGGCTGAGGGCATCGGCCAGGAGCAGCTCGACACCGGGCTTGTGCTTGATGGTCAGTGTGAAGGAGCCGAGGGCCGCCTCGAGCCACAGCTCGCGGTCACAGGCCCCCAGCGTCAGGTCAGTGGCGTGCCCACTGTCGAGCGCGGCGGCCAGCTTGGCATTCGTGGATGACCTGTTCCAGCTTGGCCTCTGGGATGCTGATGACCATGCGTTGGGAGCATATGTCGGATCCCAGCCAGGACAGCCTGACTGCCTGGGGGGTGCACTTGTCGGGTGCCAGATCAACGCCCAGGCCGGCGCACAGGGCCTGGAATGCGTCGAAGGCCCGGCATGCATCGAGGTAGGATGCCTCGCAGCCGACAAAGTCATCCACGTAGACCTTAGATGTTGCTAGGATGTAAAACAACAACAAACAAACAAACAATCATATAACGCTTCGTTTAAACGTCTATATGAATCCTGGAGAACTTGTAATAACGCAGCATGAGGATTTAGACTGTTTATGGCTTTCTCCTTGTATTTAGCCCAGTTAGCATTTTGATGTTGGTGTTTATTTACCTTGACCTTGTTCAATGTAGATTTTAATCTAGGTTGCTGAACCAAGCGTGGATCGATCAATGCTAAACGTTTATAACCCATGGTGGTTAATTGACAACTGACTTTTAGTACACAACTAAAGTGTTTTTGTATCAAATCTTGATGGCCTAAACAAACAATTCTCGCCGTGAATATGGCCTATGCTGCCGACACGGCGTAAAGAAACCACCAATCAATCAATCAAATCTTGATGTTGAATAGACTTGGGACAGTTGGTATAAGAGCTGCTAATTCACAACGAGACGGGGTGGCATAATATGGAATTTTTAATCAGTAGAACAGAGGTACATAGTAAACAATGCAATCGGACGTCGGCAATCTCAACCCCACCGCGACTCAACCGCGCGAACGACTGTCCTTTGTAGTTGAGGGGTGGGCGGCGGCTAAATGGAACGGTGTGGTGGTCGGGTTGGTGTCTGGGCGTCAACTGCCGGTTGGTCGGCTGTGGGCGGTTAGGGCAGTTCGTAGTGCATTCATAAATCGCAAGGTGGCGGCATGATCGGGCCGAACAAGAGTCGCGCTGGGGCGATCCGAGCGAAGGCAGTTAGTTTGTCCGTGAGTCGCCAGGCGGCGGTTCGGTCGTAATGCTTAAGGCTACCACCCCACGTCCCGCTGCGAATTACCCATGTTAGCGCTAAGATGGACAATTCACAATGAGACGGGGTGGCAAAATATGGAATTTTTAATCAGTAGAACAGAGGTACATAGTAAACAATGCAATCGGACGTCGGCAATCTCAACCAAATAAGGTAGAGAGTGCCCGTGTGGCTCCCGCGAATGCCTTTTTGGGTACGTAAGAGTACATGGCGTCAGATCTCCAGGCTCCGAGTTGTCGTACGTCATCGTGGGAGGCCGCGGCCTGTGCGCAGGCCTGGGCTCCCCCTCTTCGGAGTCCGTGGAGGGTGAAGGCGGCCGGATCGGGATGGCCATGAAGGCGTAGAGCCCTGCGGATGGCGGTCGTCAGTATGGTGGAGGTCAGGGGCTGTCGGTCCAGGGTGACGAAGGCGAGGTCGGTAGGCGTGCCCGGGGTGTCGTTGGTGTATCAAATCCATGCGGCAACTGGACAGCACTGGGAGTCGGGGATATGGTGTAGTCGTATGGTGTAGTGATCGGCCCGGGATCTGGAGGATTTGGTGGAACGGATGTGTACGAGGAGACCGCACTCGTCGCGGATGATGTCGCGTCGTCTCAGGGTGTGTCGTGACGATCTGCTGCCTGGTATTAGGACGTTGCTTTGTCTGAGGAGGGTGAAGAACATCATCAATGTATCGCACGACAGCCTCCAGGTGGGCAATGGAGAGAGGCGGGGCCGGCACCGGTACGTGTAGTGAGGAGCGACCCACGCCTTTCTTGACGAGCTGGACGGGGTATGTGTTGAATCCGGCAGTCGAGCCGCCAAGCAGTCGCATCCATGTCCGAGCCCCGCTCAGGTGGTTCAGCACACCACCCGGGGACTTGAGTACCCCGTCAAGGTGTGCGATGTAGGCCATTACGTCCATCTGGGTAGGGGTTCTTGGGCTGAATCCCCTCGTCCTGGCGAATTTGGTGTATTTGTTCGACTGCAGGCGCTTATTTCTCCAAGTTCCCGATGCCAATCCAGCGTCGATCAGCTTCAGTATTCGGCTTCGCTCGTCTGAGTCACCTGGGAAGAGAGAGGCAATTTTTACGAGCTTCCCAGGGGATCGGGCTATATCGGGGGTCCGTATTGGTTGAGGTGGCGGTGGACTCTTATGCGGTCGATCCCTTTCTCCAGGCAGCCGATTCGAGCCCGGGTATCGGCCGCTGGGTCACTGTACCGTCTGCTTAGGGCATCAGCGAGGACCAGTTCCTTGCCCGGCTTGTGGACGACCCGGACGAGGCAGCTGTGGTTTGCAGCGAACCTCCATACCTCTCGGGCGCATGCGCATAGGACGGGGTCGCGGCCGGCGCCCGAGCTTAGCACCTGCTGGGAGGCCTGGTTGTCGGTGTTCACGACCGCGGTGTATTTGTGAGGCTCCGCTGGGGCTAGGCTGTTGAGGGCGACGACCAAGTTGATCGCCTCGAGCTGGTTGATGTTGTAGTTCTGTGTGGTCAGGTCGTGAGTGTACTCTTCCGAGAAGTATCCCCTGGGTGAGTAGGCTCCGCCCCCTCTTAGAGTGGAGTCGCACTCGATTGTCCACTCGGCCTCCGGGTCCGAGTGGAGGAGGACGATCCCATTTGTCGTTTCCGCATACCTCAGGAACCAGTCGATGTCCATTGCGAGGTCGGCCGGGACCGTGTGCTTGCCGGTAGGGGGGGCTTCCCACAAGGCCGCTAGGATTCTTCCCATGAACCGGCGGGCCGGCTGCACGCAGCGGGCTACATGCTGTAACCTGCCAACGAGTCTCTGCAAGTCTCTACGGGATGCCCTACGGCCGGTTTTCCAAGATCTACATTCGGCTAATATATCGGCCAGCTTTATGTCCGGTATTCGTATGGCCATCTCCATTACCGAGATATGGTAGCCCAGCCATTCGAGGCTCTTGGTAGGTGGAACACATTTGGCCGTGGAGAGGGCGAGTCCGAGTTCGCCGGTGAGTTTTATAACGTCTTCGTAAGCGTTCCGGGCCTTCTTGAGGGAGGGGGCCACCCCGACGAAGTCGTCGAGGTAGCAGAGGGCGTGGTGTCCACGCTGTCTGAGGAGGTACACCACAGCGTTTGTGGTGCGGGCGCACGCTAGTGAGGAGGTGCGGTAGCCAAATGGGGGAGCGACATCGAAGTAGGAGGCTCCGTCTAGGTTTATGCCGTAAAGGGGGATCGAGAGGGGGCAGGCTCGGAGTTGTCGATAAGCCCTCGCCAAGTCGGCCGACCACAGGTAGCATGTCTCGCCAAGGCGGGTTACCTCGTCTCCTAGATCTTGTATCCCAGGTAGTGTATATGTGGCGGGGCGCCCCTGGTACTGGCCTTTCCTGATGCCCGAGTTGACACTTGCTCCCCTCGGGTAGCTCAAGTCGCCGATGACCCGCCTCTCATCGGTGTTTTTCTTAGGGCGGGTCATCATCGGGCTGGTCTGCGCCCAAGGAGAGAAAGGTGGTCTTCCGAATGGCCCGAGGAGTGCGCCGTGTTTGACCTCGGTGCGTACGTACTTGTCTATCCAAGTCATGTGCGCGGGATTTTCTTTATGGTTGGCACAGGAGGGGATTGGTGGTTGATCCCCCGTATAGTCAGCTGGCCAGCCGAACTCGAGGTACTCGAGCAGCTGCTGGTCGTGGTATCCTGCGAGTCGCTCCCTCCATTTGCAGATTTTTAGGCCTGATGGTACTGGCACTCGGGCGACTAGGTAGTTAGGTAGTCTGGTATCTCAAACTCTGTCATATATGGTACGGTAGGTGTCATCGGTCCAGGCTTCCGGGACTGTGGTTGGCCATATAGCCCGCAGGGTCAGGAGGTAGGATGCTGGGCTGTGTGGAGGGTTGTACCGCACGGCAGGTGTTAGTGGGTCACCATTTGTGATTACGTCAATGTCATCGTCCGCTAGTCTCCTATCCTCGTAGGTGAGGGCCTGGTCAGTCTCGGCGGCCATTTCTTGTATAGCGGGAGGGTGTGTCGGGTACTCCGGGGTGGTGGGCGTGGTCGGCAGCGAGCCCAATGGCCACGGGGCTGATATCAGAGTCTAGGGAGGTCTCGCCTTGATGGTCAACTGAGTCGATAAGTAGGTCGGCTGTGAGGGTGGTGCTATTTATGGAGGCTGTGTGGCGGCTCACATGTGGTGCGGGGTCGTGACCCGAGGCGGCCCTATCGGGTGCATGGTCGCGGCCGGGACGTGACCCAGTTAACGGCGTCTGCTCGCCCGGGTCGGCCGTTGAGCACGTGGCGGGAACTGGGTCACCGGTGGCGTGGGCGCCCCCGCTCCAGTCAGGGCGTGACCCAGTTAAGGGTGTCTGCTCGCGTGGGTCGGGTGGCGAGCACGTGGTGGAAACTGGGTCACCAGAGGCGTGTGCACCGCCTCTGCCGTCTAGGCACGGCTGAGTGTTTTTGATATCTTGGTGCAGGATATAGGCCTTGGTCTCGCGTTCAGTGTTGCTGCAGAATAATTTTGTATCCTCCGAGGGGCGTTTATCGGACGGTGGCTCAGTACCAGCAGGAACCGCTGGGGCCGCTGCCACCGTCCGACTCACTGAAAACCCGTAGTTGTCGGTTCCGTCTCCGCCGCTTGCTTCTTCTCTAGTGTGCGTTTTTTGTTGTTGTATTCATTTTCTCTGTGTGGATTGGCTTTCCGATACTTGTTCGCGCACCAAGCGCAGACATGGCAATAACGGTTGGGGAGCGTGCCGTGTGTGGAGGAATGGCCCCAGTCATTGCCCCAATTCCATTGGTGACACGGCCGCCCGTCCGTCACAGTAGAGAACTCCGTGCGGCCACTGTAGTCATGGCTGCCGTAATCTTCCTGGCGTTTTTGGTATTCGTTCGTCTTTTTCTTCTTGATCGCCAGTCTAGTGCCGACTGCCTGGGCATCCCTTTGTACATCCTTGATGGCGTATATGTCAGCCCAGCCGCGCGGCAGTCGCCTATCGTCGATCATACTGAATATGCGCTCTGACCATAGTAAACAGGTGTCCCAGTCCCAGTCAAGTGCCATTGTGCTTAACTGCTCTTGGTGTTCACGAAGCGGTTCTATCCAGCTCTCCGGGACTCTAGAGTCCTTGCACATCCTGAAAAGTGCGCTGAAATATTCCATGCAGGTAGTCTCCCCTAGGCCGACCTTCCCCTTTCTGTCGCCCCGGATCACGAACGTGTTGGGCATTAGTGAAACCCTACCTCTTTTTGATGAGCGGCCTCCTTTTTTCTTGAACAGGTCCTCGATTGAAGCTCGGTGATCCGACTCAGAGTCGCTGTAGGACGGGGATCTCCTCCTGGTATATCTCCTCCGTGGTCGTGCGCTCTCCTCACGTCTGTAACGAGGATTTTGGTGATCGGGTGATCGTGTGGTGGTTCTGGAGTGCGAGCGGCTCCTGCTGTGTCGCTTCGGTCTCGGGCTGACGCTCCGGCGGCCATTACGCATGCCACGTGTTATTGGTTCCGCTGCTCCCGCCGTGTTCGTCGTAGTAACTGACACTCGGTCCTTGACCGTCTCGAGTGCATTTATCCTGTTTAACAATGCGTTGGTCACTGTGTCCAGTTTGTCACTTAGCGTTCTTTCGATCCTGGCTATGTCGTTAGTCGGGGAGTTTGTATGGCTCATCTGTTGTCGGTGGGAGCTTTCCGCCATGTTGTTATTCGGGGTGCGTAAGGGTGATCCGGCCGGGCGGGGTCCTTTGGGTGTAGTCACGAAAACTTTGGTCACTATGGAGCGGGGGCGGCCTCTGGATCTTGGTGTTCGTTTCGGCATTTTTCCTTTTTTGGCGTTCGAATGAGATTTTGGGCGTCCGACGTTCGGCGTGCGTAAATGGAAAGGTGTGGTGGTCGGGTTGGTGTCTGGGCATCAACTGCTGGTTGGTCGGCTGTGGGCGGTTAGGGCAGTTCGTAGTGCCTTCATAAATCGCAAGGTGGCGGCACGATCGAGCCGAACAAGAGTCGCGCTGGGGCGATCCGAGCGAAGGCAGTTAGTTTGGCCGTGAGTCGCCAGGCGGCGGTTCGGTCGTAGTGCTTAAGGCTACCACCCCACGTCCCGCTGCGAATTACCCATGTTAGCGCTAACATGGACAATGAACCCAGTAAAAATGAAAGTCCTCCTTTTTGGTTTACAATTAGTTTCTTTTTGCTTTTGGTTTAAAGTTTTTTCTTTGCAATTTTGCGTATTATTTTGATGTGCGGCTCCAATTTCTTCTTTAATTCATCGTCAACTGGAATATTATTGTTCAATAGTTTTTGACACAATTCACTTATGGCTTCCATGACACCATCATTACTAGATATAATAAGATGTCGGCACGTTTCCGCCGGTACTTTGCTCATATGCGATAATGTCTTGTTATACCTTTGAAAAGCATATTTCACCATGATCCTTCTTTTTTCCCACCTTAGTTCGCCACAAAAACAAGTTGATTTGTTGGTGATGTTATAGATGATCTGACTCTAAACTGATAAGGCGTTTCTTGCTTGAAGTCGGCTACAATATATGAATGAGGTTCCGTTGTTTCTCTGTGATATACTTCGGTTACAAAATTTGGTTTCTTGGGAAAAACCTGGCGTGATATTGGCATTATTTGAGCCATGTTTCTTGGATTTTTAAACATGACTAAATAACTTGCATTTGTTGACATAGTTCGGTAAGCTGGAGTATTTTCAAAAATGTTTTGCGTTATGTAGATTATTGAAACAAACCAATGATGCGATCCTTTGGTAAATATATCACATAGTACTTCTTTATCAGTTTCCTTCATTAGATCGTCCACTATGCAAAGCGTGTGTAGTTTATCACCATCATTTTCAGTTGATTCCAATTCTTCCTTTGAGGGTAATCCTTGTTTAAATTGAATTTTTGTATTCATATTTTCAAAGGCTGATTGCCATTGTGCATAGTAGTAAAGCACTTTGTCTATGTGCAGAATTATTAACTCGTCAGCATTGTCAATCAGTGTACTTACTAAGTGTGTTTTTCCTGAATTGGAAGGACCAGCTATTATCATAGAGAACGGACCTTGCAACCGCGGATCAAAATCCACTAATGAATGTTCCATTTCGACCAGCTACTTGAGATACACTAAGACGTCTTACCAAAAGACACTGTTCTTATATAATAAGGGACTAAAATATCTTTTTAATATTTTTTATAAATGCAAAGGTGAACATGGTATATGACTCTTAACAAACTAAATACATTAACATATATGAGTTGATAAGATAACAAAATCAAGTTACTAAATAGTCTAATACACAGACAATCTTACTAAAGGCGAACATGACATAAGTATAACAAACTAAAGACAAGATTAAAGATCACAAATCAAAATCACTACTACTATTAGCTAAAAATGAACTAGATATAGTTTTACCTCGGTACTCCTTAAGTACTCTCATGCAACTTGGACATAAAAACATTGCACCATTGGTGGGTCTCTTACACCATTGACAAAAAAATGTTGCTTGTATACGGTGTTTTTTAGCTTAATTTAATGCTAAATAACACCATACGCCGTTGCGATTTATTGTATGAAACCAATCATTACTATTGTTTGGTCCAGAAAACATGGCTGTTTTCGCTGACCAAATTTCTCTAAAATAAATTTGGTTTTGGTTATTTAAATTATCATGACCCCAAGGGTTAACTTGCACCTGAATTCGAAAACAAGCATCTATAATTTATGATTTAAAATAATCTAATACAAAATGACTTTCTAAACAGGCTATACAAACACCCTTTGGGGCTGTTTGGCACACACATAATTTATACCTATTTAAAATGAGAGCGTTAATATCTAATATAACATATCTAGTAACAACTAAATTACACTGGTGAATGCCAAAGATAAATGCCAAAAATTGTGTCATTGATACTTAAACCAATATGCCTCGAATCAATGAGCGCTGTTCTGATTCGAGGCGATGGTCGAACATGTCAGGGGTGTGATGGACCCGAACATGGGCAAGTCGAAGGGATTCACAAGCTTCACGAACATAGTCAAGGGCGAGCAGGGAGGAGTGCGCTCGGCTGAGGGCATCGGCCAGGAGCAGCTCGACACCGGGCTTGTGCTTGATGGTCAGTGTGAAGGAGCCGAGGGCCAGCTCTTGGGCGCAGGCCCCCAGCGTCGGGTCAGTGGCACGCCCACTGTCGAGCGCGGCGGCCAGCTTAGCATTCGTGGATGACCTGGTCCAGCTTGGCCTCTGGGATGCTGATGACCATGTGTTGGGAGCATATGTCGGATCCCAGCCAGGACAGCCTGACTGCTGGGGGGGTGCACTTGTCGGGTGCCAGATCAACGCCCAGGCCGGCGCACAGGGCCCGGAATGCGTCGAAGGCCCGGCATGCGTCGAGGTAGGATGCCTCGCAGCCGACAAAGTCATCCATGTAGACCTTAGATGTTGCTAGGATATAAAACAACAACAAACAAACAAACAAACAATCATATAACGCTTCGTTTAAACATCTATATGAATCCTGGAGAACTTGTAATAACGCAGCATGAGGATTTAGACTGTTTATGGCTTTCTCCTTTTATTTAGCCCAGTTAGCATTTTGATGTTGGTGTTTATTTACCTTGACCTTGTTCAATGTAGATTTTAATCCAGGTTGCTGAACCAAGCGTGGATCGATCAATGCTAAACGTTTATAACCCATGGTGGTTAATTGACAACTGACTTTTAGTACACAACTAAAGTGTTTTTGTATCAAATCTTGATGGCCTAAACAAACAATTCTCGCCGTGAATATGGCCTATACTGCCGACACGGCGTAAAGAAACCACCAATCAATCAATCAATCAAATCTTGATGTTGAATAGACTTAGGACAGTTGGTATAAGAGCTGCTAATGAACTCAGTAAAAATGAAAGTCCTCCTTTTTGGTTTACAATTAGTTTCTTTTTGCTTTTGGTTTAAAGTTTTTTCTTTGCAATTTTGCGTATTATTTTGATGTGCGGCTCCAATTTCTTCTTTAATTCATCGTCAACTGGAATATTATTGTTCAATAGTTTTTGACACAATTCACTTATGGCTTCCATGATACCATCATTACTAGATATAATACGATGTCGGCACGTTTCCGCCGGTACTTTGCTCATATGCGATAATGTCTTGTTATACCTTTGAAAAGCATATTTCACCATGATCCTTCTTTTTCCCCACCTTAGTTCGCCACAAAAACAAGTTGATTTGTTGGTGATGTTATAGATGATCTGACTCTAAACTGATAAGGCGTTTCTTGCTTGAAGTCGGCTACAATATATGAATGAGGTTCCGTTGTTTCTCCGTGATATACTTCGGTTAAAAAAATTGGTTTCTTGGGAAAAACCTGGTGTGATATTGGCATTATTTGAGCCATGTTTCTTGGATTTTTAAACATGACTAAATAACTTGCATTTGTTGACATAGTTCGGTAAGCTGCAGTATTTTCAAAAATGTTTTGCGTTATGTAGATTATTGAAACAAACCAATGATGCGATCCTTTGGTAAATATATCACATAGTACTTCTTTATCAGTTTCCTTCATTAGATCGTCCACTATGCAAAGCGTGTGTAGTTTATCACCATCATTTTCAGTTGATTCCAATTCTTCCTTTGAGGGTAATCCTTGTTTAAATTGAATTTTTGTATTCATATTTTCAAAGGCTGATTGCCATTGTGCATAGTAGTAAAGCACTTTGTCTATGTGCGGAATTATTAACTCGTCAGCATTGTCAATCAGTGTACTTACTAAGTGTGTTTTTCCTGAATTGGAAGGACCAGCTATTATCATAGAGAATGGACCTTGCAACCGCGGATCAAAATCCACTAATGAATGTTCCATTTCGACCAGCTACTTGAGATACACTAAGACGTCTTACCAAAAGACACTGTTCTTATATAATAAGGGACTAAAATATCTTTTTAATATTTTTTATAAATGCAAAGGTGAACATGGTATATGACTCTTAACAAACTAAATACATTAACATATATGAGTTGATAAGATAACAAAATCAAGTTACTAAATAGTCTAATACACAGACAATCTTACTAAAGGCGAACATGACATAAGTATAACAAACTAAAGACAAGATTAAAGATCACAAATCAAAATCACTACTACTATTAGCTAAAAATAAACTAGATATAGTTTTACCTCAGTACTCCTTAAGTACTCTCGTGCAACTTGGACATAAAAATATTGCACCATTGGCGGGTCTCTTACACCATTGACAAAAAAAATTTGCTTGTATATGGTGTTTTTTAGCTTCATTTAATGCTAAATAACACCATACATCGTTGCGATTTATTGTATGAAACCAATCATTACTATTGTTTGGTCCAGAAAACAAGGCTGTTTTCGCTGACCAAATTTCTCTAAAATAAATTTGGTTTTGGTTATTTAAATTATCATGACCCCAAGGGTTAACTTGCACCTGAATTCAAATACAAGCATCTATAATTTCTGATTTAAAATAATCTAATACAAAATGACTTTCTAAACAGGCTATACAAACACCCTTTGGGGCTATTTGGCACACACATAATTTATACCTATTTAAAATGAGAGCTTTAATATCTAATATAACATATCTAGTAACAACTAAATTACACTGGTGAATGCCAAAAGTTGTGTCATTGATACTTAAACCAATATGCCTCGAATCAATGAGTGCTGTTCTGATTTGAGTAAGGAAGCCTGAGACCTAGTGGGAGTAAGGTAAATTTATTAGCACAGTGAGGGAGGGCTACACAATGGGGGTCTCTCAGTCGAGCTCGTCGATGTCGAGGGGGGCGTCTTGGATGGCCGGAGGCTCTGAGGCCACTGGAGCCGACCCCTACGTAGTAGTCCTTAAAAAGAGGGTGGGTGGGCGTGGTGAAATGTTCCCACTGTGAAGGATCGAAACTGAATGTCTAACGGGCAGGGGGAGGTTTCGATAGGTGTCAGTGTTTGCCGCTTGGGGCATGGTGGTTCCCCGGCTTCCCGCCCGAATCAACCACAATTCGAAATTATGCGCCGATTCGAGTAAGGAAGCCGGAGACCTAGTGGGAGTAAGGTAAATTTATTGGCACAGTGAGGGAGGGTTACACAATGGGGGTCTCTCAGTCAAGCTCGTCGATGTCGACAGGGGCGTCTTGGATGGCCGGAGGCTCTGAGGCCGCCAGAGCCGACCCAAAAAACAGCGCTAAGGCTCGGGGGGCCTCAGAGGGGGCGAGGCGAGGGACGTAGTCGAACACCGCCGACGACTCCCAGGTACCTTGGGCCATTATGGCCGCCAAGTCGGCGCAGCGCAAGCCTGGGCGGCCCCCCCGCCGAAGGCCATGGAGGGTGAAGCGCGAAGCTTCCAGGACGCCCGCCTCCGCGAGCGCCTCCTCACCATGGGGGGCAGGATCTGGGGGGTCATTGGGGAGCCTGTGTGGGATATGAAGGCAGGGGCGTCGGAGGGGGCCGGGACCTGCCGCAGGGCCCTGAACCATGCGCAGACCGCGCACATGGGTGAGCCAGGCAGGGCCGGGACGAAGAGGGCGACTGCCTGCGCGGGGTCCCTGATGGTCTTCGAGGATGAGATGGCCATGCGCAGTCCCCCCGGGGTGCGGGTGACGTCGCCGCATCGCACCGTGTGGGGGCCACCCCAGCCGCTGTGGGAATGGGAAAGGAGGTTTGACTGCCGCATGAGGGTGAAGAAGCCGATGATGATGGCTGCCCAGGGGACCACCCCTCGGTGTCCTCGGGCGCGGAGGTGGTCGTAGATCACGCGGATCATGGGCGGCGTGATGGAGGGGGGGTGCGCCTGACAGGCAGCTGGAAGAGCCTCTCGCCGCCCTGACGGACACGCCCAGGAAAGGGCGCGTCGAATGGAGCAGGCTCCCCGCTCACCTCCCGGACCCAGGAGCGCGCCCCCGAGAATGCGTTGGCCACAGAGGAGGGCAACGGGAGCAGGTGGTGGAGGTGCGTGACGACCATCCCGACGTCATAGGGGGACGGGCTAAGTGGTCGATCCGCCGGTCGAGCATGAATTCCATGTAGCGTGCAGCCTGCCTCGAGCGGTTGCGCCAGCGCCGCGCGGTGGATGCTCATGAGGTGGGTGTGGTCCCCCGAGTCGATATCCCTCCCTCACTTTTGTCCCCCGAGTCGATATCTGGAATCAGAGGCGATGGTCGAACATGTCAGGGGTGTGATCGACACAAACACGGGCAAGTCGAAGGGATTCACAAGTTTCACGAACTTAGTCAAGGGCAAGCGGGGAGGAGTGCTCTCGGCTGAGGGCATCGGCCTGGAGCAGCTCGACACCGGGCTTGTGCTTGATGGTCAGTGTGAAGGAGCCGAGGGCCGCCTCGAGCCACAGCTTGCGGGCGCAGGCCCCCAGCGTCGGCTCAGTGGCACGCCAACTGTCTCGACCCGCTTCCACCTCTCCTCCATTGCATTCATAGTCTGTTGCATGCACCTGATGAGCTCCTCCTGTTGAGTGTCTGGCGCAGGAGCGGGCGGGACCTCCATGTGGCGCGCTTCGGGGGCCAACACGGGTTGGCGTGCAGTACGTCCTGTGCGCTGCATGTTTGTTCGTTACGTGGGTGACTTTCTTTTAACGTGGGTGTCGAATCTTGGGTGCTTTGGGGGATAAAGTGGCTGTCTGCAGTTCTGAAATGTTCCCACCATGAAGGATCGAAACTGAATGTCTAACGGGCGGGGGGATGTTTCGATAGGTGTCAGTGTTTGCCGCTTGGGGCGTGGTGTGTCCCCGGCTTCCCGCCCGAATCAACCACAATTCGAAATTATGCGCCAATACAATCGCTCATGCTTTTGGAAACTAAAGTACCATATAAGACGCTATTTACAAAAGAAGGAGTTTGGGGTTCAGTAAAATATTGAATATTATCCTTATGAATAGCTTCCCAAGTTAAGCGAATAGGACACCTGCATGCAGTTGTTTCAAAAGGTAGTCGCCGTGTGAAATTCTCTGTGAAATGCGAGGGAGCAGCGACATTGGTCTCTTTTTCTAAATTATCTTCTAAAGGAGGAGGAAGAGGCTTATTTGAAATCGATTTTAACCATCTTTCAACCTTTTCTTTGGAGAAAGCCACTGCTATTTCATTAGCCTGAATACGGGCGTTGCTTGTACTGGTTATTAATCTATGTTTCAGGGTTCTTAAGTTATACTTTTGGAAAAAAACTTGCCATTGTAATTGTTGTTGTTGCTAGATAAATTATTAGATAAACTTTACTTTAACCAAAATTTATATAATGTAAGTAACCTTCGATTTACTAAACAATTTATATAATGCAATTGTTGGATAACCTTCACTTTACATACAATTTATGTAATATAATTGGTGTCGTTTGGTAAAAGTTCATATAAACCTTTATAGCGAACTTGTTACCCTATTATGTTTCACAGGCTAACATACACTTTTTCAAATATCTAATGGTATAGTACTAATTCCATCATTTAAGACTTTTCTTTTAAAATATAAATGGCTTATACCTATTTTAGTAGTCGAGTAAGTATGCATTTTCTGATCAATGAGCTTAAAATTTGTGTTAGTTATTGAGGGCGATTGCTTTGTTTCTAAGACTTTCAAAAAATCATTTGGGGTAATTGAATTTTGCTTTTTCACAACACCTTTAGCACTCCATTTTTGACACTTTATTTTGATTTTCATACGAAAAACACATATAAGTTTAACTGTTCGGCTATTCCACCCTCGCTTAAGGCGAGCCAACGAGTTAATTTATGTAATATTTTCCATGTGAATTTCCTGGGCCTGCTGCGGGCTGCTGCAGCCTCTCCTCCCATCTGCCGGTAGTCCGTTGCCGTCAGTGTCCTCCCCGTGCTAAGGGCGAATAGCCAGAGTTTCGTCCAAATACGCGGTTTGCCTTCGTGCGCATTTATCGGCCTAAAGTATATATGTGTCTATAAGTTAGATTATTTCAACTAACTGGCTGTCCCCCTTGCAATTCGGGGTATTATTAATGTTACTGAATTATTCCAGAAGTACGCGGTCCAGCTAGAGATGCTGCCGCTGTCACTGATAATCAGTCTAAATTAACGTCTTATTTCAGCTCGAAAGTAACACTAAGTTAATTCTGTTAATGTGTTGTCATTATATTCCCGCAGATGGGTAAAGTAACTGCATAAGGCTTGTTCAGGCTTAAGGCCCTTAATTACATTTAAATGGACGCCAACACATGGGGGAGTAAAAAGGACCTTTTATTGAAGTCTGACTATACAGGTGAACCTAGACAAGCACATGAGTGTGCGCACCTGAGCACAAGCATGGGCGCGGGTAATATGCAGTGGAAAATAAATCTATAATGTGAGCTAATACATGTAATGCAAAGTAATATCATAATGCGAGCAATGTGAGGTAATAACATGTAATGCAAATTAATGTTATTATAGGGAATAATAATTAAAGTTCATAATTAAAGTTCATAATAGTAAAGTCAAATGTTTGGGTACCAAACCCAGTACCTGCAGGGGGGAGGGGTGGCATGCCAGCCCACCGGTGGGCGGCGCGCCCTTCCCCCGCGCGCCCAGTGTCCCATGTCCCAGCTGGTAGTAGTGGTAGTGTGTGTGCGCACCTCGGGGCCGGGAGGCTCACGTGCGCGGCATCGAAGCTGCCAGGGCGCTGGTGGTGCATGCGATGCCCGCGGTGTCGGCGATGACGTAGGCCGTGTAGGCCGTCGATGCCCATCCGCCGAGCTCGCGGATGCGCGCTTCCGGGATGCCCACGTTGAAAAGGGCGTAAGAGCCCCCCCCCCCCCCCCCCCGCCGGAAGCTGTGGGTGCCGTAGTCCACCGGCACGAAACCCACGTGCTGGAGCACGCCGCGGATGACTGCCCAGAAGAGGGGGGCGGTTAGGGGCGCAGGAGTGGTACAAAGCCTGAGTGGGGCAGAGGGGGTGCGCGGTCATGCACGGCAGAGGAATCACGCGCGTGGGGCCGTGGTACTGGTTCATCTTAGACCAGCGCACAGTCAGGTTGACGCCCACGCACGTGATCCGCGCGTCCGAGCGGCACAGGTGCCGCGTTGTGTCGAATGCGGCGGTTGTGTTGGTCATGAGGTTGGACCGCCGCAGGAGCCCGTAGAACATGGCCAGTGCCGCAGCCAAAACCGCCGCATGGGCGGGGTTCGCTGTGTTGATGTGCTGCAGTATGGCGAGCTGCATGTTTGCGGTGCCTTCCGTCGCGGCGGATGCCGCAGAGGGTGGTGAGCAGTCGGTAGTCGCCCTCCAGGGGGTTAGGGAGGTCCCACTTCCTGTGCAGTACGCGCACTATGTTCAAATACTGCCATTTCGAGCTGTATTGCATGCTGCGCGCCAGATGCGCCGCATAATGGCAGAGGATGGCGGAAGAGGCGGGGACGGGCGGGGAGCCTACCGCGGTGCAGAAACGCAGGTAGACGGTTCTGTGCGTGGCGTATGCCGTCTGGTGTTAGGCGCTGCGTTGGTAGTAGGGCACTTCGCGGTCCAGAACTACCGCGTCCATCCTATAGCGGGGCGTGCCAAATGCCGAGTAAGGTTGTGGGCGCCCCAGGGGGCGGGGCACGGCGGCCGTCTGTGATGGTGTGTACCAGTGCCGCCTGGAGGCGCTACGGCCCGCCGCACAGCATGAGTCGGCTCGCCGCGTCGGCCACGACATTGGAGATTCCTGGGTAATACACTGCGCGGAGTTTGAAGTTGTAGGCGACCGACGCGTAGAAAACCTGGCGGGGGTATGTCATGACCAGGGGGTCCTTCGCGGTGCCGTGGTTGATGATCGCGGTGGCGGCCTGGTTGTCCGTGTGGACGTACACTCGCTTATTGGCACAGGTGTGTGCCCTGAGGTGCGCCGCGGGCACCAAACTGAGCACCTCCTTGTAGTTGATGGACAAATGCTGGGTCCCCGGCCAGTCGCTGAAGGCAAGGGCGAACCAATCCCCGTTGTGGTAGCCACTCGCCCGGTCTAGGCAAGCGTCGGTGGAGACAGGGGTGGCAGGGGCGGCGTCCAGGATAGGAGTGCGCCCGTTATGGCTGCGGACGAACAGGATCCACCAGCTGAGATCCTCGCGCACCGGGGTGGTGATCCGGGCTCGGTGTGAGGGGTGGCTCAGAGAGCCCATGAGGTCCAGGATGCGGCGGAGGTGAGTGCGCCCCCGTATAGCACCTGGGCGGGCCAGCCCAGTTTCCTGCATACTGACTGCAGCTCCCGCTTGGTTAGGCTGCGGCGCACTGCCGCCGCCTCGGCCTCTGCCACCAGGGCCTGGAGCCTTCCCAGGGTGAAGGATGCGGTGTCGATCTCCACCCCCAGGAAGGTGATGTTAGTGCTGGGGCCCACCAGCTTCTTGTAGTTTATGGCGAACGCCAGCTCGCGGAGTAGGGCCATGAGCTCCGCCATGAGGCGGCGGCACTCGCCGCGGCGGGGGTGGGTGACGAAAAAAATCATTGTATTACACTATTATGTGCTCGCCCCACCCGCGTGCGTGCATGACACCCAGCACCGCTTGCGTGAGCCGATTGAATACTATTGCACTCAATTGCGTGCCGAACATAAGCCGGGTGTCATATAAGTAGGTGGGGGTGGTGTCGCCCGCGAAAGTCCACTGCAGGCCTGTGTGTGCGTAGTCACGGGGGTGGATGCGCACGCTGCGGTAGGCGCTCGCCAGGTCTACTTTCCCCATATAGTCGCCCTGCCGGAGGAGGGTGGCCGCCTGCTCGACCGTGGAGCAGCTGTAGCCCGTGCCCTCCGCATAGTCGTTCAGCGCACCCTCCCTGGGGCGGGAGGTGTCGTGGATTAGTCGTATCCTGCCCCCCACCTTGGGGATGGCTCCGAGGGCGCTGGTGATGTGCGCTGGGCCGCTCCGCCTGACATGGCGACCGTTCTGGATCACCGCGCGCACTTGTGCCTCCACCGCGCCCCGCAGGTCGGGGTGCGTCGCTGAGGGGTGGTTGGGCTGGAGGGAGGGCGCGCCGGAGACCGGTGACACGGAAACGGTAGCGCACCCCGGCGATGATCTCCGCATGAGCCGGGGTGTCCGGGGGGAGCAGCCGCTCCCAGGCCTCCGGGATCAAGGCCCCCCCGACTCCCCCTATTCTTTCTTCGGGTGCTCATACTTGCAGGGGGAGTAGGGGCACTTCCCTGTGTTCGCGAATAATCGGCAGATGGTTTTCTCCCCCCGCGGTGGTTGTGGTGGGGTCGTTGCGCCCCACCCTGTGCTGCTGCGCCCCCGTGGCTGCCGCTGGGCTGGCCGCCCCGCCCTCTCTGGATGGGGGCGGGGCGCTGCCTGGGGACGAGGAGCTGCATTTCCAGGTAGGTGGCCGCGGTACCCCAGGCCGTACCATGCGCCGCCTGCACCTCGCAGTACTGCGTGTCGTAGTCAATGACTGATTGCCATTCAAACTTGGCAGCAAAGTTATGTATGCTGGCGGTATAGGACATATAGTACTCGATATCCTGGCACTCCAGATCGCCCAGCTGGAGCAGGTGCGCAGCCAGGCACTGATTGGCCGCTCCCCACTCCCCCTGCGTCAGGTATACACAGGCGCACGAATCCTCTTCTGTCTTGAACTGTACCAAGCCGGAGGGAGGGTCGACTATCTGCAGGTATTCCGACTGGGGCGGGTCGCGGGGGCGGCCGGAGGGGCGATGTATCCCGACGTGCCTGTGGGGGCGGGGCACTCTGCCGTCTCGGCCCTGTCGCCCCCCCGCTCGGCCGAGGAGTCTGTCGGCCGCCGCAGTCGTCCAAAGCTGGTTGAACGCGGCACCCACCTCCAGTATGGCATGGCGCTCCTGCCGTGCCTTGTCGGTGTTGTGTCGCCGGTCGGCCGCCGCACGGGCGACCTGGGCGGGGGGGGGCTGGCTGTCCTCCCTCCGGCTGGGGCTCGCGCTGGCGCCGGTGCCGAAGCTGGCGTTTCCCAGCTTGCAGAGGGCAGCCCGGCGGAGGGCCCGCTGACCGCGGGAGATATCCAGTGCCGCAAAGTCTTATCTGTCGATGGCAAGCCAGCGCTGCCTTGTCCGTTAGATCATCCTGCGCCATAGTGCCAGTGGTCTTCCTGCTTAAGCCGGCAAGGGTGGCCCAGTCCAGGAAGTCAAATCCTGTGAGGGAAACTCTGTCCTCCGCCATGATGGATGCGCGCAGGCTGGAGGGAGGGTGAGATGGCGCTGAGGCTGAGCAGCTCAAGGCATCTGAATCGGGTGCGCGCGGGCTGCCGAGTGGCGGCGGCGCAGACGGGGCGCGGCAGAGGCCTCCCCCCGCCTATCTTAATGGGCGTCATGGTCATTAACGCGCAGTCACACTTCGCCGCCGCGGAGCACCCCCGTGCCGCCCCGGCCGGCCTCAGGGGCCGCCGCCTCCCCCCCGCCTTATCAGGATGACAGGTGGAGCAGCTCAGGCTTTCGCCCGGTGCGCTGCCCTCAATGTTGCGCATTTAAAATCCAGCGGGGAGCCGCTGGAGATATAAAGCAATCGAATATCAGGTTTTCCATAGCGGTTAATCTACAATAATACTGGAGGATAGTAAAGAATGCAAGGAACGTTCCAATCCACCTTCGCAAGAGCTCACGACTTTATTCTAACCCTAACTAACAATGATACCAGCGAAATATGCGATAATAAAGGCCTAAATATCGGCTGAAATGTCAGAGGGTGCAAAAACATGTCTGACCGGTCTGGCCCCGAACGCCCGACCCCCCGTCATTGCTTGGCTAGTTGCCAAGCAATGCTTTGCCACCGAGAACCCTCGCATGCACAAGTGAAAGCAATTTGCGTGCTTGTGGAACAAGTGCGCAAATTGTTCAAGGCAAGCAGACACGCCCACTTCACTGCTCCCCCAGACGAACAACAAGAATTGATGTTCGTCTAAAAACAGAAAAGTGGGCAGTACTACAATGGTTCCCGGGATTAGCACCTGAAAATAAAAACAGTCATGACCGTCCAGCGATAGATAATCGCTGACCGCGCTGGGGCGCAAAAATTACCTCTCGTTGTGTTTTTTTTTTTTCAAATAAATTAATAAGTGCGTCTAAAGACGGACCGATACTTACATATAAACGCGCCAGGGCGCAAAATACTCTAGCATTTTAGAAAGATTAAATTACCTTTAACCAGTAACAACTGCGTCAGAGTATGTGCAACAATTAATTTAGATGCACCAGTGCGCAAATTGCTCATCAGGATTTCAGAAAATTTAAGTGCCATGTTACTAGTAACAAGTGCGTTCGAGTACGGGCAAATTATTTTATATAGATGCGCCATAGCGCAAATTGCTCACCTGGCTTCCAGTAAAGTTTATATTCAACTTATGAGTATTCGCAGAGTACAGTAGATGTGAAGAAGCTACAAACTGGACATATTCTGGTGGAGTGTGCTAAGAAAGCGCATGTCGACAATCTGCTACGTGCAAACACGCTAGCAGGCGTTGGCATCAAGGCCTCTCCTCATCGAACTCTCAACTCTAGCAAAGGAGTAATCCGAACTAGAGATCTTGATGATGTTGATGAGGATGAGATAGCACATGAGCTCGAAGTCTCAAGGAGTGTCAAACGTACGAAGTATAGTTATAAAGAGGGATAACAAGTCCATAAAAACAGGGACATATATCCTCACGTTTGGCAAGCCTTTTCCGCCCAAGAACTTGAAAATTGGATACCTTAGTGTGAATGTGTATGTCTTCATCCCAAACCACCTTCGGTGCTTCCAATGCCAGAAGTTTGGTCATGGCAAGGATAGATGCAAAAACGAAATCATCTGTTTTAAGTGTGGTCAGAAGGGACCAGGCAAAATGTTCCAATTGCCTGGGTGACCATATGGCCATATCTAAAGACTGTCCTGTCTGGAAAAAAGAAAAGCTCATTCAGCAGATCAAAACTGAAAAGCGTCTAAGCTACCCAGAAGCTCGAAGGCTGGCTGAGGCGAATACTCCCTTGCCAACCACCAAGAGCTATGCTGCGGCAGCCAAAGTCCTTGTGGCCGGTCATGCTCTGTGTGTATTGAACGATGGTTCATACACATATTTGCATCCCGGTTACGGAACATACGCTGCCATCGATCTCAGCATTGTAGAACCAGAACTGGCGCTGGACTTTTCGTGGAGGGTCTGGGATGACCTCTTCGGGAGCGACCACTTCCCAATTATTCTTGATTGGGAAGGGGCATCTCCGGTAGAGCGAGAGAGGAGCTGGCGGCTTTGTAAAGCCGACTGGCCCACCTTCCAGACCGTATGTCGCGGGGAGTTCACTCCAGACATCAGTGACATCGATGCCTTCGCTGAGATGCTGAGATGGATCGCAGACAAAACTGTTCCGAAGACCTCGGCAACTCCCAAGCGTCTTACCTGACGCCTCCATGGTTGGATGACGACTGTAGGAGGGCTATTAAGGAACGAAAGAAAGCTCAGCATAAATTCCACAGGAGACCGACTGCTGAAAATCTGGCGCTCTCTAGAATTCTGCGCGCTCGCGCTCGCAGAACAATCAAAGAAGCGCAGAGGCGGTGTTGGAGACGATTTGTTTCTAGCATCACCAAGGGCACGCCATTGGGCAAACTGTGGACAATGATCAGGAGAATCAAATGAAGGGGAGGTGATTCTTCTGTAGTCCAGCACTTGAAACACAACGGCACCATTCTCACATCACTCGATGAAATAAGTGAAGAATTGGCTCGCGCCTTTGCTGGAAACTCGTCTTTGGCAAACTGCCTCCCGGGCTTTCTGGCCCTCAAGGAACGCCAAGAGCGAAAGCACTTGGACTTTTCCTCTGATGGCGAGGAGCACTACAACTCCCCATTCAGTATGGGTGAGTTGAGGTGTTCTTTGGAAAGCTCGCATGACACAGCAGTTGGACCTGATGGAATTCATTATCAATTTTTGAAACATCTCCCCGAGCCTTCGCTGAGACTGTTGCTTCAACTCTTCAACAACATCTGGCAGTCGGGTGTCGTCCCTGCCTCTTGGCGGGAGGCGACAGTAATACCGATTCCCAAGCCCGGTAAAGACCGGAGTGAAGCCAACAACTATCGTCCCATAGCCCTCACAAGCTGCATCTGTAAAACCATGGAGCGTATGGTAAATAACCGCCTCGTCTGGCTACTGGAGTCAGGACACCACCTGTCCAACCTCCAATGTGGCTTCAGACGGGGCCGCAGCACCCTCGACCATTTGCTTCGCATGGAGACCTTCATAAGAGATGCTTTCCTTAAGAAGGAGCATGTTGTGGCTGTCTTTTTCGACCTTGAAAAAGCCTATGACACAACGTGGCAGCATGGCATCATGGAGGATCTCCATGCTATTGGCCTTCGTGGCCACCTGCCAATTTTCATCAGGAACTTTCTAGCCTTCAGGCATTTCCGCGTCCGCGTCAAGATTACCTATTCCAGCCTACACTCACAGGAACTAGGAGTGCCCCAGGGCAGCATACTGGCCGTGACCCTTTTCGGGGTCAAGGTCAATGGTATTGCTGCTGCTGTAAAGCGAGGGGTCTCCTGCAGTCTTTTCGTGGACGACTTTGTTTTATATTACAGCGGTGCTAACATGAATGTCATAGAGAGACAGCTTCAACTAAGCATAAATGGGATCCATCGATGGTCGGTTCTGAACGGATTCAAATTTTCCAAGGCCAAAACAGTCTGCATGCACTTCTGCCTGTTGCGTAGAATGCATGCGGAACCGAAGCTGACCCTTGATGGGGATCCCATTAAAGTCATTGAGGAAACCAAATTTTTGGGCCTCATTTTCGACGCAAAACTGTCTTTCATGCCACATATAAAGTACCTGAAAACAAGATGCCTGAAAGCGCTAGACATTCTGAGGGTGTTGTCCAGCTCAGAGTGGGAGCGGACAGAAATGTTCTGCTCTCCGTGTACCGAACCTTGGTTCGGTCACGAGTGGATTATGGCAGCATAGTATACGGTTCCGCAAGGAAATCGTACATTGGGCTGCTAGACACGATCCACCACCAGGGGCTGCGCCTGGCCCTTGGGGCCTTCCGTACCTCACCGGTTCAGAGCCTCTACGTCAAAGCCAATTAACCATCACTTAACACCTGGAGAATCAAACTGGCCATGCAATATGTAGTCAAGATCAAAACTAATGCATTGAATCCTGCACACAATTGTCTATTTGAGCAACATGATGAATCCAGGTATGAAGCCAGGCCGAATTACATCCGGCCACTGAGGCTCCGAATGAAACCTCATTTGGAAGCCTTGGGCGTGGATTTGAACGTGTTGGAGGATGCCAAAGTCCCAGAACATCCCCCGTTGAGGAAGCCATCAGTTATCCTCCGACTCACGGAACTGAGGAAGTCTGGGACACATCCACTCGAATACCAAGGACTGCATGCAGAGATTCAAGGGCAGTTTGCAGACCATCTCTCCATATACACTGATGGTTCGAAAGACCAAAGCCGGGTAGCTGCTGCGGCAGTCTGCCAATGCAAAAAATTTGGCTACGCTTGCCCGATCAGAGCTCGATTTTCACTGCGGAAGCCCGACCACTCCTTCTTGCTTTGGAGTGTATCGAGGTATCCAACCACACTAACTATGCTATATACAGTGATTCGTTCTCTTGCCTCCTGGCTGTTGCTGGACTGAAAACAAATCACCCTATTCTAGCAACGGTCATCTATGAAATGGACCAACTGGCAACGGATGGGTATGACATCCACCTATGCTGGGTTCCTGGCCATGCCGGCATACAAGGAAACGAACGAGCTGATCGGGCTGCGAAGAAGGCCCTGAACTGTGATCTTGAACCGTGTCTGATCCCTCACTCTGATCTGAAACCACTAATAGCTACCCACATAAAATCCAAATGGCAACATGAGTGGGATGAAAATATTAATAAACTGAACCATCTGTGGGAAACCCACCACAGACCCATGCGCGAGGTCGGCGGGACCAAGTGGTCCTTAGCCGCTGCCGTATTGGCCACTCGTGGCTTACACATGCTTTTCTGCTCAAGGGGGAACTCCCCCTGAATGTATTGGGTGTCAGTCCCCACTGACACTCAAACACATTTTACTCAGTTGTGTTGACTTTTCTACACTGCAGACAGTATGCGTGACCTTTTTACTAAAGTAGAACAACAAGACATTTTGGCCTTTTTGAGGGCAGCTGGTCTGTACCGCCTCATATAGTTCATTAAAACAATTTTTATCAATTAATTCTTTCATTTAAGAGACCAGACGGGAAGGCCGAATGAGCTGGAGCGTCCGTCTCCCATGCTGGTAGATCGTGGGGTCGTGGGTTCGGGCCATGGTCGAGTCAAACCAATGACTTGAAAATTGGTGCTTGTCACTTCCTAGCCACTGAGTAGGATACCAGGTCATGGTCCCGGCGGCCTGGTTTCCCAGTGAGACAGCACTATAAAGTCGCCAGGATGCGCACTGTCACAAGTCGGTACCCGTCCTGATATGACCTTAGATGTTGCTAGGACGTAAAACAACAAACAACAAACAAACAACCGTATATATTAAAATACTCCCGACCGGATCTTACTGTTAGGGCACCGTATATTCAGATTATACTCCCGACCGTAAAGTCAACTTTGGGCACCGTAAGCCGTGATACTCCCGATGGGAGATCCATTGTGGGCCCCGTATAATTATATACTCCCGGCGGATTTTCCCACTTGGGGCATCGCACCACGACGTACTCCCTACCAGGTAATGTTTATGCCTCGTGCATCCTTATTGTCGAACCACCATAAGACTTTTTAAGAATTCAGCTAAACTGCTTGTAGGCCATAGTCCTTGGGACCCAAAGGGCAATCCCGAGCATGCGCCATTAAGTGCTAGCACGATAGTGTGCAAATTGCGTCCACTAAAATTTCAAAATTTTACTAAAAGCTACTTAAAAGGTGGGCTATGCCAGCTATCGGTGGTTCAGCTATGGCATAGACCCAAATAAACATGCGTACGCCTAGTACGCCAAAAGCGAAATGCATGAACGCGCAAATTGCTTCTACTATGATACTTTACAAACATTCACGAATAAGTGTCTAATAAAATTTCAGCAATAGTCCTAAGCAATAGTAAATGAGCAATCCGACGGCAAGTCCAACTACACCATACACTTGGGCAACTGCTCGACAATCTTTCTTTTCTCTCTAGCTCACAATGTTGCGCCAGTGCGCGTCTCACTAACTGCCTGCATGCAATATGCGCTCGCAATATGCGCTTGCAGTGTCTTTACTCGATATGTTAAGTTAAAATTTATTTAGAAGTAACATTTGACCGAAAGGCCTATGTTAGTATTTATTTCTATTCGACTGAACTCGACTAAGTATAGCATGTTAACTTTTACGGTTTACTATGTAATAGCCGTCCGTTAGGAACGACTTAGGCCGAAAGGCCTATCCCTAGCCATAGTAAAATTTCCTAGCACAATGTCCTTTATGGTGTTCAATTAAGTTTTATTCGATTTGTTCATATCTATTTGCCTTTTAATATTATATTTAATAATAACAGAAGATTTTGCAGTCATGCTTGGAATACAAACCATCCATCAATGGATACTGTCAGAAAGGAGTCAAGGAATCAAGTATGAACAGAAGCAGAACTTGGTTACCCAAATACAGTATTCTTTGGGTAGAGATCGTAATGGAAAAAACATGCTTTTCAACCTCATACGAAATGCTGACAGTTGTGGAGCCAGTGAAATTCATTTTATTCTTGATCCTAGGTCACACCCAAATGACAGTGGCTTTAATAAGGAATGGAAGAAACAATACGGACCAAGTCTCTGTGTGCATCATAATGCTAAACTCAAAAGGGAAGACTTGAAGTCAGTACTCATGAATGGAAGAAGGGAAAGCCAGCCAAATGAGCTTCATTTCAATGAAACAGGTTTTCACGGTGTATTTCATGTGCCTGATGCCCCATCGATGATGTCAGCACTTGATGATGGCGAAGAAACATTATTGGTATATGATCCCACTTATCAGTACATACATGGAACTACATGTAATTAAGCCAGGCACGTAAAGGGCAACACAGGGAACCAGGTAAGGCAGGCAGTTTAAACACAACCGGCGTGGCAGAGGCAAATCTAGTCTTTGTAGATCTTATTGTGACAGAGCATCTTATCCTTGCCCCTGCCGGATTCAAGCACTTGCTGCGATGCCAAATTATCTGTATTAACTCTAACAAGATACTCGTGCGGATTAATTGGGAGCAGAAATTTAAGGGCATGAACCAGGTTTAAGGCCTCAAGTTGCGTAATTGCTAGCGCAGATAACTGCAGCTCATCCGAGTATTCCGCTAGATAGAAATTCAGAGGTGAGAAAGCACCCCCCGCCTTAAGCATGGAATCACACTTGATTACCCAAACCTCCCTGGGCTTCTTGGGCAAGAGCTGTAAGCCGTTATAGAATTCGGCAAATTTCTGGAACCACTCCAAGTCGAGCAGCAATTCCGGTGCAAACTTGTGTTGCCCCACATAGGGAGAATTCCGCAGCGCCTCAAGAACCCTATTAGAAAACCTAGTGGCAGGTTTGATACATCTAGTCAAATGCTGCAATTTACCAGCTAGGCTCTGGATCTGCTTCCTGGAAGCTGTTGACCTGTCCCTCCAGCGCAACCATTCCACCAGCACGTCCCTAATTTTCTCTGGCGGTAAAGTAACAGACATGTGTACAGAATTAATCACGAAACCCAGGCTCCGAACATTTGTTAAGTACCAGTGCTAAACCAAGTTGTTCAGTCAGATCCATAAATCTGTGGGAAAACCACCACATTCTCATGTGGGGGGTCGGCGGGACCAAGTGGTCCTTAGCCGATGCCGTATTGGCCACTCGTGGCTAACACATGTTTTCCTGCTCAAGGGGGACCCTCCCCCTGAATGTATTGGATGTCAGTCCCCACTGACAGTCAAGCACATTTTATTAAACTGTGTTGATTTTATGGCACTGCGCCAACAATTTTACACTGCAAACAGCATGCATGACCTTTTTACCAAAGTTACACAAAAAGACATTTTAGCTTTTTTGAGGGCAGCTGGTCTGTACCACCTCATATAGTTCACTAAAACAATTTTTATTAATTAATTCTTTCATCTATTTTATTTAATTATATGATTTTGGGCTTTTAAAAATGAATAAGTGTCTATTGACACCTAACTGATTGTATGCTTTTACATTATATGTAAAGGCGATGGTTGAATAAAAAACAAACAATTCTCGCCGTGAATATGGCCTATGCTGCCGACACGGCGTAAAGAAACCACCAATCAATCAATCAATGCTTCGTCGGCGGCCGACCCCGTCTTTTCTTGAGAGGCGGCATAGTACAGCAGCGCAGGAAACGACCATGTGCAGGTGGGCCTCAGTAGTAATAGAGCGAGGTGGGCCTCAGAAGTAATAGAGCGAACCTGCTGGTGCGGTGGTCGGGCGAGAAGTGACTACTTGTGGTGTCGCGAGACAGCAAGAAACGTGGGCGACCTAGTTGCCTCGTTGAGCAAATTACCTATGTTAGCCTCCCAACATATCCCATTCGACACAGCTGTTGGAATCCATTCAGGTTTTTCTCTAAAATATTCTGTTTTCAGATGTGGTTTGACTACAGCATCCAAAGAATTACCACTGAGCGCCATGTAAAGGCTATCTGTATCCATTTCACATACTTGATAGTCTTGACGACTAACAAATTTATCTAAAAAATCAAATGTAAATTGCAACATTTTTAACTTTGCATATTGGTATACCATGAAGCCAACTTGTAAAGGTAAATTAAATTTAATTTTTTGTAATTGCATTTCAACTTCATATAAATCACTGTTTAATTCAGTTGCTCGTGTAAAGCGCCAATTGTTAATCAAATTACCAGTTTTTTCGCTACTGACATATGTTATTTTTGTATGTTTTTTCTTATTCGTAATAGTTTTACCATATGAACTATTTCCCAAAAGTTTATACAAATCAGAAATAATTTTACTTTAAGAATTAAGATCACCGGTTCTTCTATCGCAAGTAACTTCATAGGTAAAAGCCTCAAATATTTTATGTGGCAGATACTGAATTACACGATATATTTTTACTACTTTTAAACCATGCTTAATATACCATTTTAAAAGTGGTGTACCTAGCAAAGTTTCTTTTCCAAAATAACTACCAATAAGCATTCGTTTAGGTGGTTTTGTAATTTTATATTCCTTGACAAATTCGTCCATATATGCACCACAATCTTTTACTGCAAAAGAATTACTATCTTCCAGCGATAACAGATTAGGTGGTACATGTTAACAGTTCAAGGCAGATATGTACCGTGATTTCTAGAAGCTGACGGGCAGCACACATTTGCATTGCTTTCGTTAAAGCTACAGAAGAGTGTGGAGATCTACTCAGAGAATCAGCTAGTATTAGTTTATCACCTGGTTTGTGAACTACCTCAATGTCGAAATTTTTGTTCGCTGCGATCAACCAGATCTGTCTGGCACATGCACAAAGTATTTTTTCTTTCCCTTTCCCTGATTCCAACACTTGTTGCGAGGAAAGGTTATCTGTGTTAACTTTAATTAAGTAGTCATGTGGCTCTTGGGGCAGTAGGAATGTAACAGCGTGCACTAAATTAAGAGCTTCTAATTGTGTTATGGCTAAACTTTCTTGTAAGAGCTCATTATGGTACGTTGATTTGTAGAATGCTAGTTTAGAGTAGGCGCCACCCGCCTTTAAGGTGGAGTCACACTCGATAATCCATTCAGTTCGCGGGGCCTGTGGAATGAGTTGCTTACCGTTATATGAGCTGGCAAACTGTTGAAACCACTCGAGGTCTCTCAGTAGATCCCTATTAAATGCGTACTGACCTGTATAAGGGGCTTTCCTTAATGCCTCTAATACCATATTTGAGAATCTGACTGCTGGCTTAATACATTTTGATAAGTGTTGGAGCTTCCCCGCTAAGCTCTGTAATTGTTTCCTCGAGCAGGTAGATTTCTTCTCCCATAATAGACATTCATTCAATACATCTTGGAGCTTTTCTTGCGGTAGGGTAACTGTCATATCAAGTGAGTCTATGAGGAAACCTAACCAGGTTATAGAAGTACTTGGTGGGCTACATTTTTCTACTGCTAAGTCAAGGCCAAGTTGAGAGGTTAGGTTTACAAAGGCATTATAGGCTGAACACGCTTTCTCTTTCGTATCTTCAATACCTATGAAATCATCGAGGTAACATTACGAGAAAATGTTTTGATTTCTCAGAAGCCAGACAACAGCTCTGGTTGTTCTAGCACAAGCTAACGCAGAGGTTCTACAGCCAAAGGGGTGGGGCGAGATCTATATAGATCTCTTCATTAAATGAAATACCTAAGAGCGGGAGAGAAAGTGGGCAAACCCTTAATTGCTTGTATGCCCGTGCTAAGTCACCACCCCACATCCAAGCACCTCTGCCCAAGACGGTTAGTCTATCTGTAAGTGTAGATACCGATGGTAACGAAAAATTAAAGGGCTTCCCCAAATAGTAACCTTTCACTATTCCTGCGTTCGCACTTTTCCCTCTAGGGAAACTCAGATCAATAATTATTCTCTTCTGTGTAGAATTCTTCTTTGGTCTAGTCATTATCAGGCTTAACTGACACCAAGGACGGAAGGGAGGAGCATGAAATGGGCCTAAGAGGGCACCCATAGACAATTCTTTATCTAAAATTCTCTTAATATGCTCATTATGTTCACTTGAGGACGAGTGATTTTTATAAGTGCTGGTAGGAATCAGGGGGGAGGAGTAGTCCAAGGGCCACCCAAATTCAAGATGCTCTATCAGGAGTAGATCCGGGTAGTTTAACAGGACAGCTCGCCATTTTGGTATGTTAAGCCCAGAGGGCACTGTAATCCTTGCTCCAAGAAAGTTAGGTAGACCAGTTACTCGTACATTATTATAAATATCTTTATAATTAGTGTTCAAGTTCCGCCAAGACATATCAGATGTGAGAGGCCAGAATTTAAGAAGTTGATCTCTAAATTCAAGTGGCGATGGAGGGGGAACGAAGCTAGTTCGGTGACTTGATGGTAACGCTGACAGTACTACCTCAATCGGGGCATCAAACCAGTCGGTTGGCAGCGGTGGAAAAGAAATATCAGAGTTTAACATTATAGAATCATGCACATTAGAGACATCTATTGAGGTCACAGGTTCAAGATCATTAGTAGGTTTCTGTTTTCCCAGACAGTTATCCGAGTTGAGATTACGCTTTACACAATGTGATTGGGCCGATTTCGGCAATGTAACCTTATCAGTTGACTCAAGTTCAGATAGATTAGCACCTTGCGGTTGCTTAGTTACCGCTGATAAGTAGGCGAGACCCGGAGTGTCAGACGTAGCCTTATTACTTGTCGTGTGATTACAATTATAGCATGGGACATTAGGCATGTTAGCAATGGGGTCAGCTACGAAATTAATATCATTACTAAAACTTACAGTGGTACCGGCTGCCTCTGCGGCCTTCTTCTCAAGAAATTTTCGTTTTTCCATACAATCTTGTTCTTTATGTTGTAAGAGACGCTTGAACTTATACGCGCACCAAGCACAGATATGTGGTGCGCGTTCAGGGTGAGAACCATGGGAACTGTTAAAGCCGCATTCTTTCCCCCAGTTCCAATTATAGCACGGTTTCCCATCCGACTCCCTGGAATATTCGTCACATTGATTCACTGGGGGTGGATTGACCGGAGCCGGGGCGCGAGAGTTCCCAGCGATCGCAGGTTGTGAGGCAGCCTGACGTGCTTGGTTTACCGGTTGGTAACGCGACTCAGTGTTATTGGAAGCGACGGCGCGCGATTGGAGCACCCGAACCGCTTCAGTAGACACATCCCGTTGGACATCCTTAATCGCTACCGCATTAAGCCAACCCTCTTTAAGCCTCCCATCGGCGACCATTTGGAAAACCCTCTCCGACCAACGTCTGCATGTTGGCCAATCCCAAGTTATTGCCATACGCGAGAGATCTTCCTCATGTTGGAAAACTGGGGAGACCCATGGACGCGGGAAATCAGGTTGAGCTACCATAATTCTTAACGTGAAGAAATATTCTGCCCATGAGGCTTCGCCTATAGCGATCTTCTTGCACCTATCGCCGCGTGTAACAAAGTTATGTGGAAAGAACTGAGTACCTGGCGGTTTGTGGAGTGCGTGGGTAGAGCCGAGTAGAAAGTCAGTAGTTATCGGTTGTTGCGGCTGCTGCTGGTGGAACTGAGGCGCAACCGCAGGAGCAGGGCGGGTTTGTGAGGTGAGATGTTGTACTTGAGCAGAGCCGATCGGTCCAGAGTTAGGGGCTTGGGAGATGCCAGGTGGAAGCCTCTCTGGAATTCGGTGGCGGTGAGGTATAGGTGTGACGGAAGAGAACCCAGACCGTGGGGTTGACGCCATAATTGGAGGCGAGAAGGTAGCCGGAGGCGGAGCTAGCATGCCCGGCAGCGTGGCGATCCATTCCAGTGCGTTGAGTCTCGCTTCCATACCTGTCAAGCTTCCAGAGCCTGAGCGAGGCGTCGGGGGCTGCTCCGCTGCCACTGAAGACCGCTCGGAGGCAGAATCCTCCGAGAAAGAAGGCTGTCGACATGACGACATCAAACCTCTGGTCCGTAACCCTCGACGAGAGATACCAGAAGACCCAGGGGGTCTCCCGCGTCGTTTCTTAATCGGCTCAGGCTCCAGTGGTCGAGTGACGCGCAACGGCTGGCGTCTCATTGGCGAATTACAGATGTTAGCCATGCCAACATCCCCAATTAGGAAAAATAATTGAAGGTCCGCCAACTAAATGATCTTGAACAAGTTTGTGTAAATGTTTATCTCCATTATTAAAAAGAACATATGGTGCTGCTGAATTATTAAAAAAAAAAAATCTTAAAGTTAAACCTGGTAATGATATTCCATCTTTAAACATGTCAATATTTCGTTCTTTGAAAAAAGTAGCATGGTTATTTAATGCTGTAGCAAACGGCTTTACATCACTGTTATTATAATTAATCAAATAATCTTTAAATGTCTTCATTTTACGTCCTTTCCAAAGTTTTCTACAAGTGTTGTATGCATCTTCACTTATTGTAGTTTTTGTTAATGGACTATAAAAACACTCCCTCGCTGGTAGCGTTGTATTGTTTAGTTTCGTAACACTGGTTAGCCATTCATATGGAAAATATCCCTTAACATTGTCTTTAGTAAAAGCTTTCAAATATGAATCATAACTATATCCTGGTGCAAGATAATTAAAAATATCAAGAAGTAGCATATGTTCTGTTGTAATAGACAAATATTGATTACCTCGTTTAATAACTTGCACAGTTTCTTGGCGACTATGTAAAAATTTATGAAATTCTTTTTTGATTAAATTCAAATCATATTTTCCACTATTGAAACCAATAACCGGGACTTGATATATCCAATTAAGAAACCGCTTTTTCAATTTAACAAACGGGTGAGATGTTAAATGCCATTTTTTTTTCATTTTGAGTTTGCTTTTCACACGCAAGGGCCTCTTCTATAATATTATCTAATGTAATTAAAGTTAACTGAAACATATCTTTTACACTGTTTCCAATAAGAACTGCCAATTCATGAATATACAAAAACACGCGTTCAACTAAATTATCTGAATCGTTATCTTTTTTACAAATAAAGCAAATAGGTTCTTCGTATTCAGGAAAATCCGATGCTACACTGGCTGATAATGGTATATGATTTGCCTCTATTTTTACCTCTTTTGTATTTGAGCAAGTTTTTTTTTTTTTTTAAATGCTTCAAAATCATAAGTAATTTTATAGGGGTAAACTTTTGACATACCATTTGGAACGCGAATACCAGCTAGCTCTAATTGTTGAAATACATTTAAAGTATTGTTATATACCCCGCCTGAATACTCAAAGTTGACTTTAGTACATGGCTTTAACGCTTTATAATGTTGATGAAGATACTTAATTTTGTTAAATATTTTATTACATTTTTGACAAGTAAATATTTGTGCATAACGCTTAAAATCCAAAATTGTCCCTTAGTCTGTGCCTTGTGTATGGCGGGCTCTATGATGAATAATTCGAACCGACGTGACATCAACAAAGCAGTCCAAGTGTATGTTAGTTCCGCTAGATGACGCCACCCGGGGCGTCAGTGTTACTTTCGTGCGTCGATCTCAGCTCCCAATTACCCATGTTGTGGACAACATGAACAATTAAACTAGCATGTTTTTTATACAAATTAATATTCACTTTACCATTTTCAGCATAATTCTTTGTAGGTGTTTGAACAACGGCTACTTTGCCTGTAGATGCAATACTATAAACTCCATTTTGCACATCAAATAAGTTTTCTACCTTAGCAAAATCTTTCAAAGAAATACCTTTAAATGATTTTGGATTTGCAGAAGAATCATATTGTCTTAATAATTCACCAACGAGACACCAAGACAACGCGACATATAAATTATTTGGACAGAATTTAATATAATGAATCTGTTCAAGTTACAATAATCATGGAGCTATGAGGCACAGGGCCAGACATGTAAGAAATCTGCTCACGCTGAATGAGCTGCGTATCGTTCGTGATCATTCGTGTGCAATGCTGTGCGGCGACAGAGGCCTCTTGGGTAATATCGTTCATCAAAGTCAGTGTCAAGATAGTTCAAGTTAAGTCACATAAATCACAGTGCAATATCAAGGCTGAAAAACAAACATGTTAACGCGATATATATAGTACGTAACTACACGAGCAGCTCCCGATCAGCGCTCAAACCTTCAAGTAGTTATCTTGGGGTGGGTGGGAGGGTGAAATTAGATGTTGCCTGCTCGGGAGTCGGAGGGCGAGTGACGAATGCGCGGCTTGACCCAGGATCCACCTGGCGTCTCGTTGGCGAATTACAGATGTTAGCGGGCCAACATCCCCAATTCACCAACGAGACACCAAGACAACGCGACATATAAATTATTTGGACAGAATTTAATATAATGAATCTGTTCAAGTTACAATAATCATGGAGCTATGAGGCACAGGGCCAGACATGTAAGAAATCTGCTCACGCTGAATGAGCTGCGAATCGTTCGTGATCATTCGTGTGCAATGCTGTGCGGCGACAGAGGCCTCTTGGGTAATATCGTTCATCAAAGTCAGTGTCAAGATAGTTCAAGTTAAGTCACATAAATCATAGTGCAATATCAAGGCTGAAAAACAAACATGTTAACGCGATATATATAGTACGTAACTACACGAGCAGCTCCCGATCAGCGCTCAAACCAATAAATTTGCGAGCGCTGCGGGAGCTGCCGAGATGTGAAAGGCCCTTAAGTACGAGTTGACCGCCGAGCTACGCCACGTCCCCGCCGCCATTAACTGGTCTAGAGTCAAACCAGAACCCTGACACGCCTGGGTGGCTCCTCTCCTGAGTCCATGTAGGGTCAACCCTTTGTCAACTCCGAACGCCGTGTATGAGGCCACCCTGAGGGCTCTGGTAAGAGTTGCGAGGGTGAGCTACGTACCATCAGCCAAGAGGAAAGCAGGGGACTCCGGCAGCAGGGTTACTGCTCGAGAGTAGTTACCCCAGGCGGTCACAGGGCAGCAGGGGGAACCCGGAATGGCCGGCAGGCGGAAAACCACCGGGGGGTCTGAGGAGGACCTCGTCTTGGAGGACCTCAAGGTTACTGTGAGCGACCCCTTTCGCCATCTGATATCGTTACCCTTGAGTACGTGTGGGGAACCCGTGGCTCCAGCAGAGAGATTAGCAATGTTTGACTGTCTGATCAGGGTCAGGTAGGCGATCACGAGAGCGATAATGATTACATGCGGCCTGGGGGACATGTTTGTTAGGGCCACTATGATAGCCTTGAATTCTCGGGGGGTGACAGGAGTTGCTCTAGCGACTACGTGCTTTGAAGCTTTGAGAATACCTCGCTTGAAGGTTCTTAGCTCCGGGGCTTCGAAGGCCGAGCCCACACCTGACATGCTTAGCACCCACACTTTTACTGAGCTGAAGTAGTTCAGCACTGCGCCGGGCGATCTGAGCCGGTCGGAGAGGAAGAGCAAGAAGGACATAAGGTCATAGGTGGACGGGGAACTCGGACGTAACTTGTTCTTGTTACAGAAGTCAAGATATACCCGGACGTGCGCTGCCTTATTCTGCCACGTCCGTGGGGCCAGAGCGCAGGTGTAGAGGCTAATGAGCCGATTGTGGTGACTCATTGCGTATCCTGGAAGATAGAGGCAAAAAAATTACTATCTTCCAGTGACAGCATTTAGATGTTACATGATAAAATGTTAAGTGAGATGTGAACATTTATTTCAAGAAGATTTCGATCGGCGCACTTTTTTTGTGCTTTACTTGCAGCTGTAGTGGAATGTGGGGCTCTACTTAATGCATCGGCTAGTATTAAGTCATTACCAGGTTTATGGAGTACTTCAACCTCGCAGTTCTTATGAGCTGCAATCAGCCATAGCTGTCGGGCACACGCACAGAGGACTTTCTCTTTACCTTTACCTGAATCTAGCACCTGTTGTGATGATAGACTGTCGGTGTTTACTTTTATCAAATAGTCATGTGGTTCTGGTGGTAGTAAATGTGTTACAGCGTGTACTAAGTTAAGTGCTTCTAGTTGCGTTATGGCTAGGTCTCTTTGTAATAGATTTGAATCATAGATAGACTTGTAGAATGCTACTTTGGAGAACGCTCCTCCCGCCTTTAAGGTGGAGTCGCATTCTATCACCCATTCGGTTCGTGGCGCTTGTGGTAATAATTGCTTACCGTTATATGCGGATGCGAAACATTGAAACCATTCGAGGTCCCTCAGCATATCCTTATCGAACGTGTATTGACCTGTATGGGGGGCTTTCCGTAATGCTTCAAGGACTCTATTGGAGAACCTAACTGCAGGCTTTATACACTTAGATAAATGTTGCAGCTTGCCTGCTAGGCTTTGTAGTTGCTTCTTAGAGCAGGTACGTTTATTTTCCCAAAGTTGACATTCATCTAATACATCCTGTAATTTATCTTGGGGTAGGGTAACTGTCATTGTGACCGAATCGATCAGGAAGCCTAACCAGGCGATGGAGGTAGACGGGGGGGTACACTTTTCGAGAGCTAGACTTAGGCCAAGTTGTGAAGTCAAGTTTATAAATTCAGCGTAAGCAGCGTTGGCTTTTGATTCAGTATCCTCGATACCTATAAAATCATCTAGGTAGCATAAAGAAAAAAATAGATTGATTACGTAATAACCAAACGACTGCCCTGGTTGTACGTGCACATGCTAGTGCGGAGGTTCTGCACCCAAAGGGAGGTGCTAGGTCTATATATATATTGCCATTGATTGATATACCCAAGAGGGGAAGGGAGAGTGGGCAGACTCTCAGCTGGCGATAGGCGCGTGCAAGGTCACCGCCCCACATCCAGGCACCCCTACCTAGGATTGTAAGTCTATCGGTAAGGGTTGATACCGAGGGAAGGAAGAAATTAAACGGCTTGCCTAGATAATAGCCTTTAACTATACCCGCGTTTACACTTTTCCCTTTAGGAAAACTCAGGTCAATGATTATTCTTTTTTGTAGTGAGTTCTTTTTTGGCCGTGTCATCATTGGGCTAATTTGACACCAGGGTTCAAATGGGGGGGTCTGGAATGGGCCTAGTAGCGCGCCTAGGGATATTTCTTTGTCTAGAAATGCGTAGATGTGTGTGATGTCGTCACTTGATTTTGAGTGATTCTTATACGTGGGGATGGGTGCCTTCGTGGAGGAGTAATCAATAGGCCAGCCAAATTCTAGATGATCTACTAGTAAAACATCTGGGTAATTAAGGAGAACTGCACGCCATTTTGGGATATTTAGGCCAGAGGGAAGCGATATTTTTGCTCCCATATAGTTAGGGAGACCAGTTGATCGAACCTTATTGTAAATCTGGTCATAGGAGGAAATGTGTGGTACCCATGCTATTTCTGCGGTATAGGGCCAGAAGTTACATAGGGAGTCCTTAAACTCCACTGGTGTGGGGGGGGGGACGAATGTTTGAGACTGAGTTTTGGGTAGAGCGGATAATACAACTTGAATAGGGGCGTCGAACCAGTTAGTTGTTAGCGATGGAAAAGACAGTTGATTATTTGCATTTAACGGAGGATTCAACACAGTTACAGGTTTGAGAGTCATGTTTACAGATTGAGATTGAGTATTATTATTTTTGACTTTCTCAGGTTCTGAGACGAGCTGCGGTTTAGGGCTGAGACATTTAGCTTGTTTCAGTTCGACCGAGTTACAGTTATCAATGTATTGTGGGTCATCGAGATTAGCGCTCAGGGGTTGCTTAGTTACCAGCGATAAGGCTGAATTAAGTGGAAATTGTGGCGACACGTTATCAGTAAGCGGTTCATTAAGATTACTCTTTTCTAGAGTTGGCAACATAACAGTAGAATTAGTATTTGAGCAGATATCATTATAACTTACACCAGTGCCTGCTGCCTCTGCTGCCTTCTTGTCTAAAAATTTTCTTTTCTTTAGACAGTCCTGCTCCTTATGCTGCAGGATGCGCTTAAATTTGTAAGCGCACCACGCGCAGATGTGGGGGGCTCGATCGGGCGCAGTACCGTGTGACATATTGAAACCGCACTCTTTGCCCCAGTTCCAGTTATAACAGGGCTTGCCGTCAGTGTCTCTGGAGTATTCCTCTCTCTGGTTGACGGGGAGGGGGTTAACAGGGACGTTTGAGGCAGAGGACCCACTCTGTGTAGATTGAGCTGCAGGTCGAGCGGTGGATGCGGGGGTATACCTAGACTCAGTTGCATATTGAACAACCCCCCGTGATTGCAACACTCGTACTGCCTCAGTGGAAACGTCTCGTTGAACGTCCTTGATTGCTATTGCATCTAGCCACCCCTCCTTTAAGCGCCCGTCTGCTACCATCTGGAAAGCTCTTTCAGACCAACGGCGGCAGGTGGGCCAATCCCAGGTGATCGCCATTCTAGCCAGATCTTCCTCATGTTGGAACACCGCTGGGACCCATGGTCGAGGGAAATCAGGTTGGGCCAGCATTAGCCTAAGAGCAAAAAAATACTCAGCCCAGGTCGCTTCACCCACGCCTATCTTCTTAAAGTTATCGCCTCTCGTTATGAAATTATGTGGGTAGAACTTCGTACCTGGGGGTTTGTGTAGCGCGTGTGTCGAGTTGATCAGGTAGTCAGCGGTGATGGGGGCCTGAGGCTGCAGCTGCTGGTAGAGAGGGGCGGCGGGGGCGGCCGGCGGCGTCAGAGTAGCCGGCTGCGGAGCGGGCGGCGGCGGGGCGTCAGCCGTCGGGCGGGTGGAGGAGGCGAGACGGGAGACACCAGGAGGCACCCTCTCGGGGGCACGATGTCTAGGAGTTGGAGAGAACGAGGAAAACCCGGATCGAGGGGTCGAGGCGGGATCCGGAGGCGAGTAGGGGCCCGGAACTGGAGTGTGCCCAGTCGGCTTGACGGCGCGTTGTTCTAGCGCCGCCAATCTGGCCTCCAGGCCCGATAGACTGCCGGTGACTGAGGCTGGGCCGTTGCCCGGAATGTCTAGGATGGATGCGGCGTCTGAGCTCGAATCTTCTGAAGATGAAGGGGGTCGGCACGATGAGATCTGCTTACGAGGCCTTAAACCTCTCCGAGATAGTCCAGACGAGCCTGGGGGACGCCCACGTCGTTTTCTAGTTGGGGGCGGCATGATAGACGAGTACGGTGAAATTAGATGTTGCCTGCTCGGGAGTCGGAGGGCGAGTGACGAATGCGCGGCTTGACCCAGGATCCACCTGGCGTCTCGTTGGCGAATTACAGATGTTAGCGGGCCAACATCCCCAATTCTATAGCTGCATTGCAATCATTATACAAATATTTCGCTAAACATCTAAATACAAACAAGTTATCATTATATTTTCAATGTGTTGTAGGTTTCCTTTGAAAATGCAACATACCGCGTGTAAGCATGTGAGTTGGAATTTTAGGAATAGACCCAATTGGATACATGGAATTGATTTAATATATTGCCACATTGAGATTTGTTATTGCAATAATTTTCCATTTTGTATCTTTTGTAATCGAATTGGAAATCGAGAAAAGTTGCTTTGTTAATTGCGCATTATTTTGCGATGCGTGAAAATAACGATATTCTTGTGTTTCTTTATGTTGCAATATAAGACCAAGCGAAAGACCAACTTTATATGGCTCTCGTTGATTTGTATGAATAGTACGCATGACATCAATCGCATCAGTTAATTCACCTGTTGGTAAGCGTATGTTAATCTGTGAAACTTTTACTCCATTTGATCGCACACCAGTTTGAATTGCAGTCCATCTACTATTATATATAGCTAATACAGCCGGATCATTTTTGATAATCCAGGGCAACACATCTAAGTTAAGTATTTCACCTTTACATTCTATTTTTTTACATGCATTAGTTCCACATAATGGTTTACCAATCGAATTTCTGAAACAAATCTACCATCACAATAAGTACATTTTAAATTGTGGGCCATTTTTTTTAATTGCGTTTAATTATTGACAACACTCTATTGTTCAAATCCATTAAAGCATTAGGTGTGATTGTGATACTTTCTTTCATGGGAATAAATTTTACAAGACCGTCTTGCATTTCCCGTTTCAAATAATGTCTGATGTGAATTAAACCTTGTCCCTGGTAAATGGACACCGCAATGAATACCGATTTAATCAGGTCGACAATAATTTTCAAATTGTTTGCTTTTGGATCAACAGAATTTTCAGCTACTTTTTTTTTCAACTTTTCCCAATATTTAGCAACTTTGTTAATTACATGACATATATCATTAAGCGCATTTAAATTAACTGTCACGCTTTTTTGATATACGCTATTTTTATTCTGTTTCACAAATTTCATTTCATCATTATAAATTTCCAAATGCACATCAGAATTAGATAATTTAAATTGGCTATTGGGTTGAATTAGTATCACATTCTCAATTTTTTGTGTTGGCTGAGCTGTAGGTGTGAGTGTGTTTGTAACCATAGGTGTAACAATGGGTAATATATAATTGTTGGAAAACCAAAGTGATGAATTTACCTTAAGTGCTTTTGTCCAACTTTTGATGAAAAATTGCTCTCTATTTTTTTGACTCGTGGTTGACCATTGATCTGATTCACGAACTGCCATAAAAGTACTTGCGAAGACTTCTTTCGGAGAACCTGTCAGCTGCTTTGGAGTTACGATTTTTTCATACATCTTGCGAGCTCGCTTCTTTTTTTCTTCTTTTTCTTTTTCTTCAGCTAGGAAGCGAATTCTTTTTTGGGGTGTCCCCGGCGGCTTAAGTTGTGTCGTCCTAGCATCGATTTGGCTCACACCTATTTAAACAAAAGTAAATATATTAGAATATATTTTCAAAGATGTTTACAATATATCAATGTTGGTGAAACAGCATCCGAGTACACCTGCGTGTCGAATACATTTAACCTTTTCAACACCTAGTGTCAATGACTGCGAGACGACACCCAGAGACACATGTGTGCTGAATGCGTTTAACCCTTTTTATGACTAGTGTTTACAATGACCTCAGTTTATATACTTTTAATTCAACACCGAGACGATCTGCTATAATATGGCCTTTAATGGTATTGAAGGCAAGAGTCATGCGAATATGGAACAACGAGGTCATGAGGCAAGAGTAATAGCATGGAGTAAGTCCAGCATAAGAGAATCAATGAAGGTAGAGTCTACTTGTGATAGAAGGCTAGAGTAAGTCTAGAGGACGATAAGCATTTAAAGGCTAGTTAATGTGTAAATGTCTAGGCAACGATAAGCGTCTTACGTAAAGGTAATGTGTAAATGTCAAAGTCTTAAGTTAAGTCTATCGAAGTTGGCGTCTGATGGTGTAGTCTATCCGTCGCCGAGTTGTTGATTCGGGCGGTCAGACCCAGGCACGCAACCCTCCCCGTGTCATTCTCGGCAGTGGGTGGGGGGGGGGAAATTAATCCGGAGGTCAGCTCGTGTTGTCCGAGTGGCGTCTTGAGACTGAGTGCCGGTTGACGGCAGTAGTATGGCGTTCTGGGAGGTTCGTGGCTGCTCCGCTAGGGTCGACAGTTCGAGTGCAACATGATAGGTGGCGCCACGAGCAGCCCGTCTCGGCGCCAGAATTACCCACGTTGCAGTACAACATGGACAATTCAACACCGAGACGATCTGCTATAATATGGCCTTTAATGGTATCGAAGGCAAGAGTCATGCGAGGTCATGAGGCGAGAGTACTAGCATGGAGTAAGTTTCAGCGCGGTTGTGGCGCGTCGGGTTAGGTATCTCAGGTAGGTTGTGACCTGTATCGTCTTGTTTCTCCACGTTCCTTCTGCAAGTCCCGCCCTGAGGAGGGCCATGATGTCCTCGTGTCGTTCGTCCGGCTTTCCTGGGAAGAGAGGGGCAAAGTTATTCGATCTTCCCAGGGTGTGGGCTGATGTTGAGATGTCTGAGGTCGTGGGTTGTTCGAATTCTCTTGAGACCAAATGGTCTGCATTCGAGGTCGGCTCTCGCCGCCGCGGTCGTGTCGAAGGGTCTCCTGCTTAGTGCGTCGGTGAGGACTAGGTCCTTTCCGCTCTTGTGGGCGACCTCGACGGCGCAGGACCTCACGGCCGCGAAGCACCATATCTCTCTGGCGCAGGCACAGAGTGTAATGTCCCTACCCGCACCAGTTTCGAGCACCGTCTAGGAGGTCGGGTTGTCCGTGTTGACTTTGATAACGTAGTTGTGTGCGTCGGGTGGTGCAAGTGCGTGGAGTGCCACGACCAGGTTCACCGCCTCGAGGGAATTGATGTGGAGCCCCAGAGCTAGATAACTGGGTGTGTATGTTTCAGTTATGAAGCTGGTTTGAGAGTATGCTCCTCACGCTCGCAGCGAGGAATCGCACTCGATTAGCCACTCGGGCTTGTTGGGGGGTCGCAGGAGGACCAGGCCATTGGTGGTGCGAGCGTAGGAGACGAAACCAGGAGATGTCCCCCGCCAGCTCAGGCGTCACCCGGTGCTTCCCTTTGTAGGGGGCTGCCCGAAGCCGCGAAGAACCAGTTCATGAATCGTCTTGCGGGTCGGACGCACCGGGCGACGCTGCTGTCGACCGATGAGCCTCTGGAGGTACTTCCGGGTGGCCAAGGTGGTGTCTTGCCAATGGGTGCACTCCTCGACGATGTCGGCCAGCTTTTCGTCGGGGATCCGTATGGTCATGTCCGTCGTGGATATGCTGTATCCCAGCCAGTCGATGGCGGTGGTTGGCGGGGTGCACTTTGCTGGGTACAGCGCCAGGCCCAGGTCGTCTGCGGTGGACAGCATGTCGAGGTAGGCGGCCTCCGCTTCCCCCTTTGTTGCCGCCACCCCGACGAAATCGTCAAGGTAGCAAAGTGCAAAGTGGCCCCTCTTCCATAGGAGGTAGACCACTGCACTTGTGGTCCGAGCACACGCGAGGGAGGAGGTCCAGCAGCCAAATGGGGGAGCCACGTCAAAGTAAGAGTCTCCATACAGGGTCACTCCCAGCAGGGGAACCGAGAGGGGGCAGGTTAGGAGTTGTCGGTACGCTATGGCGAGGTCCGCGGCTCAGAGGTACGCGCCCCTGCCGAGTCCAATCACCTCCTCTGCGAGGTCCATAATCCTGGGGAGGGTATACATGGCCGATCTTCCCTGGTAGAACCCCTTCCGAATCCCAGCATTCGCGCTAGCTCCCCTGGGGAAGCTGAGGTCCACGATGACCCTGCGCTCCTGTGTGTTTTTCTTGGGGCGGGTCATCATGGGGCTAGTCTGAGCCCAGGGCGGGAAGCGGAAGGGGCCAAGCAGTGCCCCGAGGCTTACCTCCTTGTCGATGTAGTGCCGCACCCAGTGCATGTGGGCGGGGGCCTCCCTGTGGTTCGCTACAACTGGAACGGGCGGGCGGTCCGCCGTGTAGGCGGTCCGCCATGTAGTCGGCGGGCCAGCTGTACTCAAGGTAGTCGACCATCTGAAGATCGTGGTAGTCGACGAGGAGTGCCCTCCACCTGTGGATTTTTAGGGCATTGGGGATCGGCACCCAGGCCGCTATGTAGTTAGGGAGGCCGGTCGCCCTGACCTGCTCGAAGATATCGAGGTAGGTGTTGTTTTCCCACTGGTCGCACACCGCGGTCGGCCAGATTCGTGTCAGGGTGTGCTGGTATGACGGGGTGTGTGGCGGGGGGTTGTAGGGGGACGCCGGCATGACATGGAGGTCGTCCAAGACCTCGGTCAGGTCTTCGTCAGCCTGGCCGTGTTCGTCCTGGGTGAGGAGATCGTCAGGGGGGGGCTCCCCGTTGTGGAGGTCTGTGTTAGTCATCCTCAGGGCGAGGTGGCCGGATGGCCTGACCGTTGCTAACACGCCGATCGTGGTGTTGTTGTTCGTCGGTGCGTGGGGCCCTCTCCAGGGCTGGGGTGTGGTCCATCCGTGCGTGTGGGTCGGCGTCATGTGGGTGATCATTTTGTGGCTCCTGTGTTTTTGTTGATGGTGAGAACAGTTTGTTTGTGGCGTCTGCAGCCTGGCTGCACGTTGTACCTCTGGTCAGTGTGTGAGGGGGGAGGGGGGGGGGCATGGGCGTTAGGGGGGGTGGTGTGGTGGGCGTGGCCAATGTTTACATTTTCTTCTAACCGGTCGGGGGGGTGGGGGGCGGGGGGGGATGGGTAATCAGGTGGTTTCGGTTTACTTGCTGGAACTCTTGTTTCTAAGGCGAGGGTGGTCTCGGGGGCGGGCGGGTAACTGGGTGCTTCCGGTTTACTTCCATGCGTGTTGTTGCGGCAATCGGGTGGGGCCTCAGTGGTGGGCGGGTAACTGGGTGTTTCCGGTTTACTTTCGGGTGTGCTGTTGTGGAGATTGGCTGGGGCCCCTGTGGCTTGCGGGTAACTGGGTGTTGCCGGTTTACATTTTGGGGGGAAGGTGAGGGGGTCGCCCGGGTAATCGGGGGTTGCCGGTTTAGTTAAGGGCATGGGTATCTGAGGGCTTCCGGTGTACGAGGCGTGTGGGGTTGCCGAGCGCTCTTGTGGGTCAGCGGCAGGCGCTGCGGGGTCATCGGGTGGGGGTTGGGGGGTTGATTAGAGGGTCGGCGAGGGAGAGAAGTGGGTTAACTAGATGGGGGGGGGGGGGGCGGGTGGGTTGGGGTGGGGGGGGGTCTGAGGTTCTAGTACAAACAGGAGGGGGTAATACGTTACGGGTATCGTATGGGGGCGAACTTTTTGGTATGTAGTGCTGGTCGTCCTTGTCGCCATCATTAACGACCGAGCTCCCCCCGATCCGCACTCCACCGCTTAATGAAAATCCTGAGGCTGGGCCTCCTCCACGCTGGCAGCCGCCGCCTTCCTTTCCTGCTGCCTGCGTTTATTATTACAGTCCATTTCCTTGTGTACATTCGCTTTATGATATTTATTGGCACTCCAGCCACACAGATGCACAAGCCTATCGGGCATTAAGCCGTGGGTAGCCGTGAAGCCGCAGTCACTACCCCAGTTCCACTTGTAGCACGGTCTACCGTCAGTCTCTGCGTTAAAATCCTGTCTACGATATTGGTTGGCGGCGGGCATGGCGGGGGGGTCTTGGCGCAACGAGGTGCTCGCCTCGTCCGTGCGTTGGGTTGGTAGGGGGTATGTGGCAGTGCTTCTCGCCGTCCTCCTAGTGTTGCTAAGTCTCATGCCGGTAAGGCACGCATCCCGTTGTACGTCCTTTATTGCGTGAGTGTCTCTCCAACCTCTCGGGAGTCTGCCGTCCTCGATCATTGTGAAATTTTGTTCTGACCAGGCCAGGCACGTGGTCCAGTCCCAGTCCGCCGCCATGTTGGAAATTTGCTCCATATGATCACGGAACGGCGCGGCCCAGTCCCTCGGCACCGTCAGATCTTTGCACATCCTACTGAGTGCTGAGTAGTATTCGTGCCAGGCACTTTCTCCCAGTCCGACTTTCCCTTTTCTATCCCCCCGAATGACAAACAAGTGGGGCATTAGCTGTCTCCTACCTCTCCTCCGTGTGTAGTTGTCTCCCGCCATCTGAATGAGGCTGTCGATCGCTTCTCTGCTGTCCTGGTCTGGGTCGGAGGACTGTGATCTCCTGTCATATCGACTCCTGCTCGTCTGTGTTCGGTATCCATCCATGTTTCTTACAGATGTGTAGTTTGCTGGTGATCGGGCCCTGTGTCTTCTGATGGCTGATCTTGAGTCGCTCTCGTTATCCTGTGAGCGTCTCCTCGTGTGGTTATCCGGTGAGCGCCTCGCCTGTTCGTTGTCCGTTGAGCTAGCACTGTGTCATCGGGCCGGAGTTTTCTTGACAGCCGCTGGGGTCCTCCTCGGATCTTTCTTGCTGGCACTCTCCCCTATAACCGTAATGCTAGGGGAGCGCTTCCTCCTGTTGATGTTTTGTTCAACCGCTTCCATGCGGTCGAGCAGACCGGAGGTGGCTATCTGTATCTGTTGTCCTAACGTGTCGGCAATCGTTTGCTTTATCTCCTCCATGCGGTAATGCTGGTTGTCCGGCTGTTCTGTGGGTTGCCCGTCCCGCGCCTTGGTGACTTTTTTGTGTGTGCTCGGTTTTTTAACTACCGATCGGGGTCGTCCTCGGGTTCTCGGTGTTCTGGGCATAGGCGGTGGGGTTTCCTCCTCCTCGTCAGTTTCTTCCCTTTGTCTTTTTGTGGCCCGCGGCATCTTGTTTGCTTGAGAAAATTAATCCGGAGGTCAGCTCGTGTTGTCCGAGCGGCATCTTGAGGCTGAGTGCCGGTTGGCGGCAGTAGTATGGCGTTCTGGGAGGTTCGTGGCTGCACCGCTAGGGTTGACAGTTTGAGTCCAACGCGATAGGTGGCGCCATGATTACCCACGTTGCAGTACAACATGGACAATTTGACAATAATAAAAAAAAAAGTGTAATTAACGTACCTTACCTTCAGTGGTAATGTCATTTTGGTGAATTGCTTGGTTTACTATATCAACCATTGTAGGTGGTATCCGCGTAAAATCTTTTTTGATAGGTGTACTAGTACTGGCATTTTGACCGCGAAGATGGTGATGGTGGTGAAGGGGTTTTGTTTCAGTTTCAACTTGAGCACTAGAGGCGTGCGAGGAGGAGACGCGACAGGAACCACAGGGGTACCCAGCTGGAGTGCGGCTGCAATGACTGTCGTAGACTTTTTTGTTGTTGTCTGCATCGCATTCCTCCTCTGCCGCCCCCTCCTCGTCCTCCTCTTCCTCTCCCTCCTCCTCCTCTTCCTCCTCCTCGTCCTCCTCCTCTGACAACGCGTCTGTGTCGGTGTTATCTATGCGATGGCCATCATCCTCCATTTCAATTTCTTCTTCTTCTGCTTCCAATGCAAGTGACTTAATTTCTTCCCAATGCTTATTTGACATGTTAGCAATTTCTTCTGGTAATTTGCCACCTACCGCCAATTCCAGAAGATTTTCCACTGTGTCTATTTTGTTGGTCGTTAAAATTGCCGTTGTCATTGCAGCCGCTGCTATCTGATTTAATAGCGGCGGTAGTTGTGTCAGAATGTTCAATTGTTACTGAAGTCGTCACCCCTACCATTGGTGTCATTGCCGCTGTCATTCCAGCATTGACAAAATCACCGGCCAAAGTGATTGGGGTAATACCCACTTCGGCACCGGTTGCTGACATAGCCCTTAGAGGAGCATTAGAAGTACCAGGAATAATATTTAATGATGATGATGATGGTGATGATGAAAGTGTAAAATTCAACTTCATATCACTTCTTTTTCCTCTTCGACTCATTGTCGTCCTTGATTTTTCTTTAAAATGTTCTTTTCAAAAAGGAAAGTTTTAGTACTTACGAATAATTACTAATATTGTCACTTAATGATGTCTGGTATTGTGATGGTAGAGCAGCAGCATTAGCAGCAGCAGTACTCTTGTGTTGGCGGTGATGGTACGTGGAAACACCAGCGATGTGCGGTAAAATGTAGTCTAGCAGTTATCGTCCTTCAGGCCAAAGTGAAGATGGTTAAACTACGCGCAAAATGCTCCTTTTATACACAGCAAAAGTCTTTGTCAACAAATATCTAATGGAAGTGATTCACTTGATGGGGATCCCATTAAAGTCGTTAAGGAAACCAAATTTTTGGGCCTCATTTTCTACGCAAAACTGTCTTTCATGCCACATATAAGACAAGATGCCTGAAAGCGCTAGATATTCTGAGGGTGTTGTGCAGCTCAGAGTGGGGAGCGGACAGAGATGTTCTGCTCTCCGTATACCGAACCTTGGTTCGGTCACGAGTGGATTACGGCAGCATAGTATACGGTTCCGCAAGGCAATCGTACATTGGCCTGCTAGACACGGTCCACCACCAGGGGCTGTGCCTGGCCCTTGGGGCCTTCCGCACCTCACCGGTTCAGAGCCTCTACGTCGAAGCCAATGAACCATCATTTAACAACAGGAGAATCAAACTGGTCATGCAATATGTAGTCAAGATCAAAACTAATGCATTGAATCCTGCACACAATTGCCTATTTGAGCAACATGATGAATCCAGGTATGAAGCCAGGCCGAATTACATCCAGCCACTGAGGCTCTGAATGAAACCTCATTTGGAAGCCTTAGGCGTGGATTTGAACGTGTTGGAGGATGCCAAAGTCCCAGAACATGCCCTGTGGTCGTTGAGGAAGCCATCGGTTATCCTCCGACTCACGGAACTGAGGAAGTCTGGGACACATCCACTCGAATGCCAAGGACTGCATGCAGAGATTCAAGGGCAGTTTGCAGACCATCTCTCCATATACACTGATGGCTCGAAAGACCAAAGCCGGGTAGCTGCCGGGTAGCTGCTGCGGCAGTCTGCCAACGCAAAAAAATTGGCGTACACTTGCCCGATCAGAGCTCGATTTTCACTGCGGAAGTCCAAGCACTCCTTCTCACTTTGGAGTGTTTCGAGGTATCCAGCGACACTAACTATGTTATATACAGCGATTCGTTCTCCTGCCTCCTGGCTGTTCCTGGACTGAAAACAAATCACCCTATTCTAGCAATGGTCATCTATAAAATGAACCAACTGAAAACGGATGGGTATGACATCCACCTGTGCTGGGTTCCCGGCCATGCCGGCATACAAGGAAACAAACGAGCTGATCTTGAACCGTCTCTGATCCCTCACTCTGATCTGAAACCACTAATAGCTACCCACATAAAATCCAAATGGCAACATGAGTGGGATGAAAATATTAATAAACTTAAAGAAATTGAACCATCTGTGGGAAACCCACCACAGACCCATGCGGGAGGTCCTTAGCCGCTGCCGTATTGGCCACTAGTGGCTTACACATGCTTTTCTGCTCAAGGGGGAACCTCCCCCTGAATGTATTGGCCTTTTTGAGGGCAGCTGGTCTGTACCGCCTCATATAGTTCATTAAAACAATTCTTATCAATTAATTCTTTCATTTAAGAGACCAGACCGGATGGCCGAATGAGTTGGAGCGTCCGTCTCCTGTGCTGGTAGATTGTGGGGTCGTGGGTTCGAACCATGGTCGAGTCAAACCAATGACTTGAAAATTGGTGCTTGTCACTTCCTAGCCAGGCGCTCTGCAGTATTAGGACAGGGCAAGGACTGGTGTGCTCAGTGTCAGGATAATGTGACTGAGTGGGATACCAGGTCATGGTGCCAGCGGCCTGGTTTCCCAGTGAGACAGCACTATAAAGTTGCCATGAGTGCGCACTGTCACAAGTCGGTACCCGTCCTGATATGACCTTAGATGTTGCTAGGACGTAAAACAACAACAAACAAACAAACAAACATGTAAAAGTGATGGTTTGAACAGAAAACTAACATTTCTCGTTGTGAATATGGCCTTTGGTGCCGACATGGCGTAAAGCAACCACCAATCAATCAATCAATCGTCGGTTTAGGGAGTCAGAATATGGTTACAAGGGTATTGTTGGGACCCAAATATAGCGATCCATATAGGGGAGTGGTCGATCATGGCGGGTCGATATACATATATATACACGCAAATACATCAATGTAGGTGACCCAAACCTCTGCCTGGAGAGTGCTTTCTGCACGGATCATAGTGTATACCGACAATATAAACATGGACATCTGGGAGGAGCATCGCCACCACCTCACCAACAGGCAACGATCTGCTTCATCAGCAGTTTGCCGAGCAAATGGACCACTGGACAAAATGTAGCATAGGAACATGTTATAATAATATATGTTTGCATATCAATATATATATATATGTATTATATAGTGTATTATATATATATAAGTAGTGGGAAAGTGATTTCAAATGTGTTAGGCGATAGTTACGCGTCTGGGCCTTTGCTGCCGGCCTACTTACGTTTTATACGGGTGGGGTTGGGGTCATCAAACAAACCAAGCTAAGAACAATGTACAGTAAAACCTCACGAAATCGACCGACCTTGGGACCGACTTAATGGAGTCCATCTAGGGAGGTGGTTGGTTTAAAGGGGTCCATTTAGGGAGGTGGTCGGTTGAGTGAGTTAGAATATGCTTACAATGGGATTGTTTGGGACCCAAATAAAGCGATCGATATAGAGGAGTGGTCGATGTGTGGAGGTGGTCGGTTAGAGAGGTTTTACTTCTTTAAAAGAAGAAATATCCAGACACAAAAAGAAAATAATGCACATCTCTCACTTACTCCCACTACCCCCCTCCCACCCCAACCCCCCTCTTCCTCTGGGTCCTCCTCCTGTTCTGGATGCGTCCATTCCTCCAGTGTTGCCAGCCGGGTGACATGCACTGGAAACCTATGGGATCTCACCAGACCTAGACACAGGTAAGGGCCAGCTTGATCATCTAGCCAACACAGATTAGTTAATCATCAGTCTTTAACACCCCGAATCGGTAGAGCGCAGGCTTCCCGTGCGGAAGGTCGGGAGTTCGATTCCCGGTCGAGTCAAACCGATGACTTACAAAATTGATACCAAGCCTGACGCTTGGCATTAATAGGATAAGGCAAGGCCTGGTCGGCTCAGTGTCAGGATAATGTGACTGAGTGGGAGATCAGGTCATGGTGCCATCGGCCTGGTTTCCCAGTGGAGCAGCATTATAAAATCTCCATGGGAGCGCACCGTCACAAGTCGGCACCCATCCTGATATGACCTCAGATGTTGCCAGGACGTAAAACTCCAATAAGCAAACAACAAACACCAGTTGTTTTACTCAATTCAAGAATCGCGGGTACAGGCCAACACAATCCCTGATCCAACATCCTTGGGCCAGTTGTGTTTAAGAATTCAGGACTTTTCGGATATCAGTATAATGGTTGTTTGTTGGTTGTAGTTTTACGTCCTGTCAACATCGAAGGTCATATCAGGACGGGTACCGACTTGTGGTAGTGCACACTCATGGCGACTTTATAGTGCTGCTCCATTGGAAGGCCAGGCCATCAGCACCATGGCCATTAGACAAAAGATTCACCCGGTACTTGTAGTACACGTACTGCGAGTACCGGGTGGATCCTTTATCTACACGACCATATGTTGTCATGGTGATTGTGAGCCTTTGACTTCAAAAGTATCTTTCAACACATAGCTCATTATGTGATTTTACATTCTTTGTAAAAGCGAAGGCTTGATTATAATATGACAAAATAAGATTTGAACACTTCTCGCCGTGATTATGGCATTTGGTGCTGACACGGCGTTAAGCAATCACCACTAACTAACTAACGAAGCACAGACTTCTCTTCTCCTTCATTTTGGTGAAAATATGGGGGGCGAATATTTCTGGAAAGGCGCCAGTTGGACCGGCGTTATCACCCGGTGGCGTTGTTAACCGGCAGACGTAAACAGTGAGGTTGTATTACGAGCCTCTTGCCTGCATACAACTTGACCTACTTCGCCACAGTGGCGATAGATCTACCCTGGCGTTAGCTTTTAACACTGGGCGAGGCAAACACAAGCATATGGCCCCCTGGTGGCACTCGGGTAAACACGCGTCAGAACGCCTACTATGACTTGTGAGTATCACTCAGAGACGCGCGTAACATCTCGACCGTTGTCAGGCTGTCTGTCGTCTGCTGTCATCGAATTTCGTCTGGTGTGAGTGAATTTAATTGAAATCACCTTAATTTTAGTTTCTAGACAATGGAACTATCACCTCATATAGGCTATTAAACCCATTTGATTAATTAAAAAGCTTTAACTTTTATCTCTATCTAAATTGTATTTTTCCTTAGGTACAAATTATATATAACTCTGAGTTTTTTTTAATTCACAGTGTCTATTGGCACATAATTCACAACGAGACAGGTGTGGCATAATCTGGATTTAATCAGGAGAACATACAGTTACAGAGGCAAAACATGAAATCAGAACATGAGAACAGAACCTCGGCAATCTCAACCCTACCGCGCCTCAACCGCCGCGAGCTACTGTCCTTTGTAGTTGAGGGGTGGGCGGCGGCTGAATCAGACGCGTGTAGTGGTCGGGTTGGTATCCAGGCGTCGACTGCCAGTTGGTCGTGTGCGAGCGGTCAGCGTAGTTTCGTATGATGCGTTTTTGAATCGATAGGTGGCGCCAGGTTCGGGCCGGCTAGGTGGTGTCGCGCTGGGGCGATCCGAGTGAGGGTAGTTTGTCCGTAAATCGTCAGATGGCGGTACGGTCGTAGTGCTTGAAAGTCTACCAGCCCACGACCCGCTGCGAATTACCCATGTTAGGGCTAACATGGACAATTCACAACGAGACGGGTGTGGCATAATCTGGATTTAATCAGGAGAACATACAGTTACAGAGGCAAAACATGAAATCAGAACATGAGAACAGAACCTCGGCAATCTCAACCAAATAAGGTACAGAGTGCCCGAGTGGCTTCCGCGAAGGCCGGTTCTGGTACGTATGTGTACATGGCGTTGGATCTCCAGGCCCCGAGTTGTCGGATGTCGTCGGTTGTGGCTCCTGCCTGCGCGCAGGCCTGGGCTCCACCTCTTCGGAGTCCGTGGAGGGTGAACGTGCCCGGGTCAGGGTGACGATGGGCCCAGAGAGCCTTGCGAATGACGGTTGTGAGAGTGCTGGCGGTCAATGGTTGTCGATCCCGGGTGAGGAATGCGAGGTCGGATGGGGCGCCCGGGTTTGCCTCGGAGTAACGAAGCCAGGCGGTGACCAGGCAGCACTGGGAGTTGGGCATGGAGTGGAGTCGTACGGTGTAGTGGTCTGCCCGCGATCTGGACGCTTGCAAAAGTCCCAGAACATCCCCCGTGGTCGTTGAGGAAGCCATCGGTTATCCTCCGACTCGCGGAACTGAGGAAATCTGGGACACATCCACTCGAATACCAAGGACTGCATGCAGAGATTCAAGGGCAGTTTGCAGACCATCTCTCCATATACACTGATGGTTTGAAAGACCAAAGTCGGGTAGCTGCTGCGGCAATCTGCCAACGCAAAAAATTTGGCGTACACTTGCCCGATCAGAGCTCGATTTTCACTGCGGAAGCCCGAGCACTCCTTCTTGCTTTGGAGTGTATCGAGGTATCCAACCACACTAACTATGTTATATACAGTGATTCGTTCTCCTGCCTCCTGGCTGTTGCTGGACTGAAAACAAGGTGTGCAATGTAGGCCATTACGTCCATCTGCGTGGGTGTCCGTGGGTTGAATCCCCTCGTCCTTGCGAATTGGATGTATTTCCTAGACTGCAGACGCTTATTCCTCCAGGTTCCTGTGGCCAGTCCAGCGTTGAGCAGCTTCCGTATCCGGCTTCGTTCGTCGTCAGTGTCAGGATAATGTGACTGAGTGGGATACCAGGTCATGGTGCCGGCGGCCTGGTTTCCCAGTGAGACAGCACTATAAAGTCGCCATGAGTGCGCACTGTCACAAGTCGATACCCGTCCTGATATGACCTTAGATGTTGCTAGGACGTAAAACAACAACAAACAAACAAACAAACATCATCGTTCGTCGTCTGGGTCACCTGGGGAGAGAGAGGCAATTATACGAGCTTCCCAGGGGACAAGGCTATATTGGGGGTCCGTATTGGTCGAGCTGGTGATGGACTCTTATGCGCTCGAGTGCTCTTTCCAAGCAGCCGATCCGAGCCGGCGTGTCGGCTGCGGGGTCGGTGTATCTCCTGCTGAGGGCATCAGCAAGCACAAGTTCTTTGCCCGGCTTGTGGACCACCTTCACCAGGCAGCTGTGGTTGGCAGCGAACCTCCAGACCTCTCGGGCGCAGGCGCAGAGTACGGGGTCGCGCCCGGCTCCAGATGATAGTACATGTTGGGAGGCCTGGTTGTCGGTGTTCACTACCACGCTGTATTTGTGTGGTTCGGGTGGGGCCAAGCTGTTCAGGGCTATGATGAGGTTTATCGCCTCGAGCTGGTTGATGTCATAGTCGTGGTCGGTTATGTCGTGAGTGTATTCTTCAGAGAAGAAACCTCTGGGGGAGTAAGCCCCGCCCCCTCTTGGTGTGGAATCGCATTCGATGGTCCATTCCTCGTTCGGGTCGGGGTGGAGGAGGACGATGCCGTTTGTTGTTTCCACGTACCTCAGGAACCAGTTTATGTCCATCGCGAGCTCCATTGGTACTCTATGCTTGCCGGTGGGGGGGGATACCTGGAGGGCTGTGAGGATCCTTCCCATGAAACGGCGGGCTGGCTGGACGCAGCGCGCCACATGCTGGAGTCTGCCGACTAATCTTTGTAGTTCTCGACAGGAGGCTCTTCGCCCGGTCGTCCATAGCCTACATTCGGCAAGAATGTCGGCCAGCTTTGTGTCGGGTATTCGGATGGTCATCTCCTTCACTGAAATGTGGTAGCCTAGCCATTCGAGGCTCTTCGTTGGTGGGACGCATTTTGCCGGGGATAGGGTGATTCCGAGTTTGTCGGCGAGGTGGAACACGTCTTTGTATGCGTCCCGGGCCTTCTTTAAGGAGGGCGCTGCCCCGACGAAATCGTCGAGGTAGCATAGGGCGTGATGTCCGCATTGCCTCAGTAGGTAGACGATGGCATTTGTCGTTCGGGCGCATGCTAATGACGAAGTACGGCACCCGAATGGTGGAGTGACATCGAAGTAGGTCATTCCATCCAGGTTTATACCGTATAGGGGAATTGAGAGAGGGCAAGCGCAGTTGTCGATACGCCCACGCCAGGTCGGCAGACTAGAGGTAACATGTGTCTCCTCATCGGCGAGGTCTTGTATGCCGGGTAGTGTATAAGTTGTCGGTCGTCCCTGATACTGGCCCTTCCTGATGCCCGAGTTGACACTCGATCCCCTGGGGTAGCTGAGGTCCATGATGACCTGCCTCTCGTTGGTGTTCTTCTTTGGGCGGGTCATCATTGGGCTGGTCTGCGCCCAGGGGAAGAAGGGAGGCCTCTCGAAGGGCCCGAGGAGTGTGCCATGGCTGACCTCGGTGCACAGGTAGGCTTGTATCCAGGTCATGTGTGCCGGGTCTTCCTTGTGATTGGCGCTCGAGGGGATGGGTGGTTTTTCTCCAGTGAAGTCTGCGGGCCAACCAAACTCCAGGTACTCCAGCAGCTGTTGGTCATGGTATCCTGCGAGATGCTCTCTCCATTTGTTTATTTTTAGGCCTGATGGTACTGGCATGCGAACGACGACATGGTTAGGCAAGCCTGTCTCGCAAACCTTGTCGTATATAGTCCGATAAGTGTCGTCGGACCAAGCCTCTATGACTGTAGTGGGCCAGATCCTTTGGAGGGTCAGTCGGTATGAAGCTGGTGTGTGTGGAGGATTGTAGGGCACGGCTGTTGATGTTAGGTCGCCATTTGTTATAGCGTCGATGTCTATCCGCTTGTCGTCTGGCGTCGTAGGTAAGAGCCTGGTCGGTCTCAAGATGGGCCTCCCTGGGTTGTGAGTACACACCGACGATGTTTGGGAGAGCTGCTCCCGTGTTGTTGTCGGCCGCAGGGCTGACAGGGAGGGCGGGGGTGATGGTGCTCGCTGCTGTATGGATGAAGTGTTGTCGGATGGGCGTGACCGGTGTGTAGACTGCGCCATGGTAGGGGGCGTGGCCGCCATTAGTCGTAATGGCGGCAGGCGTGTTGGGTGTATGTAGGCTGTTGTCAGGGCGGTGGTGTACAGAGCGGGTCAGTAGGTCGCCCATGCCTGTGGTGCTATCCAGGCCAGCTGTGGCTCAGGTGCCCTGTTGTGCGGGGTCGTGGCCCGGGTCGGCAGTATCGGGTGGGGGGGTCAAGGCCGGGGCGTGACCCGCTTAATGGGGTCAACTCCCGGGCGTCGGCGGTCGAGCACGTGGCGGTAACTGGGTCACTGGTGGTGTGGGCAGCGGTGCTCCCATGTTGACTGGTTTCTATGCCGTTGGTAAGGTGTGCGTCATGGTGGGGGCTGTAGTGGTTGAGTCTATGGGGGTTACCTTGTTTATCGTCTGTAGTAGACATCGGACGGAGGCTCAGTACCGCCGTAAGGCACTGTGGTAAGTGCCGCCGGCCGGCCTACTGAAAATCTGCGCCTGAGGATTCAGTTTCCGCCGCTTGTTTCTTCTCTAGAGCGCGTTCTTTGTTATTACATTCGTTTTCTCTAAGGGGATTCGCTTTCCGGTACTTATTCGCACACCAGGCGCATACGTGGCAGTAACGGTTCGTTAGTGTGCCGTGTGTAGCTGAATGACCGCAGTCGTTTCCCCAGTTCCAGTGATGGCACGGGCACCCGTCTGTGACTGTCGAGAACTCAGTGCGGCTGCCGTAGTCATAACCGCCGTAATCCTCCATGCGTTTTTGGTAATCGTTAGCCTTTTTCTTTTTTGTCGCCAGTCGAGTGCCGACTGCCTGAGCATCCCTCTGGATGTCTTTGATCGCGTATTTGTCATCCCATCCGCATGGTAGGCGCCTGTCGTCAATCATACTGAACATGCATTTGGACCACAGTAAGCACGTGTCCCAGTCCCAATCCAGCGCCATTGTGCTGAGTTGCTCCTGGTGTTCGCGCAGCGGCTCTATCCAGGATGTCGGCACGCTTGAGTCTTTACACATCCTGAACAGTGCGCTAAAGTACTCCATACACGTGCTCTCACCCAAGCCAACTTTTCCCTTCCTGTCTCCTATGATTACGAACGTGTGGGGCATGAGTTTTATCCTACCTCTTTTGCTTGAGCGGGAACCTTTGTCCCTGAATAGGTCCTCGATAGATCCCCTGTGGTCCGACTCGGAATCGCTGTAGGAGGGGCTCCGAATGAAACTTCATTTGGAAGCCTTGGGCGTGGATTTGAACGTGTTGGAGGATGCCAAAGTCCCAGAACATCCCCCGTTGAGGAAGCCATCAGTTATCCTCCGACTCACGGAACTGAGGAAGTCTGGGACACATCCACTCGAATACCAAGGACTGCATGCAGAGATTCAAGGCCAGTTTGCAGACCATCTCTCCATATACACTGATGGTTCGAAAGACCAAAGCTGCGGAAGTCTGCCAACGCAAAAAATTTGGCGTACGCTTGCCCGATCAGAGCTTGATTTTCACTGTGGAAGCCCGAGCACTCCTTCTTGCTTTGGAGTGTATCGAGGTATCCAACCACACTAACTATGTTATATACAGTGATTCGTTCTCCTGCCTCCTGGCTGTTGCTGGACTGAAAACAAATCACCCTATTCTAGCAACGGTCATCTATAAAATGGACCAACTGGCAACGGATGGGTATGACATCCACCTGTGCTGGGTTCCTGGCCATGCCGGCATACAAGGAAACGAACGAGCTGATCGGGCTGCGAAGAAGGCCCTGAACTGTGATCTTGAACCGTGTCTGATCCCTCACTCCGATCTGAAACCACTAATAGCTACGCGCGAGGTCGGCGGGACCAAGTGGTCCTTAGCCGCTGCCGTATTGGCCACACGTGGCTTACACATGCTTTTCTGCTCAAGGGGGAACCTCCCCCTGAATGTATTGGGTGTCAGTGCCCACTGACACTCAAACACATTTTACTCAGTTGTGTTGACTTTTTGGCCCTGCGCCAACAATTCTACACTGCAGACAGTATGCGTGACCTTTTTACTAAAGTAGAACAACAAAACATTTTGGCCTTTTTGAGGGCAGCTGGTCTGTACCGCCTCATATAGTTCATTAAAACAATTTTTATCAATTAATTCTTTCATTTAAGAGACCAGACGGGATGGCCGAATGAGCTGGAGCGTCCGCCTCCCTTGCTGGTAGATCGTGGGGTCGTGGGTTCGGGCCATGGTCGAGTCAAACCAATGACTTGAAAATTGGTGCTTGTCACTTCCTAGCCAGGCGCTCGGCATTACTAGGACAGGGCAAGGACTGGTGTGCTCAGTGTCAGGATAATGTGACTGAGTGGGATACCAGGTCATGGTCCCGGCGGCCTGGTTTCCCAGTGAGACAGCACTATAAAGTCGCCAGGATGCACACTGTCACAAGTCGGTACCCGTCCTGATATGACCTTAGATGTTGCTAGGACGTAAAACAACAACAAACAAACAAGCCTCCCCGTCCGCGGTAGGTGCTCGTGGCTCTGCCACGCCCCCCCTGTGGCCGGCTCGGTGGGCGGCTCTGTGCGCCTCCGCTTAGTCGGCTGTGATGGTAGTGCCTCGCATCCTCCGAGCTTTGGCGTGGAGAGTATTGGGATGGGCGGTTCCTCCCCTGACCGCCTCTGAAGTTTCCCTGCTTCTTGTCTGCCCAATAGTGTTGTCTCGCGCCTCCCGCTCTTATGATGGAGTTCGCCGTCTTTTGGCTGGTCTCCAGCGCCGTTACCTGAGCTGTCAGGTCCTCTCCCAAGAGGAATTTGAACCCCTGGTTCCCCTCTTTTTTCGCGAGAGGTTTCAGTTGATTTTGTAGTGTCGGTCTGACATTATCGCGCCGTAATCCCAACAGTGTGTTGCTTGTTTTGGCTAAAAGTTTTAGTGTGTCTACCAGCATTGCCACTAATTGTTTTTTATCGAGCGGTTTATTTGTCTCGATGCTGTCCAGCGCCTGAACGACTGGCCTGGCTGCAAACTGTACGCCCCATTGTGCCGCGGCTAGTGCCGCCTCATTGTCCTTCACTCGCTGGTTCAACGTTGGCTCTATCTCTGGGTTGAGCCTCGTCTTGTGCAAAACCGGTATGTTTTCGCGGCCTTGGCCAAGCTGCGTGTAGCTCTGCCGTTTCCGTTCTTGTCATCGGATTCTTCCACAGTGTGTTTACCAGTCTGGCTGTGTTGTCTGCTAACTTTCCACATTCTGGATCCAGTGGCGCTTTCTCTGCCGGTATGAACTGTTCCAGGTAGGAAGTGCCTGACTGTTCCTCCGATGTCCCCCCGGTCCCTGCGCTACTGGCCTGGGCCGGCACTGACCCTACCGTGGCCATGGCCAGTGTTGGCGCCGTCACTGCTACCGCTGCCGGGGTCAGTGTCCTCTGGGGTTGATACGGTCCCGTTGCCATCATAGCCTGCGGTGGTTGGAGTGAGTAGGCGCGGGGATCTCCACTCCTTGGGCTCGGTGAGTCCGATCTGTGCGCCGTCCTGAATGCTGATGGTGTCGGTCTGTGTAGTTGACCGGTGCTCTCCCCGGGCGTTGCCTGCACCTGCGGTGACGGTCCTGGCGTGGAGCGTTCCGCTCCCCCTTGCGACCAGTTGATGGAGTAGCCTGCCCGTCTGTTCCATATTTCTTCCTCCAATTCCCGCTTTCTGGCCTCCAGTCTTTCCAGTTCTGTGATTGGTGTCGGTACGTAATCCGGTCCTCTCCATTGATCGCCGCACGCTGGATCCGGGGGTGGGCTGAATGTATGTGATAGATCAGCCACCACCATGCGTAACCCCTGGTGTAGGCCACCCAGCGGTGGCGGTGTGTAGGTGGGCGAGGTGGCCGCGAGTACCAGCCTCCTCCCCATGCCGTCCGAGGTTACTACAGTGTCCGGTGACGGTGTCGGTTTTTCTGTGGCCTTTATGTGCGTTCTTTCGTCTCTTGTCGGTGTTTCCGCACCAGTCGGTTCTTGTACCTCCATGTCGTTTTCCGACCCCGTTTCTGACTCGTGTGGTAGAGGTACGAATAGAGCGCCTGTCGGTGAGCTTATGCGTTCCCATTCCGCCACCTCTATGTAGTTTGTCAATAGGCTGCCGTGCTCTCGGCCATTACGACCTGTGGTGTAGTCTGACGCTGGTGAAGGGGACCTTGACATGCGGTGGGCCATGGTGGGGTGTGGCCGATTCGCACCCTGTGTCCTCCTTTTCACCTCGCTAATTTTCACCCCTCATCTGGTGTTCGCCGCCCTGGCCAGGTCCATTAGGCCTTAATTGCATTACGCCCTAACTCGCCTCTGGCCCGCGGCCGGCGCGGTGAGTGCACCCACCTGTTGGCCCCGCCGTGACCCTGGAGGGTGGATGTGGGTGTGGGGGTGCGGTCACCATCCAGCCGTCTCAGACCTCCCCCCCCTTTCCCCGTCCGTAGCCCTGCCACGGTGTTAGGACGGGAGATCCCGCGCATCCTCCGGCATGAGCCGGGACAGGTTAACAGTAACCTAACGGTCAAGCCATCTCGGGTCGTCCTCCGGTGTGCAAGCATCACCGAGCGCAAGCGCTGAGTCCGACTCCGGAGCCCGTAGGCCTCGCCCTTACGGCGGAAGCGCCAAGCACTATACTTACCCGTAATTAACGCCGAGCGTCTAATTCCTCACAGCCCCGGGAGATAGTATCATCCCGTGCCTTAGCTGGGGTGTCAACGGGTGATTCCTCCTATCACTCGCGCGGTGTATCCTCTGAGGTGTTCCGCCGTGCTCCGTCTCGTATGACGTCCTGCTCTCTCGATAGCTAAACCAAAAGTGACGAGAAACTCTACCGGGGCGACACCTACAGCGGATGGCCCTCGTGGCCTGATTACCATCATAATGGGTTATGATATGTAAGCGCTTTAGATTAGAAATCCATGTGGTTATGTTCATAACCCAGCTTACATTTTGTCTAATGGGCTGATGGGCGATCCAGGAGACAGTGCCTCAGGAGTAACTAATAGACGTCATGTACATTCAACTTCAACCTGAATATTTTTTAAAGACATAACACAGGTAGTCTTCCTCTAGCTGATTGATTGATTGATTGGTGGTTGCTTTATGCCGTGCCGGCAGCATAGGTCATATTCATGGGGGGAAATGTTTGTTTTGGGGAAATAAAACTTGTTTTCTTTTTTTTTACGGGAATTTGTTTCCCTTGGCCACAAATATATAATTGTGAGGTTTTTAATTTAATGAGTGTCTATTGGCACATTGATTGTCTGCTTTTACATGTAAAAGTGATGGTTTGAACAAAAAAATAACATTTCTCACCGTGAATATAGCCTATGCTGCCGATACGGTGTAGAGCAACCACCAATCAATCGCTAACATTTCTTGCAAAAAAAACCCAACATTTCTCGCCGTGAATATGGCCTATGCTGCCGACACGGCGTAAAGGGTGTGGTGGAGTCATTCCAATTCCAACCGCAACTTATTATTAAATTCATGAGGGGAAACTGGTTTTTACCAAAAATCCATTTTCCATTTTTCACTTGAAAAGTCGTTTACTGTTGATTTTATTTATCATATGCCACTTCTGATTTTACCACAGTTGTATGCTCTTTGGCTGTGCTCTTTATTACTTGTTTGAAATATATTAATTTGTTTACTTTAGATATGTCTAACCATTTATTAGCCCCAATAGCCGATGTCCACTTTTTGTGTTGGGGGGTCATTAAACAAACAAACAAATTAGCTTGAAGTCACTTTTATTTAAAATGGCTAATTTTGTAGATATTTGAAGTGCAACCATGCAAAATTAATTTTGGCAAGCATACCAAAACTCTGACACCATAGCTTTCTGCAGAAATGATTCTATTCAAGTCCCTTGTGTGTGGTGACAAATGTTTAATAAGTACATCAGTATCTAAGTTAGATATGTAGAATCAAATTTTAGATGATTGTTTTGGTTTTGAAAATTTGATATTTTCATCAAACTATGCAGCTTTAATGTAATTCAAGAAACATAATCGGGCTTTCTCGGTATCTTTTACAGGCAAAAGGCATTTGCACAAAACTCAAAAGTTCTGGTTTTGTGACGTCATCCATGTTGTGACATAAACATGGCGTTGCGTGAGGTCATATTTGCTGGTCTCCTGGCGACCTTCTGGCTGCTGTTGCGCGTGTGCGATGCGCGAGACTCCAACTGCAGCTTCCCGAGTCAGGTCTACGGCACCAAGTACCCGTGGAAGATTATGTCACCGGACTACTCGATCCAGTACCCGCACTCCCACAGGAAGGTCGTGTTCAGTCGGGGAAACATGATCTTCTACTTCATCTCGGATGAGAAGGAGCCTCGGACTATCATCTACACCTGCGAGAACAGCTACAACGAGGGCAAGTACATGGTGTCCATACACGAAGCGCAGACCAGGGTGTATTATACATGCGTTAAATTTGTTGTCCGCAGTCGCAATGTGATCCAGTTGTGGATGGCAGACCCGGTACATGTCCGGTCTCCTGCGCTCTGCGCTGATGTCTACATGAAGCTGCTTGAAGCGCCGCTTGTCTACTTCCATGTCTACGACAACTGGGTCTCCGAACGGATGCCGGTAAACAGTTACCAGCGGTGCCCGCTAGAGGGTGGCTACATCCTCCGCGAGTGGTTCGATGAGAGCGGCCGGACTGCGTATGAAGCGGATTCACAAATGCCTCCAATAAAGCTTGAGAACGAGTGCGAGAAGGGTGAAGGGCTGAAGTTTGTCTGCGACCGGAACCGGGCCAAGTGTCCACTTCCGCACACGGCACTGCACAGGAACAACAACTTCTGCCTCGCGAGTTGGATGGAGGGCGACTACACATACATGGTGATGTACAACGAAGAGGACGACCGAATGATGCCCTGCTTGCGCTACCCAAGCAAGCATGGTCGAAAGTTCACCGCTTACCTCTTCCTGGACGGCGTCTGCAATCGAGGAAGGACAATCACGCAGAGCAAGATGTATCGCAAGATGTCACTGGTGAAGGAACTGGAAACCTACTGCGGGGATCGGACACATGCATGCGCCAAGATTGACAGAGTGATGTGTTCACGAGGCCTCAGGGACTACTGCAGGAACACATGTGGCGTCTGCAACAACCCAAGCGCTTTTTGGCGAACACTTAAAATCTATCCGGAATTCAGGGGAACTTGGATTAAGGACTCTTATAGCCAAGGTTACGAAGAAATCCGGTTTGATAATGAGTATGTCACCATTCCATCTCTCGGCAGGTACAGGCTCTATGAGAAGTACTGGTACCAGCCTGACGAAGAGCCAACATTTGCTCGAGATGGATCTTCGGTGCACGAGCATCGATACACGATGCGGATGCTTAAGAAGGAGTACCTGATGGTTTCCACATATGAGAATGGCTGCAGTCCACGAGTTAGTCTATTGAATATCGCCAAGCGGAGCAACTCAGTCCTGAGCCTGCGAATCAGCCAGCCAGTTGTCATTGAGCAGTTCGGACAGACACAAGCCGCACTTGAGATCATGGACCGCCAGTTGAGCTTCACGAAAAAGCCAAGCCCACATTTATACGAAATGTTCCGGACGCACCCCGGAAACTGGTTCAACGTGGTGCTGCGTGATGAGCGTCCGAGCATGGTGTTCTGCCGCTTGCCTTACACCCATTTCCGGATCCACCTCAAGGACAATCGCTTCTGCGAAGGTCATATTGAGAGGCTCGATGACTACAACTTTGAGATGTTCTTTCGGGCGTGTAACAGCTCAACCGTGACCAGTGAACTCACCGAGCCGCCAGCGCCGACCCAGTTCGAGTGTCTGGCAACGTTCAGCGGTGACTATGGCAACACATACCTGCTGACCAGGATGCTCGGGGGTCTGAGGGAGCTCGTCCAGCACCGTTACATGTGCTGGGCGTTCTCACGCAGACAGCAGGACGCAGTCTACTGGATGCAGGTCAGCGATTGTGATGTCAGCACGGAAGATTACATCGAATCCAAAGCGAGGTTCCCACTGGCGAGTTTGACGCTTGCAGATCGCTCAGACGAGGACCCACCCTCTGAGCACTACAAGTGGCTGGTGTGCTTCCTGGTGTTCTTCACTTATATGTTTGGATGATAATATACATAATTAAAACCAAACAACTCGCCGTGAAGATATATGTCATATGTTGCCGACACGGCGTAAAGAAACCACCAATTAATCAATTAAAAAAAGAAATAAAAAAATATAAATTAAATTTATTTTTTGGAGCGAAAGGTACAGGCGTGAGGCAGAGCCAGGCGAGGAGGAGGAAACCAGGTGGCGCCACCAGCCGAGGCAGTGGGCCTGACCAGTCACAGTCGCTAGTAGATGAGTGTCATTAGTTGCGTAGTGTCAGTTGGTGTAAAGTAAGGACACCTTCATGGGTGATTCGAGTAAGGGAAGCTGGAGACCATGAAGGACAATTTATTTCACAAGTGAGGGAGGGTTACAGTGCGGGGAATCAGTCCAGCTTGTCGATGTCGAGGGGGTCCTCCCGGAGCGCCGGAAGCTCTGACGCCACCAGAGCCGACCCCTACATAGTAGTCCTTAAATAGAGGGTGGGTGGGAGTGGTGAAATGTGGCTGGTTTGAGGAAGTGAAACCGAATGGTTCTGTGCGGGGGGAGGTTTCGCTTAGTGTTCGTTGAGGCCGCTTGGGGCGTGGTGGGTACTCGGCTCCCCTCACCGAATCAACCACAATTTGGAAATTATGCGCCGATTCAAGTAAGGGAAGCTGGAGACCATGTGGGAGAAAGAACAATTTATTTCACAAGTGAGGGAGGGGTACAGTGCGGGGAATCAGTCCAGCTCGTCGATGTCGAGGGGGGCCTCACAGAGCGCCGGAAGCTCTGAGGCCGCCGGAGCCGACCCAAAACACAAGGCTAAGGCTTGGGGGCCCTCAGAGGGGGCCAGGCGGGGGATGTAGTTGAACACCGCCGAGGACTCCTATGTGCCCTGCGCCATTATGGCCGCCATATCGGCGCCGTGTGACACGCACGCCTGGGCGGCCCCCCCTACGGAGTCTGTACAGAATGAACCTGAAACCACTAATAGCTACCCACATAAAATCCAAATGGCAACATGAGTGGGATGAAAATATTAATAAACTTAAAGAAATTGAACCATCTGTGGGAAACCCACCACAGACTCATGCGCGAGGTCGGCGGGACCAAGTGGTCCTTAGCCGCTGCTGTATTGGCCACTCGTGGCTTACACATGCTTTTCTGCTCAAGGGGGAACCTCCCCCTGAATGTATTGGGTGTCAGTCCCCACTGACACTCAAACACATTTTACTCAGTTGTGTTGAATTCTTGGCCCTGCGCCAACAATTCTACACTGCAGACAGTATGCATGACCTTTTTACTAAAGTAGAACAAGACATTTTGGCCTTTTTGAGGGCAGCTGGTCTGTACCGCCTCATATAGTTCATTAAAACAATTTTTATCAATTAATTCTTTCATTTAAGAGACCAGACGGGATGGCCAAATGAGCTGGAGCGTCCATCTCCCGTGCTGGTAGATCGTGGGGTCGTGGGTTCGGGCAATGGTCGAGTCAAACCAATGACTTGAAAATTGGTGCTTGTCACTTCCTAGCCAGGCGCTCGGCATTACTAGGACAGGGCAAGGACTGGTGTGCTCAGTGTCAGGATAATGTGACTGAGTGGGATACCAGGTCATGGTCCCGGCGGCCTGATTTCCCAGTGAGACAGCACTATAAAGTCGCCAGGATGCGCACTGTCACAAGTCGGTACCCATCCTGATATGACCTTAGATGTTGCTATGACGTAAAACAACAACAAACAAACAACAACAAACATCCTTTTCTGGATGGAAGCGGCTGTAAAAACAGATTTTACAAGTCTAGCAAAACAGTTAACAAATAATAAAAGTTAACATCAGCAACATTTAAGCTTTTACATGTGTTTTATTTATAGCCCGGCAACTTTGAGACGGAAAATATATTATAATATAGTATAATATCTAGTTGAATGCAATTTGAAAGTGCGATCGACGGCATTCTGCGGCCGCCATCTTGTCGTGTAGCATTCTCCTGGGAGCCACACTTTCGCGAATAAGTTGGGCGATAAAGTTTCGCGATTAAGTTTCGTGATTAAGTGATACCTAATTTCACAATCTAAGAAGCAACATGTTTTCTTTACATATGTGTTATTGATAACGCGGTATGTTTGAGTTGATAAATATATTTTAATATCCTATAATATCCAGTTTAATCCACTTTCACGGGAACCACACTTTCGCGAATAAGTTGGGCGAAAAAGTTTCGCTATTGAGTTTCGCGCTTAAGTTTCGCGCTTAAGTTTCGCGATTAAGTTGTTTATATGCTATAGATGTTCTCAGTCACCCGTGTACTACAAGAACGGGTGAATCCTAAATCGGGAAACGTACAACACATCTAAACAACTTGTAGGTAGCTAGCATACGGCGTAGGCAATTTACGACCCATTTCGCACCAATGTTGGCTAAACAAAACAGTGAATACTATTGGAAAAACCGGCTTACCTGACTGCCTGACCTCTGCCATTATCTCTGACAACGCAGTCATCCTCTTTATCCGGTTCGAGTAGTCGGCACAACGCACGTCGAAAAGACACGGGCGATCTCTCCACATTTCGACCATGGCAATCTCCGCCTCGCTCGTCCAGTCCGCCATTTTTTTCCTTTGTGTACGGACAAAGTCACATGACCCTTTTCTGCCCCTCTGATTCGCTTATCGCTAAAACCCGGACGCGACCGGTCGCCGGCTAGCACACATATACCGTATACGACATGACTGCCCGCTCACATCTAGCGTTTCTCGAACGGCCCGATTCATTTTTCGAATCTCTTGCGATTCGAGTTTTAAGCCCTAAAACTGAGTTTTATATGCGAATCGCATGCGTCTAGTGTGCGCAGGGGTCGCACACCTAACGACTAAAACCCAGTTTTATGCGCGAAACGGGCAGTTTTAGATCGTAAACGGTAGGTGTGTACCGGGCATAATCACCTCCCCACATCCATGCATTCTGACCCAATTTTGTCAGCCTATCAGACAATTGAAGGGAGAGAAAAATTGATGGTGAACCCAGATAAAAACCTTTAACTATGCCCGCATTAACACTTTTACCTCTCGGGAAACTAAGATCTATGATGATCCTTTTTTTCTGATGAATTTTTCTTTGGGCGTGTCATCATCAGGCTTAATTGACACCACGGCAAGAAAGGCGGTGACGTAAAAGGGCCTAACAATGCTCCATATGCCAGTTCAGTATCAATAAACCGACGAATATGCATATGTACCGAGCCATCAGCCACTATCGACTTCACTTGATCTAGGCCATCGTCGGCCGATTTGATTAACATATGCGGTGCATAAATCGACATAATTACATTATCAACCAGATTAGGTCGGTTAACACCACAATATTTCACAGGATTAATTGAACCGCCCTTGCCATGACTCGTCATAACAGAGTGATTACATGGACGAGGTCTCTCCTTCATAGCAGATAAGCAGTCATTAGTAGGGTGTGAAACCAATAGCAAATTTATATCGACATTATTCACATGCACACAAATAGGTATAGATTTAACAGCTGTAACAGGAGACAACAGTTCACTACCCGTTGATTTAATAATTTCACTTACAGAAGTATCAACCGACGACTCCAATGCCCCTTTATCAAGGAACTTCCGCTTTTTAAGACAGTCCTGCTCCCTATGAGGAAGAACTCTCTTGAATTTGTATGCACACCAAGCACAGATATGCGGCGACCGATCCAGAAGAGATATGCGGCGACCGATCCAGAAGAGAGCCATGCGTTGCACTGTTCCCACAATCCTTCCCCCAGTTCCAGAGATAACATGGCTTCCCCTCGGTTTCTTTGCTGAACTCTTCCCTCTGATTTACTGGAAGCTACCGGCGGGGGGGGACTGAATGAAAGCACTGTTCCTTGGCTGGCCACTAGCCTGACGTACACTGTCATAGATATGCGAGACAGCTCGTGACTGCAGCACCCTCACAGCCTCTGTACTTTCATCACGTTGAACATCTCAGGGCATTACCTTCTACTTTCACGTCTTTGAACCGGATCACATGGTTAAGAGCTTGAGGTTCTAGAGACGCAGAGACCAAGTTGCACTGCCTCACAAACGTACAGTATCCAACGAGCAATGCTGCCACAATCACATCTGGTACGGGTGTCAGCCTGTGCAGATAGCCGATCATCAACTTAATGTCAGACGGCGAGATGGGAATCGCTCTGATTGTTACATGCTTAGACGATTTAAAGACACCAGTTTTATAGAGCTTAACTTTGGGAGCATCAAATGCTCTATCGCTAGCTGGACTGGCCGACACCCACAGTTTTACCGAGCTGAAATAATTCATTACCGCACCCGGGGATTTCAAACAATCATTCAGGAACATCAAGTAAGACAACAAATCATAAACAGACAGCTGCACAGGGTTAGCACGGTGTTGATTGCAAAAACCTATGTATAGCTTCACATGAGCGGCCTTGGTGCCAGCGGCCTGGTTTCCCAGTGAGACAGCACTATAAAGTCGCCATGAGCTCGCACTGTCACAAGTCAGTACCCGTCCTGATATGACCTTAGATGTTGCTAGGATGTAAAACAACAACAAACAAACAAACTTGTTTCTCAACATCCTCGGCAAGAGTGCAAGGACATAATTGTCCATCAGGCGCAGATGGTGAGTCAGCGAGTATCCTGGAAGATAGAGCCAAAAATTGTACTAGATTCCAGATCTATAATCATTACAATTTACATTTCAAGATATCAAGGGACTCATTTACCCAAATTTCATGTAAGCCACAGGTCCAACACATATTACCTGCTATAAATCTTTCGCGTTCAGAGTGTGGGCCCTACTCAATGCATCCGCTAATACTAACTCTTTACCTGGTTTATGTACTATTTCAAGATCAAAGTTTAAATCAGCGGCAATCAGCCACAACTGCCTCGCACAAGCACACATGACCTTCTCCTTCTCCTTCCCCTTACCAGATTCTAGAACTTGCTGCGAGTCAAGATTGTCAGTGTTTACTTTAATTAAGTAATCATGAGGGTCCTGAGGTAAGAGAAACATTACTGCATGAAACAAATTAAATGCCTCTAACTGTGTAATTGAGAGCCCTGTCATCTGCAGATCCAGACTATACTCAGTACTATAAAAAGTGACAGCAGAGAAAGCCCCAGCTGCCCTGAGCGTCGAGTCACACTCTATGACCCAGTCTTTCCTAGGCGCCGCCGGAATCAGCTGCCTTCCATTATAACTCCCAGCAAATTCTTTAAACCATTCAAGATCTTTCAGTAAATCCTTATTAAAAACATGCTGCCCAACGTATGGTGAGGCCCTCAACGCTACAAGCACCCGATTGGAAAACCTAACCGCCGGCTTAATACCTTTAGAGAGATGCTGCAATTTCCCGGCCAGACTCTGTAGCTGCCTCCTAGAACACCTACTCCTCCCTCCATGCCATGAGGGCGCGATCACAAGTCTGTGCCATAGATAGGCATTACCAGGACGGAAAACCCCCAACAAACAAATACATGGACCTTTGGGTCAACCATGCCCGGTCATCCGTAACGGGCATATTCGCGCCACTACACTTGGCAAAGGAAACAAAATGAAGAAGCCAAATCGAGCATAAACCAAGTCAGCATAATCACGCCGCGAGAAGCCTCGTCAACGCAGTAAATAGGATACGACTACAAGTACAATGCGTGAAGTGCAAATAAAAACCAGACACACACCAGGTTGTGATCTATAAATATAGCAAAAAAAAGAAACCATTCGCACCGGATTAACAACTGAATCACGCAAAAAGAATCCTCCACTTTCCGTCCACAAATAAGCACCATCCATTTGATTTGTCAATGCTTGTAAAGCAAAGGTTCTTTTATGTAAGGATGCCTCGAGAGCAGACAGGTATGCTAAAGAGCATAGAACTGTGGTAAAATCAGAAGTGGTAGCTGATAAATCAAATCAGCAGTAAATGACTTTTCACATTGATTTTTATCATCGGCTATTGGACGTCAACCATATTGTAGAGTCTAATGCTCGGATCTGTGGGTTCGAACCTTGGTCGAGTCAAACCAATGACTTGAAAATTGGTCCTTGTCACTTCCTAGCCAGGCGCTCGGCATTATTAGGACAGGGCAAGGACTGGTGTGCTCAGTGTCAGGATAATCTGACTGAGTGGGATACCAGGTCATGGTGCCGGCGGCCTGGTTTCTCAGTGAGACAGCACTATAAAGTCGCCATGAGTGCGCACTGTCACAAGTCAGTACCCGTCCTGATATGACCTTAGATGTTGCTAGGATGTAAAACAACAACAAACAAACAAACAACATCGGATCTGTGGCTGTGCATGTAGGCTATGAGGAAAACAATACAGATAAAGAGAAAGGAAGAGAGTAAATTGTAAGAGAGAGAGAGTCCAGCCCTCTGCTACTCTTTACAACATACAGGACAGCACATACCACCACCTTTGATGAACCAGTTGTTGGAACGGAAAATAGCCCAAACTGCAAATGTATCCACTGCGCAGGATCGATCGGATGACCGGCACATTGACAGGTGGACACTCTAGCGCCTGAGCTACGTCCCGCTCCTTTGTCAATGCTTGTCGACTACTGGTAGTATATAAATATATTTCAGAGATTAAACAATTTTTTTATTCGCAATCGAGCATATCTTGACATAAATCAAAATAATATATTTTAAACCTGTTAATTTATCATTAGAAACATTAGTTTCTGATTTTTTTTTCTTCAACTCTGACGTCCACAGTATGCAAACCTTCATATGAATATGTATTCTGCTATTACTTGGTATGTTTTCTGCTATTATTTGGAATGTTCCATGTCACAAAAGTGGTACTCAGTTTCAGAGAACGACGTGATCAGTGCAGGATGTGATAGGTGTCTGGCGGGCTTTAACTGAGTACAAACTCACGCCCAATGACGGACAAAGAGTCTCATTGGGCGCTGAGACAATGGACGTCTGGAAGCAATCTGTGGACCGGTCGCGATGGCCGAATCGGGAGAGCACGGGCCTCGCGTGCAGAAATCGGGAGTTCGCTAGTTTGGTTCCCGGTCGAGTCAAACCAATGACGTGCAAATTTATACTTGTCGCTTCCTAGCCTGGTGCTCGGCATTAATAGGATAGGGCAAGGACTGGTTAGCTCAGTGTCAGGATAATGTGATTGAGTGGGATATCGGGTCATGGTGCTGGCAGCCTGATTTCCCAGAGGGGCAACACTATAAAGTCGCCATGAGTGCGTACTGTCACAACTCAGTACCAGTCCTGATATGACCTTAGATGTTGCTAGGACGTAAAACAACAACAAAACAAACAGCAATCTGTGTTCACTTTAGTAACAGCGACTCCTGATTACGTGCCCGGCTGATACCAATCTGCCAAAAAAAAAAAAGCTTGTTTTATTTAACGTTTTATTTAGCTGGTAGATTTTTATCATCGGCAATTGGACATCAAACTTTGTCAATCTGACATATTTCTTTGGAGGAAACCCACTGCCACCACATAGGGTACTCTTTCCGATAAGCAGCAAGGAGTCTTTTATATGCACTTTCCCACAGGCAGAACAGCACATACCACAGCCTTTGATGAACCAGTTGTGGACCACTGACTGGCAACAGCTACGGTATTATCATGATGCGTACCGACTTGTGACAGTGCTCACTCATGGCGACTTTATAGTGCTGCTCAACTGGGAGAGCAGGCCACCAGCACCATGACCTGATATCCCACTCAGTCACATTATCCTGACACTGAGCCAACCAGTCCCTGTCCTATCCTATTAATATCAAGCGCCAGGCTAAGAAGCGACATGTGCCAATTTGATAATATTAATAAGTCATAGGTTTGAGTCGACCGGGAATCGAACTCTAGATCTCCCGCACGCGAGGCTTGCGCTCTACCGATTCGGCCATCGCGCGCGGTGTAACGTTGATTGTTGTGGTGGTGCCTGTGTATGGGGCTATTGCTGGCGGGTCATTGCGTGGAACCTTTGGACCATACACACACACACATACACACACACACACACATACACACACACACACACACAAACACTGACAGGTTCCGCCAAAAAGCAAGGCGTCCCTCATCGAAGACCGCCCGGTCACCATTGGGTCTTCGGGACGCCACAAGTGTGGGATGTGGAGGTTTCTGGTACATGGTTGGTCGTTGGAGTTTTACGTCCTGGCAACATTTGAGATCATATCAGGACGGGTACCGACTCGTGACGGGACGCACTTATGGTGACTTTATACTGAATATAGTGCTGCCCAAATGGTTACTTTATAGTGCTGCCCAACTGGGTTGATTGGTTGTTGGAATGCTACGTCCTGGCAACATCTAAGGTCGTTTCAGGACAGGTACTGACTTGTGACTGTGCGCACTCATGGCAACTTCATAGTGCTGTTCCACTGTCTATTGGCACATAATTGATTGTCTGCTTTTACATTTAAAAGCGATGGTTTGAACAAAAACTAACATTTCTCGCCGTGAATATGGCCTATGCTGCCGACACGCCGTGAATCAACCACCAATCAATCAATCAATCCACTGGGAGACCAGGCCATCAGCACCATGACCTGACATGCCTATCCACTCAGTCACACTATTCTGACACTGAGCCAACCAGTCCTTGCCCTATCCTAATAATGCTGAGCACCTGTCTAGGAAGCGACAATTTATCAATTCTAAGTCATTGGTTTGACTCGACCAAGGTTCAGACCCGTGGGTTCGAATCCTATGATTGACCAAAGCGGGAGTCGGACGCTCAACTCATTCGGCCATGCTGACTTCTTCCTGTATAATATTGTAATGTATAATGGCATGTTTTACTGCACAGGCACATGTCTTATCCAGCTTCGAGAAAACCGGCGTTTAAAAAAAATAACTGGTTAAAATACAATTTACTTCTATACTTTTCATTGTTTATTTGATATGTTATGGATATGTTTAGGTTGTCTCCGGAAAACTGGAAAGTTCAGAAATCCGGGCTACTTCCGGTGCCATGCAATTCAGCACACCCTTGGCAAATTGTCAGCTACTTGTCATAGAAATAGACGAGAAGAGACCATTGTTGCACGTATGCGAATTGGACATAGCTAGTTGACTCATAGTTACATTTTTGAAGCAGAAGAACAGCCAGAATGCATACCATGTGGAGTGCCTCTGACTGTGAAACATATTTCGATTGAATGCATTGACTTTGCAAATGTTCGAGCACAGTATTTTAATGTAGCAAGTATGAAATGTTTATTTGACACTGTTAGTACTGCCTTAGTTTTATCGTTTTTAAAGCACATTGGACTGTTTAACCAGTTTTAAGACATTTTGATGGCATTGTATAGCCCTTAGTGTGCTGGTATGCCGTTAAGCATTTATTCATTCATTCTACTTCCGGTGCCAAGCTTGCCGGACATGTTGACCCGGTATCTGTGTTAATAACAGTAACGCCTGGGCAGGTGTTTCTGGTTCCATCAGACAATAGACCCCTGCCAGTTAAGCTGGAAAGTACATGACTAGAGTAGTTGCAGATTTTGCCAACAGATGTCACTAGCTTAACTAGAGGGGTATAAATACATGAAGATAGTGGTGATGAAATTCCAGAAGAAAAATACACTGTATTGTCTTTTTTTTTAAAGATATACTACAAGGATAAGAGCTTGAGACCTGTTGTGATATGAATATCTGAATATAATCAAGTATTTTATTATTTTTCCAAGCGAGATATAGCATGTGAAACCATAGGCAGTCAGGGAAACGACCCGACTAGAGTATTTCCAGATTCTGGCGATAGATGTCACTAACTTAACTGGCGGGGTCTATTCTCGTCAAAGTCATCAAATTTTCCAGTGACTTATAGATATAACTAACAGTAACAGTGATTGAGAGTACACATACATATCTACACATACATACACATACATATTTGCACATGTATACACATATATATATATATATACTTATATGCTTATATACTCACATATATGGACATATATATACACACATTCATATAATACTTTTGCATACATATACACATATACATACACATATATACATATATGTACATACATATAATACTTATACTTACATATATACACATATATGCTTACACATGTATATACATGCATATATATTAACGCCTATGCATAGATCACCCATCGGAGAATAAGCCAGATATGTTGGACAAGCCCTGAGGAATCTGTATCATTAAGGAGCTTGGAATGATTAAATACCGGAAATAGAGACGCCGACAGCGATCAACTTAAAGGCGCGAGATATATACATCAAAACATTTGTAAGTATATCTTATATCCACTTATTACTTAGTAAGCAAACATTCGCTAGTTGCCTAAAGCTAAGATTCCTTATACGCGGTATGCGGTATGCGGCATGCAGCATGCGAATGTTGTATATGCAGCATAAATATATGCCAACCCCCAACATTTTTGGGGGGTTTTCCTCCAAATTTGTGAAGGAACAGTATTGGTTTCTATTTCAAACGCAGCAGCATTCGCATTTGCATGCCGCACTGATGGCTACAGGGACTGATTCAGTTGCTGCATTCGCATTCGCATTCGAATTCGGAGGCATGGAAGCACCCCTATTCACTTAGATGCTTTTCCATTTTTTGCCGCATTCACATTCGCATGCCGCATACCGCGTGTAAGGAATGCTAGCTTAAATGCTAGTCATTGACATCGCCTCCTCTGTCTTTAGGCCTTTGAATAGTAACACTACTATTGGTTTGACTCGACAGGGAACCGAACTCCCGATCTCCCGCGACCGGTCAAAGGGGAAGGGGGAGGGGTTGGTCTGGAAAAGTAACACTCTCTGTACTACCATGAAGCTTTGCTTCCTCTCAGCCAGTTTTTGGTTGGTTTGTGTGGCGCATGCACTGTGGGAGCAAACAAACTTCATTCTGTGAAGCCAGTCTTGGGAGATTAGCAGTCCTCCTACAGACAGTCGAGACAGGACGATGTTATCCTCTGCCGCTCCCATATTGGTCATACTTTCTTGATGCACAGTTTTATTTTGGCTGGGGACCGTCCGCCTCAGTGTGAGCACTGCCGGTGTATACTGACAGTGCATCACATTTTGTTGAGATATCCTCACCTACAACCAGATGATGTATTTGGAAATGATGGTGTGATAGTCATTCCGATTCCATCCACAACTCATAATTAAATTCTTGAGGGACACTGCTTTTTTACCAAAAGTTAATTTTCCATTATTATTTATATTAACTTTAAAAGTCGTTTACTGCTGACTTGATTTATCATCTACCACTTCTGATTTTACCACAGTTGTATGCTCTTTGGCATACATTTCTGTGCTCTATTTTACTTGTTTGAAATATATTCATTTGTTTAATTCAGATATGTCTAACCACTGTACGACCCCCAATAGCCGATGTCCACGTATTGTGCTGGGGGGTCGTTAAACAAACAAACAAACCAAAGTGCACCTTGAAGATGCACGCCCTGGAGGGAACAGTCAGGCAGGCAGAGAAGACGCTGCTCACATCGGCGTCCTCCAAGGTCACCGGGCAGAGGGTCAAGGTCGCTCCGGACAAGGTCAAGGCCAAGGGCAAGAAGGAGGAGCTGAGGGAGTCGCAGAAGAATAAGCGCCTGCCTTCCATGTTCTGTACGTCACATCCGCTCAGCAAATCCATTTGTAATGTCAAAGACAATGTATGATAAGACGCGTCACTCAGCGCTTTCATATAGGAATTTCTTAAAGAATCATGCAATGCTGCCACCCAATGGCAAACAAGGTAATTGGACAGGTTCCCTAGCCCAGCCTGAGTGCTGTACCATTGAAACAAGGGGACAGGTTCCCTAGCCCACCCTGACTGCTGTACCATCAAAGACAATGTAGGACAATTATAGTCAATTATTATTCAATTATTACTACTTTAACAATTAATGTGTTCTTATTTAAGACCTTAGCCATTTTGAAAGCTTGTAAGTTTGCATATTCAAATCGCTTTTTATGATTTCTCTTTTAGATAAATATATTAGCTTAGTCGTTATAAGTTATAACCTACTTTATTTCGGTTTGGAGTGACTTGCTTTCTTTTAAATTTGAGCTTCAGGTTGCATAGTCCGATGATTTTAAGTTTCTGTTTTTTTTCCTGAGATAAACATATTAAGTTGATCAATATGATCTCCCTTACCTTAAGCCCTGTTCACACGGGGCAGTTAATTCGAATCATATAAATCGACTTGCCTAGTTCGCCTCACATTCGCCGTGTGAACGCTACGCTAAAGCGATTTAGGGCTGAATCGATTCATCTAGTTCGCTTCAAGTAAACCACCTCCCTAGGTAGTATAGATGAAGCGATTTAGCTGGTTCCCGGGTGGTGATAGTGTAAAATAGCGGTGCTCGCCGGTTACAGGCTCAGGTGTAACTATTGCTGGTGCCCGGCAGTGTTAGGGACCGATTAGGCCGAAATCTATTGAATGCGATCATATTTAACAGAATTACATACTCAAATAATGAAATTTAATTAAATTAACCCTAAATTCCAAGCGATATTAACGTAGCAGCAACATCAGCATCGTTATTCATATTGTCAATCACCGAAAGTGGCGCTGGTTAGGCTGGACTTGCTCATGCGCAGATATCCACTTCCACCTTCAAGCGCTGCCCGTGTGAACGCGAAACACTTTCAAACTAAATCGATTCATATGATTCGCCTTGTCTAAATCGCTTTACATTTTGCCCGTGTGAACACGGCTTATGTTTGAAGTAATGCAGCTTTAATATTATCCTCTAATCCACACACACACACATCACCCTGCCACTTCCAGCTGACGTCATCACCTCCCTCAAGACGCAGAAGGACCGGAAGCTGGACAAGGAGCTGGCCGACCTGAACATCCGGAAGCGGAACCGGGAAGTCCAGTACTTCCTGTCACAGCGACAGTTCTTCATGAGTACTGTCTTCACGGCTAATAACGAATTCAGGTAGGTTTGTTTGTTTGTTGGGGCTTTACGTCCTGGCAACATCTAAGGTCATATCAGGATGGTTACAGAAGTTGTGACAGTGCACACTCATGACGACTTTATAATGCTGCCCCACTGGGAAATCAGGCTGCCAGTGCCACTTAGGCTCCCCGATGCAATCAGCCTATCCATGCCTACATGTCTCTTAACTTACAGATTAACTTAGGGATCCTCTTCTGGCTGATCTAGGCCCTATTGGGCCCCTAATGCCAGCTCATTATGGTAAAAATGAACCTTTTTTTTGCACACATATGGAGGTGGATGGAGCCCTGAGATCATATAATTGTGGGTGCCCTCTCCAATGTCTATCCAGCCTTCTTTCAAATGCTTCTACCATTGACGCTTTAACCACTTTGTCTGGAAGACTGTTCCATGGATCTGTCACTCATGAGAAAAATGAGTGTTTCCCGACCTCAATCAAGTCTGGGCCTCTCCTTAAAGATCTTACAGGCGCTATAGAGGGGGTGTATTGACATCACAAGACAACGTTCGGTGGCCATATTGGATTACAAACAGAAGGCTTGCAACTGCCTATACTGTGCTTATTTACTGATTTGTTGGTTTATTTGTCACTGTTTTGAGTAGTTTGGCCTCAGAAGTTGTTGCTAAAGTGCTGTAAGTAAACACATTGGATGTAAACTGCCCAGAACCTCCCAGAACACAAGAAAACTCTGTTTTACTGCATCTGCATGCATTCACAACATGGCTAGGGAGGGTGCTCATAATCCAAGATGGCTGGCTGCTGACTGCTGAGTGATGACGTGACGTAGCACTCCCTCTATAAAGCTTGTAGTTGATTATATATGGCTCCTTGTGTGGGAGATCAGTGCAGACTACTGCATTAATATAGCCTCATCTTTGCACATTGGCTTGATAATGCTCATCATGTTTCACATCTTTCAGATTCTCGCGTTTCAACGCAAAGAGCGGGAAAAACGGGCGCGTTCAAAGCTGTCCTACGTCGTCAGTTCAGGCCGAGTCGGTCAGCCAGTCCGGCAGTCACACTGTCAAGTCCCCGGGCCGGGCGGACAGACCGGCTGTCAACCCGACTGTCCTGCCGGGAACGCCGCGAGTGCCGACCGCCAACAGGCGCCGAGCCACCCTGCGCTCCTCACTGTCACACGGCAACATGTCCAGTGTAAGTGTAGGCCTACTTATCTTGAGAAACCAGACGGGATGGCTGAATGAGTTGATCGTCCATCTCCCGTTTTGGGAGATCATGTGATTCAAACCGACAAATTTGAACCCTGTTTAAGTCAAACCATGCAATGAATTAAAAAATTGATACTTATCGCTTCCTAGCCAGGCGCTCGCCATTATTAAGATAATGTAAGGACTGGTTTGGCTCAGTGTCAGGATAATGGGCCACATTGCAGGCAACCTGATTTCCCAGTGGGGCAGCACTAAAAAGTCGCCATATGTGCACGCTGCCTTTTTTTTAGGGCAGCTGGTATGTACCATCTCATTTAGTTTATTAAATCAATTCTATCAATTAATAATAATGAAACCTTTTTTGCTCTGAATTTTATTTCCCTCAGCCACAAATTATTTAATTGTGAGCTTGTTAATTTAATCCACAAGTAAAAGTGATGGTTGAATAAAAAAAAATCCCACCTATGGCCTATGCTGCTGACACGGCATAAAGAAACCACCAATCAATCATCAATCAAGCACACTGTCTCAAGTCGGTACCCGTCCTGATATGACCGTGGATGTTGCCAGGACGTAAAAGTCCAACAACCCACCCAACCAATTATCTTGAGGGTGTGTTTTATTTAAAGTTGCATAGTCCGATGCTTTTGAGTTTCTGCTATTTTCTGAGATAAATATATTATCCTAATCGTTATAATCTACTTTACTTTAGTTTGAAATAACTTAAATTTTAAATGGCTAAGTTTGGAGATATTTGACGTCAAAACAAGGCAAAATAATTTTGGCAAGCATGCCAAAACTCTGACACCATAGACTTTAGTAGTAACGGTTCTATTAATTGACTTATTATGCCCTTCTATTCAGCAACAAATGCTTAATAAGTGCATCAATCTCTAAGTTGAATATATAGAATCAAATCTCGATAAGTGTTTTGGTTTTGAAAATTTGATGTTTTCATTGGACTATGCAACTTTAACTACAAACATGTGGCTTTCTCAAGGGGTGATCGTCCAGCCGAGTAACAAATGTTACATTAAATATAAGTTCATACTTTTGCAAAATACATTGTTATAACAATTGTTACACCCAATATCCGATGCTTACTTTTTGGTTGACACACCAATGGTAGAAGCATTTGAGAGAAGGGCTGACATAAAGCGATCGATATAGGGGAGTGGTCGATCTGTGGAGGTGGTCGATTAGAGAGGTTTTACTGTACATATAGGCACTTGTTGACACCCATTGGGGGGGGGGAGGGGAGGTGGGCCACAGGCGCCGCCACCAGTCAAGTGTGGAGTCTTGCGCAGAATAACAATGGTAATAACTATAATATAATAATATAATATATAAGGAAAACAATTCGCTTCATATTTTTATATTCGCATAATGCGTTATACATCACATATATATATAAATACATATATATAAATACATATATATGTACATATATATATATATATACCCACCACATGCTACCCACCAGTTGCTTTGATCATCACTGTTTTCCTTTCCGCAGAAGGAAAGGTCACTGGTGGCGTTACGTGATCTCCTCTTCCTCAACGAGAGCTCGGGACCTCCCACACCAAACAGGCGCCGCATCAGGCAGGCTCGAGCCCGCATGTTCCCGCACCACAAGGGCTTCTCCAGACCGAACCGAACCGGAAGTGAACCCCGCGCAGACGCCCCAGCCAGCTCCAGGGGCGAGCACGAAAAGGAAGAGGAAGAGGGGGAGAAAGAGGAAGAAGGGAAGCCAGAGGTATCGGCTGGGCATTTAATTCGGGGGAAGAACACAATAGCAGCGTCAGATGGGGACACAAAGCAGCGTCTTGGTGAGATAACCAGCCTGGACCCAAACACTCCCGATCTTGCAAGCGGCGGTCCAGGACGGTCCGGTTTGACAACATTGCGCTGCGCTACTCAGCTCGAACTGGTTACCGACGCGCGGCCTGCGTGTGCAGCGCGGCCTGGCTTCCCCCGAAGCAGGACCAGTGTAGAGCAGAGCAACAGCGAAGCGGTGAGAGCCCGCCAATGGCTGGTGAGGAGGCAGACGACACTGAGACCGGCGAATGACGTCATCGACGTGGAAGCTCAGTCGCGACTCCTGCAGCGCATCATGCTTACCGTCTCGCCGGATGTGATCGCCAAGGCCACCGCGCATGCGCAGAACCTGTCTGACCTGATGGGCTACACGCAGAAGCGGGAGATGCTGCTGCTCAGGGAGCGTTGTCATGTAGAGCGGCTGGGCAAAGCAGACGACAGGTTCACCAATCTCATGGCGGTGCTCCGCAAGTAGCGATGATGTTCGGTAGATACAGGTTGCATGAGTAACAGATTATGATTGACGATGATGATGTTTTCTTTGGTTTTTTTTTATGTCCTAGCAACTGGAAAAACTAAAAACCATGGGCATAAAATCCAACACTATGGATTGGATAAGATGCTACCTGAACAACAGGCAACAGAAAACAAAAATAAACAATACACTATCAGACAACCAACCTGTCACATGTGGTGTACCCCAAGGGTCAGTGTTAGGGCCACTACTCTTTATAATCTATATAAACGACCTTGAAAAATGGTTGCAAACTGAATGCCTCCAACTATATGCAGATGACACAGTCATATACACAAATGGCACCACAGAGGAGGAGGTAATAACTAAACTAAATAAACTCCTACTAAAACTAGATGAGTGGTGTGAGTCCAACAAAATAACCATCAACACAAGCAAATCAAAAACAGTACTCTTCTCGCATAAACAAATGCCAGAAAGAAAACTACACTGTAAGTTAGGAAACCAAACACTAGAAAATGTAGACCATTACAAATACCTAGGCCTTGAGTTGGACAGCCAACTAAACTACAACCTATGTATAAATAAAATTATACAAAAAGTAAACCACAAACTGTGGCTATTTGCAAAGCTAAGAGACTACATGACACAAGAAATGTCAATAAAAATCTTCAAGGGCATGGTGCTCCCCTATTTTGACTATGGCGATGTAAACTACATGGGTGCGAGAAAAGAACTACTAAAAAAACTGCAAACACTGCAGAACAGAGCCCTAAAAATCTGTCTAAGAGTAGACAAGCTGCACCCAACCTATGACATACACAAAAGAACCAAAGTGAAACTACTAGAAAATAGGAGAATAATTCATTTGAAAACATTAGCATATAGCTATAGTCAAAACAGTAAACTTCTAACAAAACCACAAAGGGCTACTAGAGCAAATAATGCACCACTACTAAAGCAGACCAGAAGCCGAATAAAAGCTCATGAGAGAAGCACGCTGGAAATGGCTGCCAAGTTGTGGAATGCCCAAACGGTAAAGGAACGACAAATTCCTGACCTAAAAACCTACAAAAAATATCTGTGCAAAATAACGCTAGGAAACCCCCAGTAAGCTGCACCGCAAAGGGGCATGTGATATGTCACGGCCCACCAGCGGGATGCCCAATGGAAGGTAACCATGCCAAAAGTAGCCAGATAACACACCACACAGCTACGTACAAGCCTATGATATGTAAATAGGAGTAGGCTAGTCTAGTAATAAGAGTAGAAAAATAAAAACATATATACCAAGAAAATCCAAAAAAACTAACATAGGCTACTAACCATACCAACCAATTATCTATCTGCTACTGAAATGCAGGCAATCAAATACCTTATCAGCAGCCACTGTGTGGTAAGATAACACCAACACTACAACTGGCCAGCATTGAAAACAAGCCTGGGTACCCGGGCTTATATGCTATGGACAGTATAAATACAGCCTCAATAAAAAAAAAATTAAAAAAATATCAGGACGGGTACTGACTTGTGACACTGACAGTGCACACTCAATGAGACTTTGTAGTGATGCCCCACTGGGAAATCAAACCGCCAGCACCATGACCCGATATCTCACTCAGTCACATTACCGAACTACAGACCTTCCGCATGCGAGGCCCGCACTCTACCGATTAGGCCACCATGCCCTGTTGATCATGATCATGATCATGATCATGATGATGTAGAAGCTGATGGCTTAACATCGTGTTGATGACAACAAGGGTAATCATTTTCATGACAAAAAGTTAATGATATCTATTCTGTCAGTCATGTCAATCGAAAAGCTAGTGATATCTATTCTGTCAAGTCTTATCAATCGCGTTCATATACCTACATTGACATTTACATGAAACTCATATTACCATTTTTAATTCTTGTTCTGAATTTTAAAATATCAACAGAAACTTGTTTCAAAGAAACATATAACCCATGTCTTATGAACCCTATCCATTTCCTATCCCTACGGATATTATTAACTATAACATATAAATAAAAACATGAATTATAATATGTAAAACTGACTGTGGCTATGGGCTTAGGACTAGATTTGTCTAGATCTAAATGCAGATGTTTAAGACGTGCTGATTAGGTTCGTGTAACTGCAAAGAGAGATAAAAGATTCACATCTTAATTTAAAGCGGCATAGTCCGATGAAATATCAAATTTTCAAAACCAAACCAATTATCTAGATTTGGTTTGAGATATCTAACTTAGATACTGATGCACTTATTAAGCATTTGTTTCTGCATAGAAGGCAATACTGAGTCAATTTAACAGAACCTGTTACTCCAGAAGCCTATGGTGTCAGAGTTTTGGCAAGCTTGCCAAAACTAATTTTCCATGTTTGCACTCAAAATATCTCAAAAGTTTACCATTTAAAATAAAAGTAACTTTGAACTAATGTAAAGTAGATACTAGTGATCGATCTAATATATTTATCTCAGAAAAAATACAGAAATTCAAAACCATCGGACTATGCAACTTTAATATATATATATTTTTTAATCAGTATTCTACCTCGTATGTGCTTCGCATAGGTTTGTTTTGCTTTTAATGCATCCCACAATGCACTGCGTGGCTGGAATTATGAACCCGTCTATTATCATGCAATAGACATCTATCGGCAGAATTTGGAATCACTCTAGACGGGCCGTTTCCCTGACTGCCTATGATTTCACAAGCTATATCTCCATAAAGAATGGTTGGAAAAATAATAAAATGCTTGAATATATTCAGATATTCATATCACAAAAGGATTCAAGCTCTGATTCTTGTAATATATATTAAAAGAATAAGATAACTATATTGTATTTTTCTTCTGCGTTTCACCACCCTTCTCTTCACATGTATTAAACCCCAACACTTAAAGTTGCATGGTCCGATAAAATATATATTTTTCGAAACGAAAATACTTATGTACATTTGATTCATTATACCCAACTTAGATATTGGTGCATTAGCTAGTAATGTGGGACATCATACACACAATGATCAGTGAATTCACTACCTCATCCCATTGGACACTTGTCTAGCCCTCATTCCCAATAGACTACATCAGGGTTCCAGCGGCGTGGTGCATTGTGGGATGCATCAGAGCAAAACAAAGCCATGAGAAGCACATGGCACATGCTAATACACTGGGTGCAGCTATGAAATGTGCTAGTTTCAGCTCATCTCAGCTCTTGTTTGAAACATAGAATACCAACTAAAAAGATATATATAATAAATTAAGATATTAATCTTTTATCCAGCATTGCATTTACATCAATATAACCAGCACATCTTATGCCATGTGCATTTAGATTTAGACAAATCTAGGCACTCAGACTAGTGTTAGAGCCATAGCCAGAGTCAGTTTTATTTATTTTATTCAAGTTTTTATTTTTATTGTATGGTTTATGGAGAGTTGTGTCTTAAACATATGCATTATATTATTATATTGCATCCTTCCGTCCAAGTTTATGCCAAATTGTTATGTATTTCTAGTTATTTTGAATAAAATGCCAGTTTTTCCCTACGCGTATCAGCAAACTCAATGGGCGTACGCCTTTGCTTTGCTCCCAACGCTGTTTTCAGCACATGCGCAGTCGGAACTGTGATGTAGTCAATACCATATATGGCATTAGTCAGGTTCTAATACATACATATTACTAGGTCAACTGACATCACATGACTGTTGCGAGATGGTAATCTGTGTCATAGCTACAGGACTTTTGGTAAGCTTACCGAAATGATTTTGGGTTCTTTCAGCTCAATTTGCTCCGGAATTAGCACGTTTTCATCAAAATTACCCTGGAATAATGATTAGTAGGTTATCATGATTAGCTTGATATATCTATCTAAAAAATATTGCGAAAAATTCAAACGCCATCGGACTATGCTACTTTAAGCTAGTGACATCTATCAGCAGAATCTGGAACCACTCTAGTCGGGTACTTTCCGATGGTTTTGAGTTTTTCTCATTTTCTGAGATAAATATGTTAGGTTGGTCATTATTATCTACCTTACTTTAGTTTGAAGTCACTTTTACTTTAAATGGTCAACTTTTGAGATATTTGAAGTGCAAACGTGCAAAATTAGTTTTGGCAAGCTTGCCAAAACTCTACCACGATAGGCTTCTGCAGTAACAGGTTCTATTAAATTGACTCAGTATTCCCTTCTATGTGGCGGCAAATGTTTAATAAGTGCAGCATTATCTAAGTTAGATATGTAGAATCAAATCTAGATCATTGTTTTGGTTTTGAAAATTTGATGTTTTCATCGGACTCAATCAATCAATAGTTCCGTCCTCTAGTCGAGGGTTGGATGCAATGGTTCTCCACTTGTCCCGATGGTGTGCTGTTCAGATAGACTGTGAATAATTCAAGCCTGTCCACTGTGAAATATTTGTAAACCATGATGTTCTTGGTCTCCCTCTCCCTCTGCTGCCATTCACCTTCCCTTCCAACAATGTACGGTATATTGAACTCTGACGAATGATGTGGCCAAAATAAATAAGTTTCTTTGTCTGTATAGTGGCAAACAAGCTTTTCTTATTTTTAATTTTTCTAAGAACTTCTTTGTTGGTGATCTTCTTTGTCCATGATATTTTCATCATCCTTCGATAAGTCCACATCTCAAATGCAGCTAAACGTTTGTACATTTTCTTAGAGATTGTCCATGTCTCAGCCCCATACATTAGAGTAGACCACACATAACACTGAAGAATACGCTTCCTTGTTTGTATTAATATCTTACTTGATGTTAACACTCTATACATTTTGGAGAATGTTGTTTGGGCTATGGTTATCCTTCTTTTAATTTCTTCCTCACATCTCTACATCATTTGTAATCTTTTGTCCGAGATATATGAATTCGGATACTTGTTCTATGTTTGTGCCATCTATGGTTATATAAATATATTTTTTTGTAAATATAGTTTATTCATTGAATAAAGTCTTTTGTCAGCGCCGTGGCACTGGTCTTCCATCCATGTGACAATACAGTTATTAACAATGTATGCAGCTAGCCCAAATCAGCTGAAATAACAATATCAAACATTCAAAGACTTACATATGGTATAGTTTGACAATTCACATACAAAAATAGCAGTTATATGTTGTATTCCTACACACTTGATACATACATGTGTTTTGGTTAGACCTTTACATTACGGAGTGGTTAGGTGCATAGTTTCCCTTCATAGGTTTGTATGCCTACTATGTTGTGAATTGCAAAACTATCATGTTGTTGGAGTTAACATTTTGAGATGATGTGAGTGTTAGTAGAATGGTTTGTTTATTCTGTTAGATGGAGTGTGGTTAGCTTATAGGGTTATGCTTAAAAGGTTCACACCTCAGGTGTGTTTTTTGACTACATGAAGTAGTTTGAGTAAGTAGGTTGTTAGTAATGATGGGATAAACAATGCTTGGAGGATTGTACATTTCAGTCATTTAGTAGTCTAGTACAGACTTTATTAGTGTCTATGTTTATCCAAAGACCCTATAATACCAAGACGGCTCACTCAGCCTGTACTGTGTAATCAAAATGATCAAACCCACCACTTGGTGCACTGGCTGTTCCCCCGGCTAAACAGATGCTATAATATATGCACAAATGTATATATGAATGTGAAAGATGTGTGACGATGGCGACGAGGATGTGTGCCTGTTCATAGCAATCCCATATTGATGTGTATTCACGCTTACCCGTCTCCTGCACGATATAACCGTATGTGTTTACATGTGATATTTGGTCTATCTGTCTTTTTGCTTATAACCATTCTTTTGGTCTTCCTGGCATTCATCTTCATGTTGAATAATATTCCAGCTTTATTGATTCTATTCACTATATCTTGTAGGTTTTTCTCACTGTCTGCTAGTATTACACTGTCATCGGCATATCTAAGATTGTTGACGTTCATGCCACCTATTGTCACTCCCTTGCAATCTTCAATGTGTCTGAAAATCATCTCTGTGTACAGGTTAAATAGACATGGTGACAATACACACCCCTGTCAAACTCCTCGTTTAATCATTTTTCAAAGTATCTATCTCTATAGATAGATACTTTGAAAAAGTATCACACAGGGAAGTCATTAACCAATTAGGTCAATCTCATGGCCTCATTGGCCTTGACCCTCATTCCAAGTACCTAGTCAGGTTCCAGGATGTCCAGTGGTAGTATTGCTGGCACCATAGCCTGGGCTGATGATATAAAGTTGCATGGTCATAACAATTTTTCAAAACTAAACCACATACCGTATGTCCCAATAAACGCACACTGTGCGAGTGCAGACACATGGATCGGATCTATTCAAAGTTAAAGAATTTCATGCATTTGTTTTTGTCGTGCCTCCGAAATAAAGTGGGATTGTCTTATTGTATGTGCATTCAGTCTGAATATGCAAGGGAGCGCAAATCGTTGTTAACACGTGCATTGGGGGCCGAGACCGCGAGCAAACATTAATGAAACAAAAACGACAACAAAAAACACAATTTCAATGAATATTCCACCTCTTCAGATCAAATTCTGTTATGTAAGAGCGTATCCACTCACTGCTAAGATCAAATTCTGTTGTTTAAGAGCGTGACTTAATAAAAATATTGTTAAAATTGAAAAGTGCAATGGCGCCATCAGTGAAAAATGCTAGGCTATATTTGATTTAGGTCATTTCACATCACGTGGTCATCGCGAGATGTCAATACGGGTCATGGCGAGAAGACTTTTGGAAAGCTTGTCGAAAATATTTTGGGTTCTTTCAGCTCAAATTGCTTCAAAACTAGCTATTTTTCATCAAAATGACTCAGGACTAATGATTAGTAGGTCATAACGATCAATTTGATATATTTATCTAAAAAATAATACAAAAGTTCTAACGTGATCGGACTATGCAACTTTAAGGGTGCATAGTCCAATTAAAACAACCGGTGTGGTGGCTGGCCGAATCGGTAGAGCGCGGGCCTCGCGTGCGAAAGGTCGGGAGTTCGATTCCTGTCGAGTCAAACCAATGACTTATAGTACAAAATTGATACTAGTCGCTTCATAGCGACGCGGTCGGCATTAATAGGATAGACCAAGCACTGGCTAGTTCAGTGTCAGGATAAATATGGCTTCCATCCGCACCTCAATCTTGTCTCTCCTTTATCAGCATAGCATATATATAATAACATATATATATATATATAGATTAGTTAGACAAATCTTACCTGGGTATAGATGATGGATAACTGTTGTTTTACCGAGGTATAAGCCTTGGATAGACGTGGGCTAGGGAGAGGGAAGCACATCCGGTCCAGCAATTTTTACCTACTTATTCAGGATAAAATGATCTAAATAAAACACTAATAATAATAATCATAATGATAATAGAACTGTGAAGTTTTCCTGGTACAAGCCAGCCGAATAGACGTGGAAGGGTGTGGTGGGCGGGCCCTAGCCCATGTCTATCCGAGGCTTATACCTCGGTAAAACAACAGTTATCCATCATCTATACCCAAGTAAGATTCATCTAACTAATCTATTTTACCTCGGTATACAGCCTCAGGCTAGCCTCAGGCTAGGGAGACGTTTACGTAATATCATTTTATCCTGTATATCTCGTTAAATATTCAATAACAATTTAAAGTACATTGGGATTCAGTAATCGACAAGATTTTTGGAGACAGTAAAGTGTATTCTCACCTCTTGTAGATCTAGTCTTACAGTAACAGTCGGGCAACAGTCCTCGACTTTTCCAATCGTGTGTTATAATGTCTTGCAAATGATCGTGCAGTTTTCCAACCTGCATGGGCTAAGATCCGTTGAACGGAAATTCCAAGCAGACGTGCCTTTGACACCATCGCACCTCATGTCAAGTGGGACGCACATTTGTCCGTGTCGATGCCTGCCAACTTTAACACTGTAATTGTCCATCGTGCAAGCGTATCTCGCGAAATGCCCTTGTGTGGCTTAATAAAGCTGACTAAAAGTTGCTTTGACGTTCTTAAGTCCTTCGCCTTGGATATATATGCCCTAATGGCTGAAACTACACATAATTTTGGGTCCTCTGTAAAACTTGTTACATTAATTGTAGACAGGGGATCTCCTAATCTGTTTGTCTTTAATAACTGTGTCAATTCAAACGTGGCTTCTTTCTTATCTATTTCTAGGCCATCCAGTGACAGGGCAACAATAGTCTGTCCTCTATGTCCAGTTACTAGTAATAGGAGCAACGCTACTTTAAATCCTAACTTTCTAATATCTAAATGTTTGTTATGTGGCCATTGTTTAAATAATTCAAATACCACAGACACATCCCAAAACCGACTATATTTTGGTTTGGGCGGATTGCTTTCATATATTGACCTGAGAATCCAGTGGATAACTTGATGTTTTCCTATAGTTTGGCAATTTATCCTTGGAAGGATAACCGACAAAGCACACCTAGCAGCATTAATTGCTCCAAACCCTAAACCTTCATATTCTAACATACGCAAGAATCTTCCGACCTGGGAAATGGTCGGGTTCATAGGTTTGACTTTCTTAATAAGGCAATGAACGCCCCACTTTCTTAAATAAGTTGTATAAATTTTTACCGTGCCTTTTCGCCATGCATGTGAAACTATTCTTTGTTGTGTAATTTTGTCTAAACCAAATTGTTCCAAATATTTATTAAAAAAAGGAATGCCTGCAACGGTGTCGTTCACACGTCCCCGCGCTGGTTTAGGGGGCCTTGATGTGCCAGATTTCCCGGTGATCTTCGGAATCGCAGGCAATCTGTGGCTGTTGCCACTATGCCTGGAAGCCAAGGTTGTGTGTCCCAGTCGGGAATGATTAATATTGCGTGTGCTTTCTCCATCTTTATCTTTCTGGCCACTCGGCTGATCATGCTGAATGGAGGGAAAATATAGTAAAATTTATTTCCCCAAGTCAGAGAAAACGCATCTATCTGCCAGGCGTTTGGTTCTGGATGCCATGAAACATATTTGTTAATTTTAAAATTATTATGAGATGCAAATAAGTCGACCTCAGGTCGGCCCCATTTTTGACAAATTATTTTTTAAATGTTCGGATTAAGGGTCCATTCTAAATGATCATGGAAATGTCTGCTCTTTTGATCAGCTAGCGTATTTTGAATGCCTGGGATGTGTGCCACAGTCAGCCAAACCTGGTTTAGCTGCGCCCATTCCCAAATCTTCTTTTCTACATCATTACATGGTTTGGACTTTGTCCCTCCCATGTTCCTTACATATGCCATTGCGGTTGTATTGTCAGTTAGTATCCTAACATGTTTTCGTGGAATCCTAACGAGGCTTGCTAGTCCTAAATAAATGGCTCTCAATTCCAAAACATTAATATGGTCCGAAATTTCATTTTGTAACCATCTCCCTCCTGTTGCGACATCATTATGATGTTCCCCCCAACCTTCTAGTGACGCATCGGTTGTTACGACCGTGTTGGGTTCACCCATTCGAATAGGGTTGGGAGAATTCTGAATATTTTTGAACCACCAGTTAATATCATCCATCCCTTCCTCAGAAATAAACATCTTCCGTTCGAAATTTCCTTTTGTGCGAGCCAATGCCAAATTCAATTTCCAAAGATTGAATGTGTGCCTTGCCATATAGAATAGCCGGGGCATACGATATCAGTATACCGATTAGCACGGCGACCTGCCTTATCTTTGGCCTATTTAACTCGACCAAGCGGGTCGCTGTATCAAGAAACTTCTTTAGTTTGTTCTCGGGGAGTGAAACCGTCATTAAGCGGGTGTTGATAATAAAACCCAAACATTTGAGTTCGGTTGTCGGTAAGAAAACTGACTTCTTCTCATGAATATAAAATCCCAACTTAGTTAAAATGTTACATAAATCCCTGACAGCATTCTCACAGTCAGAAAACGATTGTGATACAATAAATGAGTCGTCTATGTATGAGAACATAGTGTGACCTTTCCTAGCCATAGCTGAAAAGAAGGGCTTCAACAATTTAGTAAAAAGACGCGGAGCGCACGCTAAACCATTTGGCATACATGTAAACTGGAAAAGTTTATTGTCCCAAATAAATCTGAGGAATTTGCGGTGTTCCGCACAAATAGGGACCGTATAATATGCGTCCTGTAAGTCTACACTGGCCATCCATGCATCAGGCATAACCAAATCCCTGGCAGTTTCTAGCGAAAACATTCTAAAATGTTGATATTCTACTAATTTGTTTAATTAGGTCAAATCCAAAATCATTCTAATATCCCCATTAGGCTTAGGTCTGGAAAAAATATTAGAAATAAATTCTCCTGGAGTGTGAAGCACTTCCTTTATGATGCCTTTTGATTCAAACAACGACACTTGAGTAGTCAACGCTTGCTTTTCTAACTCATCAAATTTATATGGAAAAGGAACTCGATATTGCACTGGTAATTCAATAAATGGGATTTTAACTCCTGTAACTATGTCCAAAATATTATCATCTTTAGTAATTTTAACCCATTTCGATAAACAATTCGAAATGTTGCCAGCACAAAATTTTCTTACGTCCATTTGTGTCTCTTCCGCCACCATCTCTGCTACCACTGCTCCAGGCTGTGGTGACGGGGGAGCTGTCAGCCCCGGCGATGAATCATAGCCGGTAGGCACGCGCCCCTCCGCAGCAGCGGGCAGCGGTTTGTTTCGCTTTGTAGCTATTGGTACTCTGTAACCAAAAAAGGATACTTACTAAACCGGTATCAACTCAACTGAACACCAAAGTGATGCCAGGAAACCTGGGTTGAGGATCAATTTGGTATTGAGTAACGTATTTACACCGTTCTCAGTACAGGCGTGATAAGCTAAGTATTGTCGTCGTTTTTTTAGGTATCGAAACCAACCATACGTGGGGTAGGCCTCTGGGACCTCCCATCCCTCTGTCGCGTACACTTCTCCCTCCTGTGGCTTCTGCGCCAGCAAGTTGGAGAAAATGCTACGAAACTCGGAGAAACGCCTTTTACAAAAGGGGAATCTATAAAAGAAACCCAGGATCATCCCCAACAACACTCTCTATTAGGGTCCGAAAGAATCTCCACAGGAGATGTGACCGGGCCAACATCTCTACCCGTATCAAAGCGGGTTGATAGAACCATGGTTTCGATATGCACAAAGCAATCCTTTGTTCTATCCGTATCGATTTTTAAAATGCTAATCTGGTCCAAACTGGACGTACGAAAGTTCTGAACTTTAAAATCTAGATGCTATAATGCATCATAAATGAGCTCAATCAAAGTTTTAATCCTTACTTACGGTTATTTGACTTGTTGTAGATAAATCCTACTGGAGCAACTCAACGAGCCTCCTCCGGTCGTGAGTTGTTTATGCTAATTGCTGGACCGGATGTGCTTCCCTCTCCCTAGCCTGAGGCTGTATACCGAGGTAAAATATATATATATATGTGAATAGTATTTAGAAAATACAAATTTTAACATAAACATCTAACTACAGTCAAACCTCTCTTACCGACCACATCTACAGATCGACCACTCCCCTATATCGATCGCTTTATTTGGGTCCCAATCGATCACCCATTCAATACCATTGTAACGATATTCTAACTCCCGAAACCGACCACCTCCCTAACTGGACCATTTGAAGTCAGTCCCGTGGTCGGTCGATTTAGAGAGGTTTTACTGCATCTATCTATCCACTTATCTCAGCGCATATCCTAATTCTGATCATGATAACGCGACCTGGCATGCCTTCCGGAGTGTCAATGTACTGCGCAGCATGTTCCGCGCACGTCGGCCCGGAAGTACGGCCGGAGGTGCTGTCACCCCGGACGCACCGCGCCTGCGCAGACGACGGTGCGCACGACCCTCACTGCGCGCTACAATACGCGCATTGTGATTACCCAGAAAGCACCAGTAATTGAACGCCTTCACGTTCAGACAGTCCTCTCACACCTGAACAGCTCGTTGGTCAAAGAGGGCTTGGTTTATTTCTGTTGGTTTATTTCAATAGACCCGCCAGTTAAAGCTGCATAGTCGGATATAGTGAATAGAATCAATAAAGCTGGAATACTATTCAACATGAAGATGAATGCCAGGAAGACCAAAACAATGGTTATAAGTAAAAAGACAGATAAACCAAATATCAATATAACCAGAGATGGCACAAGCATAGAACAAGTATCCAAATTCATATATCTCGGACAAAAGATTACAAATGATGGGAGATGTGAGGAAGAAATTAAAAGAAGGATAACAATAGCCCGAACAACATTCTCCAAAATGTATAGTGTGTTAACATCAAGTAAGATATTAATACAAACAAGGAAGCATATTCTTCAGTGTTATGTGTGGTCTACTCTAATGTATGGGGCAGAGACATGGACAATCTCTAAGAAAATGTACAAACGTTTAGCAGCATTTGAGATGTGGACTTATCGAAGGATGATGAAAATATCATGGACAAAGAAGATCACCAACAAAGAAGTTCTCAGCAAAATTAAAAATAAGAAAAGCTTGTTTGCCACTATACAGACAAAGAACCTTATTTATTTTGGCCACATCATTCGTCAGAGTTCAATATACCGGACATTGTTGGAAGGGAAGGTGAATGGCAGCAAAGGGAGAGGGAAACCAAGAACATCATGGTTTACTGAAATGATTTTGGGTTCTTTCAGCTCAATTTGCTCCGGAATTAGCACGTTTTCATTAAAATTACCCTGTAGGTGGTGTCCATACTGTATGCAGATTAGGCTGGTGTGCTTGCCCATCGGCACTGTGGTAACAGGTAGTTGCAAACAGTTACAAATATATATATATATATATATATATTAAAAATGTCCTTTTCCTCCACTTGCACGCTTTATGGGTGCATGATAGAGGAAACATTTCACCAAACATGAACTGTCTCTTATATAGGAACATCTCTTCACAATCTCGGGCATCATGTATGAACATATATTTCACATAGCTTATATCATGTCATAGTGTGAGTGGGGCACCCATTGCTTTTAGATTACATAACCTTGTCCCCACTCTGTTGCCCAAGAATAATAATGCTCTCTGCCAATATATAATTCCGAACCGAAAATCTGTATATTTTTACAACTAGTTAATGCACCAATATCTAAGTTGAATATATATAATCAAATGAATATACAGTTTTGATTTTGAAAAATAAATATTTCATCGGACCATGCACCCTTAAGATATAGCGAATATCCATGTAAAGAATACAGGTTAAAATTCGGTTCCCTATATCGTTAAGTGCGGTGTTGAGGTAGCAAGGGTCCAGGGTCATGACCTGCTTCTTGTTGTGTGCATCCCATAATAGTCCGGTCTGTGGTCTGATGGCGTCCTGTTGTTGGGCACCACAACACTCTATCAGCGAAACGGCGACCACAAAAAAAACGGTTGGCAGCAAAGAGGTTGTAAGTGGTCCAAGTTGTCGCTAAGTGGTCGCAAAGTGGTCGTAAAGCGGTCGCTATGTGGATTGAAGTGGTCGTAAAGTGGTCAGAACATGGTCCTAAGGTGGTCCTCAGTAGTCCTAGTCGCCAAGCTTCTTACGACGATTTTGGTCGCAAAGTGGTTGCAGCTGCTGCACCAACAACTTTCTTGCAACCAAAACGGTCCACTGGAGGTCAGTCTATATTTTCATAGGTTGCCTTGATCGCAAGGAGGTCGCCGGTGATTGTTGTTTTTTTTGTCACAAAGTGGTCACAAGCAGCAGTCGAAAGCCATAGTGTGACTGAGGCTTAAGATACAAGAGGATTTAAGAAGTGTGCATTGCTTCAAACTAAAGTCATCATCATGCTGTCGGTCGCGATGTGACAAAGACTGCTTTCATTACTTGACTGCCGCTCTCCATTTAGCTTTCATGAAAGCTGCCTGCAAAAGTGTTGAAGTGCTGCTGGCTTTTGCAAGTTACCAGCGGCACTCTCTCGGGGAGCAAATAAAGGTTTCACACCGGCAAGAACATGTCAAGACAGGAACAAAACTATTTGTCCCTGCAGTGGCTGGTCGAGAGATGTTGGGAGTTCCATACATCAACCGCCTTTAATGCTGCCACAGTGACATGGTTTTCTGTTTAGGGTTTGCTCCCTTAGCTTTCGGTTCTGTCAAGAACCTGTACCACAAGGCAGCGGTTTACAACTCTGCAGGGCAGGGGCGTTAAACTCCTTGAGGTATTGCTATACCTGCAGTACCTGCATACCAAACTAAAGTAAGGTAGCTAATAATGATCACCCTAATATATATATCTCAGATAATTACAGAAACTCAAAACCATCGGACCATGTACCTTTACGAGGCCAGTGTAAAACTCGCCGCCCCAACCACACCCACACCCACACCCACCCACACCCACCCACACCCACCCACAACCACACCCACCCAACCTCTCGGCGGACACTTCCGGTATAAATGACCGCCAGGGGGCTTTTTTCGCTGGTTACGCACTACAACACGGCACGTGACTACACACTACACGTGCCCATTGTGCGCATGCGCAGTGGGAACGCCCGCATCCTTCCTAGTGCTTTCCCCGCGCATGCGCAACACGCCTGACCTTGAACTTGAAGGAAGGCCACCTGCGACTAAATGTCATCTGCATCTACTTCTCGTCGGTCGTATGGCAAGCAAATGGATGTCAATTGTCATCTGCTGTTGTTGAAATCATAGGAAATCCCTACTAATCCCCGCACACAGACTACAGTCAAACATCTCTAACCGACCCCCTCCACAGATCGACCACTCCCCTATATCGATCGCTTTATTTGTATCCCAAGCGATTGCCCATACAATAGCATTGTAACAATAAAAAAAAACTCCTTAAACTGACCACTTCCCTAAATGGACCATTTAAATTCGGTCACATGGTCGGTCGACTTAGAGAGGTTTTGCTGTATAGATATAATTTCGGTTTAGGCAGACGACATTCCTAAACACAGTTATTGCTCTGAGGTTACTGCATTGGTAGCAGACGACTTTTAGTCGAGACATTCGATAATATTAACTCAGTGGTGATCAGGTTCCACCCGTGGAACCATTATCACAAAGTCGTCTGCAACCATTACGTAACTAGTATTGAAGGAAAACCAAGATTATGTCAGCATACATGAAGGTTCGCGTTGTTGTCATGGCAACATATCGCAGTTTTGTTGTTGTCATTGTAAACAGTCAGCTGAGAGACCAAGCTGCTACCTTCCTGGAGTGAAACACTTAATTTGACTTTAAAAACCTCATTAAATATCTATTCAATTTGCAGTCTCAAATTGGTGCCGAAACACCTGGGTATTTCTTAAATAAACTTTTTTTGTATTCATTGTTGTCTTTTGTTAATTGAATGATTGGTTTTTATTTGATCGATCTTACTGTGATATTTATCCATTGCACATAAAGGGTTTTGTTTTGTTTTGTAGTTGTTTTTCCGCCGATTACTTGAAATAGTTATCTCTGAGAAGATGTATTCTGCATAATCCATTATATATTATGCATAATAATATACCATTATATATATTATATAATGTATACAACATGTATATCGTACATATTATACATATAGTACATATTATACATGTTTGATATATTATATATATTGTACACATTAATATATATATTGTGTATGTTATATATGTATATTACATGTTATATATCATATATTTTACACATATTATATATATTATGTATAGAGGGGGTGCAATGACGTCACAAGACAACTTTTGGTGGCCATATTGGATTACATCCAGAAGGCTTGCAACTGGCTACACTGTGCTTATTTACTGATGTGTTGGTTTATTTGTCACTGTTTTGAGCAGTTCGGCCTCAGAAGTTGTTGCTAAAGGGCTGTAAGTAAACTCATTGGAGGTAAACTGCCCAGAACCTCCCATAGTACAGGAAAACTCTGTTTTACTGCATCTGCATGCATTCACAACATGGCTAGGGAGGGTGCTTGTAATCCAAGATGGCTTGATGCTGACTGCTGAGTGATGACGTCACGTGCACTCCCTCTATATTATGTACAATATATATATTATACATATATTATATATATTATGTTCTCTGTGGCGGACAGGTTAGAGTGTCTGACTTTTTTCTAGGTCGGACTCCTAATCTGAAGGTCGGTTGTTCGATTCCCCATCCCCCCATCTCTGCCAATTTGGATTTCCACCGCTGTGTATAACTTACAGCGTCATCAAAGGCCAGTTGCTCTCATACCATGTCTATGTGGTGTGGGAGGTTAAAAATCCCTTGGGTCGGTAAAAGTGTAGGCTCGGGCTTTCTATCGACAAACTGTCTAATGGTGAAAACAAGCCTAATCAGGCTTATCCATGATGGCAGTATAAATCTTCAACAACAACAAAAAATCCAAGATGGCTTGATGCTGACCGCTGACTGCTGAGTGATGACGTCATGTGTACTCCCTCTATATTATGTACACTATATATATTATACATATATTAATATTATTATATATATTACATATATTATACAAAACTTCTGAGCGGCAGTGCGGAAGCCCTGGATGGGGGGAGGGAAGTGAAGGATGCCGGTACCCACCCCACCCAGGAAGAAGGGGGTAGTAGCAGGACACTACCGAGATTATTACACGCGATAACAGTCTCATCACTTTCCATATATCACAGGTAAATGCTTGGAGAGTACCCTACAGTACACATGCGATTGGAGCCGCAGCTCATTACTCAATATGGTAATGAGGGCGCCTTCTCCGTTACCATGGCAACCCCTGCCGTACATAATAACCCCGGCCGACTCGGGCTGACCACCACCACTCTCAGTGGACACCTCCTGGAGGCAGCAGTCACGTGACCGCTGCTGACCAGCGCGTGGTTGGCGCCACCTGGCGAGACGCTAGGCGTGAAGAAAGCACCGCGGCAGAAAGGGCGGGAAGCGGCGCGTCAATCGAAACCAGGTAAAAGCTGAGGTTTTCTTTTAATGATGCATAGTCAGATGGTTTTGAGTTATTTTCTGAGATAAATATATTATGTTGATTGGTCTAATCTACTTTAGGTTACTTTGAAGTAACTTTTATTTTAAATGGCTAACTTTGGAGATATTTGAAGTGCAAGCATGACAAATCAATGTTGACAAGCACGCCAAAAACTGCTACATCAAAGGATTAAAGCCGCATAGTCGGATGAAGAATCAAATTTTCAAAACCAAAATAATTATCTAGATTTGACTCTACATATCTAACTTAGACGCCGATGCACTTATTAAGCATTTGTTGCCACATAGAAGGGAATACTGAGTAAATTTAAAAGAACCCGTTACTGCAGAAACCTATGGTGGAAAAGTTTTGGCATGCTTGCCAAAATTAATTTGGCATGCTTGCACTTCAAATATCTCAAAAGCCAACCATTTAAAATATAAGCTACTTCAAACTAAAGTAACGTAGATTATATTATAACGATCAAATTAATACATTTATCTCTGAAAATGACAGAAACTCATAACCATCGGACTATGCAACATTAAATGGGGGACATGTGGCGTGGTTAATTTTTCCGACACTTGGTGGCATGTTGGTACTAGTGGGCCGAAACGGCCATTGACAATGCTTTGAGTTTGCCGGTACATGCAGTGCAAAACGTTTATTTTATTCAAAATTAATAGAAATGCAGAACCCTAACCTTATAATTTTAATATAATCTATTCGTTGAATATGTTTTCTATATGTGTACCAAGCGGTTTGTCTCTAGGTGGTGTGGTTTTAGAGATATTTCACTTCTTCTGTATGAAGATTGCTCACGGCCATTGAAAGTGCAGTGCAAAACGTTCATTTTATTCAAAATTAATAGAAATGCAGAACCCTAACCTTATAATTTTAATATAATCTATTCGTTGAATATGTTTTCTATATGTGTACCAAGCGGTTTGTCTCTAGGTGGTGTGGTTTTAGAGATATTTCACTTCTTCTGTATGAATATAATTCAAGATTGCTCACGGCCATTGACAATGCATTGAGTTTGCCGGTATGCGCAGTGCAAAACGTCTATTTTATTCAAAATGAATAGAAATACAGAACCCTAACCATATAAATTTAATATAATCTATTCGTTGGATATGTGTTCTATAAGTGTACCAATCGGTTTGTCTCTAGGTGGTGTGGTTTTAGAGATATTTCACTTTTTCTGTATGAAGATTGCTCATAGCCATTGAGTTTGCAGTGTGACAGTGTGCCTTTTATGCCCACTAGTTCAGTGGCGACGCGAACGGCAGGAATTTTAACTAAACAGTCGGAGGTCCCCCATTGGCTCAGTATCCCCTTTTTACCTAGGAAAACATGCTCAATAAATTCACTAATAATATCTAAGATAAATATGTAGAATAAAATCTAAATAATTGCTTTGGTTTTGAAAAATTGATCCTTCATCGGACTATGCAGCTTTAAAGTTGCATATTCCGATTAAAACATCAAATTTTCAAAACCAAAACAGTTATCTAGATTTGATTCTATATATCTAAATTAGATGCTGGTGTACTTATCAAGCATTTGTCATCACATAGAATGGAATACAGCACCAATTTAATAGAATTTTCAAAACCAAAACAATTACCTAGTTTTGATCCTCCATATCTAAGTTAGATACTGATGCACTTATTAAGCATTTGTTGCTGTATCGAAAGGAATTGTTGAGTCAATTCAATAGAATCTGTTTCTGTTAAAGCCTATGGTGCTAGAGTTTTGCCGTGATTGCCAAAATTAATTTTGCACGTTTCAACTTCAAATATTTTAAAAGTTTGTCCTTTAAATTAAAAGTTACGCAAACTAATTTTTTTTTTATTATAATGATCAACCTGATATAATTTATCTCAGAAAAACGGCACAAACATAAAGCCATCGGATTATGCAACAGTCTCGTGGTTTTGAATTTCAGCCGCATTCTAATATAAATACATGAGATTGATCAGCAAAATCTATTTTACTTTAGGTTGAAATAACGGCTAAATTTTGAGATATTTGAAGTGTTGTACATGTTGGCGAAGCTAACATGGGTAATTCGCTCACGAGGCTAGGTCTATTTCTGTCCTGCTTCTGTTCTATTTCTGTCTTCCTCGATCCTGGCCGTTCACCTTTCACTCAGTTTCACCCAGCACGCCCTGCAGTACACTTCGCTTCCCCGCCCACCCACCCTCTTTCTTGGGGGGGTGAACGCTGATTCATCTTCCTTCGCCTGTCTATGGGTGCCTACCTTCGAACAATGATGCCTAGCCTTGCTCTGCTCAAGTCAGCAATTGATGAACATTTCGGGTCTCTGTCGCCCAATTGCCATGAAACTGCTCAACCACATTGCTTACGATTACTTTTATTCAATTCTTAAAACCACTTTGTCTTCTCTGTCTTCTGTTAGCCGAGTGTAGCGAATTAACATGCACAATTAATTTTGGCATGCATCTCAAAACTCTGGCACTATAATCTTCAACATGAACAGATTCTATTAATTTGATCAGAATTTCCACCAGCAGCTAGGCTGGATATGTAGAATCAAAATTAGCATTGTGTGCTTTTTAATTTAATGAGTTTCTGTTCACACATAATTGATTGTATGCTTTTACATGTACAAGTGATGGTCTGAATTAAAGCCAAGCAGTTCCTGCCATGAATATGACCTATGCTGCCGACACGGTGTAAAGAAATGACCAAGCAATCAATCAATCATCAAAATGAGCTAATTGTGTTGGTTTAGAAATGTTTCGCTTGTATCGACCTATACAGCTTTAAAGCTGACGGCATTAAATTTTCGAAACTAGAAAATCTATATTTGACCTACATATCCAACTTAGATACAGGTGCACTTACTAAACATTTGTTGCTTGGTTAATGGGGATACTAAGACAATTTAATATGAACTGTTCCCGCTGAAGACTATGATGTCAAGAATTTTGACATGCTTGCCAAAATTAATTATGTATGCTTGCTTGTTTGATTGATTGGTGGTTTCTTTACACCATGTCAGCAGCATAGGCCATATTCATGGCGAGAATTGTTTGGTTTTTATTCAATCATCGCTTTTACAGAATGCAAAAGCACAGATTCAATTTTGTGTCAGTTGACACTGTGGATTTAAAAAGCTCACATTTACATAATCTGTGGCTAAATGAAATAGAATTTAGATACAAGTTAAAGGTTGTTAATTGATCTAATTGCTTTAATGGACTATATATGATGATATAGACCAGCTGCCCTTAAAAAGGCTAAAATGTTTTCTTGTTTTACTTTTGTGAAAATGTCGTGCATGCTGCTTGCAGTGTAAAACTGTTGGCACAGGGCCAAGAAAAGCGCTTCAAATCTCTGCAAAGTTAACCATTTTTATTCTAGGTTACTTCAAACTAAGGTAAAGTAGATTTTAGCATTGAACCTCATCCATTTCTCTCAGAAACTGACAGAAACTCAAAATCATCGAACAATGCAGCATTAAACTAGTTGCGTAACCTGATGGTTTTGAGTTTGAATCCTTTTTCTGAGATATAAGTACACAAGGTTGATAAGTGTAATCTACTTTACTGTAGCTTGAAGTAATTTTTATTCTATGTGGCTTACATTGGAGATATTTGAAGTGCAATCATGGCAAATTCATTGCTCATGGACACAGCTGACTCAGAGGCATGAGTGGGTTAATCAAGGCTTTTATTTGGGTGCCGCCCGCCCGGCGGCATGTACGTTGACTGTATCATCGGGCAAGAAGCGAATGAGCGAAGGCCCCGATATATTGGGGAAATGAAATGTGATGAGGGCATATGAGTGATGTGAACGATTTAACAAACGAGTAATCAATTACCTTAAAGTACAATAGCAATAGTTAATTATAAACATATGAGATAACAGTAGAGGGTAAATTATCAGTAATGTGACATTTAATTAGGTGTGATCTGTCAACTGCGTGGGTGTTAGTTGCTGATTAGATGGTATTCTTTATTTTTAATTTTTTACTTTAAATGCTTGATTGTTTTTCGGTTTTGTTGATTGTTGTGGGCACAATCAACTGCAGGTGTGGGTGGGTGGTTAAAGTTGAAGGTGGGAAGTGGTCAGTGCAGGAGTTTGGAGAAGACTGACCAGCTTCGGTGGCTCCGGGAGACGCCAGGATAGTGCCGGGCCGTGATGGCTGGCAGGAGTTTTAATAGGCCAGAGGGGGGGGGGGGGGAACGGGCCTCCCCCCCCACCAATGGGGGTGGGGTGAGAGACCATGTCGCGCATCACTCCCCCCGCGCCCCGGGCCCCCGCCTCCGACCCCCCAACCACAGTAGTGGCAGGGGGGGGGGGGGGGGGGGGTAGGGCTTCGGCCTTGAGCCTGCAGTGTCCAGCAATGACACCGAATGAGCGAGCTCGCTCATTCAAGACAATGTTTTTGTGTTTGTCAAAATTGTGAAACCATAGGCTTTAGCAGGGACAAGATATTTTAAATTGATTTACTATCCCCTTTTACACAGCAACAAATACTAAATAAGGGTGCCATTATCTAAGTTGGATATGTAGCATACAATCTAGAAAAGTGTTTTAATTTAAACACGTGATCATTTCATCGGACTATGCAGCTTATCCCCTTCTAATGTACGTATGGACACCGTGAGTTCTTGTTGGTAACTGAGTTTATTAGGAACCTCTAATCATGACGTCATACAGTCTTACAGGTGGGGCGTTCGTATAACCACAATACATTACATCTTCCCCTTTCACTTAAGCAACCTAATGACCGTTTTATATATATTAACATTTCATACTTTTTGAATTGATATCTTCATTTACTTATCGCTAAACAACTTACAGCTACAAAATTCCTTATATATATATATATATATATCATGTCCTTCCTTACAGAAAACTAGTATTTAATTGTGTACATATCAATTGATTACAAATACTTAATTGTATACACGTATATTTGAGTTGGTATGTTTCTTCTTGTTTTGTGGTCTTTGTGTACCTTCTTGGTTTGACACATATACGGTCGATGTTGTCGTCTTCTCAATGTGGGGTGATTACGGTCCCCGGAACGTTAATTTATGTTATTGCATCTAACAATGTATACTTTGTAATGTATACACATGACTTGACATACTAAGAACGAAGACTACTTTGTGTATGTAACCTTACGTATTATTATATAACTAGAGCTTAAGTTTTCTTAATTAACGTGCAGTGAAACCGTAACGAACTGGTGGCCTACTTAATCGGCCATAACGTGTTGTATATGTGACTGGTACCTTTATTTTCTGCAATTTATTACCGTTAAAAAACGTTGCATTTCCTATAGTTTTATTTGAGCGGTTATTAGGACATTTTTGAATAAATCTCCTGTTCCGCCTTATGATATTGTCATGTTCATTTATTATCTCATAACTTCTTTGAGTGTCAACATTTGTGTGTATAATACTTCCTTTTTTCCAGTTATCATTGTGGTCTTTATAACGAATGTTATCACCCGTATTTAAAGGTTGTTGAACATTACTTGCATGTTTGTCAAAGTAATGTTTTTGTACTCGCTGACTATGGTGTATTTGCTGAAGTTTTGATGTATGTACTGTTGCTCTCAAGTCCCGATCTAGTACCGGGATTCTGCTTCTTAGTTTTCGTGACATTAATAATTGCGCTGGTGATGCTCCAATTCCATTTAATGTTGTATTTCTGTAATTGAGCATGGCTATTTGTACATCATCACCATTCCTTATGCATTTTTTTATTATACGCTTGACTGTTTGAACATATCGCTCAACTTGTCCGTTACTCTGAGCATGCATTGGACTAGAGTAGAGCGATATGAATCCATAGAACGAAGCAAATTTTTGAAACTCTAGACTCGTGAACTGTGGACCATTATCAGATACTATATACTTGGGAATACCAAACCTTGCAAATGTTTGTTTTAATGCTTCAATAACTTCTGTAGTAGATAAGTTGTTCAGTTCTATGAAATCTGGATAGTTGGAATAATAGTCAACAATTAAGATGTAATTTTCACCGTTTACATGAAACAAGTCAATTCCTATTTTATTAAAAGGTATATCTATTACTGGGTGATTTATCAAAGGTTCTTTGGGTGGCATATTTTTAAATTCTTGACATGTATTACATCTGGATATTTTGTCTTCTAATTGCATACCCATTCCTGGCCAAAATATGTTATCCCTGGCTAATTGCTTACATTTTACTATCCCTAAGTGGGATTCGTGTACCTTGTTCAGCATATCGGTTTGTAGAATTTTAGGTACTATGATTTGGGTACCTTTCAACAATATTCCTTCTACCCATGTTATCTCATGTCTGAATGTATAATATGGTCGCACACTATTAGGAATATGTTTGTTACTAGGTGGCCATCCTTCCAACGTTAGATTCTTTATCGTGTTGAGCGTTTGATCCACCTTGGTGGCCTCTTTGATACGATGGATAACATCCATATCCAAATCTATAGCCCCAACCGAAATATCATGGTCGTATAAATCTGTAGGGGCTATACTGGAGGTATGCGCTCGTGATAAAGTATCTGCAAAATACAAAAACGAACCTTTCAGATAGGATACCGTTATATTATAATTTTGCAATCTCATTCGCATACGTTGCATTCTTGCTGAAAGTTGGTGTATTGGTTTCATCATAATTGCAACTAGTGGTTTATGGTCTGTGTTTATTGTCACCTCATTTCCATAAATAAAATGATGGAACTTTTTACAGCCAAAACATATGGCTAACAGCTCTTTTTCAATGACCGCATAATTTACCTGTGATTTATCTAACGCTTTCGACACCATAGCTACCGGTAAGTCATTTTGAAATAATGTGGCACCAAGACCATTTTTAGATGCATCCACTTGAATGGTAACCTTTTGTTTACTATCAAAATATTGGAGTATGGGTGCTGTTGTTAATAACTTTTTTAAATCTTGAAAAGCTTTTTCCTGTTCTATTTCCCAATGCCATGACACGTTCTTTTGAATGACTGTTCTTAATGGTTTTGTTATGTGGGCTAGGTTTGGAATAAATTTACTAACATATCCAATCATTCCTAAGAATCTGTGTATACCTGGTTTATCGGTCGGACTGGGCATGTCGATAATCGCTTGTATTCTGTCCTTGTTAGGACTTAAGCCTTCTGAGGTAATAACATGCCCTACATAGTTAACACTGGTCTTGAAAATTTTAGACTTTTTAGGATTCAATTTCAGATGAACTGTTCTTGCCCGGTTCAAAACTGCCTCTAATCGGTCGTTATGTTCTCTTTCTGTAACTCCATGTACCAAAATGTCATCTGATATTACGTGAACCCCTGGTATCCCTCTTAAAATTTCATTCATCTCTTGAATAAATATATCTCCTGCAGTCTTTATTCCAAATGGCAATCTTGTATATCTGTATCTACCCCAAGGCGTATTAAATGTACATAGTTCTGAACTTTCTTTATCTAATTCTATTTGCCAATAGCCACTTTGTGCATCTAAAACTGAAAAAAACTTTGCCCCATGCAACTGAGCCACCACCTCCTCTACTGTTCTGACAGGATACGGTCCCCTCAATATCGCCTTATTCAGCTTAGTAGGGTCTAGGCAAATTCTTAATTTCCCAGGTTTACTTACTATTGTTATTGAATTAACCCAAGGGGTTGGTCTTTCTTGTTTCACAATGACCCCCAATTTTATCATACGTTCTAATTCATTTTGTACCTGATCTGTCATTGCTATTGGTATTCTACGTGGTGGATCTATACATGGAGTAATACCATTATCAATATATATTTTAGCATTGACCTTAATTAAACCCAATCCCTCAAATACATCAGCATATTTTATTACCAATTTGTCTGCAGCATGTGAAGGTGTTGTACTCAAAGTGTCCAGTCGTGCTAATAAACCTAGTTGAACACAGGCTTGTTTGCCCATTATAGCACTGCCCGCATCTGTAATTTGAAATCGTAAGTTCTGTCCGTTGATCCTTATTGTTGTTTCTCCTGTCGGCTTGATTTTATGTCCACTGTACGTAATCAACTGACATTTAGATGGTTGTAATGGCGCATCGGGCATTTGCTTGTATATTTCCAATGGTAAAATATTGGCTTCGGACCCGGTATCTAATTTAAATGATACCTCCAGGTCACCGATAAGGAACATTTCATACCACAAATCTCTGTCATGTTCACCAGCATTGTAGATTGAACCGACAAAGAGATCACAGTCCATGCTGTGCTGTTGTTGTTCTTGACTCTGGCTTCCGAACGCACCCTTCTCGACTTGGTCATCCTCGGTTTCCCCATCAACATTAATTTCATATAACGGCGCTTCTCTTGGCTGTATCTTCTGCATATGGCACATTTTTACAAAATGACCAATTCTTCGACATCCTATGCATTCTTTCCCTCGTGCTGGACAGTTACCATCTCGGTGATTATACCCACATCGTCCACATTTTGAAGCTGCCATCCTACGGGTTTGTTGATATTGGTTTGTTGATGCTTGTTTCCATGGAGATACCCTGGGTCCCAGTTCAGCACTCCGTCCGTAACCCCTGGATACTGCATCTACTTGACTTTGTGAAGACGACTGTACTTGTGCCGATTTATTCTCACTTAACCGACATAATTGTACACATGCTTCTAATGACAATTTAGGAGCTTGCAGCAGCTTATTTCTGAGTTCGTTATCTTTTACTCCACATACGATCCGATCACATAACAGGGACGCTTCTAACTGTTCATAGCAACAAAATTGTACGCGATGCCGTAATTCGCGAATATATGTGTCCATATTTTCAGTTGTTTGGTTGAACGAGTTGAACTCATACCTGATTACCGTGATATTCGTCTTTCCCTCGCAATACTTTGCGAAAGCTGCGACTAACGGTCCAATCTTGTCTTTGTCGGCTGTGTCGAATTCGAACGTACGGTGCACTTTCTGGGCTTCACTCCCTGCAACATGCAGCATCACACAGCACTGTACCTTTTCTGTTTTTGATCCTACCCCCGCTGCTGTTGAATAAATCTCGTACGAATGCAACCAAGATCTCCAATTTATGGCCATTCGTTCGTCCAAAATCAATGGTCCAGGGGGTTTTAATCCATGAAGCGCCATTTTATAACTTCTTTGTGCACCACATCTGACACCATGTAATGTACGTATGGACACCGTGAGTTCTTGTTGGTAACTGAGTTTATTAGGAACCTCTAATCATGACGTCATACAGTCTTACAGGTGGGGCGTTCGTATAACCACAATACATTACATGCAGCAACACATGTTTAATAAGTGTAACAGTATCTAAGTATGTGCAGAAAGGTCTCAGCAGTCGCGAATCTCATCGGGTGTATACTTCCGGTTATATTAAACGCGTGCTATTGTATTTACTTTAAAACCGGTCATAAACAACTTTGCAAATATTATTTTGCAAGATCATCTCACGCAATCACCTAGTGAAAATATATATGTGCGGAAAAGGTCGCAGCTTTCACTTCTTTGTTGAGTGACATACACAAGTTTTAAAAAAACCCAGAAATCTCGCCATGAATATGGAAATAGTTGCCGACATGGCATAAAACCCCAAAATCACACACTCATTCACTCACTAACTCAGATATCCAGTTGTCAGATTATCTTCATCTAGTGAAATTATCTGGGTTGCTTTAAAGTTGCATAGTCCGATGGTTTTGAGTTTCTGCCATTTTTCTGGGATAAATATACTAAATTGATCGTTATAATCTACTGTACTTTAGTCTGAAGTAACTTTTATTTTAAATGGCTAACTTCTGAGATATTTGAAGTGCAAACATGTAAGATTAGTTTTGGCAAGCATGCCAAAACTCTGACTCCATAGGGTTCTGCAGTAACAGGTTCTATTGAATTGGCTCGGTATTCCCTTCTATGTGGCAACAAAGGCTTAATAAATGAACCAGCATCTATATTAGATATGTAGAATCAATTCTAGATAATTGTTTTGTTTTTGAAAATTTGACGCTTGATTGGACTATGCAGCTGTAAGTCACTGAGGCATTGCATATTCTAGGTCATTGAGACCAGCAGCTGTCAACCAAACCAGGCCGGCCCCGCTCCGCGACGGATGATGACCAGCAACCGCCCCCATAGAGCGAATTCCGGTCACCACCGAGGAACTTCCGGTCACCACGGTGTGACTTCCGGTCCTGACCGAGCAGCTCCCAGTTCGACTGGTTACAAGCAGGTGGCGTCTGGTCCCCGGCATGTGGCCTCCGGTCCGGCTTTTTCTCCATGTGGACTGACTTCCGGTTCCTATGGACTGACTTTCCGTTCTTGTGGACTGACTTCCGGTCGCCGCGAGCTGGTTCCGGATTCCCGCCGACTGGTGCCCGGTCCTCGTGGACTGACATCCAGTCCGAAGAGACTGACTCCCGGTTCCCGTGGAATTGGTTCCGGACGCCGTCAATTGACTTCCGGTTGGCCGACCAGATACCTTCTCTACGTCCTTGTACACGTGGCGCTTCTGGGAGGACTGCCAAGTCACGTGACCGCAGAGAAGTTCAAGTTCAAGGTACGAAGCGTCTTTAAAGCTGCAACCGGGCACCGTGGCCTAATCGGTAGAGCGCGGGCCTCGCATGCGGGAGATCAGGAGTTTGGTTCCCGGTCGAGTCAAACAAATGACTTTAAAATTGATACTTGTCGCTCCCTAGCCTGGCGCTTGGCATTAATAGCATAGAGCAAGGACATGTTAGCTCAGTGTCAGGATAATGTGACTGAGCGGGATATCGGGTCCTGGTGCCGGCAGCCTGATTTCCCAATGGGGCAGCACTATAAAATCACCATGAGTGTGCACTGTTACAAGTTGATGCCTGTCCTGATATGATGTTAAATGTTGCTAGGACATAAAATAACCAACAACATTTAAAGCTGCATGGTCCGATGAAATATCAAATTTTCAGATCCAAAATAATTATCTAGATTTGACCTTACATATCTATCTATCTTAGATACTGATGCCCTTATTAAACATTTGTTTCGACATGGTGTCAGAGTTTTGGCAAGTTTGCCAAAACTAATTGTCCATGGTTACACTTCAAATATCTCAAAAGCTTACCATCTAAAATAAAAGTAAATGGTAATGATAATGATAACGATAATGACCACGATAACAATAACAATAATCAAACAAAATTAAATGCATGTGCACCTTAAAATCTAATCAAATATGTTTGAGAAACAAGTATTTATTTCTATTTTTTTGTTTAGCCTTGCACTGATAACTTCCACCCATTTATTCTGTAAGATCGCCTTAAAATCTAATCAAATGTGTTTGAGAAACAAATATTTATTTCTAGTTTTTTGTTTGGCCTTGCACTGATAACTACCACCCATTTCAATTGTAGGATCACCTTAAAATCGAATCAAATGTGTTTGAGAAACAAATATTTTCTAGTTTTTTGTTTGGCCTTGCACTGATAACTGCCACCCATTGCAATTGTAGGATCGCCTTAAAATCTAATCAAATATGTTTGAGAAACAAATATATATATTTCTAGTTTCATGTTGTGCCTTGCACTGATAACGGTCACCAATTTGTTCTGTAAGATCGCCTTAAAATCGAATCAAATTGTTTGAGAAACAAATATCTATTTCTAGTTTTTTGTTTGGCCTTAGGTTCCTAATGACTGTCACCCATTTGTTCTATAATAAGATCGGGCTGTTGGCCCCGTGGAACGCCACCTATGACGGCTTCTCGGCCCTCACCTCGGCCAGCGCCGTCAGTATCGCCATCGAGAACATCAACGCCGACCCGACCATCAACGACGACATCGAAATGACGTAAGCATCCCCTGTCCGCCCCTGCCCGAAGCTAAAGTTGCCATGAAGCTAGGATTCCTTATGCCCGGTACACACCTACCGTTTGTGCGCGCACACCTCCCGTTTACGATCGAAAACTGCCCGTTTCGCGCACAAAAATCGCTAGGTGTGTGCCCCCCGCGCATACCTAGCGATTGTGATTGGCGCATAAAACTAAGTTTTTAGTGCTAAAAGCGGCCGTTTACGATTGCGATTCGCGATTCGAAAAACGAATCGGCCCGTTTTCAGTTTTAAGCGGGTCGGGTTGAGTCGCGAGTTTTAGTGCGCGAATCGTAAACGGTAGGTGTGTACCGGCCATTACATGCGGTATGCGGTATGCGGCATGCGGCGTGCGGCGTGCTTACGGGATGGGTCCTTTCACCCACACCCACACCCACACCCACACCAACACACAGTGTCAGGTTTCCTCACCACTGTTCTCTATGGCAAACGCAGCAGCATTCGCATTCGCATGCCGCACCGATCGCTACATGGACCGATTCAGTATGCGCATGCCGCTTGCCGCATACCGCATACCGCGTGTAAGGAATCACCCCCATTGATTTAGATGCTTTTCGATTTTTTGCCGCATTCGCATTCGCATTCGCATACCGCGTGTAAGGAATGCACGCTTAAGTGTACACTGTCACAAGTCGGTACCTGTCCTGATATGAGCTTAGATGTTGCCAGGATGTAAACCTCCAACAACCACCCAACCAAGCATTAATCCGGGCACCAATATGTAAGTTGGATGAATTATGTAGGATACAATCTATGTACATGGTTGCTTGGTTGTTGGAGTTTTACGTCCTGGCAACATCTAAGGTCATATCAGGAGCTATGTCAATGCATTACTTTAGACAATAGTCCCTGCCATTTAAGCTGGAAAGTACCCGACTAGAGTGGTTCCAGATTCTGCCGATAGATGTCATTAGCTTAATTGGAGGGGTGTAATACACATGAAAAGAGCGGCGGTGAAACCCAGAAGAAAAATACAATATAGTTGTCTTTAAAAATATATATATTACAATGATAAGAGCTTGATGGCTGTTGCGGTATGCATATCTGAATATAATCAAACATTTTATTATTTTTCCAAGCATTCTTTACGGAGATATAGCATGTGAAACCATAGGCAGTCAGGGAAATGACCACACTACACTGGTTCCAAGATCTGCCGATAGATGTCACTAGCTTAACTGGTTGTCTTCTGTTCATCGGATTATGCAGCTTTAATGGGGCTTATCTTTTGCAGGGTCATCACCATGGATACGAACTGTAACTCCAAGATGGCGACTGGAAATGCTGTCAAGATGTACATTGAGCACAAAGTGGATATATTTATCGGGCCGCCGTGTTCAGAGGGTAGGTTCACACGTGTCTAGTGTCAACTGTCACATGAATGGCTGCTTCCAGCTGTCACGCAAGAAATGGTTGGTGTCAGCTGTCACATAGATGGATACTTCCAAATGTCACCAACAAAATGGCTAGTATCAGTTGTCACAGAAATGGTTACTGTCAACTGTCACTAACAAAATGGTTAGTGTCAGCTGTCACAGAAATGGTTGCTGTCAGCTGTCATGAAAGAAATAGTTAGCGTCAGCTGTCACATAAATGGCTACTTCGAGCTGTCACCAACAAAATGGGTAGCGTCAGCTATCACAGAAATGGTTGCTGTCACTCACAAAATGGTTAGTTTCAGCTGTCACATAAATGGATACTTCCAGTTCTCACCAAAGACATGGTTAGTGTCATCTGTCACATAAATGGCTGCTGTCAGCTGTTACTAACAAAATAGTTAGTGTCAGCTGTCACGTGAATGGCCGCTTCCAGGTGTCACCAAAGAAATGGTTAGTTTCAGCTGTCACATAAATGGTTGTTGTCAGCTTTCACTAACAAAATGGTTAGTGTCAGTTGTCACATAAATGGTTGATGTCAGCTGTCACTAACAAAACGGTTAGTGTCAGCTGTCACAAATTGTTGCTGTCAGCTGTAAGACAAATTATTAGTGTCAGTTTGCTACTTCTCTGAATATATATATTATAGATAGCTGTCATTTATATTTATGGGACAGTTATATGTATTACTGCCGCATATGTATATAACAATCACATATACATGTATATATATATATATATATATATATATGTGACAGTTATATATATGTGACAGTTAAATATATATAAGGAGTATAATATATTTTACGTATATAAAGGGCCGGAATCGACATGTATTAATCAAATATACTCGGTGAGAGTTTATATATTTTGGTAATATCTAATAATGTCCAATCGCTGGCCGGTGCCTGCGACCCCGGGACTACTCGATAGTGGCGCCAATGCCGGTGTTGCGGATTCCGAGGGACACCAGTTTGCCAGGGACACTTCCATTCAAATGCATTGTCAACGGCTGTGAGCAAATCTTCATACAGAAAAAATCAAGTATCTCTGAAATTAGACCACCTAGAAACAAATCGCTTCGTACACATATAGAAAACATCTTTACCATTAAGATTATATTAAATTAATACGGTTAGGGTTCTTGATTTCTATTAATTTTGAATAAAACTAATGTTTTTCACTGCGCTTACCGTCCAACTCAAGGCATTGTCAATGGCCGTGAGCAATCTTCATACAGAAAATACAGGAAAAGTTAAATATCTCTAAGACCACACCACCTAGAAACAAATCGTTTGGTACACATATAGAAAACATCTTTACCACAAACATTATATTAAATTTATAAGGTTAGTGACGATGCTGTTCGATTTTGATGCATGCACAGAAGCAATGTGTCCCTGCCAAACTGGTGTCCCTGGGAAACCGCAACACCGGGTTCCACCGCCTGGCCGTCATATTGTATCAGTATTGGCCCTGATTTTGAACTTTTCTAACCGGTAAGCATAAATTGTTAGCCAAGACGGGGCAATAAAGATGGTCCATCCCATTGTCCATATACATATGTCCATGTATGTCCATATATATATATATATATATATATGTATATATATATATATATATATATATATATGCCCATATATATATATGTCCATCCCATTGTCCATATATATATGGCGCCACTCAGTAGATGAATTTCGAACTATAGGCTGAGATTAAAGTTGCATAGTCCGATTGTTTTGAGTTTCTAACAATTATTCAGATAAATATGTTAGATCGATCGTTTATAATCTACCACACTTTATTTTGAAGTGACCTTTATCTTAAATGGCTGGCTTTGGAGAAATTAAAATGATTAAAAATTGTTTTAATAACAACGAAAATAACAGCAATAACAACAATAATACCAGTAATAATAATATTAACAATAATAACAGCAACAACAACTATTTTTACAATAATAACAATAGCAAAACAACCATAACAAAAATAATAACAATAAAAATACTAATGTGTACGTTATGATGAACAATGTAAGACAAATTCGCTTCACTCGGCACAGAGAAATGAGCGATATGAACAGTAAGAGAAGCAACAGAGTCAAGAACCTTTGTAGAGTTTAATGAAAAACATAGCAGGGCCTGGCATGCAGGCTAGCAAGCGGGTGACTCGGACCCTAACACAGCAGTATCAGCACAGGATCATACATGAACGTATTGCTTGATCAGGAGCATCGTCATCATTATCGAAGCCAAGCAGAAGATGTCAGCGCTCACCCCCAGAAACAGAGGGTGGGAGGGTGGGGAAGCGAAGTGAAACGGTTGGAGGCGGAAAAGAAGTGAGGTAGACAAGTAGAAACCGGAAACGAGGAAAGGAGGTCAGACAGTTGCCTCGTTAGCAAATTAGACATGTTAGCCTCCGCCAACATGCGCGTTGTTTGTTATGCAGTATTTAAAGTTGCGTAATCCGATAGTTTTGAGTTTCTATAATCTTCTGAGATAAATATATTATGTTGATCGTTACAATCTACCATACTTTAATTTGAAGTAGCTTTTATTTTAAGTGGCTAACTTTTAAGATATTTGAAGTGCAAACATCTCAAATTAATTTGGGCAAAAAATGCCAAAACTCTGACAGTGACACCATACACTATTGCAGTAACAGGTTCTATGAAATTACCTCACTATTCTCTTTTCTGTGGCAACAAATATTTGATAAGTGCACCAGTATATTCGTTAGACATCTAGAATCAAATCTAGATAATTGCTTCGGTTTTGAAAGTTTGATTATTGCATCGGACTATGCAGCTTTTAAGTACTTTTCTGCTCAAGGGGGACCCTGCCCCTGAATGTTTTGGGTGTCAGTCCCCACTGATACTCAAACATATTGTATTAAGTTGTGTCAATTTGTTGGTCCCATGACATCAATTTTACATTGCAGGCAGTGTGCATGACCTTTTCACAAAAGTAAAACAAGAAAACATTTGAGCCTTTTTGAAGGCAAATGTTCTATACCACATCATATGTCTATTAAATCCATTTGATCAATTAACAACCTTTAACTTGATCAATTAACAACCTTTAACTTTTGTCTAGAATTGTATTTCCCTTAGCCACAAATTATATATAACTTTGAGCGTTTTGAATTCACATTGTCTATTGACATATAATTGATTGTATGCTTTTGCCGTTTGTAAAAGCGATAGTTGAATAAAAAAATTGTAAAGAAATCACCAATTAATTAATCAAGCTTAAGTGTATGTAATAAGGGTGATTGGTCAAGCTTCTACTGACAGTGCATCACATTTTGGTGAGATGTACTCACCTACAACCAATTAGAGATGATGTATTTGGAAATGAGGGTCTGACGGAGTCGTTCCGATTCCATCCGCAAATCATTATTAAATTCTTGAGGAAAACTGGTTTTTACCAAAAATTCATTTCCGTTTTTAACTTGAAAAGTCATTTACTGCTGATTTAATTGATCATATACCACTTCTGATTTTACCACAGTTGTGCGCTCATTGGTGGCATACATTTCTGTGCTCTATTTTAATTGTTTGAAATATATTAATTTGTTGAATTCAAATGCGTCTAACCACTGTATGACCCCCGATAGCCGATGTCCACTTTTGTGCTGGGGGGTCGTTAAACAAACAAACAAACAAATTCTCTCCAACTATTTGTAGCATGCCGGCCAGTGGCTCAGCTAGCCTCGTTCTGGAATAAGCCGATAATATCGTGGGTGGCTGCAAACCCTGACTTCCTGGACAGCGTTACTTATTCTACAATGGGCCGCACCCTGGGACCCTTCATGAAGATTGGTGTGTTTATTGTGGAGGTAGGCCATTTCACTTGATTACTTATAATCCTATTGATCCTGCTCACTGGACACATTTACAGTTTGGGCTATTTTCCCGTTCCAACCAGTGGTCCACAACTGGTTCACCAAAGGCTGTGGTATGTGATGTCCTGTCTGTGAGAAAGTGCATATAAAAGGTCCCTTGCTACTTATTGGAAAGAGTAGCCTATGTGGCGGTAACAGGTTTCCTCCAAAGAAATATGCCAGAATCTTACGAAAATCAAAGTCCTCTAGAGGCGTCGTTAAATAAAGCAAGCTTTACTTTGATTACTTAAAATACAGAAAAATACTGTGAAACCGGTCTAAATTGGCCGGCCTTGGGACCGACTTTAAATGGTCGATTTAGGGAGGTGGTCGATTTAGGGATGTTTTTTTACACCGTTACAATGGTATTGCATCTGCGATCATTTGGGACTCAAATAAAGGGATCGATATAAGGGAGTGGTTGATCTGTGGAGGTGGTCGGTTAGCGAGATTTGACTGTACAGTAAACCTCTCTAAATTGCCCGACCATGGGACCGACTTCAAATGGTCGATTTAGGGAGGTGATCGGCTTAGGGAGTTACAAAAATTTTTTTACTATGGTATTTATTCTACGGGTGATCATTTGGGGCCCAAATAAAGCGATCAATATAGGGGGTGGTTGATATGTGGAGGTGGTCGGTTAGAAAGATTTGACTGCACAGTAAAACCTCTACGTCGACCGACCATGGGACCGACTATAAATGGTCCATTTAGGGAGGTGGTCGGTTGAGGGAGTTTCTTAAAATTTTGTTACAATGGTATTGTTTGGGCAATAGTTTGGGACCCAAATAAAGTAATCGATATAGGGGAGTGCTTGATCTGTGGAGGTGTTTGGTTAGAGAGGTTTTACTGTACAGTAAGACCTCTCTAAATCAACTGACCATGGGACTGACTTTAAATGGTCCATTTAGGGAGGTGGTTGATTTAGGGAGTTTTTTTTATCGTTACAATGGTACTGTATGGGCGATCGTTTGGGACCCAAATAAAACGTTCGCTATACGGGAGTGGTTGATCTGGGCAGGTAGTCGGTTAGAGAGGTTTTACTGTAAATGTTTGCCTAAATGGGCAGCTACTTAACCAACACAACTTTACTTATATTGGTCACAAATAGCATGTTCAAATATGACCCTTCATGACCGGACGTGATGGTCCAATGGGTAGAGCACAGGCTTCCCATCCGGAAGGTTGGGAGTTTGAATCCCAACCGAGTCTTATCAATGACTTATACTTGTTGCTACCTAGGGTGGCATTTGGCATTAATAAAATAATAGGATAGGACAAGGACTGGTTAGCTCGGTGTCAGGATAATGTGTCTATGTGGGATATCGGGTCATGGTGTCGACGGCCTTGTTTCCCAGTGGGGCAGTACTATAAAGTTGCCATGAGTGCCTGCTGTCGCAAGTCAGTGCCCATCCTGATATGACCATAGATGTTGCCAGGACGTAAAACCAACTGTTTGTGCTATTTGAGCCACAACATAGAAGTTGGGGAGTGACCTACCCAAGCCTATAGACTACATCACGGTTCCAGTGGCGCGGTGCATTGTGGGATGCGTCAGAGCAAAACAACCCCCCCAGAAGCACATGGCACATGCTAATACACTGGGTGCAGCTATGAAATGTGCTAGTTTCAGCTCATTTCAGCTCTTGTTTGAAACATAGAATACCAACTAAAAAAATATATATAATAAATTAAGATATTAATGTTTTATCCAGCATTGCATTTACATCAATATAATCAGCACATCTTATGCCATGTACATTTAGATTTAGAAAGATCTAGGCACTCAGACTAGTGTTAGAGCCATAGTCAGAGTCAGCTTTGCTTATTTTATTCATGTTTTTATTTATATCCACACCACTTAGGCACAAACCGCTTGGAACACATATAGAAAACATGTTTAACAAAAAGATTATATTAAAATAATAAGGTTAGGGTTTTGGATTTCTATTAATTTTGAATAAAACTGACGTTTTTCACTGCACGTATTGGCAAACTCAATGGCCGTACGCCTTTGCTTTTCTCCCAACGCCGTTTTCAGTGCATGCGCAGTCGGAACCGTGATGTAGCCTATTAGTATTATACTGAGTATCTTATGGCGCACAAAAATGTACATGTACAATAACCATCAACAGAGTGTGATTAAACAGCTCAAAAGAGCTGTATATGGAGTAAAACAACAGTAACATGAAATTCAGTCCACGTAATTATGGAAAATAAATTTATGGTAAAAATTCTTCTCTTTTGAAAATTTGATAACGAGTTGTGAATGGAAGCGGTCTGACTCCATCACACCCTCGCTGCCAAACATGCCATCCCTAACAGAGGCTGTAGGTGAGGACATCCCGGCAAAATATGACGCCCTGTCAATCTACACTAGTGGAGCTTTCACTGAGGAGGCGGATCCCACCCAGCCAAAATAAAATATTGTTTGTTGGGGTGTTATGTCCTGGCAACATCTAAGTTCATATCAGGACACCACAGCCAAAATAAGACAAGATAAATCTTCCCCAAATAAGACAAGATTGGCAACACCTAAGTTCATATCAGGACACTACAGCCAAAATAAGACAAGATAAATCTTGCTAAAATAAGACAAGATTGGCAACACCTAAGTTCATTTCAGGACACTACAGCCGAAATAAGACAAGATAAATCTTGCTAAAATAAGACAAGATTGGCAACACCTAAGTTCATTTCAGGACACCACAGCCGAAATAAGACAAGATAAATCTTGCTAAAATAAGACAAGATTGGCAACAGCTAAGTTCATATCAGGACACTACAGCCAAAATAAGACAAGATAAATCTTGCTAAAATAAGACAAGATTGGCAACACCTAAGTTCATTTCAGGACACCACAGCCAAAATAAGACAAGATAAATCTTGCTAAAATAAGACAAGATTGGCAACACCTAAGTTCATATCAGGACACTACAGCCAAAATACGACAAGATAAATCTTGCTAAAATAAGACAAGATTGGCAACACCTAAGTTCATATCAGGGCACTACAGCCAAAATAAGACAAGATAAATCTTGCTAAAATAAGACAAGATTGGCAACACCTAAGTTCATTTCAGGACACCACAGCCAAAATAAGACAAGATAAATCTTGCTAAAATAAGACAAGATTGGCAACACCTAAGTTCATATCAGGACACTACAGCCAAAATAAGACAAGATAAATCTTGCTAAAATAAGACAAGATTGGCAACACCTAGGTTCATATCAGGACACCACAGCCAAAATAAGACAAGATAAATCTTGCTAAAATTAGACAAGATTGGCAACACCTAAGTTCATATCAGGACACTACAGCCAAAATAAGACAAGATAAATCTTGCTAAAATAAGACAAGATTGGCAACACCTAAGTTCATATCAGGACACCACAGCCAAAATAAGACAAGATAAATCTTGCTAAAATAAGACAAGATTGGCAACACCTAAGTTCATTTCAGGACACCACAGCCAAAATAAGACAAGATAAATCTTGCTAAAATAAGACAAGATTGGCAACACCTAAGTTCATTTCAGGACACCACAGCCAAAATAAGACAAGATAAATCTTCCCCAAATAAGACAAGATTGGCAACACCTAAGTTCATATCAGGACACTACAGCCGAAATAAGACAAGATAAATCTTGCTAAAATAAGACAAGATTGGCAACACCTAAGTTCATTTCAGGACACTACAGCCGAAATAAGACAAGATAAATCTTGCTAAAATAAGACAAGATTGGCAACACCTAAGTTCATTTCAGGACACCACAGCCGAAATAAGACAAGATAAATCTTGCTAAAATAAGACAAGATTGGCAACACCTAAGTTCATATCAGGACACTACAGCCAAAATAAGACAAGATAAATCTTGCTAAATTAAGACAAGATTGGCAACACCTAAGTTCATATCAGGACACTACAGCCGAAATAATACAAGATAAATCTTGCTAAAATAAGACAAGATTGGCAACACATAAGTTCATATCAGGACACTACAGCCAAAATAAGACAAGATAAATCTTGCTAAAATAAGACAAGATTGGCAACACCTAAGTTCATATCAGGACACTACAGCCAAAATAAGACAAGATAAATCTTGCTAAAATAAGACAAGATTGGCAACACCTAAGTTCATATCAGGACACCACAGCCAAAATAAGACAAGATAAATCTTGCTAAAATTAGACAAGATTGGCAACACCTAAGTTCATTTCAGGACACCACAGCCGAAATAATACAAGATAAATCTTGCTAAAATAAGACAAGATTGGCAACACCTAAGTTCATATCAGGACACCACAGCCAAAATAAGACAAGATAAATCTTGCTAAAATTAGACAAGATTGACAACACCTAAGTTCATTTCAGGACACCACAGCCGAAATAAGGCAAGATAAATCTTTCCAAAATAAGACAAGATTGATTGAATGAATATGCTATGCATGCTGTATATGCTATATTATATATATGCTATATTATATATAGATATGCTATGTTAGCCACATGACCCAGATGTTTGTTCCAGATCCTTCAAGAATACAAATGGTCAAGGGTGGCCGTCATCAATTCGAATTACCTTGCCTGGTTTGATGCCTCAAAGGCGATTCGAAAGGCGTTTGCAATGTCAAACGTCACAATTGCTTATTCAAATGCTTATCTGCGACACCCGAAACAAAACTGGATTCGACACACATTAAAGAAGACCATGGAGGAGGCGAGAAGTAAGTCAATTGTTACATTTTAATTATATTTAATATTTTATTAAAGCTGCATAGTCCGATAACATTAAAAACATCAAATTTCCAAAAAAACAAAAACAATTATCTAGATTTGATTCTACATATCTAAGTTAGATAATCGTGCACTTATCAAACTTTTGTTATCAGAGAGAATGGAATACGTGCTAAGTTAATAGAATGTGGTACTGCAGAAGCCTATGGTGTCAGAGTTTTGGTGTGCTTGCCGAAATTAATTTGACATAGTTCCGTTTCAAATATCTCAAAAGTTAGCCATTTGAAAAGAGTTCCTTCAAACTAGATTATGATAGATCATAACAATCAATTTAATTAATATATTTATCTCAGAGAAAAATGACGGAAACTCAAAACTATCGGACTATGGAACTTTAATATCTTATTAAGGTGATGTTGTTAGGGGATAATTGGCCTCATGGGATATTTATATATATTGCTAAATTAACTCAAGGTCCCAGTATCAATAGGCGCTCAGCTTCATACACATCCATCATCTTTCCATGATTTATATTCGTTTAGTTCATTATACTACAGATAGAGCATATACAACAGATATATGTGGTGTATAATGCATTATATATGTCACATATAGCATGTATATAGAAGGTATACAGCATATGACATATATGATATATATCGCATATATATAGCATACATGTCTTTTTCTAACATGTGTTTGTTTCCTGTGGGATGTTTGTATATCAGCTCAAATGTTCATGATGTTGCATTACATAGTTTGTCTGTAAGGAGCAGTGGAAAGACAGTCAATAACAGATATAATATAGAATATATAACATATATGTAGCATATATAGCATATACATGGAATATAAAGCAATATCGCATATACCTTAGATAAAGCGTATATATAGCATATATATCAAATATATGTCATGTATATAGCATATATAACATATATATAAAACATGTCATATATATATATAACATATATAGCATGAATAGCATATATGTAACATAGCATATAAAACATGCATAGCATATATATAATATATAGAGCACACATCTTATATATGTATCATATATATATATAGCATATATGTTATATGCATAACATATATAGCATTCACAGCATATATAATATAGCTTATATATAGTATACATAAGATATATAAATAGCCTACATATAGAATTAGAAAACACAAATTGAAAATGACAAAGGAGACCTTGCTTCTTGGGTCGTATGTGACCTAATTTCCACACATTTCTAAGGATGAAGTCTGCGTGTACGCCATCTAAAAGCTGCATAGTCTGATGAAGAATTTCATTTTTTAAACCAAAACAATTATTTAGAATTGATTCTACATATCTAGCTTAGATACTGATTCACTTATGAAGCATTTGTGGCCAAATAGAAGGGAATACCAAGGCAATATAATAATAGATGGTGTTACGGCTTAAGCCTATGACATCAGAGTTTTGGTGTGCTTGCCAAAACTAATTTGACATGCTTGCACATTAAGTTGATTCGAATGAGGGAAGCCAGATACCATGTGGGAGTTGGAAGGGGGGTTTAATAAAAAAGAAAAAGTTACATGGTTGGTACATTGAGGGAAGTCAGTCGACGTTGTCCATGTCGAGGGAGCCTTCCCCGATCACCTGGACTTCAGAGGCCACCAGAGCCGACCCCTATGCAGTAGGCCTTAAAATAGACGGTGGGTAGCTGTGGTAAAAGGTTCTTGTCCAAATGGTGAAACGAGGCCAAATGGCGTTTAGGCGGCGGGGTGGGGGAGGGGGGTCACTGATGTTCGTGGGTCGTGGTGGGTGCCCGGCTCCACCCCCTCGAATCAACCACAATTCGGAAATTATGCGCCATCTTAAAACTTTGACTTAAAATAAAAGTTACTTCAAACTAAATTAAGGTAGATTATAACAATCAGCTTAATATATTTATCTCAGAAAAATGATATGAACTCAAAACCATCGGACTATGGATCGTTAACGTCTCACTTTCTCTCACTCTCCAGTCGTGGTGCTGATCTGCCCACGCAATGAGCGGCGTGCCTTCATGCTGATGGCCTACCAGCTGGGCATGACGACCGGCGACTACGTCTTCATCACCATGGACATGATGCCTCAGGAAGACGTGGACCGCGACATGATCTGGAGGATGGGCGATAGCCGCGACTGGATGGCTAGGCAAGCCTTCCAGTCCGTCTTCCACGTAAGTAGTTCGGGCAACCCTCCCCCCCCCCCACCTTTTTCTTTCCTTTCCTTTTTTTTTCTTTTTCTTTTTCAGTTACTGCATGCTGCTGCATAATATTTATTATTAGTGTTGTGGGGGTGATGAAAATGGGAAATATTGCACCTAGAGCGGGACTCGAACCCACATCCCAAAACTCTGACTCCATTGGCTTCTGCAGTAACCGGTTATATTCAATTGCCTCAGTATTCCCTTCTGTGTTGTGACAAATGTTTAATAAGTGCACCAGTATCTAAGTTAGTTATGTAGAATCACATTTAGATAGTTGTTTTGGTTTTGAAAATTTGATATTTGAAAATTTGATATTTTCATCGGTCTATGCAGCTTTAAGTGAATGCAATTTAATTTTAGACACTCAATCTGCTCGATATCAATGGGAGCTGGGAGAGGGAGAACCTCGGAGCCCGACGAGGTAGGCCCGCGAGCCGACCCCTGCGGAGAGGCCTTTAAGTTTAAAAAGAGGGTGGGTGGGCGTCGTAAATTGTGATCCATACCATTTTAGAACTCCGAATGCGGGTCAGAGCGGGGTAGAGGGTGTAGGGCTCAGTGTTCGTCGGGCTCGCTTGGTCACGTGACGGGTTCTCAGTGGTATGTCACCATTAGAAATATAATCAGTTATGCCCCCTCCCCCCATATTAACGCTTACCATACTATTCTAACATAGTTACCTTCCCGTATATGTTTCTTTTTTCTCTTATCTTGTTCTTTACCTGTCACTGATGTCCCAATGTTTTGCCCATTTCCCTGTAGGGGCGTAATCGATTAATCAACTCGGGTCACCCAAGCCACTTTTTGGCGCATGCGCACATCCTACAGACTCGGGTCGAATAATCGAATTCGCTTCTCCACGCTCGGGGTGGAAAAAATGATGGCTTAGTCCCAAACCTTTTTTTTTTTAATAACCGATAAAACTACAGCAAAATAGGATTTAAAGCATTTTATGATGGCATAGTTTAGTTATATTTCCATTTCATTAATCTAGGTTATTCTTTAAAAAAAAACATGTATGACTGGTACTGGTAGCTATTATCCTGCAAGACGGTACAAGCGCAAATGTGACATCATCGCTCATAGCCAACCCCAGCCAAGAGGTGGATTACTGGGGTCGGATCGTTTTGCACATGGCACGTGTATTTGTCGACTCCACTCACGGTGTTCGATTTGAAATTCTGATGACTCGGATGACCAGAGTCGCCCGGGTCGTGTTAATCGATTACGGCCTAATTGTCTATCTATATTGTTATAGATTTGCTTACTGTGTAGTGGCAATTATCATTAGGGGTGGAAGACCAGTGCATTAGCACCCACAACATATTATTCAGAGGAATAAAAACACTTGAACAAAAAAAAAGGGGGAAAAAAGGCTTCCGCGGCCGAATCAACCACTATAGACTACATCACGGTTCCAGCGGCGCGGTGCATTGTGGGATGGGTCAGAGCAAAACAACAACCCCCAAAAGCACATGGCACATGCTAATACACTGGGTGCAGCTATGAAATGTGCTAGTTTCAGCTCATCTCAGCTCTTGTTTGAAACATAGAATACTAACTAAAAATATATATATAATAAATTAAGATATTAATCTGTTATCCAGCACTGCATTTACATCGATATAATCAGCACATCTTATGCGATGTGCATTTAGATTTAGAAAGATCTAGGCACTTAGACTCGTGTTAGAGCCACAGCCAGAGTACTCAATGCATTGTCAATGGCAGTGAGTAATCTCCATACAGAAAAAGTAAAATATTGATAAAACCACACCACCTAGGCACAAACCGCTTGGAACACATATAGAAAACAGGTTTAACAAAAAGATTATATTAAATTGATAAGGTTAGGGTTTGGGATTTCTATTAATCTTGAATAAAACTGACGTTTTTCAATGCGCGTATAGGCAAACTCAATGGCCGTACACCTTTGCTTTGCTCCCAAGGCCGTTTTCAGCGCATGCGCAGTCGGAAACGTGATGTAGTCTATTCGAAATTAAACGCAGATCGATGCTGTCGAGGCAGTTGTTCTCCTGACCTAGATTACAACGTGTGACCTTTAAACTTGAAGGTCGTCCTCGCGAAGTTGAAGAATACGAAAATCGACGACTTCCGGAAGGAGGTGGCGCAACGCATGCGCATCGCGCCCTGGGACAAGTACATTGAGACCCTGGCGGCCGTTGTGAGTATCTCGGCACTGCTATGTTTTGTCGACGACCTCTTGCTATGTAGGTCATATGTATTTGACTCGCATGTTTATTTTGACATGAACCCGAGCGCGGTGGCCGAATCGGTAGAGCGCAGGCCTCGGGTGCGGGAGATGGGGAGTTTGGTTCCTGGTCGAGTCAAACCAATGACTTATCAAATTGATACTTGTCGCGTCCTAGCCTAGCGTTCGGCGTTAATAGGATAGGGCAAGGACTGGTTAGCTCAGTGTCAGGATAATATGGCTAAGTGGGATATTGGGCCGTGGTGTTGGCGGCCTGATTTTCCAGTGGGGCAGCACTATACATGACTGCACACTGTACCCGTCCTGATATGACCTTAGATGTTGCCAGGATGTAAAACTCCAACAACCAACCAACTTATTTTGTCATGGGATCCTCCACTTCGGTATGAACACTAGCTGTCAATGTTGACGTCATATTTTCATGAGATGTCCTCGCGTGCAACCAGCTAGAGATGGTGTATTTGGTAGTGAGGGTGTGATGGAGTCATTTCGATTCCATCCAGGACTCACTGTCAAATCTTTTAAAGAAATCAAAATTTTATGATTAATTCGTTTTCCATAATGAATTTGACAGAATTTCTTAAACAGCTCTTTTGAAGGGCTTTTTCTCAGCCATAGATTTATGCTTGTATTGTTTGTTGTACATTCATTTACTTGAAATATAATTGATTTTCTTGTTTCTTGTTTATAGGTATAGAAAGTATTCATTTCGTTCACCATTTCCCTTACATTTTCTCATAATTATAATTGACCCTTCTGCAAGAATAGTGTCATATATAAAGGTAAACTAAAATGCTGTCAACTTATTTAGACTATCTCCGTCTTGTGAATTATCAGGGTATATTGTGTTGTATAATATATTATGTGAGTATTATTTTAGGACAAAGGCGGGTATTATCTAAAATCCGGGAAATACCCAATATATCTTATGAGCCATTACTTAGGCTACTAACGAAGGGGAAATGCAAATGCATTGTACTTGTCAGCAACTGTCTTCATAAATTGTGTGAGTCACACAACTGGCCTGGACTAGTCCTCAATGCACTCCCTTCACATCTATCTTATCTTCTGCTCTCTTCTTTTTCTCCCTACCACCCTCTCTGGTGGAGTAACGCATTACATAACATCATCCAGTCCAACGCTTGGCCCGACGTCCATTCGGCCCCGGCGAGCGCAACAGCATGCACACATCAGTTTTGCGCTGCTGCTCACTACTTGTCGTTCAAATTTTGACTTTATAATAAACGGGTAGGGTCTTTTTGTAGGTGTCGTCAGCCAGAGAACTTCTAATCCAAAGCCCTGTCTTGTCTATGTAGAAGTAGGAGTTAAATAATATTTCCCGCTCCTTTATTCAGTCGCTCAGTAAGTTGGAGAATGATGTGTATTACGGTGACCGGTTTGCTGCCTTCCTGCACGATGCTATTTACCTGTACGCTCTGGCCATCAATGACTCCATCGCTCAAGGCTTGGACCCATACAACGGGGAAACCATCAGAGAAAACATGAAGTACAAGCGCTTCTGGGGTGAGTTCTCTTCATTCGCAACAGCGAAGGATATTAAAGTTGGTTGGTTGTTGGAATTTTACATCCTAGCAACATCTAAGCTCATATAAGGACGGGCACCGACTTGTGACAGTGCACACTCATGGTGACTTTATAGTGCTGCCTCACTGGGAGAACAGGCTGCCAGCACTATTACCTGATATCCCACTCAATCGCATTATCCTGACACTGAGCCAACCAATCCTTGTCCGATCCTAATAAATAATGCTGAGCGCCTGGCTAGAAAGCGACAAGTATCAATTTTTATGTCATTGGTTTGACTTGACCAGGGTTTGAACCCATGAATTTGAATCCTACGATCTACCAAAACGGGAGACGGACGCTCAACTCATTCGGCCATCATCCCGTCTGGTCAGGAATGAGGTCATGTGGAGTGAGGGCTACCATCCCGTTGTAAAATCGACGGCTGGCGGTTTGAGTGGTGTGGACAGGCTAATAAGAAATCACTACAGGCAAGGAAGGAAAGTAGATAAAGAGGGAAAGGTAGGAGAGTGAGACTCTCTCATTTATTACTTTTATAGTTTCCAGAACAAGATGGTGGTGATCACATGATCCAATCTTCCAATCCCTAACAAGCAATGAGGGTTCAATATCCCTGTTGCCAAGGCATGGTTAGATCTGTATCTGTGGCAGGGATCCATAAATAACTCTTGAGGGGAGGGGGTATGTGAGGCAACTTCCAAAGACTGTCCCACCTAAGAAGTGACACTCCTTCAGGTCAAGAAGTGACCCTCTCTTTCTATACTATATTAATACACAATGTCTATCCTTTATGAGTAGTAGAACACCAACTCCACATATACCTTATATGCCTTTGGTTTTATATACTATTTACCATTTTATAGACAAGTTGCAATTTATTATAGCAGAGTTCTCCATATCCCATATCTCAAAATATCGGAAAGTTTTACACCGTGATCAAGTGGCCCCATGGTTCCAACTACTGCCGAGACATGGCCGACCTGTCCTCGTGTGCAAATTAACCATGCTGGCTGGCCAAAATTCACAATCATCAGACTTAGGCCAGATAATAACAAAAATACTTGTTTAGCGTCCCCGCCCGACCCGAGAAATGCCCCCGACCTCCAAATTTATATATTTTTATTATTTGTCAAAAACTCCTTCAAATAAAATATTAAAACTCAAAACAACATTTAATACATTGCCAGGTGAAATACATGTAGTTGAGTTTTGAGTTGAATAAAGATTCTATTGTAAATACATGTAGAATAATATGTGATCAAGAGGTGGGTTACTGGGGTCGGATATTTTTGCACACGGCACGTGTATTTCTCGACTCCACTCGCGGTGTTCAATTTGAAATTCTGACGACTCGGGTGACCCGAGTCGCCCGGTGTGGCGGTTTCAGCCGTGCCCCGTGCTCAGCCGTGTCCAGTTGCTTCTGCGCATGCGCGGATTTTGCATCAACTCGGGTCACCCGAGCCACTTATTGGCGCATGCGCAGATCCTACAAACTCGGGTCGAATAATCGAATACGCTTCCCCGCGCTCGGGTGGACAATTTTTTTTTTTTTTAATAACCGATAAAACTACAGCAAAATAGGATTTAAAGTATTTTATGATGGCCTAGTTTAGCTATATTTCCATTTCATTAATCTAAGTTATTCTTTTTTTGCACTCGGCACGTGTATTTTTCGACTCCACTCGCCGTGTTCTATTTGAAATTCTGACGACTCGGATGACCCGAGTCGCCCGGGTCGTGTTAATCGATTACAGCCATGTTTATTAGATTCTGACGCATGCGCAGAAGCGATGGACACGGCTGAGCACGGGACACGTCTGAGTACGCCACACCGGGTCGTGTTAATCGATTACGGCCCCGATGTGTGCCAACAAAATAGTTAGTTTTTTTTTCCATAACAAGCTGGCATTAGTGGCCAAATAGGGTCTAGATTAGCCGGAAGAGGGAAAGGTGCGAAACCACGTGAACGCCAATCCAAAAATGGAGAGAAACATTGTAATCAAACCTTCAAAAAGTGAATATTTTTATATTCCTACTGCTTTGTTTATTGCTCCATGACTTGGGCCGCGTTCAGGGTATGCCTCCGAGACGTCTCGAGGAAATCCCTGACGTCACGCTAGTCTGAATGCCAAAAGCAGTTGGTCGCCTCAAAAATGGCCGCCCTCATAGGCGGCAGCCATTTGCAATGGAAAAGAAGTGCTCTGATTGGCTGAAACCACTTTCGAGGCGCTTTTTGTCTCCTGTCTGAAATGGGAGGCATCTCCAAGACATCTCCAATATGAACCCTGAATGGAAATAGGCCAAAAGGCATCTTCGAGACGTCTCCGAGACATCACGGAGGCATACCCTGAACGCGGCCCAGGTGATCATATGAAAAGTGGAATTAGTGAGTTTTAAACTTATTTTCAGGTAAAAATCCTTTAATTAATTTCAATTAGATGGGATGGCCGAATGAGTTAGAGCGTCCGTCTCCAGTGTTGGTAGATCGTGGGTTCGAATCCTGGTCGAGTCAAACCAATGACTTGAAAAATTGATACTTGTCACTTCCTAGCCAGGCTCTCGACATTATTAGGATAAGGCAAGGAGCAGTGGAATGAGGAAGACCAATTGTCCATGATTGATTTGCTTGTTGTTTTACATCCTAGCAACATCTAAGGTGATATCAGGACGGGTACCGACTTGTGACAGTGCACACTCATAGTGCTGCCCCACTGGGAGACCAGGCTGACAGCACCATAACCTGATATCCAGCCCAGTCACATTATCCTGACACTAAACAAACCAGTCCTTGCCCTATCCTAATAATGCCGAGTGCCTATCTAGGAAGCGACAAGTATCAATTTTTAAGTCATTGGTTTGAATCGACCAGGGTTCGAACTCACGATCCCATGGGTTCGGGTACCCCGATCTCCCAAAACAGGAGACGGACGCTCAACTCATTCGGCCATTGCGTCTTGGTTGTCCACGATTGAAATTTCCTCTGCTTAAACAACCAATGTACCAAAAAAAACATTTTTGGATTGGCGTTTACATGATTTTGCACCTGAACTCTTCTATAATCTGTAAGTCAATCTGTAAGTTGCTTCTGCCTTGTGCCCTCAGGCATGACGGGTGGTGTGATTCTGGATAACAACGCTGACCGGGAACCAGATTACTGGCTGATGGACATGGCTGCCAATGGAACCTTTCTCAAGATCGCTGAGATAACCAACGATGAGCAAGTCATCGATGTGAGTGCCTTTTTGTTGCAGTTAATGTTTGCACATATAATTATATACAGTAAAACCTCTCTAATTCGACCGACCATATTCTAACTCTATACACCGACCACCTCCATAAATGGACCACTTAAAGTCGGTCCCAAGGTTGGTCGATTTAGAGAGGTTTTACTGTAACCATATATAAGCATATATAAGCTTGGTCATGTGCTCGTTTTAGATTCTCTAAGAATGCTTCTCTTGTTGGTGGCAGTGAACACAGTCTGAGTGATGAGGTGATGCATTTACCATTTTTGGCAGCCCAAAGTTGAACACAACTTTCCAACATCTTTGCTATATTCTTCATGTGATAGCATGTAGATATGAATGTTGTAGCTTGTTTGTAGACATCTACTAGGTCCACAGTAATGTCACCAACAGCAGACAAGCTGTGGCCTGCCTGAAGGATTCTGATCACTGTTCCGTTTCCATTGCCAAAGTAGGTGGCAATTGTGTCACAGCCTGAAAGGGCATGAGCTGGGAGAAGATCCTGAACAATCATCCTGTGTTGTTTTACTGTCTCACCAATGTCTATAGCCATCCTGCATTTAATTGGGGGTTCCATGATGACTGGCACTTTGAGATAAATTTGCTCATGGTAGTAAACAAGGAGGACAAAGACAACAGTGTCATCAGACATCACTGTGATGGATTTGTCTTCTAGACTGCACGGAACACCTGCTGGACAATAATATTGTCCGCATCCATGTGGGTTGTCATGAGATCATTTCATCTTCTGATCTCTTCATTTTGAATTTCAACAGGGCAGATGCTTTCTGCTGTGACCACTAGCTTGCGTAGACTGGCACTTTCAACGTGGAATAGTGTCTTGGCACAGTTCTTCAAATATTATTTGGATGAGTTGCTTGTTTGCTGTTACAGTTAGTTCAACTTTCCTGGCTGGCATCATAGTCTATAACTTGAGATTGTGGACTCAACTGGCTCAAGCTTCTCTTGCATGCCTTGTTACAGTGTTTGTGCTAAAGTCTAGGTAGCAATCAAACATAAGGTACACTTCATAGTCCTGCAATAACTTTTCATGGCATCGCTTCACATTTGCAACATAGTCGTGAACAGGTCACTGACCCCTTGGTTTGTGATACCCCAGTCACACGAGGCCTGTGTTCGCTTACGATCGATCCGAGAGCATTTTGCCATTAAATTACGACCATCTTACGACCACCTTACGACTGATCGCCGAGTGCTCTGCGAGCGATTGCCAACCATTTCGGCCCTGTTTGGTCGCAAGGATGTTGTCGCTGCAGCACCAACAATCTTGCGACATCTGGCGTCTCCACCGATCGCTGCTCTCAGAACCACAGAAATCCACGGCCGGCGATGATGTTACAATGTCGACTCGTGCATCATTGTCGACATGGCGATGTAACAAATAGTTTGTAACAAATTGTTTCATTTTTGGCGTAAGGAGCTCGCAGACTTTTGGTCGCCAAGTGAATGCAAGCGAATGCAGGCCGTCGTGTGACTGGGGCATAGGTTGGTGCCGACCTGGCGCCAAGTTGTCGGCGCCAACATATGCAATGCTGCGCTCACTGTGGCGCCGATCCAATCACGTTTTTGAATCAATGTAACGAGTGGGACGCTCGGTGGTTGGCGACCTTTTGGGCGTAAAGTTGGCGGCAAACACAGGCTCTCGTGTGACTGGGGTAGTAAGCGCCTGGATAGGATGTGACAAGCATCAATTTTATAAGTCATTGGTTTGACTCGACCGGGAACCGAACTTCCGATCTCCCGCACGCGAGGCCCGCGCTCTATCGATTCGGCCAACGCGCCCGGTACATCGGTGTGGATGCATAGTTGACCTTTCAATACTTGTATTACTGTATTTACATTTAACATTTCCACTTTGTGTGTGATTTCAGGAAGTGAGCAGCACGGCATACAGGGTAAGTAACCATAGATACCATATAATAAATAAATAAAACAGACGTCACTAGCTTCACTGGTGGGGCTTAGCATGTCTGGAGAGAGTAGCGGTGTAACCCAGAATAAAAATACAATATATTTGACTTAAAAAAATATATATTACAAGGATAATTGCTTGAATCCTGTTGCGATATGAATATCTGAATATAATCAAGCATTTTATTATTTTCCCAAGCATTCTTTACGGAGATATAGCATGTGAAATCATAGGCAGTTGGGGAATGTATCCGACTAGAGTAGTTCCAGATTCTGCCGACAGATGTCAATAGCTTAACTGGTGGGGTCTATTGAACAATGCAAAACTGACATATGTATATATTGGCATTATTATATGTATATATTGGCATTATCAAACATAGAACAAGTATCCGAATTCATATATCTCGGACAAAAGATTACAAATGATGGGAGATGTGAGGAAGAAATTAAAAGAAGGATAACAATAGCCCGAACAACATTCTCCAAAATGTATAGAGTGTTAACATCAAGTAAGATATTAAATACAAACAAGGAAGCGTATTCTTCAGTGTTATGTGTGGTCTACTCTAATGTATGGGGCTGAGACATGGACAATCTCTAAGAAAATGTACAAACGTTTAGCAGCATTTGAGATGTGGACTTATGGCATGTATGGGGCTGAGACATGGACAATCTCTAAGAAAATGTACAAACGTTTAGCAGCATTTGAGATGTGAACTTATCGAAGGATGATGAAAATATCATGGACAAAGAAGATCACCAACAAAGAAGTTCTTAGAAAAATTAAAAATAAGAAAAGCTTGTTTGCCACTATACAGACAAAGAAACTTATTTATTTTGGCCACATCATTCGTCAGAGTTCAATATACCGTACATTGTTGGAAGGGAAGGTGGATGGCAGCAGAGGGAGAGGGAGACCAAGAACATCATGGTTTACAAATATTTCACAGTGGACAGGCTTGAATTATTCACAGTCTATCAGAACAGCACAACATCGGGGCAAGTGGAGAACCATTGCATCCAACCCTCGACTAGAGGACGGAACTATTGATTGATTGATTGATTGATTGATTATATTTGTGCTTTGTTTGTGGCTACGTGGTTTGAGTTTGAGGCTGCCAGATGGTTAACCCTAACCGATTCTCTGGCTCAGCTTTGGTGGCTGGTTGGGAAGGGTAAATGTATATGATTGTGTTCTTCACAGAGAGCTGACAGAGATAAGAATTCATGTAATGAAAAGTGAGATGAATAAATAACACAGAATAATACAATGAGGATTGAGTAAAGCTGAGATTCCATATACACGGTATGCGGCATGCGAATGCGGCAAAATATGGCAAAGCTTATAAAAATACACAGGGGTCCTTCCATATGTCCGAATGCGAATGCGAATGCGGCAAATGGATCGACCCGTGGACCGATCGGTGCGAACGCGAATGCGAATGCTGCTGCGTTTGACATAGAAAACAAGAATAACTTTGACTTTCCTTCACAAATTTTGAGAGAAAAAAAATGGTATGGGTATCTTTTTTTCTTTCTTTTTTTTTGTTTAACAACCCCCCCCCCTATCCCCCCACCCGCACACAAAAAGTAGACATCGCCTATTGGGGAGCGGCAAGGGTATTTATGCCGGTTACCGCATTTGCATGCCAAATGCCGTGTATATGGAATCTTAGCTTTATGATAACACAATTAATATATATGGCGAAATGGTAAAGAAACATGTAGAGTGTGATATCAATCATAGTAATAACACTACTAATAATAATAACCAATATGATTGTTGTTTGTCTTTATTAATAATCAATTTGTGTTGATTGGGCAATTGATATGAAGCCAATCATGCGGAGGTATGAGTGGGTGTAAAGAAGTAGTGGTCAGACTGGTGGCAGAGTGAAACTGACCAGGACGGAGGCACGGATGCAGGAGGAAGGGCGGAAGGAGAGTGGCGAGTCCTGATTGGTCGAGGCGTGTCTGGGTGGCGAGGTGAGCCAAAGGGTGAAATGTGAGTAGAGTGAGGTGTGTGAGTGGCAGGTCCCACTCAGGGGAGGTGGCTTGGTGGGGAATGTGGTGCTTGCGGGTCGCTAAGCCCAAGAAAATGAATACAAATGAGTGTTTCGCTGCTGATTCCAACCCATTAATGTTGTCAACAGAAGTTCTTGCCCCGCGTCCGGCCTCCCAGGTGGCCTGGAGGGCTGACCGGGTGGGATAACTCGCCTCCTGATACACCAGAGTGTGGATTCCGTGATGAGTTATGCATAGACAAAGGTATGTTTCTGCACCTATTAACACTGCATAGTACGATGGAGCGTTACATTTTCAAAACCAAGACAATTAGCTAGGTTTGATCATACTCTCTCTCTTGAAGGTTTATACTCTCTTGGAAGATTTATACTGCCTATCTTGGATAAGTCTGAATAGACTTGTTTTCACCATTAGACAGTTTGTCGATAGAAAGCCCGAGTCTACACTTTTACCGACCCAAGGGATTTTTAACCTCCCACACCACATAGACATGGTATGAGAGCAACTGGCCTTTGATGACGCTGTAAGTTAAACACAGTGGTGGAAATTCAAATTGGCAGAGGTTGGGGGGGGGGGGGGCCACAGGGAATTGAACCACCGACCTTCAGATTAGGAGTCTGACCTAGAAAAAAGTCAGACACTCTAACCACTCTGCCACAGAGAACACCACATCATATATATCTAACATAGATACTATTAGTATTACTAATGCACTTATTAAGCATTTGTTACCACATAGAAGGGGATACTGAGTCAATTTAATAGAATCATATTAAAGCTGCATACTCAATTCAATTCAATACGTTATTTCGTACTCAACATTATGGTAGTTAGATAAATTGGTCTATAGTAGCTACAGATAAAAATAAACTTGAATAACATACAAGTAATAGACCCCCTGCCAGTTAAGCTGGAAAGTACCCAAATAGAGTGGTTCCAGATTCTGCCGATAGATGTCACTAGCTTAACTGGCAGGGTCTATAGTATGAATACTACAATACTAATCATTAGCAAAATGTTGGTGTACATACAGTAGTTTGTACCAATGCCTCCATATGGCAGACGTAAATCTGATATCACTCTCTCCTCTTTCCACAAGCCCCTGTATTATAGCATTTTCTGACTTGTCAAGTCTAGTAATAATTTTGAATATTAGATTCTTGATAACAGCCGGGAAGGCTGGCACATCAATATTGGCTGATAACTGACTTGCACTGTGATACCATAGTCCGATGGAGTGTTACATTTTCAAAACCAAAACAACTATCTAGATTTTAACCTACATAGCTAACTTAAATACTGATGGACTTATTAATCATTTGTTGCCACATAGAAGGGAATAATGAGGCAATTTATTAGAATCTGTTACTGTATAAGCCTATGGTGTCAGAGTTTTGGTGGGCTTGTCCAAACTAATTTGACATGTTTCCAGTTCAAATATCTTAAAAGTTAGCCATTTAAATTAAAAGTTACTTCATGCTAAAGTAAGGTAAATTACACCAATCAATTTAGAATATTTACCTCATAAAAATGACAGAAATATCAAAACCATCCGACTACGTCACTTTAACTTATTACTACAGGTCGACAACCTCTATTCCGAAATTCTGAAATATGACAAGCTCCGAAAACCTAATTTGTTGGTGTTTTTGTGTGTGTTCAGCATAGAAATAAAGTGTAACGATATTTATGGACAGACAGGATGGCCAAATAAGTTGAGCTTCCGACTCCCGTTTTGGTAGATCGTGAGATTCAAACCCTGATGGAATCAAATCAGTGACTTAAAAATTGATACTTGTTGCTTCCTAGTCAGGCGCTCTGCATTATTAGCACAGGGCTAGGACTGGTTAGCTCAATGTCAGTGGTGGCCTGGTCTCCCAGTCAGGCAACACTATAAAGTAGCTGACGTTAGTGGACATGTCACATTTTTGTTTCTCTTTTAGTCGAGGGGTGGGTGCTGGCCGTGTCCGTTATCATCCCAATGTTTGGAATCGTTCTTGTCATCATCATCACCTTCCTCGCATACAGGTAAGGAACGATGTACTGATTTTATATTTAACTTACAGATTAACGTACATATCATCTCCTCTTCTGGTTGATCTAAATTTTTTTTTATTGAGGCTGTATTTATGCTGTCCATAGCATATGAGCCTGGGTATTCCGGCTTGTTTTCAATGCCCTTATGGCAAAAAAGAACTCTTATTTGCACACATATATAGGTTCACAGTGCCCTGAAGTCATATAATTGTGGGTATCCTATCCATTGTCTATCCAGCCTTCTCTCAAATGCTTCTACCGTTGGTGCTTCAACCACTTGGTCTGGGAGACTGTTCCATGGATCTGTCACTCGAAAGAAAAATTAGTGTTTCCTGACCTCAAGTCTGGGCCTCTCCTTGAAGATCTTACTTATACTGCTGGCTTCTGGTATTACTGTTTGTTCTGAGGTTGAACAAACCTGTTTTGACATCACTGTCATAGACTTCAGTAATAATCTTATAAGTCCCTATCATATCTCCCCTGAGATGACGATATGACAATGTTGGTAGCTTAAGTCTCCTCAGGTGATCTTCAGATGACAAACTCCCAACTATATGGACCAGACGGGATGGTCAAATGAGTTGAGGGTCCGTCTCCGGTTTTTGGGGATCGGGGGATCTGGACTCATGGGTTCGTGGGTTCAAACCCTTGTCAAGTCAAACCAATGACTTACAAATTGATACAAGTTTGTCGCTTCAGAGCCAGGTACTCGGCATTATTAGGATAGGGCAAGGACTGGTTGGCTCAGTGTCAGGATAATTTGACTGAGTGAGATATCAGGTCATGGTGCTGGTAGCCTGGTCTTCCAATGGGGCAGCACTATAAAGCTGTCATGAGTGCACACTGTCACAAGTCAGTACCCGTCCTGATATGACCTTAAATGTTGCAAGGATGTAAAACTCCAACACCCAACCAACTATATGTAAGCATGGTAGAATGCAACAACCAATTCCCCCCCCCCCCCCCCCACCCCCCAGTAAGGACTGAAGCTGAGACACATCACATCAGGGCCGCGTTCAGGGTACGCCTCTGAGACGTCTCAGGGAAATCCCTGACGTCACACTAGTCTGAACGGCAAAAGCAGTCGGTCGCCTCGAAAATGGCCGCTCCCATAGGCGGCAGCCATTTGCAATGGAAAAAAAGCGCTCTGATTGGCTTAAACCATTGAATATGGCGGCCATTTTCGAGGCGCTCTATGTCTCTTGTCTGAAATAGGAGGTGTCTCCGAGATGCACCCTGAATGCAAATAAACCAAAAGGCATCTCCGAAATGTCTCCGAGACATCGCGGAGGTGTACCCTGAACACGGCCCTGGCCTCAGCTTCAACTTATACCACAAAAATATGGCAGAGGAGGTCCAGGTGTCGTTAAATAGCTCTAGGTGTCGTTAAATAAAACAAGCTTTACTTCTTTGGTTTTTAAAAGAAAGTTCCAGTTCGAACAGAGCCTTAAAGAACAGTTGTGGCGCATCAAGTGGGATGACATCGAGCCGCTTAAGACAGGGAAGATATCCGGCAGCAACATTGACAGTGTGAGTACCAGCAGGACTTGTTAATAACAGTCGCACCCGCTAATAGAAGTCGCACATCGAGTTGTGTTAATGGTTTAAGCAAAAGTATCAACAGGACTTGTTAAGAACATTCGCACATGGTAATAGAAGTCGCACATTGAGTTTATTTTATGGTGTTTAACAAAAATATATTAGCAGCGGGACTTGTTAATAACAGTCGCACCAGCTAATAGAAGTCGCACATTGAGTTATTTTAATGGTGTTTTTAAATTATCAAAAGGACTTATTAAGAACATTCGCACATGGTAATAGAATTCGCATTTGGGTGTATTTTGTGGTGTTAAACAAACAAAATATTAGCAGCAGGACTTGTTAATAACAGTGGCACCCGCTAATAGAAGTCGCACATTGAGTTTTTTAATTGTTAAAAAAAATGTATCAACAGGACTTGTTAAGAACATTCGCACATGGTAATAGAAGTCGCTCATTGAGTGTATTTTATGGTGTTAAAAAATATATATATATTAGAAGCAGGGCTTGTTAATAACGGTAGCACCCGCTAATAGAAGTCGCCCATTGAGTTTTTTAATTGTTTAAGAAAATTATCAACAGGACTTGTTAAGAACATTCGCATGTGGTAATAGAACTCACCCAGTGAGTTTATTTTATATATATATATATTTTTTTGGTCCATTAGTTGTTTAAGCAGGGGAAATTTCAGTCATAGATGACTGGTCTTCCTCATTCCACTGCTGGTCGATAGAAAGCCCAAGCCTACACTTTTACCGACCCAAGGGATTTTGAACCTCCCACACCACATAGACATGGTATGAGAGCAACCGGCCTTTGATGACGCTGTAAGTTATACACAGTGGTGGAAATCCAAATTGGCAGAGCTGGGGGCACGGGGAATCGAACCGCCGACCCTCAGATTAGGAGTATGACCTAGAAAAAAGTCGGACACTCTAACCACTCCGCCGCAGAGAACGCCACAGCGGGACTTGTTAACAATGGTCGGAACCACTAATAGAAGTCGCCCATTGAGTGTTTTAATTGTTTTTTTTAATTATCAACAGGACTTGCTAAGAACATTCGCACCTGGTAATAGAAGTCGCCCATTGAGTTTATTTTAGGGTGTTTTTATTTTTATATATTAGTAGCAGGACTTGCCAATAGCATTCGCACCCGGTAATAGAAGTCACCCATTTAGTTTATTTCATGTATTTGTGTGGGTGTTTTTATATTAGCAGCAGGACTTGTTAATAAAGGTCGCACCCTCTAATAGAAGTCGTCCATTGAGTTTATTTTTTTATTACAAAAATAAAATATTATGTTTTATTTATATATATATATATATTAGCAGCAGGACTTGCTAGGACATTTGCACCTGGTAATATAAGTCGCACATTGGCCTCATTTTATGCTTTAAAAAAATATATTAACAGCAGGATGTTAATAACAGTCGCACCCTCTAATAGAAGTCGCTTATTAGCTTGCTTTAAAAAGAAATCTACCATAGAAGTCGCCCATTGAGTTTATTGTATGGGTTTTCTTTATTATCAGCAGAAACTTGTTAATAACAGTCGCACCTGCTAATAAAAGTCGCCCATTTAAAAAAAAGGTGTTTACCAGCAAGGCTAGTTAATAACGGTAGCACCTGCTAATACTAAAATAAGTCACTCATTGGCTTGTTTAAAAAAAATATTAGCAAGACTTGTTATGACCGGTCGCACCCTCTAAATCTAATAGAAGTCGCCCATTGGCTTTATTTGATGTTTATATAATCATCAGAACTTGAACCGCTAATGTTTAAAAAAATTATTTACAAGCTAGACTTGTTAATAACGATCATTTTATACCAGAGTATGTACTATTTATGAATACACATACCCAAAGGTGTTCAAATGCTACTGTTGTCTTTAACCCGTTTCTATATGAAGGCATCGGCTAGTCGAAGTGACACACAGGGATCAATCACTGTCGACTCAGTAAACGAAATGGGCACCAAACTCATCCAGTCCCCAAATCATCTCCAGGTAATTTGATGCTGCAATTGTCTGTACATTGTCTCTTTCAGAAAAAAAACTTCAGGATTATTATTATGGGTAGTAGTAGTAGTAGTAGTAGGTATATTAGTCGTGGTAGTAGCAGTAGTAGTAGCAGTAGTAATATCAGTAGTAACAGTAGTAGTAGCAGCAATAGGGCCTAGTAGTAGTAGCAGCAGTAGTAGTAGCAGTAGTAGTAGCAATAGTAGTAGTAGTAGGTGTATTAGTAGTGGTAGTAGTAGCAGTAGCAGTAGTAGTAGCAGCAGTAGTAGTAGCAATAGTATTAGTAGGTGTATTAGTAGTGGTAGTAGTAGCAGTAGCAGTAGTAGTAGCAGCAGTAGTAGTAGCAGTAGTAGTAGTAGCAGTAGTAGTAGTGGGAGCCGTAGGGCATACTAGTAGTAACAGTGGTAGTAACAGTAGCAGTAGTAGTAGCAGCAGTAGTACTAGCAGTGGTAGTAGCAGTAGGAGCCGCAGGGCTTACTAGTAGTAACAGTGGTACTAGTAGTAGTAGTAGTCTTGGAATTTGTCTAAAGATCCTTGAAAATCCCTGAAGATGGAAAAGCATGACTAAGTTCTTTATACCGCCTATATTCACTGACATGCTCAAACTTTAATCTGTGATTTGTGTACTTAAAGTGATTTTTATGGGTTTTGTTGTCCTGCCTCTTGATTTTTATATTAAAACTATACATATGTCCGTTATTCTTTTTTTATGCTTATTTACACTTCACAGTGAATGGACTATGAATACGGCCATGTTTCATGGTACTCTAATTTAATAAACGTCTTGAAAACGTGCTGGAATGCTGCACTGAAAGGTCCTTGAAAGCGTCGGAAAATCCGGCAAAGTCTGGGAAAGTCCTGGAAAGTCTTGGAAAGAGTCTGGAAAGTGCTGTGATTTGATACGTCAAAATGGGTATGCACCATTCACAAACTACATTGTCACTAACACTCCAGTCGCACTACAGCTTGCGACCACTTTGCGACCACTTTAGACCAGCTATCACCCACAGTCACCACTAACGCCCCATACATCGGCAACCATTGTTTTGGGCCACAAGGACGTCACTGGTGAGTGTCGGTTCTTTGGTCTAAGGTGGTCGCAAGCTGTAGTGTGACTGGGGCTTAAATTACTCTATCTGTTGTCTTCCATCTACAGTCAATGCCCAGTGTCGGAACAGGAACAGTGCAGCTTTTCTCAACTGTGGGTCTTTACAAAGGAACTGTCGTCTCAACCAAAAACATTAGAAAGGAACACATCCAGCTTACCCGTTCCCTTATGATGGAATTTAATGAGGTCAGTTCCCATGTGTTGTTAGTTTCAAACTTCAAAGAAATACAAATTCTTGTTGGGTCTGTGTGCGGGTTTTTTTTTTGGTTTTTTTTTGGGGGGGTGGTGGTGGCCATTTTTGTTTGTATTTGAATTTGAATTTTATTCTACCATGAAATACAGTAGTTGTGATTTTGGGTTGACATCCCCAAAGCGGGTGATCTTCCTGCCTGTACACCCAAATGGGTCTCCACAAAAACTAAAAATGAACCAACTAGCGAAGTATCTAAACAACTTGAACTAAGCTAAACTATATTATGAGTGTAAATTAAATATCGGTATTTCATGGAACGATACAAGTCGTACATTACTGACATCCCCTTCCGTTAGCAATGCACACGTTGTACGACCGTGAACATTTTGAAACTTTGGACGGCCCCTTTGCATTTTCTAGACAACTGCGGAAAATTGACCAGAAGTCATACTTCTGTTGTTTTTATCCAAGGCGACTTTCATCTATGCCAGTTACAAAATAACTTGTCACGTTTTTTGCCTCCTATACCTTTGTTATTTCTTTTCTATGTGTATTCTTATATATATATATATATATTATATATATATATTATATATATTATATAATATATATTATATATAAATAATTATATATATATATAGATAGGAATAAATATATATGGATAGTGATAAACCCTTTATCGTGTGTAATAAGCTCTGCAGTAGTCCTCCTCCCCCCCCCCTACCCCCCAGCTGGGGTGGGGGGGGGGGTACCAGCATGCTCTCGTCCCCCCACCTATGGGGGGCGGGACTCGCCACTCGGGCGGAAGCTTTTTTTTTTTTAATAAACGAGTTGAGGTCTTGTTTACTCCCAACTCATACTCGCACTACTTGTTCATTATCATAACACTACTTCTTCCCCTATCATAACGTAATAATAATTATTATATATATATATATATGTAATGGCCCACGGCCCTCCGACTCTCTCACTCGCACGCAGTCACACAGAAGAACACCAAGATTCAATTCAGTGTACGCTTCACCCTTGGTTTATTGAACCATCTGCTCTCCGCGGCGTCAGTAGTTGTCTCCCCCGCCCCCTGACTCGCCAGATCCCACATCGACTCCATAGGTGTGTGTGGGGGGGTGGGTCAACCACACGCAGTAGAGGTCAGCCCAGTTGGGGTCTGACCAGTGGCTACCCGTGACGCCACCTAGCGCAGTGTAATGGTACTGCGCTGATGGCGTCGTAGTCTCCGCTGCTACCGCGTGATAGTAGAGCTCATGTTCAGACTACTACATATATATTGATTGGTTGATTGCTGGTCGCTTTATACCCCTGTCACACTACGACGTAACGAGCTAACGTGAGCCTAACGTGGTGATTTTTCGTCATTACGTTGACGTATGTTGGATTACATTTTGATGAGGTTTTGGACATGTTCAAAATTTTCGACGTAGCTCGAATGTAAGGGTTTACGTTCGCCGTACGTTCTGTTCACGTTCAGCGAATGTCAATGACGTTAAACGGACGTTAGGCAAACGCTGCTCACTACGTTCAACTACGTTGACCCACATTAAACCGAGTGGAAATGCCCACGCGGCGTAATGGGAACGTCAGGAGAACATCAGGAGAACGTCAGGAGAATGTACATTCAACGTACGTTCAACGTCTCATGACGTATGTAACGTCACGTAACATTCTTCTGGCGATGGAATAACGTTCATAATGTTCCGTGTGCGTAATGACGTTGTCCTCTCTCATTGAATGACGGTATCACTACGCTTTACCGACGTGACGCTCTCGTCCACTAAGCTGCATCCACGTTCAACTTGTGCCCAAATTTGCATACTACGCCGAGAAGTTCAACGTTATTCACGTTCTCCCTACGTTGACGTCGTTATGTCGTAGTGTGACAGGGCCTTTACGCCGTGCCGGCAGCATACGCCATATTCACGGCGAGTATACACAGTAAAACCTCTCTACATTGACCGACCTTGGGGCCGACTTTATATATATAAAGGCCGGCTACAGTACAAAGAAGGAAAGGAAGAAGTGGGTTGAGATGATTTGTTCTCCGGCATAGGGATTATTAAACCCTAGCCTATAAAAATAAATTCTGGGCGTGAATGACAGTATTGAGCGTCCGTGGTTAGGCAAGATGGCAGTGGTGGCGACAGTGGTCACATGGCAGGGGGGGGGGGGGTACTCTACACCAAATGATACAATGAATAGTGGTAAATAGAATAGTAATAATAATAATAATAACTCCCTTCCGCGCCTTTATACTCACAAAATGCTGATACGTTACATATAATAATAAACATATTAATATGCGTTTTGGTGTCAGATCAAAGACATTTCCCACGAGAACCTGAACATCTTCGTTGGCGCCTGTATCGACCCGCCTAACCTGAACCTCGTCTGGACCTACTGCAGCAAAGGAAGCCTCTCAGTGAGTACTGCATTCATTACTCTAGTTACTCAGAAGTCATTAAGGCCACAGCAGCCAAACGACCAACACCACGCCGAACGTCGACCCACTCACCCACACCGCTGAATAAGGAATAGTGCGAGGGTTGAGGGTTCGAATCCGGCGCCCCCCCTCCCCCACCTGGAATTGATCCGGGCGGGGGCGGCCAGAAACAAAGAGCTCGGGAAGGGGGGAGGTCAGGTACCTAATTGACAGAACACTAAATAGACAATGGACACTGAACTACTCAAAACCACTAATCACTAACCGAAACTTAATGAAATAGAAGGAGAATAAAATTAAAAAATCCACATTATAGGTTATAACAGTCGACTTCTCGTCTCGTGAATTATTCATGAGAGGTGGTAAAATAGATGATTTTCACCACAAACCCGCCCTCTGGTGTATTTTCCCTGCTAAGTTTGGATTTCCACCACTATGTCCCACCCCAACAACATAATTCATAAACTCACATAACTAACTACACTAATATTTCTAACAAACTGACATCTATATACCGCTTGCCTAACTGCAACTGAACATTAAAGCTTACTACAACTTTACCAACTGAATACAGAAAATGACTTCTGCTTACATTCTAAATACTATGTAAATACTCACATTGATCTGACTAATATTGATCTAATTATATGACACTACTGTTACCATATTGCTATGGAACTTTTGGGTTACAGAATTTCTTTGCGTTACATGCTGCAAATTGTGTATTCAACAGTTATTGTATACCTTATTCTATATATGTTTTGTGTAAATAACCCTGAATTGAAAAATGGCTGGAAGACCAGTGCTTCAGCACTGACAAAAGACTTATTTAGCAGAATAAACATATTTACCAACAACAAAAAAAGAAGAAAGAAAAGTATAACTTACAGGGTCATCAAAGGCCAGTTGCTCTCATACCATGTCTATGTGGTGTGGGAGGTTAAAAATCTGTTGGGTCGGTAAAAGTGTAGGCTTGGGATTTCTATCGACAAACTGTCTAATGGTGAAAACAAGTCTATACAAACTTATCCATGATAGGCCATATAAATCTTCAAGAAAAAAGAAGACAACAAAGTTGTAAGTTGATAACGATGGTGGGGAGAGTGGAAGTCTGAAGGATATGTCATGAGCTGAAAGCGATGACAAGTATTGTCAGGTGAAGGGGGGCAGGGAATGCAAGATGGCCGGTTGGTGGTGGAAATCATCTATTTTACCACTTCTCATGAGAAATGAATGCTAGCTATTGTGGGACATTGCATAAGGACACTGGGCGCGGTGGCATGGCGCTTCAGTGCCAGCTTGCTATGCGGGAGATTGAGGGGTTCGATCCCCTGCAGAGTAAAACCAAACACTTAAATGCAAAGAGTGGCATTTGTCACTGGACCTCACTTAGCTCATTAAAGCTGCATAGTCCGATGAAGCATCAAATTTTCTAAACCAAAACAATTATTTAGATTTGATTCTAGATTTCTAACTTAGATACTGATGTAGGCCTACTTGGTAAGCATTTGTTGTCACGTAGAAGGGAATACTGAGTTAATTTAGTGGAACCTGCTACTGCAGAACCTTATGGTGTCAAAGTTTTGATAGGCTTTCCAAAATTAATTTTCCACATCATTATATTAAAAAAATTAGCCATTTAAGATAAATGTTACTTCAAATTAAAGTAAGGTAGATAGATTATAGGCCTATCACTCAATTTAATATAGTGATAAGACAACACCAACACTACAGCTGGCCAGCATTGAAAACAAGCCTGAATACCCAGGCTTATATGCTATGGACAGTATAAATACAGCCTCAATAAAAAAAAAAAAAAAAAAAATCTCAGATAAATTACAGAAGCTCAAAACCATCGAATTGTGCAACTTTAATAGGAGAAGACAAGAATTGGCTGTCTATTGAAAGGCATACATGAAGGCTACTTAATTTTAAAATCTCCGACAAATTAATTACTAAAACCTTTTTTTAATGCACAAAAAAACACCGACAAATTCATTTTCTAAGAATTTTGTTTTAAAAGCACAAAACAAACATTGTCTTGCTAGGACGTGCTACAGAACGACGCCGTCAAACTTGACACGACCTTCAGGTTCTCCTTCATGACCGACATTGCCAAGGGCATGCTCTACATCCACAACAGCCACCTCATCTCGCACGGGAACCTCAAGAGCTCCAACTGCCTCATCGACTCGCGCTGGACTGTCCGGGTAAGAGCCAGAAGAGTTGGTTCGTTGTTGTTGCTTTAAGTCCTAGCAACATCTATGGTGATATCATGACGGGTACCAACTTGTTACAGTGCACATGCATGGCTACTATATAGTGGTGTCCCACTCGAAGACCAGGCCACGGCCACCATGACCCAATATCCCACACAATCACGTTATCCTAATACTGTGCTAACCAGTATGTGTCCTATCCTATTAATGCCGAGCGCCTGGATAGGTAGCGACAAGTATCAATTTTATAAGTCATTGGTTTGACTCAGCTGGGATTCGAACTCCCGACCTTCTGCACGGGAAGCCTGCGCTCTACCGATTCGGCCACCGCGTCCGGTAAGGGCCAGAAGAAGAGAGACGAAACAAATCTCACCTCTATCACTACCCACCATCCTTATCAGATGATGCTATCCTTGACCGTCACCCCTCCCTTCTCCCTCCCCCACCACCACTACCACCATCAACTTATCAGGTTATCCTGTCCCCTTGATGGTTACCCCTCCCATCTCCCTCCCCCATCACTACCCACCGTCCTTATCAGGTCCTTGACCGTTACCCCTCCCACCTCCCTCCCCCATCACTACCCACCGTCCTTATCAGGTCCTTGACCGTTACCCCTCCCATCTCCCTCCCCCATCACTACCCACCGTCCTTATCAGGTCCTTGGCCATTACCCCTCTCACCTCCCTCCCCCATCACTACCCACCGTCCTTATCAGGTCCTTGGCCGTTTCCCCTCCCATCTCCCTCCACCATCACTACCCACCGTCCTTATCAGGTCCTTGACCGTTACCCCTCCCATCTCCCTCCTCCATCACTACCCACCGTCCTTATCAGGTCCTTGACGGTTACCCCTCCCATCTCCCTCCTCCATCACTACCCACCGTCCTTATCAGGTCCTTGACCGTTACCCCTCCCATCTCCCTCCCCCACCACCACTACCACCATCAACTTATCAGGTTATCCTGTCCCCTTGATGGTTTCCACTCCCATCTCCCTCCCCCATCACTACCCACCGTCCTTATCAGGTCCTTGACCGTTACCCCTCCCATCTCCCTCCCCCATCACTACCCACCGTCCTTATCAGGTCCTTGACCGTTTCCCCTCCCATCTCCCTCCCCTATCACTACCCACCGTCCTTATCAGGTCCTTGACCGTTACCCCTCCCATCTCCCTCCTCCATCACTACCCACCGTCCTTATCAGGTCCTTGACGGTTACCCCTCCCATCTCCCTCCTCCATCACTACCCACCGTCCTTATCAGGTCCTTGACCGTTACCCCTCCCATCTCCCTCCCCCATCACTACCCACCGTCCTTATCAGGTCCTTGACCGTTACCCCTCCCATCTCCCTCCCCCATCACTACCCACCGTCCTTATCAGGTCCTTGACCGTTATCCCTCCCACCTCCCTCCGTCATCACTACCCACCGTCCTTATCAGGTCCTTGGCCGTTACCCCTCCCATCTCCCTCCTCCATCACTACCCACCATCCTTATCAGGTCCTTGACCGTTACCCCTCCCATCTCCCCCCCCCCCATCACTACCCACTGTCCTTATCAGGTCCTTGACCGCTACCCCTCCCATCTCCCTCCCCCATCACTACCCACCGTCCTTATCAGGTCCTTGACCGTTACCCCTCCCATCTCCCTCCTCCATCACCACCAACCGTCCTTATCAGGTCCTTGACCGTTACCCCTCCCATCTCCCTCCTCCATCACTACCCACCGTCCTTATCAGGTCCTTGACCGTTACCCCTCCCATCTCCCTCCTCCATCACTACCCACCGTCCTTATCAGGTCCTTGACCGTTACCCCTCCCATCCCCCCCCCCATCACTACCCACTGTCCTTATCAGGTCCTTGACCGCTACCCCTCCCATCTCCCTCCCCCATCACTACCCACCGTCCTTATCAGGTCCTTGACCGTTACCCCTCCCATCTCCCTCCTCCATCACCACCAACCGTCCTTATCAGGTCCTTGACCGTTACCCCTCCCATCTCCCTCCCCCATCACTACCCACCATCCCCATCAGGTCCTTGACCGTTACCCCTCCCACCTCCCTCCCTCATCACTACCCACCGTCCTTATCATGTCCTTGACCGTTACCCCTCCCATCTCCCTCCGCTATCACTACCCACCATCCTTATCAGGTCCTTGACCGTTACCCCTCCCATCTCCCTCCTCTATCACTACCCACCGTCCTCATCAGGTCCTTGACCGTTACCCTCCCACCTCCCTCCCCATCACTACCCACCGTCCTTATCAGGTCCTTGACCGTTACCACTCCCATCTCCCTCCCTCATCACTACCTGCTGTCCTTATCAGGTCCTTGACCGTTACCCCTCCCATCTCCCTCCCCCACTACCACCATCAATTTATCAGGTTATCCTGTCCCCTTAACCGCTGCCATTCCCATCTCCCTCCCCCACTACCATCCACGTATCAGGTTATGCTATCCTTGACCATTACCCCTCCCATCTCCCTCTCTCCCCCACCATCATCAACCTATCAGGTTATGCTGTCCCCTTGACCGTTACTCCTGCCTCCTCCCTCCCCCACCACCACCATCATTAACTTATCAGGTTATCCTGTACCGTTGACCATTACCCCTCCCATCTCCCTCCACCACCACCATCACCTTATCAGGTTATGCTGTCCCCTTGACCGTTACCCCTGCCTCCTCCCTCCCCCACCAGCACCACCACCATCATTAACTTATCAGGTTATCCTGTACCGTTGACCATTACCCCTCCCATCTCCCTCCACCACCACCATCACCTTATCAGGTTATGCTGTCCCCTTGACCGTTACCCCTGCCTCCTCCCTCCCCCACCAGCACCACCACCATCATTAACTTATCAGGTTATCCTGTACCGTTGACCATTACCCCTCCCATCTCCCTCCACCACCACCATCACCTTATCAGGTTATGCTGTCCCCTTGACCGTTACCCCTGCCTCCTCCCTCCCCCACCAGCACCACCACCATCATTAACTTATCAGGTTATCCTGTTCCCTTGACTGTTACCCCTCCCATCTCCCTCCCCCACCACCATCACCTTATCAGGTTATGCTGTCCCCTTGACCGTTACTCCTGCCTCCTCCCTCCCCTACTGCCACCACCATCATTAACTTATCAGGTTATCCTGTACCCTTGACCATTACCCCTCCTATCTCCCTCCTCCACCACCGTCAACTTATCAGGTTATCCTGTCCCTTTGACCGTTACCCCTCTTTTAACCCCACCACCATTATCAACTTCATTAAGCAGCGAAATACGCATATCTGAAGGAAATATTCCTTATATGGGCTGGCAATATATCCTCGTCATTCTTATCAGGATATGCTATCCTTGACCAATTACCCTCCCATCCCCCATCCCATCTGAATGAAATTTCATCTGAATTTATTCTGCACTCCTTTTTAGTAAAGTTTTACAACTCCAGTATGGTCACAGCCAATCATTCGTGCATAGCCAACCACCTTTTCTTCTTCAAGATCACGTGATAAAAAATGATACAATATACGCCTAATGTATAAACAGTTGTGTTAGTAGTGCACGTTTTATGTTGACACCAGCTATTAATGTTTTCACTATGCAGGGTCCGTATGAGTCCTGGAAAGTCTTGAACAGTCTTGAACTTCATTTGCCCCATTTCAAGGTCTTTAAAAGCCTTGAATTTAACCTATTTGGGTAATTAGTCTTGAAAAACCTTGAATTCCATTAAACTGTCCCCACTGATCTAAATTAGTCCAAAATCGCCATTCGCCATTGTTGTCTTTTCCTGAAATCCAAATGAAAATAATCTTGAATTCCAAAGTAAAGCCTGCTTAATTTAACGACACCTCTGGAGCACATTGATTTTTATCATCAGCTATTATATGGTCTTTCTGACATCCTTCTTTGGAGGAAATCCACTGCTGCCACATATGCTACTCTTTCCGATAACCAGCAAAGGGTCTATTATATGCACTTTCCCACAGACAGGACAGCACTTCCACAGCCTTTGATGAACCAGCTGTGCATCACTGGTTGGAACAGAAAATAGCCCAAACTGCAAATGGGTCCACTGAGCAGGATCGAGTATTGAATTATTATCAAAAACAGCTTTGAAAAGCCTTGAAATAGCCTTGAATCCATAACTTCACATGTGTATGGACCCTGACGATTGTCTTCTGTCTTTGTGACCTTCAGATAACCGATTACGGACTGCCGACATTCTTGGCAGGACAGAACCTCGACTTGACTGAACACGAGCTGTACAAGAGTGAGTACCTCACATGGAATTGCGCTGAGTCATCAACGCATTATTTATAGCTTTCACTTTACTACATGGCGCATCATAAAATGCTATAGCTTGAGTCACTCGTGTATTGTAGAACACCATACGCTGAGGCACTCATCTATCGTATTGCACTGTAGTACGAGTCAAATATGTATCATATAGCACCATATATAGCATGACTGACTCATGTATTGTATAATACTATATATTAATATATATCAGGAGTCACTCGTGTATTGTAGAACACCGTATATAGCATGAGTCACTCATCTACCATACCGCACTATATGCCGAATCACTCATGTATCATATAGCACTACATAGCATGAGTCATTCATGTATTGTGTAACCCTGTATATAGAATGAGTCAGTCATCTACCATAACACATAATAGTCTGAGTCACTTATGTATCATGTACAACTATAGTCTGAGTCGCTCATGTATTATATAGCACTATCTATAGTATAAGTCACTCATGTTTTAAATAGCACTATATATAGCATGAGTCCCTCATGTATTAAATAGCACTATGCATAGTATGAGTCACTCATGTATTAAATAACACTATATATAGCATGAGTCACTCATGTATTAAATAGCACTATGCATAGTATGAGTCACTCATGTATTAATAACTATATATATAGTATGAGTCACTCATGTATTAAACATCACTTTATATAACATGAGTCACTCATGTATTAAATAGCACTATATATAGTATGTGTCGCTCTATTAAATAGCACTATATATATAGTATGAGTCACTCATGTATTAAATATCACTATATATAGTATGAGTCAGTCATGTATTAAATAGCACTATATATAACATAAATCACTCATGTATTGAATATCACTATATATAGCATGAGTCCCTCATGTATTAAATATCACTTCATATAACATGAATCACTCATGTATTAAATAACACTATATATGGTATGTGTCGCTCTATTAAATAGCACTATATATAGTGTGAGTCACTCATATATTAAATAACACTATATATAGTATGAGTCAGTCATATTAAATAGCACTATATATAACATAAATCACTCATGTATTAAATATCACTATATATAGCATGAGTCACTCATGTATTAAATGTCACGATATATAGCATGAGTCGCCCATGTATTAAATATCACTATACATAGTATGAGTCACTCATGTATTACATAACACTATATATAGCATGAATCACTCATGTATTAAATAACACCATATATAGCATGTGTCACTCATTTACCATACAACACTAAAGACTGAGGCACTCGGCTATCATATCATATAGCATGAGTCACTCACGGGTTATATAATACTGCTCATATTGTTATAAATATTTGATTGTTACTCATTGGATCTTTATGGCCCGGGGTAACAATCACAACACAATTTGTTGTTACAATTCACTGTATCTGCTTATTCACTTAATAGGGCAGATGTTATCCTGTGGTTAAGACATAATGGTTCAATGGTTCAATGGTGGAGTACCAGGGACTATCTTGTAACACATGAGGAATTCAGACAAACACAATATTGTAACACATGAGTGTATATGTAATAAATCCATACCTTATTGCTGCATATAATTATAAAGCATTGCTATTTAATTTTTTTTAAATAAATGTTTATAATTATATATTATACAACCTATTATACAACCAGAGGTCAGTGCAGACTACTACATTAACAATAACAAATATTGTATAGTATATAATTATAAAAAACCACAATATTTTCCCATCTCCCATTTTCATCACCCCCACGACAATATTAATGCCATGGAGGTGATTAAAATGGGAAATATTGCGCCTAGAGTGGGACTCGAACCACATCTTTTTGCATCCCGGGCCAGTGTGCTAACCATTACACCACCTAGGCTCCCTGATATCACCACACTACCCACGCCTACCTGTCTATGTGGTTACTTGCCTGAGAGTTCAGTGCAGACCACTACAATATTATGAATATTTTGTATATGATATAACCTATTTATATATATGTAATATATTTGTTCTGGGTATGCAGGTATAGCAATACCTCAGGGAGTTTGGCGCCCCTGCCCTGCAGAGGTGTAAACTGTTGTGGTACAGGTTCTTGACAGAACCGAAGGCTAAGGGAGCAAACCCTAAACAGAAAACCATGTCACTGTGGCAGCATTAAGGGCGGTTGATGTATGGAACTCCCAACATCTCCCGACCAGCCACTGCAGGGACAAATAGTTTTGCGCCTGTCTTGACATGTTCTTGCCAGTGTGAAACCTCTATTTGCTCCCCAAGAGAGTGCTGCTGGTAACATGCAAAAGCCAGCAGCACTTCAACACTTTTGCAGGCAGCTTTCATGAAATGAAATGGAGAGCGGCAGTCAAGTAATGAAAGCAGTCTTTGTCGCATCGTGACCGACAGCATGATGATGAATATATGTGTTACTTTCAATATTGGTATCATATGTGTCTTCATAAGACCTGGCTACTACATGTTTCGCTTGCATAGCAGTAAGATTCATAGATGGCCTAATTCCTTTACCAGCAACCAGTAGCAATGTCCAGTTCAGATGTTCCACAGATTGACCACTCCCCTATATCGATCACTTTATATGGGTCCCAACAATACCATTGTAACCATATTCTAACTCTGTAAACCGACCACCTCCCTAAATAGACCACTTAAAGTCGGTCCAAAGGTGGGTCGGTTTAGAGAGGTTTCACTGTATTAACAAGCTATCTTGTAGATGAAATGTTCTTCGTCATCTGGGTCTTCAAATCTTTTGAATCCGCCACTAGAAGTTTAATGAAAATTGCTCCGAATTCCTTTTTTTCGTTGATAAAAAATCTCTGTAAATGACTAAGATTTGACGATATTAATCTTTGAAACTACCATATTCATTTTCAAATAGCTGTTCTCTATCTATTGGCCAATTTTCATGAAGATTGATGATCAGACGATAATAAGCACACTCTCAACAATTCACAGAGCAGCTCTGCGAATAATAATTTCCCCGCTAATTCGCAGAGCAAAGCAGCTCTGCGAATAACCGCATCCTTTCTAAATACGCTTTCAATTGTAGGAAAACTGTGGACAGCCCCTGAAATCCTGTGTGAGAATGTTCCATCACAGCGAGGAACTCAAAAGGGCGATGTTTACAGCTATGCAATAATCTGCTATGAAATACTACAACGTAGCGAACCCTACGTACTTGACAACGTCACCCCGAGAGGTAAGGCTTTGAAAGAAATTGTGTTTCCTGTTGCAGATAAGAAAATAGATTGGTTGGGTGGTTGTTGGAGTTTTACGTCCTGGCAACATCTAAGGTCATGTCAGGACGGGTCCCGACTTGTGACGGTGCGTGCTCATGGTGACTTTATAGTGCTGCCCTACTGGGAGACCAGACTGCCAGCACCATGACCTGATATCCCACTCATTCACATTATTCTGATGCTGAGCCAACCAGTCATTGCCCTATCCTAATAATGCCGAGCGCCTGGCTAGGAAGAGACAAGTATCAATTTTTAATTCATTGGCCATTTTTATGTCATCCACCGACCATGGAACCGACTTTAAGTTTAAATGGTCCACTTAAGGAGGTGGTCGGTTTAGGGAGTTTAAAAAAAATCATAATAATGGTATTGCGTGGGCGATCATTTGGGACCCAAAAAAGCAATTGATATAGGGGAGTGGTCGATGTGTAGAGGTGGTCGGTTAGAGTTGTTTTACTGTAGTGGCAATTTAAATTACCCTCAAGTAAAAATAATTTACTTTAATTCATTTTTTGGATTGGCATTTAGGAGGTTTTGCGCCTGAACTCTTTTTTGTTTGTTTTTTAAATCTCAGAAAAAAATGACAAAAACTCAAAACCATCAGAATATGAAACTTTTGCTGGTTTTAGCCACCAGTGTATAGAAGAAGGGCGATACCTTGTCTCTGTGTCAACTCCTTTATTCCGGCTCAGGCTTTTCTGGTCCCGCTGGTTCCCGGCTGGTCCCCACACGCCGTGACCTGTGCTGCATTCAAGGTATGCCTCCGAGGTGCCTCGGAGAAATTCCTGATGTCACTCTAGTCTGAACGATTTTAGCTGTTGGTCGCCTCGAAAATGGCGGCCCCCATGGGGCAGCCATTTGCAATGGAAACGAAGAGCTCTGATTGGCTGAAACCACTGAATTTGGCGGCCATTTTCGAGGCACATTTTGTCTCCAGTCTGAAAAGGGAAACAGTCTCTGAGTCGACTCCGAGGCGTACCCTGAACGCAAATAAGGCAAAAGACGTGGCGGAGCGGTCTCCGAGTCGACTCCGAGGCGTACCTTCAACGCGCCCCAGCTACACATCTAAATATAACTGCATACGTCGCAACCAGCAATCAATCAATCAATCATTCACTTGCAGACATCGTGAACCGGGTGCGTAATGGTGAGAGCATTCCGTTCCGCCCGCCGCTGCCCGACCAAAACGACATGGGGCAGTCCATTCTGTTACTCATCAAGAAGTGCTGGAGTGAGAACAGCGAGGAGCGGCCCAAGTTCATGCAGATCCGTCAGTACCTGAGGAAGATGACGGGCGGGGAGTGAGTAAATCATGCAATGAAATTGTATATATATATATATATGTGTTCTATAATCTATTATGGGAATATAAACAAGGACATTATCCATCTTCAGTTCCCTATATTATTATACTCATTGGCCACACTGGTGCCACCTGTGAGGGGCTCTAAGCACTGCATGCCAGCTGTGTCTGACCGTTATCGCATATAGACCTGTTTGGATGGTCAAATTTAACCCTCGCTGTGCACGGGTTAAAAGCTAGGCTCCGCATCAATCCCTGGACCAATATTGTGTTGAACTGTCATTATATGAAGAGTTCAGGTGCAAAACCCCGTAAATGCTAATCCGGCGTTCTCTGTGGTGGAGTGTCTGACTTTTTTCTAGGTCGGACTCCTAATCTGAGGGTCGGCGGGTCGATTCCCCGTGCCCCCAGCTCTGCCAATTTGGATTTCCACCGCTGTGTATAACTTACAGCGTCATCAAAGGCCGGTTGCTCTCATACCATATCTATGTGGTGTGGGAGGTTAAAAATCCCTTGGGTCGGTAAAAGTGTAGGCTCAGGCTTTCTATCGACCAGCAGTGGAATGAGGAAGACCAGTCGCCTATGACTGAAATTTCCCCTGCTTAAACAACTAATGGACCAACAAAAAAAATATATTAAAAAAATGCAATTAAAATGAAAGATTTTGACCTGAAAATAATTTTAATTCTGACTAATTCCACTTTTGTTGTGATGACATGATTATGGAGCGATGACCAAAAAAGTAGATATGTCACAACATTTTTTTTTGTAGGTTTGATTCCAATGTTTATCCAAATTTTTGGATCGGCTTTTACAGGGTTTTGCGCCTGAACTCTTCATAAATACACGGTCTGACTATATTCAGAGACTTTTTTTTTTTTTTTTTTGGTGACAAATTTTGTATTCTGCCCATAACGTATAAGCTCCCGTGAGGGTGCTTGTTTTCAACGCTGGACAGCTGTGGTACTAGATTGGTCTGGTCCCGCACTCAGGAGTCTTTACCTGATCTTTCTCGAGCCAACCTTTGCGGTTTTGGGTGTTAGTAGTTTCTATATTAGTTTTTTTTTAATATTCAAGTTTTTTCCTAACCTGTATATGATAACTTAGCCTACTATGTACATCTACGCAGATGACATACAGGCCTGTGGGAGAGGATCCCATCCCATTGTGGTTTGTTACAGCATCCTTTCACCCATGCCCTGTCCTTAGATAGTACATCAGTGTGCCAGAACTCCCCTGGACCCTTCAGGACTGCGACTAGGTGGGATGGCTGTGTTGTATGGTTAGCCATTTTGTATTTCAGGGTGATTCGGGTGCATGACCGTGGCCTGCCTGGTTCTGCTTTGGTTTGTGCCAATACACATACACAGACGGACTGCGCCCTATGGTGATAGTCATTTCGAATTCCTTAGTACTTAGTAGGGCTAGTTTCCGTATTTGTGATATCTACCATCTTTTCTGGCCGGTCTTTTGCTTTTTGTGCCAGAACACAGCAAGCAGTGACTGCACCCAAGATCAGGTGAGATATTGTTTCTTCAGTGGGTGGTTGTGTATTATGTTTTCTTTAAGGACCTTTTATAGTGGTCCATGCTTTTGATTGCCCGTTGTTGTGTGGGTTGATTATTCCAGGCATGGGCCGCCATGGCAAATACACTTCTCTCATACATTTTGGTGTTACTTATTGCTGTCAGTAGCACTGGGGCTGCCATTTGCCTGGTGTCCCTACGGGGGGTTGCTGTGTAGCCTGGTTTTGTGGTGTAATGGTGCGCCAGTATTTTGAGGTGCGTTTCCCTTCTACTTGTTAGTAGTGTTGCATTGCATTTTTTGTGTAATTCGATTGTGGGATATCTTTTGTTCACCTGAAGGCATACTTTGAGGGCTCTATTTTGTAGCACCTGTAGTTTGTTTAATAGTTTTGTATTTCCTCCCATGTACACTACATCGCCATAGTCAAAGTAGGGGAGGATCATGCCTTTATATATTTTAATTGCCATGCTTTCAGTCATGTAGTATCTCAGTTTAGTCAGTAGCCATATTTTATGGTTTACTTTTTTTATAGTATTTGTTATGCAGAGGTCATAATTTAGGTGTCTGTCTAGATCCACTCCCAGATATCGGTAGTTGTCTACTTGTTCTAGTTCGGTGTTTCCCAGAAGACACTTTATTTTCTCATTACTTGTTAGCCTGGTACCAAATAGTACTGTTTTTGACTTGCTGTTGTTTATGGTTATCCTATTTAGTTGGCACCACTCGATTAGTTTTGTTAGTGTTAGATTCAGTTTCATTTCTATTTCTTCGGTTGTTTTGCCTGCAGCATATACCACGGTGTCATCTGCATATAGTTGGATGTTTTCAATTTCTAGCCAGTTGTTTAGATCGTTAATATATATAAGGAAGAGAAGTGGCCCCAGGACTGACCCTTGGGGTACTCCGCAAGTTATCTTTTCCTCATTGGATATGGATCCATTTACTGTGGTGCATTGCTTTCTGTTTTCTAGATAGCTCGCTAGCCATTTTCCTGTTACTCCCGTTATTCCCATTTGGGTTAGTTTGCTCCTTAGGATAGGGTGGTCCACCGTGTCAAACGCTTTGCTGAAGTCTATGAACGCTGCACCCACTAGGTTCTTTTTATTGATACTGTTTGCAATATCAGTTATTAAGTTAGCAATTGTTTTTATTGTCAAGTGGTATTTTCTGAAACCGCCCTGTTTACTGTTTAATATTTTGTGTTCGTTTAGGTGGTCCATAATATGTCTATGCATTATTTTTTCCATTAGTTTACCAGGCAGTGGGAGTATGGAGATCGGTCTATAGTTTCCCAGTACCTGTTTATCCCCTCCTTTGTGGAGCGGTGTTACTTTGGCTAGTTTCCAGCAGTCCACATAAGTACCTTCTGTGAACGATTTGTTGTATAGCTCACATATAACATCTGGGATGCATCCGAATGCATCTTTCATTACTATACTCGAGGTATTTTCAATGCCCGAAGGCTTGTTGCAATCAATTGATTTTATGAGCTCACTTATCTCTTTTATTGTGGTTGTGCAATCTCCAATGTCTGTGTTTAATTGTTGCGCTTTCGTGGTCCAGTTTGTGTTGAATTTTTGACAGTCGCCATTGGTTGATTGTTGTCGGTCTTCCGGCTCAATTATCGCTATTGTATTTAGCGTCGTTATCATGTTGAAACCCAAGAATGCTGAAGGACACGAATTTTGCGGCGACTTGGTTTTTATTTGTGCATTTAGTGGCGTTTTTCGAGCTAAACATGGATATTTTATAATTAAACATGCGTGGTTGTACGGCGCTGTTCACTGCCATGACACTACCCGAGGCAACTACACCACACAGGAGGATGGGGGGATTCGAACCTGACTCCCTTGGATCTGACACTCATTGGGTGCCGGCTCGCTCCCTACTGTTTGGCCGAGCGACCTGGCACCTGTGCGAATGTCATGGAAAACGGTTCCACCAGGGAGGAAGTGCATGGTTAGACCAAAGCCAGCAGCTACCCACCAGCCAGTAACCCTCCTCCCGACGACACTGACTGACACCTCCTCCACCCCCGGACTCAATGTGAGTGACCTGTGCACGCTGACAGCGGGCACAGGGCTAATATTGCTGAAACTGGAAACATAAACATCGGCGATTTAATATCACATACTGACGCTGATGCTGTATTCGCTAGCAATTTGATGTCAGTTCTAACACTGGCGATCTTTTCTCTGCTGGGCCGTTGGAATGAGCAGCATCACACAACTATCCTAATGCATACAAATCTGTAAACCTTGGTGACTAATGCCTGTCACGCTATGCCCAAGTGGCCCAGACAAATCACAGAGGTGATGCCCTAATGACGCTGACTCTGCCCGCAACATACACTTAATGAAGCATCACTAACATAAACAGCAGCGACAACTCTGTGTTGGTGTGCACATTGCTGCTGCGGAATTGTCCTCGGGACAGCGAAGCCACCTGGCTCCCGCTACTCGGCTGCCTCCCGTATGTAGGGATTTCCCTGTGGGGGAGACCCCACCCGTGGCGTCACTTCCGCGGGGATACTCCCAACCGATGCTGAAGCTGGTCCCCGAGGTCCAACGCGTGCCCTGCATGGGCATGGTGCCCAAGGATTCCCCTGCATGGGGAAGCCCCACCCAGTGCGTCACTTCTACGGGGATGCCCCACATGCTGCTGAAGCTGGCTCCTGGCGCCTTGAGTGGGCACTGGCCACCAGCGTGGGCAGCTACCCTTCCGCTGTGTAAACGTTCACGATTGAAAAAAAAAAAAAAAAAAATCTGTGCAAACATCGGTGATCAGAGATTTGCTTAGGCAGCAGTGATTGGCTACCTGTGTGGTCATCATGACTTGATGCCCGCTAGGCCAATGCACATACTGACACTGAGTCTATAATATCAGCCATGTGATACCTCTGTGGCATGGACGACTTGCTGTCTGCTAGGCCAACACACGTACCGACACTGAGTCCATAAACATCAGGGATGTGATTCTGTGTGAACACTGACATTGATATCGCATCACAGAAACAACACCCACGTCAACCACATCAAACATGCCAGTGACCATACTATTGTCGACTCTCACCCAGGCCATCACAGCGTGATGTAACGGTCACGTCGCCCCAGTCCTGCACACATATACTCCAAGGCCCGCAAGGTCTCCACGCCGAAGTCATCATGCGTGTCACTCATGTCCATGAGGTCACTACGACCACGATGTAACCCACGTCCATGGCAACACCCATGTCCAAGACATCACCGATGTCCATGACAGCACCCACATCACTCTAAGCAAGGATGTCACCCACATCCACAAGGTCACCCACCTCACCCAAGCCAAAGAATGACGCCAACACCCATGTCCATGACGCCAACCGCATCACTCTCGTCGGTGATGTCACCCACGTTCAAAAGGTCACCCACGTCACCGAAGCCAAAATGACGCCAACGTCACCCATGCCCATGAGGCCATCCGCACCACTCCCGTTGGTGATGCCACCCACGTTCAAAAGGTCACCCACGTCGCCCACCCGCATCACTCTCGCCGGTGATGTCACCCACGTTCAAAAGGTCACGCTTGTCACCCAAGCCAAAACGACGCCAACGACATCACCCATGTCCATGACGCCACCCGCATCACTCTCGTCGGTGATGTCACCCACGTTCAAAAGGTCACCCACGTCACCCAAGCCAAATTGATGCCGGAGACATCACCCATGTCCATGATGCCACCCGCGTCTCTCTCCTCGGCGATGTCACCCACATCCATAATGTCACCCACGTCAACATGAGTGAGCAGGAGCGTGGGTAACCCTTGTGTTGCCCCCGGCGTGGGGCGTCTCCATCTTCGTGCCCGCCATCACCGGGTCGCCCATCTGCCCGGTCCGCGCTTGGCAGGGCGCCACCCCCCTGAATCTATGCGACGTCACCCCCCCTCCGCCGGGCCGCCCGCGGTGGGGCCGCCGTCCCCGGAGCCGCCGCATATACCCTGCTCGGCCTCCGCAGAGGCGCGGCTCAGGCCTGCGCTTCGAGGGGGGTGGACCTCTCAGCAATAATGGCACAGGGAACCTGGGAGTCCGAGGCGATACATGCATACATCCCCAAGCACGTGCCAGCCGACGCCCCGAGAGCCTTGGCCTTGTGTTTTGGGTCGGCTCCCGGGCCTACCTCCTCCCAGGGTCGTCCATCTCCTTCCGCCGACATAGATCAGGTGGACTGAGTCATGAACACTGTCATATAACATTAGACTTGTACCCTGTGTCATTTTCAAATAAACCCCCTTCTTCCCATACCTGTCTCGGTCTTCCTTTGTCCGGATCGGCCCATAATTTCCGAATTGTGGTTGATCCGGCGGGAAGCCCGAGACGCTCACCTCTCCGAGCAACGTATGCTCCCTCCTCCTCCTCCCTCCTCCCACGCTTGACCTGCATTCGGGCTCCAGACTCCTCCTGTATGGATTTTACCACGCCCGCCCACCCTCTTTATTAACTCCACTGCGTGGGGGTCGGCTCCCGGGCCTACCTCCTCCCAGGGTCGTCCATCTCCTTCCGCCGACATAGATCAGGTGGACTGAGTCATGAACACTGTCATATAACATTAGACTTGTACCCTGTGTCATTTTCAAATAAACCCCCTTCTTCCCATACCTGTCTCGGTCTTCCTTTGGCCGGATCGTTTGGATAGTTTATTGCCTATGGTTGAAAAATGTTTGTTCATTATATTAGCAGTATCGTTGTTGCTGATTTCCACCCCCTCGTTGTTGTAAAGGGTAATCCATTCTTTATTTTTATTATTTGGTATTAGTATTTTCACATTGTTCCAGAATTTGTGTGAGTTTTTTCCCCATTACTGGTCTTGTTTGACAATGTACCGTCTTTTGGCTTTTCTCACTGATTTCTGGCTATGATTTCTTGCTTTGTGGTAGTTTTCTATGTCTAGTAGTCGCTCGCTTGCTTTGGCTAATTTGCCTGTTTTATATTTGTCCATAATTAGGTTGATTAATTCTGGGGTTACCCATGGGTCTTGGTTGTTTTTGATTTAAAGTTTTTTTATTGGGCAGGTAGTGTCCAGATGCTTTCTGACTTCCCCAATGATATAGTTCCATTGGTCATTTACACCTATCTTAGTTGGAAATGGCAATTTAATTTTCTCTTTTAGATGAGTTTCTAGTGCCTCTTTTGTGTAGTTTTTGTATGATCTACCCATACGGGGAGTAGTTTTGTTTTTTGTTTTTATTTTCTTTCTAGTAACATATATCAATTCATGATCGCTAATGCCCCAGTTTCTTGTTCCTGAGGTGTGGGTATGATTTGAATCTGTTATTATTAGGTCTATTATCGAGCTGTTTTCTCCAAGCCTTGTTAGCTCACTCATTTTTTGCTTTAACCCTCTGCCTTTGATTAAGTTCTCTAGTGAGTGTTTGTTTTTGTTGTTTGTTTTGTAGTTTATGTTGAAATCCCCTAGTAAGAATATCTCCGCCTTTGTCAGTTTCGACACACTTTCTAGGGATGTCTCCAGTTGTGCGATGAAGTCTTCGATGTTTCCATTTGGGCGGTCTATATAGACTCCCTACAGCTATATTAGCTTGTTTTTCATTTTTTATGAGTGTCCATACTAGTTCAATATTTGTGTCTGATCTGTTTGCTTCTTGTAATGGCCTATGTTCGGAGTTTAGGTATTTTTTGGTGTATATTGCAACTCCTCCACCCCTCTTTTGTATGTGTGCATTGGTCAGTGTTTTTCTATCCTCTCTCACAAGCCTGTACCCACCAATTTCTAGTAGTTGGTCACTATGCAGTTCATGAAACCATGTTTCTGATAGTGTTAACACATCAAATTTACAGATATCTAAGTGTAGTTTAATGCTGTCAATTTTGTTGTAGGCGCTTTGGCAGTTTAGATGGGCAAAATGCATGCCTCTGCCTAGTCTACAATCAATCTCTTCCACCATATTTGTGCGGCAGTCAGGTCGAAATAGCTGTTTGCGCTGGAGGTGGTTTTTAGTGTGGAATTGGGATTTGTATTTAAAACTACTCAGCCTGCATTATGTGGTCACCTACCTTAATTTGCTGTCGGTGCTTGCGCCGCCAGTGCATGAGGTCGCATTACTGTTCCTGTGCAGCATTAGTAAGGTGGCCGCTGAGTATATATATATTCCGATATTATTTTATTTTACAATTAAAATAATCCGATTCGGTAGACTTTGAATAATTATTAAAGGATTTATTGTGGCAAATTATGTTATGGTTCTTAACAGAGCCATTTCAACATGATCAGTTTGGGTACATTTTCTAAATTTCTATAGCATAACGACAAATTTCGCTCATTCTATGGGCGTGTTGTAAAAGTTTCTCCGTTTATGTTTACGCCCGCCTCGTAGCAGGTGTGGCGTAAGCTTCAGTTGGGCTTAATTTATCCTGTTTTATTATATTATTTTTATTATTATTATTGTTAACAATGTTTCTATTTTTCTATTAACTTTGGCACTTACCTTGATTTCTGGCAGTTTGCCCGGATGTTGTCTCTTGTTTTTTGGAGGATTTCACCCATTTTGTTTTTGTATCCCGGTTTGATCATTTCTCCTGCCTTTGCATCTTGAAGAAATATTCCTGTGCCCCAGTAGGGGCATCTCGTGCATTCCCTGAAGGCTTTCCCAGGTGCGTTCAGGATTTTCTCTTTTAGGTCTTTGTTTTGTGTGAATTTGGCCATTACAATGTCCTCCATCACTTTTTCATTGGTTTTTATCCACTCTGGCGATCTCCATACTTTTTTCCCGATAGCCTTGATGGTGTATGGGTTGTTCGTTGCCTCAATAAGTCGCATGATATCGAACTTATTGTGGTATTTAGCCATAACCGAGCAGTAGTACTGCTCTGCTGAGCTGTAGGTTTTACCATCTTTTCCTTGGATTTTGCACTCATATAGATTGCTGTAGGGGGAGTTGTGTCCCTGGAAGGAAATTCCCCAGCTATGCGTTCTTGTTGCTGCCGCTTCTGGGTTTATTCCTTCAACAGTTATGTTCCCGAATTCCGATGGTTTGTATACTTTTCCTTCAATTTCAAAGTTTTTTCCTCTCATTCTGGCCGTGGTCTGTTCGTTTTTTTCTCTGGCCAGTGTGTACATTTGCTGTACTGTTTTTTCGTCTAGCATTTCCTTTTCAGTCCTGTCGGGCCTGAGTGTGATGTTCTTAGATTTTTGTTCATTGGTCAGTTTTTGCTTATTTCTGAATAGTTCCCGTTTTTGGCTTTCTTTTTCAAGGTGGATTTTTATCCCTCTCGGCCTGGGTTCCTTGTGTGGGTTTTTTGTGTCATCAGTGGGGTCTCCCACCTGGTCTTCATTGACCCTTTCTTTCTGTCCTCCATCTTGTTTGTTTGATTCTACATTCGTTGTTCTTTTCTTATTCTTTTTCCCCAGTCTATAGGCTTTTTTTACCACTGTCCAGTCGAAGGAACATTCCGCTTTTTCCAGTATGTTTGATACTGTGCTTTCTATTGACTCACCTTCCTTTTCTGGGACGCCGTACACGATTATGTTTAGCTTTTTGTTCTCTTCTGCCGGCTGTGGTAAGGCATTTTTGTCCTGCGTTGTTGCATTGTCATCCCTTTTGTTTTCATCCTTTCCGTTTTGTGTTAGACTTTTGTTGCCCATGTAGTTTGCCTTGTACCAGGCACATTCTAATGTTAGGCTATTGTACGCCGTTTGCAGTTTGTTCAGTTCATCTCTAAGGCTTTGGATTGTGTCCTTGGATGTTTTTGCGTTCTTTTCCATGTTCTCTGTGTCCGTCCCGGTGCCTTCCTCCAGTTTCGTCACGGATGGTTTGGACTGAAGCTGGCTCATTTCTTTTTTTATCCAGTCCTTAATTATTTTTGAGCCATTTTCTCCTAGCATCGTAGCAATGACTTTTTCTTCGAAGTTGTTACTATTTTGGGGGATTGTCGTCTTGTCGGTGGTTTTTATCACCTGATCGTTCCCTATAGCGGCTCCCACCATTTTCTAAATGATAGTTTTATTCACTGATTAAATTTGTTTAAAAACCTATATGAGGTGGTACAAACCAGCTGCCCCCAAAAAGGCTAAAACGTTTTCCCTGCTTCACTTTAGTAAAAGCTCACGCATGCTGTTTGCAGTGTAAAATTGTTGGCGCAGGGCCATGACATCTACACAGTTAGTACTTAGCTGTGAGAGCTGAATACGATGTGTAGCATCGCACATATGCGTATCCACAGTCACTATAGTGTCAGTGTCACATCCGTGTGAAACGTCCAAGTTATGTGCAAATAAGAACACTACCGTAGTGCAGTTTACTTCTTATTATCCTAGTAATGTATTTTGTTGTCAGTGTTAGTTCTCTATAGCGGATGTCACCATTTTTTAACAGTCGGGCAAACCTGTTGCATTTAGTGCTGGTGAGTGGTAATAGGGGATTCTATCAGTTCACTCAATTCACAGCGGTTTTAGAGTTATTAATACATTAGCAATCACACCTAGACATACATCAATAGTAAAAGTAAAGTATATGAGTGTTAATATATAAATGAGTGGTACTTAGCCTGTGAGAGATGATACGAAGTGTAGCATTGCACACGTGCGTTCAATCCTCCGGATAAGTTGATTTTTTTTTTTTTTTTAATTCTTAAAACTTTTAGGATTTTTTTTGGGGGGGGGGGGGATTTTTTGTCCAACACGTTTTTTGTTCAGATTTCCTCCTTATTATCCTAGTAATGCATCATTTCTGTTGGCGCAGGGCCATGAAATCTACACAATTAGTACTTAGCTGCGAGAGCTGAATACGACGTGTACCATCGCACACATGCGTATCCACAGTCACTATAGTGTCAGTGTCACATCCGCATGAAACGTCCAAGTTATGTGCGAATAAGACCACTACCGTAGTGCAGTTTCCTTCTTATTATCCTAGTAATGTATTTTGTTGTCAGTGTTAGTTAAAGCAATGCTTATCTAGCTTATCCAGTGTTTGCCACCCTTTTTAACGGTTAGCGCCGTTTGCTGCGCCCGCCGATCGATCTAAGTCCGCTCCCTGTCTTTTGTTTGGATTTCCTCCTTTTTATCCTAGTAATGCATCATTTGCATCATTTTGTTGACAGTGTTAGTCCTCTATTTGTCACATATAGTGGCTGCTGAAATTTCTATTTTAAAGGTCGGGCGAGCCTGCTGTATTTTCGTCCGCCGTTGTGCTGGTGAGTGATAATAGAGGGTTCTATCAGTTCACTCAACTGAACAGCGGTTTTAGAGTGATTTACATATTAGAAATCACACACACACACACACACCAATAGCAAAAGCAAAGTATATGAGTGCTGATCTGAGTACTAATATGGCATAGATGAGTGGTACTTAGCCTGTGAGAGCTGTTACGAAGTGTAGCATCGCACACGTGCGTATCCACAGTCGATCCAGGCGTCCTCACAGGCACGTTGTCTTTTCTTCGGATTTCCTCCTTATTATCTTAGTAATGCATCATTTGCATCATTTCTGTTGGTCTTAGTGCTTAGGGCTACGCCTTTGTGCACTTTCCTGGTAATTAGCACTGTGATTTCATTAGTAATCCACACTATTTTTTCGGAGCCTCCTACACTGCGTGTGTCATCGGCGCCATTCGTGTATATATCTATGTTCTCTGCTATATTCTGGACTCGTACACGGTCCCGTTTCAATATAGTGCGGCCATCTGGTGGAATCCATCTGTACTATCATGTGGTAAACCATATCGGTGGTGTTATATAATGGCAGAATTAACAACATTCACAGTTATGTGACTCAAAATGGATACCACTCTGATCGAAGTGACCAACGTGAGTAAAAACAATCCAAATTAATATGAAATGTGTATAGTACGCACAATAAACATGCTATTAACAACCCATACATGGTGAAGCATCAGTGAAGTACAATGATGCGCGTTGACAGTGACAGCACCGATTAACAGAGGAGTAGTAATCAGAAGGACCCTAAAGCCTAACCACCGTTTGGTATTATTACACCGGAGAGTGGAGAGGGAAGAGGAGTGGGTGTTCGTTTGGAATTAAACGATGGTTTCTTAAAGCTACCTACACATACCTAGATTTGATCATATGGAAGTCACTTGATATTGGCACACTATATTAAAGCTGCATAGTCCGATGAAATATCAAATTTTCAAAATCAAACCAATTATCTAGATTTGATTTTACTCATCTAATTTAGATACTGATGCACTTATTAAGCATTTGTTTCTGCGTAGAAGGCAATACTAAGTCAATTTAACAGAACCTGTTACTGCAGAAGTCTATGGTGTCAGAATTTTGGCAAGCTTGCCAAAACTAATTTTCCATGTTTGCACTCAAATATCTCAATAGTTTACCATTTAAAATAAAAGTAACTTTGAACTAATGTAAAGTAGATACTAGTGATCGATCTAATATATTTATCTCAGAAAAAATACAGAAATTCAAAACCATCGGACTATGCAACTCTAAACAAGTTGACTCGTTCGATGTAGCAGTTTTCTATGGGGTCCTTCCTAAGTATCAACATTTTCACAAGCAAACAAACTATGTTTGGTGGGTGGAAGGAGCTAGACCCACCATACACTTTCTAAAACTGATCAAAATGTAGGTCAAATTCAGCAGAATTCGAACCTACACTTATTGCCATTCCGAGGCTAGACTGCTAACCATTACACTACCTAGGTTTCGTGATGCAATCACCCTATCCACACCTACCTGTCTGTAAAGTCCACGGCTCGAATCTGTGGTTGTTTAGGCAGGCTATAGTGAAATCAATACAGGCAAAGAGAAAGGAAGTGTATAAAGAGTGAAAGAAGAGAGGGTCAAGCCCTCAGGTTTATTATTTATATGGTACATGGATCCAGTATAGTGTATCACCCAACCCCATTCTCCGAATGAGAAACAAGCATTTCTAGCTCCACCAATGAGAGACAAGCATTCCCGGTCCCCATGGTTACAGTGATCTGCCCACCACCACCAAGCTGTGTGGCTCCCCTGGCCACCACCTGCCCTGAGCATGCGTGTGGCGATCCTGACTAGCAGAGGGGGGAGGGGGTAGTGGGTAGGGCTCTGAGTGCCCCTTACACACTATCTTACTAGCACCACAATGTCTATTTACCTATCAATCAAGCACCACCAGCAAGTACATAAACACATCTATGCACATGGCCATGTATACCTGTTTCACAAATAGAAGATTTGCATTCCCCCACCAATGCATCATTATCGCAATATTTTACATGTCTATGTGACTCCTTGCCTGAGAGGTCAGTGCAGACTACTACAATATCAACATTTGTATTATACATATTGTGGAGTGATGGAGGCGGGGGGCATCATGAAAAAGTATATGCTTTATACGCTTGCTAAAATGTTGATAATTATGAAGGATCCCTTAATTAATCACCTATGTTCTTGTGTGATTCTGATATCAAATAAATGAATGCCCATTCCATTGGTAACCCTTTGATTGTTGTTGTTTATATACTCGCTCAGTATAAACATCATAGATAACGTTCTGAAGATGATGGAGAGATATGCGGTCAACCTGGAGGACATCGTGGAGGACCGCACCAGTCAGCTCATGGAGGAGAAGAAGAAGACGGATAAACTACTCTGCAGAATGCTCCCACCGTCAGTACATAGTAGTTCATCTCCCCCTTCCTGATCTGACCTTAGATGTTGCCAGGACGTAAAACTCCAACAACCAACCAACCAATCATCTCCATCACCACTACCATCATCACCATATCTACCCTCACCCACCCTCACATACCATAACCCACCCTCACCGTCCAAAATTTAATCTCACTCGCCCTTAGCGACCCTCACCTTACCTACCCTCATCTTAGATACCCTCACCTCAGCAACTCTCACCTTAGCAACCCTCACCTTAGCAACTCTCACTTCAGCTACCCTCACCTTACCAACCCTCACCTTGGCAACCCAGACCTTAGCAACCCTCACCGTTGCTACCCTCACCATAGTTATCCTCAACCTAGTAATGCTAAGTGTAGCAACCCTCACCTTAGCAACCATCACTTAGCTACACTCACCTTAGCTACCCTAACCTTAGCTACCTCACCTTACTAACCCTCACCTTAGCAACCCTCACCATAGCAACCCTCACCATACCTACCCTCATCTTAGCAACCCTCACCTTAACTACCCTCATCGTAGCTACCCTCACCTTAGCAACCCTCACCTTAGCAACCCTCACCTCAGCTACCCTCACCTAAGCTACCTTTACCTTAGCAACCCTCACCTCAGCTACCCTCACCTTAGCAACCATCACATTATCAGCCATCACCTCAGCAACCCTCACCTTAGCAACTCCACCTTAGCAACCCCCACCTTAGCAACCATCACCTTAGAAACCATCACCTTAGCAACCATCACCATAGCAACCATCACCTTAGCAACACCCACCTTAGCAACCATCACATTATCAGCCATCACCATAGCAACCCTCACCTTAGCAACTCCACATTAGCAACCCCCACCTTAGCAACCCCCACCTTCAGAAACATCACATTAGCAACCATCACCTTAGCAACCATCACCTTAGCAACCGTTACATTAGCAACCACCGTATTAGCAACCCCACCTTAGCAACCAGCACCTTAGCAACCATCACCTTAGCAACCACCACCTTAGCCACCATCAGCTTAGCAACCATCACCGTAGCAACCATCTCATTAGCAACCTTCACATTAGCGACCGTCACCTTAGCAATAATCACCTTAGCAACCCTCACCTTAGCAACCCTCACCTTAACTACCCGCATCATAGCTACCCTCACCTTAGCAACCCTCACCTTAGCAACCCTCACCTCAGCTACCCTCACATAAGCTCCTTTACCTTAGCAACCCTCACCTCAGCTACCCTCACCTTAGCAACCATCACCTTAGCAACCACCACCTTAGCAACCATCACCTTAGCAACCATCACCTTAGCAACTCTCACCTCAGCTACCCTCACCTAAGCTACCTTTACCTTAGCAACCCTCACCTCAGCTACCCTCACCTTAGCAACCATCACATTATTAGCCATCACCTTAGCAACCCTAACCTTAGCAACCCTAACCTTAGCAACCACCACCTTAGCAACCACCACCTTAGCAACCATCACCTTAGCAACCATCTCATTAGCAACCTTCATATTAGCGACCGTCACCTTAGCAATAATCACCTTAGCAACCCTCACCTTAGCACCCCTCACCTTAACTACCCTCATCGTAGCTACCCTCACCTTAGCAACCCTCACCTTAGCAACTCTCACCTCAGCTACCCTCACCTAAGCTACCTTTACCTTAGCAACCCTCACCTCAGCTACCCTCACCTTAGCAACCATCACATTATTAGCCATCACCTTAGCAACCCTCACCTTAGCAACTCCACCTTAGCAACCCCCACCTTAGCAACCATCAGCTTAGAAACCATCACCTTAGCAACCATCACCTTAGCAACCATCACCTTAGCAACACCCACCTTAGCAACCATCACATTATCAGCGATCACCATAGCAACCCTCACCTTAGCAACTCCACATTGGCAACCCCCACCTTAGCAACCCCCACCTTCAGAACCATCACCTTAGCAACCGTCACCTTAGCAACCATCACCTTAACAACCATCACCATAGCAACCCCACATTAGCAACGTTACCTTAGCAACCACCACATTAGCAACCCCACCTTAGCAACAGTCACCTTAGCAACCATCACCTTAGCAACCACGACCTTAGCAACCATCACCTTAGCAACCATCACATTAGCAACCATCACCTTAGCAACCATCTCATTAGTAACCTTCACTAGCGACCGTCACCTTAGCAATAATCACCTTAGCAACCCTCACCTTAGCACCCCTCACCTTAACTACCCTCATCGTAGCTACCCTCACCTTAGCAACCCTCACCTTAGCAACTCTCACCTCAGCTACCCTCACCTAAGCTACCTTTACCTTAGCAACCCTCACCTCAGCTACCCTCACCTTAGCAACCATCACATTATTAGCCATCACCTTAGCAACCCTCACCTTAGCAACTCCACCTTAGCAACCCCCACCTTAGCAACCATCAGCTTAGAAACCATCACCTTAGCAACCATCACCTTAGCAACACCCACCTTAGCAACCATCACATTATCAGCCATCACCATAACAACCCTCACCTTAGCAGCTCCACATTGGCAACCCCCACCTTAGCAACCCCCACCTTCAGAACCATCACCTTAACAACCGTCACCTTAGCAACCATCACCTTAACAACCATCACCATAGCAACCCCACATTAGCAACGTTACCTTAGCACCCACCACATTAGCAACCCCACCTTAGCAACATTCACCTTAGCAACCATCACCTTAGCAACCACCACCTTAGCAACCACCACCTTAGCAACCATCACCTTAGCAACCATCACCTTAGCAACCATCACCTTAGCAACCATCACATTAGCAACCTTCACTAGCGACCGTCACCTTAGCAATAATCACCTTAGCAACCCTCACCTTAGCAACCCTCACCTTAGCAACCCTCACCTTAGCTACCCTCTGAAAAGCCATGCCCATATATGGTATTCTGTTGGCGAGCAGTCTCTCTCACAGCCTTCCTTTATTTGTGCAGAACCGTTGCCGAGTCCCTGAAGTCGGGCATGATGGTGCAGCCGGAGAACTTTGAGTGCTGCTCCCTGTACTTTTCTGACATTGTGGGCTTCACGAACATCGCCTCAGACAGCAGCCCCATGCAGGTATGAACTATGGGAACTCATAGACACGGGTTATAGCACCTCATTGTGGTGTATGGCACTTAATAGAAGGTGTATATAGTACGTCATAGAAGTGGTGTATATCACGTCATAATAGTGGCATACTGTATGACATAGGAGTGGTATAAAGCACATCATAGAAGTGGTATATTGTATGACATAGAAGTGGTATATAGCACGTCATAGAAGTGGTATACTGTATGACATAGAAGTGGTATATAGCATATCATAGAAGTGGTATACTGTATGACATAGAAGTGGTATATTGTATGACATAGAAGTAGTATATAGCACGTCATAGAAGTGGTATACTGTATGATATAGAAGTGGTATATAGCATGTCATAATAGTGGCATACTGTATGACATAGAAGTGGTATATATCACATCATAGAAGTGGTATACTGTATGACATAGAAGTGGTATATAGCACCTTATAGAAGTGGTATACAGTATGACCTAGTAGTGGTATATTGTGGAGTATGGCACTTAATAGAAGGTGTATATAGTATATAGTGGTATGCAGGTATAGCAATACCTCAGGGAGTTTGACGCCCCTGCCTTGCAGAGTTCTAAACCACTGCCTTGTGGTACAGGTCCTTGACAGAACCGAAGGCTAAGGGAGCAAACCCTAAACAGAAAACCATGTCACTGTGGCAGCATTAAGGGCGGTTGATGTATGGAACTCCCAACATCTCCCGACCAGCCACTGCAGGGACAAATAGTTTTGCGCCTGTCTTGACATGTTCTTGCCGGTGTGAAACCTCTATTTGCTCCCCGAGAGAGTGCCGCTGGTAACTTGCAAAAGCCAGCAGCACTTCAACACTTTTGCAGGCAGCTTTCATGAAATGTGAAGGCAGAGGAGCTGCAGAGAGCTGCAGACAGAAACAACATGAAGGGCTTCTACAGCGGACTGAAGGAAGTGTGGGGACCCGCGAAGAAGGGAGCTGTTCACCTGAAATCAACAGATGGAACGGAGACCTTTTCCGACAGCAAGAGAGTTGTGGCAAGATGGAGCGAACACTTCCAGAAGCTACTCAACGTCCCTGGTGACATAGATCACGAAGCTCTGAACAACATCCAGCAGCGCATTACCAAAACATGCCTCGATGAGATTCCAACCATGGATGAGATGGCTAGAGCAATCGCCAGCCTGAAAGATGGCAAAGCACCTGGGGGTGATGGAATTCCTGCCGAGGTATGGAAGCATGGAGGAGACAATCTGCTCAAAAGACTGCACCAACTAATCACCAATGCCTGGGAGGAGGGTTCTGTACCCCAAGCATGGAAGGATGCCAGCATTGTAACCATCTACAAGAAAGGTGATCGAACAGACTGTGGGAACTATAGAGGAATCTCTCTTCTTTCCATAGCAGGGAAGATCTTCGCCAGGATCCTACTCAACAGACTATCTATTCACATAACACCTGGTGTAGTTCCAGAGTCACAGTGTGGCTTCAGAGGTAACCGGAGCACTGTGGATATGATATTTTGTCTCCGACAGCTACAAGAAAAGTGCATTGAGCAGGACCGACCACTGTACATGGTATTTGTCGATTTCACTAAGGCATTTGATACAGTCGGGAGGACCGGGCTATGGCAGCTACTGAGGAAGTATGGATGCCCAGAGAAGTTCACAACTATGATCGAGGCTCTACATACAGGAATGATGGCGAATGTTAGTGCTGGAGGGGAAGTCTCGGAATCGTTCGGGGTTACCAATGGGGTCAAGCAAGGTTGTGTACTGGCCCCCACGCTCTTCTCCATCTTCCTATCAGCAATGCTAGACGAGGCTTTCCGAGACATGGGGGATGGCATCTATATACAGTCCAGACAGAGCGCTGACCTATTCAATGTCGCACACTTCAGAGCGAAGACCAAGACTACTCAGATACTGGTGAGAGAGCTACTATTCGCAGATGACAGTGCACTGGTTGCCCACTCTGCTGAAGAGACCCAGAAAATAGTGGACGCTTTCTCCGATGCATCAAAGAAGTTTGGCCTGAAAATTAACATCAAGAAGACGGAGGTGCTGTACCAACCCAACTCTACAAGAACCCGAGAGGAGGAGATCATGGTTGACGGAAACAAGCTGAACTCTGTTCCGGAATTCACCTATCTCGGATGCACAATATCAAGTGATGGACGCATTGATGCTGAGATACAGAGGAGGATGGCCAAGGCTAGCGCATCTTTCGGCCGACTACGCCAGAGACTCTGGAACAACCACCATGTGTCCATTCGGGTCAAAGGTAAGATCTACCGCGCAATCGTGCTATCCACCCTACTATACGGAGCCGAGGCCTGGACAGTGTACAGACAGCAGGTGAAAAAGCTGCATGCCTTCATGATGCGACATCTGCGTTCAATCATGAGGCTAACCTGGAAGGACAAAGTGACGAATAAGGAAATACTCGAACGGATGGGGCTGCCCTCTATGGAAGATCTTCTGATCAAAAAGAATCTCCGGTGGACTGGACACCTCATGAGGATGTCATCAGACAGGCTACCAAAGCAGATCCTCTATTCTCAACTGTCTTCTGGCTACAGAAAGAGAGGGCGCCCCCGTCTCCGGTTCAAAGATACCATCAAGAGAAACCTGAAGCTGAGAGACATTAAGACCGACTCATGGACGCAACTCTCACAGCAGAGAGCTAAATGGAGAGCGGCAGTCAAGTAATGAAAGCAGTCTTTGTCGCATCGCGACCGACAGCATGATGATGATATAGTATGTCATAGAAGTGGTTACATCACCTCATAATTGTAGCATACTGTATGACATAGAAGTGGTATATAGTACTTCCTAGAAGTGGTGTATAGCACATCATAATAGTGGCATACTGTATGACATAGAAGTGGTATATAGCACGTCATAGAAGTGGTACACTGTATGACATAGAAGTGCTATATAGCACGTTATAGAAGTGGTATACTGTATGACCTAGTAGTGGTATATTGTGGAGTATGGCACTTAATAGAAGGTGTATATAGTATGGCATAGAAGTGGTGTATATCACGTCATAATAGTGGCATACTGTATGACATAGAAGTCGTGTATATCGCATCATAATAGTGGCATACTGTATGACATAGAAATGGTATATAGCACGCCATAGAAGTGGTATACTGTATGACATAGAAGTGGTATATAGCACGTTATAGAAGTGGTATACTGTATGACATAGAAGTGGTATATAGCACGCCATAGAAGTGGTATACTGTATGACATAGAAGTGGTGCATAGCACGTTATAGAAGTGGTATACTGTATGATATAGAAGTGGTATATAGCACGTCATAGAAGTGGTATACTGTATGACATAGAAGTGGTATATAGTATGTCATAGAACTGGTGTATAGCACATCATAATAGTGGCATAATGTATGACATAGAAGTGGTATATAACACGTCATAGAAGTGGTACACTGTATGACATAGAAGTGCTATATAGCACGTTATAGAAGTGGTATACTGTATGACCTAGTAGTGGTATATTGTGGAGTATGGCACTTAATAGAAGGTGTATATAATACGTCATAGAAGTGGTGTATATCACGTCATAATAGTGGCATACTGTATGACATAGAAGTGGTATATAACACGTCATAGAAGTGGCATACTGTATGACCTAGAAGTGGTATATAACACGTGATAGAAGTGGTATACTGTATGACATAGAAGTGGTATATAGCACGTCATAGAAGTGGCACACTGTATGGCATACTGTATGACATAAAAGTGGTATATAGCACGTCATAGAAGTGGTATACTGTATGACATAGAAGTGGTATATAGCACGTTATAGAAGTGGTATACAGTATGACCTAGTAGTGGTATATTGTGGAGTATGGCACTTAATAGAAGGTGCATATAGTACGTCATAGAAGTGGTGTATATCACGTCATAATAGTGGCATACTGTATGACATAGAAGTGGTATATAGTACGTCATAGAAGTGGTGTATATCACGTCATAATAGTGGCATACTGTATGACATAGAAGTGGTATATAACACGTCATAGAAGTGGCATACTGTATGACCTAGAAGTGGTATATAGCACGTTATAGAAGTGGTATACTGTATGACATAGAAGTGGTATATAGCATGCCATAGAAGTGGCATACTGTATGACATAGAAGTGGTGTATAGCACATTATAGAAGTGGTATACTGTATGACATAGAAGTGGTATATAGCATGTCATAGAAGTGGCATACTGTATGACATAGAAGTGGTATGTAACACCTTATAGATGTGGTATACTGTATGACATAGAAGTGGTGTATAGCACGTTATATAAGTGGTATTCTGTATGACATAGAAGTGGTATATAGCACGTCATAGAAGTGGCATACTGTATGACATAGAAGTGGTATATAGCACCTTATAGAAGTGGTAAACTGTACGACCTAGTAGTGGTATATTGTACCATATAGAGGTGGTATATAGCACCTTAAAGATATGTTCTACATCACCTCATAGTGGTATATAGCACTTAATAGAAGTTCGATATATCATGCCCTAGAGGTGGTATATAGCACGACCTAGAAGTGATATATAGCACCTGAGAGATATGGCCTACATCATCTCATAGAAAGCTTATATAACACCTCATAGAGGTGGTATATAACACCTTTTAGACATGGCCTCCAGCACCTCATAGACGTGACCTACAGCGCCCCATAGAATTGATATATAGCACATTGTAGATATGGCCTACAACACCTCATAGTCATAGACATGACCTACATCACCTCAGAGACATGGCCTACAGCACCTTATAAAGATAGCATACGGTACCTTATAGACATGACCTCCAGCACCTCAGAGAAATGGCCTACAACACCTCAGAGACATGGCCTACAACACCTTATAAAGATAGCATACAACACCTTATAGACATGACCTACCGCACCTCAGATACATGGGCTACAACACCTTATAAATATAGCACACAACACCTTATAGACCTGACCTACAGCACCTCCGAGACATGGCCTACAACACCTTATAAAGATAGCATACAACACTTTATAGACATGACCTACAGCACCTCAGAGACATATGCCAACCGCACCTTATAAAGATGGCCTACATCACCTCATGGTGATATATCTCACTTAATAGAAGTAGTATATAAGACCACATACAAGTGGTACATATAATCTTATAAACATGGCCTACAACACCTAATACAATAATAGTGATATATAACACTTAATAGAAGTGCTATATAATACCACATACAAGTGGTACATAACATCATATAAACATGGCCTACAGCACCTCATAAGTCATAGTAGTGGCAGAGGGTACTTCGTAGAAGTGGTATATAGCACCATACAGAAGTGGTATATAACACTTCATAGAGGTGGTATATTAGATAGGCATGCAGACGACTTCCTGCTGGATAGATCCAGGTAGTGTGGCGTTCTCAATAACATAAACCTCTTACTCACTTAAAATGTTTTGTTTTTTTTAGATCGTCGATTTCCTGAACGACCTCTATTCATGCTTCGATAGCATTATTGAGCTGCATGATGTGTATAAGGTAAGTCTATTTCCCTTTGTTGCAAGTGTTATGGCTATGTACATACGCTAACCTTTCCATTATTAAATCTATTTCCCTTTGTTTCAAGTGTTATGGCTATGTACATACGCTAACCTTTCCATGATTAAATCTAGTTCCCTTTGTTCTAAGTGGTATGGCTATGTACATACTCTAACCTTTCCATTATTAAATCTATTTTATTTTCTGGTGTCAGCAGGTTGGGTATTTCCTTTTAAAATCACTCTGTACAGTTTAAGTGCTTTAATGGGCAGCGACTCACAAGTACCAGAAAATGCCGGTGGTGGCGCCACCGTAGCCCTAGAGACGCACAGCGTATGGGTAGACAGGCCTAGTGGGTCGCGCATTGGTTAATAAATAAACTACAATAATTCAATAGAAAATCAATTAAAGTTATAATACATCATGCCGAAGATTTATACACGTATAAGAATGATACTAACTATATATACACTTGTCTGCACACAATTACTCGGATAGTACTAATAACAACTCAGACCTCATTCTCATAATCAGGGAGGTGATTTAGCACTGTAATGATATGAGTAGAAACAAATGATAATAATAAACCTCCAACTTATACCAATTCTTGTCCCGTGTCGCTGAATTATATAATTCAGGAATGTTCTATTAGATGATTTTTTTCCTGTCCCTCCTTTTCCTTTCTTTCTCCTTTTTTTACCCTGATTTTATTTTTCTAAACCATTTTATTGCATATATAATTAAAATATATATTTATAATATATATTTATAACATACATTTATAATATACATTAAAAATATACATTAAACTTTTATTTTTTAAATATATATGTTTTAAATATAACTTTTTAATATATATTTTAAATATATATATATGTTTGTTTAATTTCTTTTTTTAATACATATTATTAGGTTATATTTTAAGGATATATATTTTAAATATATATATTTTAGATAATATATTTTAGATATATATATTACATTATTAGATATATATATTAGATATATATTCTTTAAAATATATCTTTTAAATATACATATTTTAATATATATATTTTAATATATATATACATATACATATATGTATATATATATATATGTATGTATACGTGGTATTTAGCAACTCATAGTCATGGTAAGTCATAGATGTGATACATAGCTATTCATAAACGTGGTATATAGTAATAATATAGCAATTCTTAGATGTGGTATATATCCGGAAATTCTACTGGTAAAGATATATATTATGGGGGCAGACATATATGTTTATTTATCAGAATACATGTATGGTGGATAGTAGATAAAAGATTCACCCGTTACTTGTAGTACACGGGTGAAGATCAGCCTTATATAAATACGGGCGAAAATAGCGTTAGTATGGAACATCACCTAGAAACTGTGGCTCCAGTATCAAATGCCTACTTATATCGGCACAGATTTGGTGAAATGGGAGAGAATGCAAAAAGACAAGATGGCGGCCGCAGAACGCCGTCGATTTCACTTTTAAATCTGATTAAACTAGATATTATATTATATTTTTCAACTCAAAGATAGCGGGCTATTAATAAGACATATGTAAAGAATAAATGTTGCATCTTACATTGTGAAATTAGGCTCTCAATTCTTTGACCCGTTTTTTCACCACCTTTTACATAGGGTTGGTTTGCACCCCTACTGCAGCAGTACGGGGTGAATCTTGTATCTAGGTGGATAGTAACCCTACGTGTCTGTTGCTGGCCCAGGTTGAGACAATAGGAGACGCCTACTTAGTGGTCAGTGGAGTCCCAGTTGTCAACGGCACCCGCCACTCGGCTGAGATCGCAAACTGTGCCCTGCAGCTGCTCAGCTCAGTCACCCAGTTCACCATCCGGCACAGACCCAAGCAGCAGCTCCAGCTTAGAATAGGTACGTAAGGCCAAATCAAACAAATTAAATGCTTATCATCCCCGCCCGTGCCTGAAATATCGCCCGCCCTTGAATTTAAACAACAAATTTAAATCTTTCTTTTTTCTCTCTCGTTCTTGTGTGTTTAACTTATTTTTTTATTTTTTTTAGTATTTTGTATTGAGGCTCTATTTATACTGTCCATAGCATATATAAGCCTGGGTACCCAGGCTTGTTTTCAATGCTGGCCAGTTGTAGTGTTGGTGTTATCTTACCACACTGTAGCTGCTGATAAGGTATTTGATTGCCTGCATTTCAGTAGCAGATAGATAATTGGTTGGTATGGTTAGTAGCCTATGTTAAGTTTTTAACAAATTTTCTTGGCATATATGTATTTTACATATAATAGAGTTGTACGTAGCTGTGTGGTGTGTTATCTGGCTACTTTTGGCATGGTTACCTTCCATTGGGCGTCCCACTGGTGGGGCGTGACATATCACATGACCATTTGCAGTACTTTAAAATGGTGACAGTCCCCTTCTGTGAATAAAATATTGCTCACCCCCGATTTTTTTATTATTTTTTTTAATCTGTTAAAAATGGTGACCGTCCCCGTCTGTGCCTGAAATATTGCCCGTCCTTGATTTTTTTTAAATTCTTTTAAAGATCTGTTAGTAAGCAATTCAGCAATTCAACTTTCGTAAGCACACAATCCATGCAACATAATTATGTATTATGTCTACCATTGTTTATGTATATTAGATGTGTATATGAATGCCATGTAATACTTTTATCAGTCTAGAGTGGTCCAATATTGAAAAAAGAATACTGAAAATAATTATAATAAATTTAAAAAAACGGCCGCCTAACCCTGATTTGTGTGATCAAAAGGACGATCAGAAACTTTAAAAAAAATAGTTGGCCTAACTAGCTACTCCCGCAGCACTGTCTTTGTGACAGGCCATTAGAAAAGATGTCGGAAGGCTGGGTTATGGAAATAAACACCCCATTTTGCAATCTAATATGCTAAATATATTGGTCAAATACTCATCTATGATAGCCCGCTACGTTAAGGGTGAAAAACTAATTAAATAATGTAGATTAATAAACTTTAAAAGTCGAATCGAGTTTATTCCATGGCTGCCATGTTGGTTTTTTGGGGGGGCATTCTCACCTATTTCATCAACTTTACTTCAAAATATATTAACACCAAATGCTGGAGCGAGAAGTTCCACCTCTTATTTACAGTTGATTCCTACTGAAGGAATTCAATTATTTTTAGCTCGGGAAGATAAGGGGCAGTGGGAAGACAACCATTAATAATTATTGTTACACTGTTCCTACAATTTCGATTATTGTCAACAGGTTAATTTATATCTGTGTATTGTTTATGGAAATTGTGAAAGAAAAATATGTCAAATATGAAAGAAAGATATAAAAACTGCGCCATGGGGTGAATATTTCATTCACCATTAAAGCTGCATAGTCCGATGACGCATCAAATTTTCAAAACCAAAGCAATTATCTAGATTTGATTCTACATATTTAACTTAGATACTGATGCACATATTAAGCATGTATTGCCACATAGAAGGGCACACTGAGTCAATTTAATAGAACATGCTACTGCGGAAGCCAATGGTGTGAGAGTTGCGGCATGCTTACCAAAACTAATTTTACATGTTTGCACCTCAAATAACTCAAAAGTTAGCCATTATGTTTATAGTATTAGTAATATATATGTGCTATTTATAATTTGGGAAAGCGCCTTATATGTATTGTGCTTCTGTTTTCTCCTTTTTCAGGTGAAACATTACTGATATAAATATCAACTTGTATGTACAATGATCATGTGATAATAAATATGTTATTATTATTATGAGGTAGATTATAACAATCATTTTAATATATTTATCTCAGAAAAATGACAAAAACTCAAAACCATCGGACTATGCAAATTTAACCAAGTAGCCTACTATGTACAATGATCATGTGAAAATAAATATTTTATTATTATTATTATTATCAGATAGATTATAACAATCAATTTCATATATTTATCTCAGAAAAATGACAAAAACTCAAAACCATCGGACTATGCAAGTTTAACCAAGTAACCTACTATTACTAAGCAGTCCTTAGCCGCTGCCGTATTGGCCACCCGTGGCTTACACATGCTTTTCTGCTCAAGGGGGAACCTCCCCCTGAATGTATTGGGTGTCAGTCCCCACTGACACTCAAACACATTCTACTCAGTTGTGTTGACTATTTGGCCCTGCGCCAACAATTCTACACTGCAGACAGTATGCATGACCTTTTTACTAAAGTAAAACAAGAAGACATTTTGGCCTTTTTGAGGGCAGCTGGTCTGTACCGCCTCATATAGTTCATTAAAACAATTTTTATCAATTAATTCTTTCATTTAAGAGACCAGACGGGATGGCCGAATGAGTTAGAGCGTCCGTCTCCCGTGCTGGTAGATCATGGGGTCATGGGTTCGAACCTTGGTCGAGTCAAAGCAATGACTTGAAAATTGGTGCTTGTCACTTCCTAGCCATGCGCTCGGCATTATTAGGACAGGACAAGTGTGCTCAGTGTCAGGATAATGTGACTGAGTGGGATACCAGGTCATGGTGCCGGCGGCCTGGTTTCCCATTGAGACAGCACTATAAAGTCGCCATGAGTGCGCACTGTCACAAGTCGGTACCCGTCCTGATATGACTTTAGATGTTGCTAGGACATAAAACAACAACAAACAAACAAACAAACTATTACTAACCTGTTTTCCCTACTTCTTCCCCTGTTCCAGGCCTACACTCAGGGCCCGTGGTGGCCGGTGTGGTGGGTGTAGTCATGCCCAGGTACTGCCTCTTCGGGGACACGGTCAACCACGCTGCCAGGATGGAGTCACATGGAAAGCGTAAGTTGGGACTCCGAACATGTACAAGGAGCGGGACATAGCTCAGGCGGTAGCGTGTCCACCTGTGAAGGTGTCGGTCATCCGATCGATCCTGCTCAGTGGACCCATTTGCAGTTTGGGCTATTTTCCATTCCAACCAGTGGTCCACAACTGGTTCAGCAAAGGTTGTGTGTATGATAACTCTGCCATTACTTCTCCGTTATATACCCATCTCTGTAAAGGCTCTGTCACACATCACCGGATTGGGGAAACGGAAAGAAACCAAACAAAGTCTGTTGATATCCGGTAAAGTCCGGTTTGTGTCCGTTGCATATCTGTTGCATATCCGTTGATATCCGTTGATAACTGGCCCGATCCGTTACAAGTTTTGAACATGCACAAAACTTGGAATGGATGCCGCCGGATTGACATCTACGGTTCTTGTCCGGTTTGAGTTTGTTTTGTCCGTTGGCTATCCATTCATGTACGCTTCATGTCCGTTTCATATCCGTTTCATGTCTGTTTCATGTCCGTTCGTCCGGCGGCCTTTGACCCGATATCGCAACATTTTAATAAATTTTGATATTTCTCACGCCCGAACACCACTGGACTAGAAAATTCTGTCCATTGCTCAATCCGGCACAGTATGACAGGCACTTTAGGCAATGGCTCTTGTATTAACCCTATATGGTTATACTGAGACTACCTCATCATATGTATTAGAAATAATTATTTCACAATTGACCAGACCCTTTGCGCTGGATAAAAGGCTTCTTTATATATACACAAAAGAGATTTGTGTAGGGTAGGGTAGAAGCAACAAATCTAAATAAAACAAGGTACCTGAGATTAATTTTCCATTCATCAATTCAATTCAATCAAGGTTATTTCAACATCCTTATTATAAACAGTTACAATTTCCATGAAACATAATTACAGCGGATGAAGAAAAGGAGAATGGAAGAAGCACACTACTTATTATATACATTTCCCATGGAAAAGATATAAATAATAGACTTATGCAACACAGTATATAATGGTTTTAAAACCCTCTCCTACCCCCACAACAAATATAGGGTTGCATACTATTCTTTTAATTAGAAATCTGGACAATCTGTTAATCTATATGAGCTAATGATCATTTTCTTAATAATATTTATTAATCTTGCAAGAGAGATAATTTCATGTATATCTTGATCAATATCATTCCATAATTGTACGCCAATGATACTTATAGATATTGATTTAACTTTAGTTCTGCAAAATGTGACACACTAATTTCCCTTTGAGCTAAATCTAATGTCATAATTATGTAGAGTATGAGTTTCTTTGAATATTTTGATTAAAAATCTGTTTTTCTTTAATACTTTCCAGCGTTGGGAATCCACATCAGCAAGCAGTTCTACAACACCCTGAAAGACAACAATAAGGAAATTAGATACCACATGAAAATGCGCGGAGAAGTTAACATCAAGGTCAGGACATGTTAGACACAGACTTAGGAGAGAACCACCTGTCAATAAACCAGCAATGTCTGCCTGATCAAACGGACCCATTTTCCTTCCTACTTTCTTCTTTCTCTTTTTATTTCTTTCATTTAGTTGCTTCTACAAATATTAACTCCTCTGAATTAAAAACCAGACTGGATGACCGAATGAGTTAGAGCGTCCGGCTCCCTTGTTGATAGACCATGGGATCGTGAGTTTGAACCCTGGTCGAGTCAAATCAATGACTTAAATAAAATGTATGCTTGTCGCTTCCTAGCCAGCTGCTCGGCATTATTAGGATAGGGCAAGGACTGGTTAGCTCAGTGTCAGGATAATGTGACTGAGTGGGATATCAGGTCATGTTGCTGGTGGCCTGGTCTCCCAGTGGGGCAGCACTGTAAAGTTGCCATGAGCGCACACTGTCACAAGTCGGTACCCATCCTGATATGACCTTAGATGTTCCTATGACATAAAACAACAACAAACTAAATTAAGCATACATACTTTCTTCTTTCTTCTTACAGACTCCGAAATGTTTATGTACCCCTTCCCTGCAGAGCAGAATCTTACAGATTAACTTACAGATCCTCTTCTGGATCTAGGTCCTATTGGGCCTTTCATGCCAGCTTGTTGTGGTAACAGAAAAGTCCTTTTGGGTGCATATGTATGGAGGTGGATGGAGTCAGTCCTTAAGTCATGTAATTGTTGGTGTCCTCTCCAATGTCTATCCAGTCTTCTCTCAAATGCTTCTCAATCAATCAATAGTTCCGTCCTCTAGTCGAGGGTTGGATGCAATGGTTGTCCACTTGTCCCGATGTTGTGCTTTTCTGATAGACTGTGAATAATTCAAGCCTGTCCACTGTGAAATATTTGTAAACCATGACGTTCTTGGTCTCCCTCTCCCTCTACTGCCATTCACCTTCCCTTCCAACAATGTACGGTATATTGAACTCTGACGAATGATGTGGCCAAAATAAATAAGTTTCTTTGTCTGTATAGTGGCAAACAAGCTTTTCTTATTTTTAATTTTTCCGAGAACTTCTTTGTTGGTGATCTTCTTTGTCCATGATATTTTCATCATCCTTCGATAAGTCCACATCTCAAATGCTGCTAAACGTTTGTACATTTTCTTAGAGATTGTCCATGTCTCTGCCCCATACATTAGAGTAGACCACACATAACACTGAAGAATACGCTTCCTTGTTTGTATTAATATCTTACTTGATGTTAACACTCTATACATTTTGGAGAATGTTGTTCGGGCTATTGTTATCCTTCTTTTAATTTCTTCCTCACATCTCCCATCATTTGTAATCTTTTGTCCGAGATATATGAATTCGGATACTTGTTCTATGTTTGTGCCATCTATGGTTATATTGACATTTGGTTTATCTGTCTTTTTACTTATAACCATTGTTTTGGTCTTCCTGGCATTCATCTTCATGTTGAATAGTATTCCAGCTTTATTGATTCTATTCACTATATCTTGTAGGTTTTTCTCACTGTCTGCTAGTATTACACTGTCATCGGCATATCTAAGATTGTTGACGTTCATGCCACCTATTGTCACTCCCTTGCAATCTTCAATGTGTCTGAAAATCATCTCTGTGTACAGGTTAAATAGACATGGTGACAATACACACCCCTGTCGAACTCCTCGTTTAATCATAACTTCATCCGATAGGCCCTGCTCCATTTTTATAAATGCACGTTGTGTCCAGTATAAGTTCACAATTAGTTTAATGTCTTTGCCATTGACACCAATATCTTGTAAACATTTGATTAACAGTTCATGATTGACTCGGTCGAAGGCCTTCTCATAGTCAATAAAGCAGGCATAAACATCCTGGTTCACTTCACAATAACGTTCACAAATCATTCTCATATTGAAAATCCCTTCACGTGTACCTCTTCCAGATATAAACCCACTTTGTACGTTACTGATTTGTTCTTCAATTTTCTGTCTGTTTCTCAGTAAAATTATTTTCAGGATCATCTTCAACATATGACTCATCAGGCTTAGTGTTCTGTACTCAGTACACAATGTTGGTTTTAGCTTCTTTGGGAGTCGTACAAATATGGATTCATTCATATTCAATGGTATAAATCCAGTCTCATAGATGTCATTTACTAGCTTATGAATGATTTGAATCCCCACTTCATCTAGTCCTTTTATCATTTCTGATGTTATCTGGTCACTTCCAGGAGCCTTACCTGACTTTAGATCATTGATAGCCTTCTCAACCTCTGATACTAATATAATATTCCCATCTTCTTTCTCAATTGTGGGTGGGTTCCCTCTGTCATCATTGTATAGTTTGTTTACATATTCTTCCCATCTGGACTTTATTTCATCTTCTTCAAAGAGCATTTTGCCGTCTTTGTTCTTGATACATTTACTGCTTCTCTGTCTGTATCCTTGACCTGTTATCTCTTTCACTTTCTTGTGCATCTCTCTTGAATGATGTTGGCATTATTAGGACAGGGCAAGGACTGGTGTGCTCAGTGTCAGGATAATGTGACTGAGTGGGATACCAGGTCATGGTGCCGGCGGCCTGGTTTCCCAGTGAGACAGCACTATAAAGTCACCATGAGTGCGCACTGTCACAAGTCGGTACCCGTCCTGATATGACCTTAGATGTTGCTAGGACGTAAAACAACAACAAATAAACAAACAAACTGTTGGTGCATCAACAACTTGGTCTGAAAGTCTATTCCATGGATCTGTCACTCGAAAGAACAATTAGTGTTTCCTGACCTCAAGTCTGGGCTTCTCCTTGAAGATCTTATAAGTTATACTGATGGCCTCTGGTGTCGCTGCCTATTGTGAGGTTGAACAATCCCGTTGTGACATCACTGTCATAGACTCTAGTAATAATCTTATAAGTCTCTATCATATGTCCCCCGAGGCATCAGGTATACTTCGTTGTTAAACCATTTATGTCTGTGTGCAGGGGAAGGGGTTGCAGACGACCTACTGGCTGTTGGGGCGGGATGGCTTCGATATGCCGCTCCCAGCATTGGACATCATGTAAGAAAAACCTCATTTTATTCAATTTAATTTGACTCTCCTACACTCCCTGGCGACCTAATTAAGCAAAGTGAGTTGGCCAGCTTTGTATTCGGTACAGTTACTCATTTGTAGCCTCTTAAAGCTGCATAGTCCGATGAACATATCAACATTTCAAAAACAAAGTAATTATCTCAATTTAATTCTACATATCTAACATTAGCCGTGTTTACACGGGGAATTGTAAAGCGAATTAGACACAGCGATTTATATGAAGCGAATTAGTGGCGCGTTTACACACGGAGCTGTTTAAGGCGGAAATCGATATCTGCGCATGAGCAAGTCCAGACTAACCAGCGCCAGTTTGGGTTCATCGATGTCACCACGAGAGAGTGTGGGTTCGACCTAGATATGTATGGACTGAATCATATTGTTTTGGAACGGTCAAAACTTCTGCTGGGCAGTGACAACCTTAAAATAAATCATGAAAACAATATATGTGCACCTCTAGCAGGTTCATAGACCAAATTATATAATATGCGCTTTTGATCGACCAGAAAATAAACAAACTCAGGTCTCGACTGCGCATGCGTGTGATGTGCTTAAGCTAGTTCGCTTTATATAAACCACCTAGCGAGGCAGTTTACATAAAGTGAATCATATGAATCGAATCAGCCCTAATCCGCTTCAGTGGAGCGTTTACACGACGAATGTGAGGCGAACTAGGCAAGGCGCATTATTTGAGCCGTTTTAACTCGCCCGTGTAAACACGGCTTTAGATACTAGTGCACTTATTAAACATTTGTCGCCACAAAATAGGGAATACTGAGGCACTTGAATATAACCTATACCGCAGAATGCTATGGTGTCAGAGTTTCGGCATGCTTGCCAAAATGAATGTTGCATGGTTGCAATTCAAATATCTAAAAAGTTAGTAATTTAAAATAAAAGTAACTTCAAGCTACAATAAGGTACGTAATTACGATCAACCTAATGTATTTATCTCAGAAAATGTCAGAAACTCAAAATCATTGGACTATGCAACTTTAAGTTATGTGTTGAGTTAAAGCTGCATAGTCCCTTCAAAGCATCCAATTTTCAAAACCAAAGAGATTTATCTAAATTTGATTAGGTATATCTGTCTTAGATACTGGTGCACTTAGTAATCATTTGTTGCTCCATAGAAGGGAATAGGTCGGTATAATAGAACCTGTTACTACTGAAGCCTATGGTGGCAGAGCTTTGACATGTTTGCCGAAATTAATTTGGCATTTTTGCGCTTCAAATGTTTCAAATTAACCATTTTAAAAACAAGTTACTTCAAACAAAAGGAAGGTAGATAATAACATTCAACCTAATAATATTTATCTTTTAAAAGACTGGAAAAAAGACAGAAACCCAAACCCATCTGACTATGTAATTGTAAAGTGTATTTAATCATATAACCAGATACCGGACTGGTCGGCCTTACTAGGATTAAGCATTACTAGGATAGGGCAAGGATAGATTTGCTCAGTATCAGGATAATGTGACTGAGTGGGATATCAGTTCATGGTGCCGGCGGCCTGGTAGTATCCCGGTGGGGCAGCACTATAAAGGCACCATGAGTTGCACACTATCCAAGTCGGTACCTGTTCTGATGTGACCTTTAATATGGCTAGAATGTAAAACTACAGACAAATGTTTTAAGTTTCTATAAGTACACTGACTTCCATCACAGATAGTAAAGGGATAGATGGTTAAGTGACGTCATGAAAACGTGATGATTGGCCATTTGGAAAGCCTGATAATAATAGTCCACATCATTAATCTGCTATAGCATAGTAGTATGCTGGCGTTTACAGATATAGTTCTTTGGTGGATTTATTTTGTAGTAAACCGACATGGTTTATGAAGCCTTAGAAATGCAAGCCAGATATGACCATTGCAACCATCTTTTCTAAGGTGTGACATTCGAGAGATGAGCAGAAGGACGTGACGGTCTAAATTGTAAACATCATATTGCTAGCTCTGTAAATTATGTTGCCCTATCATCGCTCATTATCACACTTCCAAAATGGTGGCTGTATTTTGGGATTGCACAGTGGGAGAGCCTCAAATGGCCTCGCTTTGCTATCCTTATAATTATATAAAACCCTTGCTTTCATTGGCTCTGTGTTTCAGGCTGGGCATTGAAACTCCAAGCACCAAGAAGGAGGACCCCGCAGCATTAGTGAGAAACGACAACTCGATGCCGGATGTTGTGTAGCAGAACTCCTTCAGGAGCCCTTAACGCACAACAACATGGTCACGTGACCCAACGGGAAGAACCTCTAAGGCCAAACAAACAAATAGAATTTCTCTGGCATCGATATATCAATAGTTGAGTCCAGCTCAACATTTCATTGTTATAATAGCAATTTTGAAGAATAAAATAAAAAAGCAATCCCACAACATCATATTTCAATGGCTACTCTAACAAGCAATTTGAGTCATCTTGCCAGGCAGGTGGTATTTTCACTTCCCCTAGGAAGCACCAAATTATAAATTACAAACGTATGCGCCAGTATCTACGTTGGATAGGCCTATGTACGCTTAAATGTAGGTATACCACCACCACCCTAAATTTCTCAAATCAAATAAAAGTATAATTTAAATTATCATCGCCTTCGAATTTCTTTCCCAAATAACAAAGGAAACATTGTTTTAAACCGCCCGCCCCAAATCTTTATAAAATAAGCCTGAGAAAAGGGTACTTTTAGTTTGCTTGGCCTAGGTGAACAGAGCGGACGCATCAGGTGACCAGTCACGTGCGATAAGCCAGTTTGTCTGTTGTTGGGTGCTTCTTTTGTTGCTTGTTTATTTGCCTCGCCATTATATGAATAATTTGTTGACGTCATCATTATGATAATGAGCTCGGAGGCATATAATTATGTATGAAATCATGCAATACCATGTGATGCATGCTCACCAAGTGCATAATACATATGTTGAATTGGAATTGTACAGCAGGTACTATTACAACTAATAGTCGATTTATAGTATGCTTCTATTATCAAACAGGATTTTCATGTGGTTTTTATTGCAATTGATATTGTCATTTATGCTCCAACAAATTGTAATGAACGGCCAGAAGACCAGTGCTCTGGCGCTGACAAAAGACATTATTTGCTGAATAAAATACATTTACTAAAAAAAAAAAAAAAAAGCATAATCGGGTTCCAGTCCCCATTGAGTGCATCCACTTTGAAACGAGCACAGTGCCGAACTGTTTTGAAAGGCCAGGGAACCAGGTTAATGAAAGTGCACCAACAAGAATGAGGTCAAAGAAGTGAGGCGATTCCTCGTCGGGTTCCAGTACCTATCTTTTCCGCTAGGTGCCGTCTGAGTGCATCCACTTTGAAATAAGCACAGTGGCGACCTCTGTTGAAACAAAGGCCAGGGGACTAGTCTAGGCGACTCATACCAAATATATGTTGGGTGTCTACGTAATAGTGCTGCTGTTTGTGCAGGTAGATCGGGGCAAGAATGTGACCTGATTCTCAAATGTTTTAACTTATGTAGTTTTGATTGACCTCTAGGTCTATATATGGTGTTGTGAGTGTATTTTTAATAGAAATATCCAGAGGGCCAAGTTCTCCGATTTAGCGGGAGATCTCCCTAAAATATAGCGAAATAACTATCTTCTGATTTCCCGCCAAAGAATCATTTCATTTTTTTTTACACATATTTATTATTAAAATTCATAATTTTGTATCACTCTTCCCCCTCTAAATTGTCAGGCGAGATGTCCCCCAAGCCCCCACCCCCATGAGAGGGGGCGCACCCCTCACGCACCTTCCTCCTTCGGCTACGTTATTTCTCTCTATTTACAATTTCTATATTACTTTATTGGGGAGATGTCACAAACTCACATTTCAGTTTTTTTTACACATATTTATTATTAAAATGCATAATTTTGTATCACTTTTTCCCTTCTAAATTATCAGGCGAGATGTCCCCCAAGCCCCCACCCCCATGAGAGGGGGCGCACCCCTCACGCACCTTCCTCCTTCGGCTACGTTATTTCTCTCTATTTACAATTTCTATATTACTTTATTGGGGAGATGTCACAAACTCACATTCTTATCTACTTAATTGGTGCCTATGGAAATGTTCAAGAGTAAAACATTGTATGTTTATAATATATATATAATGAATTTGAATGTGTTTCGTATGTCTGCAAACTGTTAATTTTATGGAGATATTTTAAGTTAAGACATGTTAAATTAATTTTGGTGTGCATGTAGAAATTCTGGTTTCAGCCAATCAGAGCTCTTCTTTTCAATTGCAAATGGCTGCACTCTCTGGAGGCCGCCGTTTTCGAGGCATCCGCCAGCTAATGTCGTTCAAACTAGCGCGACCTCCAGAATATCTCCGAGGCGTACTTTGAACGCGGCCCTGGTGTGTATGCTGAAGCTGCGACCTGGTATGCTGGGTCGCAGCTTCACTCTTCCAGAGGGACCAGTGGAACTTTGAATACTTTAGCGAAATAGCGAATGGTAGACAGGAAGTGTGAACACTTATTTGTCTCTCATTTTTGCTTGAGTGCAAGTAAATAAGCAACACAAGGAATAATTAGTAGCGTGTGGTGAATAAGGGGTCAAATTTCCCTGGATCATCAGCCCATGCCTTTTCTAATCTGTTCTTGAATGAATTAATTGACTCAGCATCAATAACATTTTGTGGGAGACTGTTCCATATATTTATGATCCTGTTTGAGAAACTGCTGCCGTAACTTTGAAATGGCTCTGGGTTTGACTAGTTTGAGAGTATGGCCCCGACTGCTTTCTCTTTTATTCAAGGTGAAAAATTGGTTCATATCTATTTTATCAAAACCTTTCATAATTTTAAATACTTCAATTGTCACTTCTTTTCCTTCTGTAGGAAGTTTCAATTCCCTAAGCCTTTGTTCATAGGGTAAGTCCTTTATAACTGCAACTAATTTTGTTGCATGTCTCTGAACCTTTTCAATCTCTAGAAGAATGATATAGGTTAGTTTCCCTGTTTTAATTTTTTTTGATGGGGTGTTTATGCTGTCCATAACATAGAAGCCCGGATGACCGGGCTTGCTTTCAATGCTGGCCAGTTTTCGGTTTGATTTTCTTGATAGTTATTGTTTGTGATTAGTAATTCTATGTTAGGTATTTTCTTTTTTCTTGATAATTATTTTCTAGGTTTGTTTAGAAACAGAATAAGGTAGATCAAAACAATCAACCTAATATATTTTCTTCTATTTAAAAAAAAAAGCCACTCAAAACCAGCGGAATATACAGCTTTAATGTACTCTGCAGTAAGCGTATGTAGGCCCTATACAAGAGCCAAGCCAGAAGAAGACATTTATTTCTAAAAACAAAATTCAAACAATTTAAATCAAATTAGATTAGTGATGCCTTGTGGTAAAAACAAGAGTTAACACACTTATCCGTTATGAGCAGGGTAAATAAATTCATCACTAAAAAAAACCACTAAAACAAAACAAGAACAAGAGTAAACTCAAATAGATAACACGTTTTAATATTTATTTGTTATTAGTATAGTTGTAAAGTAAGTTGAGATGGCACAATATGAGAACAATAGTGTCTCAATGGCACTTATTTATATGGTAGTGTATTCTGGTCATTTTAGTACTTCTCAGCGTAAGAAGTGAATTGGGTTAATTTATGCAAATTAATAAGTTTATTTGCATGCCAAGGAGTCGGTTGAGCAATAACAAGGTCAGTCATGGTCTGAAGTACTAACGGTGATGGTATTTAACCTTTTAAGGTGAGATTCCATCAGCCAGTAAAAGTCCAGTAGGGCCTACATGGTCTGAAGTACTAACGGTGATGATATTTAACCTTTTAAGGTGAGATTCCATGAGCCAGTAAAAGTCCAGTAGGGCCTACATGGTCTGAAGTACTAACGGTGATGATATTTAACCTTTTAAGGTAAGATTCCATAAGTCAGTAAAAGTCCAGTAGGGCCTACATGGTCTGAAGTACTGACGGTGATGATATTTAACCTTTTAAGGTGAGATTCCATAAGTCATAAAAGTCCAGTAGGGCCTACATGGTCTGAAGTACTGACGGTGATGATATTTAACCTTTAAAGGTGAGATTCCATAAGTCAGTAAAAGTCCAGTAGGGCCTACATGGTCTGAAGTACTGACGGTGATGATATTTAACCTTTTAAGGTGAGATTCCATGAGCCAGTAAAAGTCCAGTAGGGCCTACATGGTCTGAAGTACTAACAGTGATGATATTTAACCTTTTAAGGTGAGATTTCATAAGTCAGTAACAGTCCAGTAGGGCCTACATGGTCTGAAGTACTGACGGTGATGATATTTAACCTTTTAAGGTGAGATTCCATAAGCCAGTAAAAGTCCAGTAGGGCCTACATGTATATATGCATCACGCGTAATGCGTAAAATAATGAAATGGCTGCAGGTCATTGAGGGTAATTACAGATGTCCGTAAATATGTGCGTAATGTGGAAAACCAAGTCGGTGCCTGTACAAATCGGTGTTTTCATACATGAATTCAGAAAGAAGTAAAGCCTGAGTACAGCTTGAGGGCAGGTATGTGTATAATATTACATCAGATATACACACGACGCATATCGTATATGGAGTCTTACAATTGCATGTCGGATACGGATGACGCATATTATTACATACCGTTTTACTTTAAAAGAATATTTGTTATGCATCTATGGAATCTCAGCTTAAAGATTAAACATACTAGCTTACAAATAGTAGTCTTCAAACATGCATAATATTGCAAATTCAAATTAACATAATAGACTAGGCAAAAACCAAAAGACCACACACACCAATGAAAAGCATTATTATTAGTAGTAGCAGGTTGTGGTAGCAGTAGTAGTAGAATAACTATTAAGTTTTGTTCGATGTATGTACTATCACAGCAATAAACATCTACCACAATGTACATTTGCATCATACTTGATTGATTGATATATACAGGGTCCGTGCCGGGCCTATCAAGTTTTGGAGTCTTGAACTTCATTTGCCCCATTTGAAGGCCACAAAAAGCCTTGAATTGAACCTATTTTGGGTAATTAGTATTGAAAAGCCTTGAATTCCATTAAACTGTCCACACTGATCTGAATTGGTCAAAATTGCCATTCCGAATGGTGATTTCTGACTATATCCAAATGAAAATAGTCTTGAACTTCTATCATAGTATCAAAAACAGCCTTGAAAAGCCTTGAATTCCATTAAACCATCCCCACTGATTTAAATTAGTCCAAAATCGCCATTCGGAATGGCGATTTCTGACTAAATCTGAATGAAAATAGTCTTGAATTCCTATCGAAAACAGCCCTCCGTTGGTGGTGATACAGAGCAATGGCAGGCTGGCCAGCGATTGGACTTAAAACAGTGAGTATACGTAATATAAAATCCTTAATAATATCAATAATAACAGGGGCGGAGCTAGACCTTTAACGATGTGTACTCCTAATTTCGGCACGGGGTTTAGGGGGCCGCTTAAGCTTAACCTGGCGGATTTTACACATTTTAGACTTGAGTTTTCGACACTCCGGACTAGTACATGCCTTCTCTCTCTTTATTATTTTTTAATTTAATTTTTATTTGACAAAACGATGTGGACGTTTTGGCGTACACGCATACGCCTAGCTACGCCCCTGAATAATCTGAGCTCCAACTCCGCCTATTTATATCCGCATAATAGATTATACATACTATAATATATATAATTTTAAGTATTTGTGAAGGATATATCCTATATATTTATGGTACTGATAACACATTCTCTATCAGTATGGTAATATCCATTGCAATTCCCGCCGTCCTCCCCCCGTGGACTCATTCCGATATCACTTTTGTTTTTATTTTTCACTGACCAATAGATGAGCATAGAGTATGACAGCATAACTGTATATAACAAATAAAAGATTTTTTGTTTTTAGTGATGAATTTATTTACCCTGCTCATAACGGATAAGTGTGTTAACACTTGTTTTCACCACTGGGTAGCACGAGTCCAATCTGATTAAAATCTTCTGAATTTAGTTTTAGTAATAATTTTGGTTTGGTATTGCTTCCTGTTTAGGCTTGGAGAAAATAAGCACTTAAATAGCATGCAATATATAAAAGGTGTACTGGCAGGATAGATCAAATTCACAAATAGTGTTGATAATGTATTCAGTATGCTGATATCCATTAAAATACCTGGTAGTGTCCATGCCCAATTCAGGTTCTGTACACATGTGAAGATATGGAATTCAAGACTTATCAAGGCTGTTTTTGATAGGAATTCAAAACTATTTCCATTCAGATTTCAAGAACAAAACAGCAATGGTGAATGGCGAGTTTGGATTAATTTAGATCAGTGGGGACAATTTAATGCAATGCAAGGCTTTTCAAGACTAATTACCGAAAATAGGTTAAATTCAAGGCTTCTCAATGCCTTGAAATCGGGTAAATGAACTTCAAGACTTTTCAAGACTTCCCAGGCCCCGAACCTCAAACAAAACAACTATTTCACATCCACACAGCACCATTGCCATGGTAATGTGCTAGGCTTGCTTTATCCCTTTTTGTAAAGTGCTGCATTTATTTTAAGTCACCTGTTTCGTGATAGACTTCCGTTACTATGACTACTTAGGGTCACTCCTCCCAAGTATACGCTCCCACCAATGCACATTCTAGCTACTGTTAATTTGACTAATTCAGCACTTATTGTTTCCACTAAGGGGTCATCCAAAGTTTTCAACATTTTCAAGGTCGTACAAAGCATAGTACTTTTCCAGATCACCTGCTCCTGCCCCCCCCAAAGTAGTACACATCATTTTAGTACAGAATATAAAGTATGCTGGAAAATATCAACATTTTATTAAACGATACAAGTTGAACTTGAATGACCCCCCCTCCCCTCCCCTTTGTAAAACCGTGAAAATGTTGAAAACTTTGGATGACCCCTAAGGCCACGTATCCATACACTGTTCTCTTGTGGGGTGTTCCCTTGTGACCTTGTGATGCGCCACACCACACAGACAATGAATGTGTGCTTTGCTTAGTGGCCATTCCTATAGGTTGGACCCAGGGACTGTATGGTCTTGTGTATGGAACATGTGACATACAGACCAGGAACATAGAGAATGAATATGTTCCTTGTCCATGTGGCCTGTGTTATAAAGGTCACAAGTGAACCCGGAATAACGGAACACGCCACAAGGGAACAGTCTATGGATACACATCCTAAGACATCTCGATATTCCTATTCTGGTCTCTGCATTAAAGTTGCATAGTCCGATGCTTTTGAATTTCTACAGTTTTCTGAGATAAATAAATTATGCTAATCATTATAGTCTACTGTAGTTTAGTTTGAAGTAACTTTTATTTTAAATGGCTAACTTTGTGGATATTTAACGTCAAAACATGCCCAATTAATTTTGGCAAGCACGCCAAAACTCAGGCACCATATACTTCAGTAGGAATACATTCTATTAAATTGACTTATGACTTTCTATGCAGCAAAAAATGCTTAATAAGTGCACCAGTATCTCAGTTGAATATGTAGAATTAAGTCTAGATGAGTGTTTTGATTTTGAAAATTTGCTGTTTATGCAACTTCAATACCGTAGAAAGTCATCAATAAATACCTGATATCTTACTTTATGCTTTATTTCCCCCGTAATATCAATCAGCATCGCATACAGTGTCATAGCGCTCATGCATTAATTATTTTGGCTAATAGGCCTACAAGGCTAATTCCATGATATTTGTAATAATGTGTCAATCCTTTATTTTTATTCAATGGAATGGTAAATGCAAGGCTATTAGAGATGCAAATATTTACATTCAGGAACTGGTAATTGCCTTAAAATATATAATAAAACTGGTGTCTTTTTTTGTAAACACGCCTAGCTGAAAACGAGTGGCCCAACCTTACATATCAGAATTCCAGCAGCTGTGAAATATTGACACAGAATAGTCATCCATTTCTATTCGAGTTTATCAATCACTTCCTAAAATAACGCTCCTGGGAGATGTCGTCCGTCACCAAGATTTCATGATGAAATTTGTTGTCGACTCTTCAGGTTCATCTTCACACATTTTGATTCTATCAAGGGCATCACACTGTCAACAACATCCTAGCTGGACTGGGCGCGGTGGCCGAATCGTTCGAGCGTGGGTCTTGTGTGCGGGAGATCGGGAGTTTGGTTCCTGGTCGAGTCAAACCAATGACTTATACAAATTTATACTTGTCACTTCCTAGCCTGGCGCTCGGCATTAATACGATAGGGAAAGCACTGGTTAGCTCAGTCTCAGGATAATGACTGAGTGGGATATCAGGTCATGGTACTGGTAGCCTGATTTCCCAGTGGGGCAGCACTATAAAGTCACCATGAATGTGCACTGTCACAAGTCGGTACCCATCCTGATATGACCTTAGATATTGCTAGGACCTAAAACTGCAACAACCATCCTAGCTGATCGGTTATTCTGTGACCTCTTCTTTGACCTCAACCATCTGACTTGTGACTTCAATGGCCTGGTCTGTCACCTCTTGCTTGACCTCAGTCATGTAAATTGAGTCATGTGACTCATGAATCAAGCTGCTGTTAATGCCATGGGCCACATGTTCAGAACCGTGGATTATCTCTTCAATGACCTCCTCAACTTGACCGTGGCAGTTGATTTCACTGACCTTCGAGTGACCTTGCATTGCACCTTGTATCTCCATGGCTTGTTCCTCAGTGCTGATACTCGCTAGCATGCCCTCCTCAAAGAAATGAATTACCTGGCCACTGACGTCATCACCAAGGACGACCTGCCCACTGACATCATCGTGAATGATCCCTTGGCTATTGATATCATGACCAATAGTCATGTGGTCACTGGTGTCATCACCAACAACCTGGGTACTGATGTCATCACCAACAGTAACTTGGCCAGCAACATCATCATCGGCAGTCACTCTGTCAGTGACGTCATCATCAACAATCACTCTGCTGCTGATGTCATCCCCAACAATCACTCTGCCACTGGCGCCATCACTAATGATCACTCTGCCGCTGACGTCATTACCAACAATCACTCTGCCACTGACATCATCAATAATCACTCTTCCACTAACATCATCACCAACAAGCACTCTGCCAGTGACATCATCATCAACAATCACTCTGCCACTGACGTCATCACCAACAATCACTCTGCCACTGCCACCATCACTAAGGATCACTCTGCCGCTGATGTCATTACCAACAATGACTCTGCCGCTGATGTCATCATCAACAATCACTCTGCCACTGACATCATTGCCAACAATCCCTTGATCACTGACATCATCACCAACAATCCCTTGATCACTGATGTCGTCACCAACAATCACTTGACTACAGTCTCCATCCTGCATTAAAACAGCCTGAATAGACTCTCCCTCCTGGACCATGTGACCGCTGTTTCCGGTTGCCATGATGATCTGTCCCTGGATGCCGTCCGATAGGATGGTGTCATCGTGCACTTCGATGTTGTCGCTGCTGACGAGCGCTGCGTCGTCAGCGCTCTGGTACCCGGTCGGTGCGCTATTGAGGTCATTGATGGTGAACTGGTACTGGCCGTCCACGTTGGACATGGAGATGGGCACCAGCTTCCCGTTCACCAATCCCTGAAGCTCCACATTGTTCTGGACGTTCAACCCATAGGTACCTTGCACACTTATCCCATCCTGGTAATGATACACAATTGTTTTTAATGACATACACATACAAGAATATAAAAACAAATGTTTTTAAAGGTGAATTCAAGTTACTTCAATGATTGTGTGTGATGGATTTATTTACCCTGCTCATAACGGATAAGTGATTTTGATTCCAGAATATTACACTAATTTACAGCATAAAAAAAACAACACTAGAATCCTAATGATTAGTTGTATAAATCATTTAATTAGGAAATGCTGCATGTATATTTACATTGGGTTTATTATCTAATTAATTAAATTGACTACTGGAATTTCAACTTGTGACAATTAAAGTTGCATAGTCCGATGGTCTTCGGATTTTGTCATTTTCTGAGATAAATATATTAAATTGGTTGTTATATTCTAAGTAACCTTTATTTTAAATGGCTAACTTTTGAGATATGTGAAGCGCAAACATGCAAGATTAATTTGGTTAAGCACACCAAAACTCTGACACCATAGACTTGGTCGTAATGCAAGCATTGCGCTTGATGCGTGGAGAGGAAGAGACCCTCCCCCGGCCTCCCCGGTCGTCGCGCAGCATTCGCACCTCGCGCGACGTCCGCCTCTCCCCCCCCCCCCCCGTTCCTCGCCCTCCCCCGGCCCGCTGCTTTCACACTCACCTGCCACCACCCTCCTGCCCTCCCTTATAAGGTCGTCCGTCGGCCTCCCTCAGTCATTCGCCTTCCAGCCTTCCAGTCATTCGCCTTCCAGCCCACCTCCGTGCTCTTTTTCCTGCTTTGGACTTCACCCCGCCGACTCCACCTCGGACCGCTGCAACTCCTCAGGCCGCTCCAAGCATGCCAGGACGAGGCAAGGGCAAGGGCCGCAAGGGCTCCCGGGCGACCGCCCTGGCCACACCGGGACCCTCCTAAAGATCGCCGCAGGGCAGTTCACCCTCCTCGGCCCCGGCGTCCCCCTCGGGGCCCTCGGACCGCACCTCGGGCGCCGACACGACGGCGATCATCGAGGCCATCCAGCGCCTCCAGACCCAGCAGCGCGAGACAACCGCCCGCATTGACGCCCGCATGGACACCCCGGGAGTCGGGGGGGCCCCCAGCCTCGCCGGAGACGCCCCCACCTGCACCAAGGCCCCAGTTCACCTACACCACAGCGCGCGCCCCGGCACCTCGGATGCGCGCCCCTGCCGGGGGCGGTACACCCCCAGTACCAGCGGTACCACCACCTCGCCGGACAAGCCCCCCCTGCTCTGACGCCTACCTACTACGAGCAGCCGCCCCAGCATAGCCCAGATCCGCAGCCGACACTGTGCGGGAGATACTGGCTTCCGCCGAGGCGCGGCACTCCGTGAGGCGGCAAGGGATTCCGGCAGACTACATCTTCCCCTCAGACCTCGTGGAGAGGGGGCCCGAGAGGAAGCCGGTGAAGAGGGGCGAGGCGACTAAAGACGAGTACAGCCTCGCCCTTCTCACCCTCATCGACCACCCCGACTTCCCCGCCCACTCCGTCCAGGGCCTACACCACCATCACCTCACCGTACTGAGGGACAACCTCCTCTACCCCTGGCCGACCGTCCGCCGCTACTCCGAGACGGTGTTTTCCTGGATAGCGGACGGGAGGCTCCCCCAGGGGTGGCACGACCCGGTCGCCCTCGACCTCCTGAGGGTGGAGACCCTCACCCTGCCCGCCCCTCAGGCCGCTCCGGCAGAACCGGCCCCCCCGAGGCGACGACCTTCCCCGAGGCGCACACCTGCCCCGGCCCCAAGTCGACACCCGCGTCGCCTACGACAGGCACTCTCACGGGGCCCCCTGCCCCGCCTGGAACCGTGACCCCGCCTCGTGCGATCGGGCCCCCGTCGGGGAGGCCCACGGCGAGGGAGGGGATAGGCACCGGCACGTGTGCGCCTACTGCGCAAACGTCCGGCGCCTCCTGACGATGCACAGCGAGGCCGGCTGCCTCACCAAGCAAGCCCGTGAGCGCCAGACCCCAGCCGCCTCGGCGGATTTTTGATCCGCCGGCCCCCCCCCGGCCGGCCCGGGGGCCCTCCCTGGCGCCTCACCCACACCACTGCCGACAGCCCCATGACCTCCACCGACAACCCCCCAGCGACCACCGATCGAAACGCCGCCCAGACAGAGCCGGGGGCCATCACCCCGCACCTCACGCCTCAGCCCAGCCTCACGAGGAACCCTCCCCAGACAGCGCAGCCGCCGACCACCATAACACCGCCTTCAACAACCCGCCCGACCCGACCCCGACCCCCATCCCGCCCAGCCCTGAGGACTTCGCTGCCCCCCTGCTCGACCCTCGCCGGACCTCCTCCCCGCAGCCCTCGGGAGCGGGCTTCCCCTTTTTGGCCGCCCGCTCCCCGCCCACGTAGGCCCCGGACACCTCTTCTCACCCAGACCTGCAACTCCGGGCCCCCTCCTCGGGCGCGCCGGGCCCCCGCCTCGGGCGCGCCTCGAGCCCTCTCCTCCCTTTTGGTGGAGGGCTCCTCGGCGCCCCTCACCTGAACTCTTTTACCTCTGACATTGCTCCTTATGAGCCCCTGTTTAATTATCTCTGTCCCTGCTCCTCAGGAACCTTACTTAACTGTCTTTACTATGTTCCTCTGTGTTTTTGCTCACTGTTGCTCTGTACCCCTGTTGCCCGAGGCGTCTCAATAAACGCCTCTTTTTCCCACCTCCGCCTTGCCTTCTTCCTTTTCGCGCATCGGTCGTAATGCGAGCATTGCGCTTGATGCGTGGAGAGGAAGAGACCCTCCCCGATCGTCGCGCAGCATTTGCACCTCGCGCGACGTCCGCCTCTCCCCCCCCCCCGGTCCCTCGCCCTCCCCCGGCCCGCTGCTTTCACACTCACCTGCCACCACCCTCCTGCCCTCCCTTATAAGGTCGCCCGTCGGCCTCCCTCAGTCATTCGCCTTCCAGCCCTCCTCCGCGCTCTTTTTCCTCCACCCACCCACCCAACTCTCCTCACCCCTCCTCTCTCCCCCTCTCTGGTGGAGGGCTCCTCGGCGCCCCTCACCTGAACTCTTTTACCTCTGACATTGCTCCCTATGAGCCCCTGTTTAATTATCTCTGTCCCTGCTCCTCAGGAACCTTACTTAACTGCCCTTACTATGTTCCTCTGTGTTTTTTGCTCACTGTTGCTATGTACCCCTGTTGCCCGAGGCGTCTCAATAAACGCCTCTTTTTCCCACCTCCGCCTTGCCTTCTTCCTTTTCGCGCATCATGCAGTAACAGGTTCTGTTAAATTCACTCAGTATGCCCTTCTATGTGGCAACAAATGCTTAATAAGTACATCAGTATCTAACTTAGATATGTAGAATCAAATCTAGGGGAGAATTTGGTTTTGCAAATTTGATGCTTCATCGGACTATGCAGCTTTTATCATGAAAGGGGATTATAAGGTGGCACTTTCAACTTTTGCAATTAATCATGATCGAGAATTAAAAGATACCTCTTACACTAAACAAGAATAATAACATTGGTAGAAAGAGCCCAAGAGCTGAAATATGAAGATACTATAAGAATAAAACGGCCAATATCACGTTGTAATATTGGTTCTTGTCTATTCACCAAAGTTAAAGTTGTGTGATCCGTTTTTAAGAAATTAATTAAATCACACTTTTTTTTAGTTGATTGATTGCTGATGGTTTAACAAAGGCTATATTTACGGCAAAAAGCTAGTGGTATCTATTCTGTCAGTCTTATCAATCACATTCACGTGCATACCTTAAAATTTACATGAAACTCTGAAATGGTCCGATCCATGTCAAATGATGGCAAAAACCATCTCTGATGCAATGTTGAAGTGGTTAGACTTGTGTCAACTGACAGCGAAAATTCACACAAAAATCCCCCAAAATAGCCAAATTTACAGGAGCTTTGTTTTTAGTTATATAAATCAACTTACTTTATTTTAGAGCAACTTATATGATGATTGATTAACCTTGAAGCTATTTGGACTGCAAGTATGCAAACTAAATTGTGTTTGAAGACCAGTTGAAGCCAAAATTGCTTTTAAAAAAAAGAAGCTAAATTATGTGAAAGACACCAGGATGTTCTAACATTTTTAATGTAGGAAACCCCAAATAAAGTATAAATGAGTTCAGCCTAGTCAGTTGGTTGGTTGGTTGTAGGAGTTTTACGTCCTGGCAACATCTAAAGTCCTTTCAGGTTTCAACTTGTGACAGTGTACACTCACGGCGACTATATAGGCTTCCGCACTGGGACATCAGGCTGCTGGCACCATGACCCAATATCCCACTCAGGCACATTATCCTGACACTGAGCTAACCAGTCCTGGCCCTATCCTATTAATGCCGAACGCCAGGCCAGGAAGCGACAAGTATGAATTTGAAAAGGCATTGTCCTGACTCGACTGGGAACCAAACTCCCAAACTCCCGATCTCCCGCATGCGAGACCCGCGCTCTATCGATTCAGCCACCGAGCCCGGTTGCCTAGTCAGTACTTGGATGGGTGACCACATGCGAATACAAGGTTCCAGACTCCCTAATACAGGCTAATAGCTATTTGTTTGTTGCTTTACATCCTAGCAATATCTAAGGTCATATCAAGCCATGCACCGACTTGTGACAGTGTGCAGTCATGGTGACTTTATAGCACTGCCCCACTGGGAGACCAGGCCACGGGTACCATGACCTGATATCCCACAATCACATTATCCTCACCCTGAGCCAACCAGTCCTTGTCCTATCCTATTAATGCCGAGCGCCAGGCTAGGTAGCAACAACTATTAATTTAAATAAGTCATTAGTTTGACTCGGCTAGGATTCGAACTCCTGACCTTCCGCACGAGAAGCCTGCGCTCTACCGATTAGGCCACCGACTCGGGTGGGCTTATAGCCTACAAGAACCTTAGGGGCAACATAACTACACCATCACCAAAAAAGAAAAAGAGAAACAAAAGACGAGTAGTGCACAAGAAAAGAACACAAACCTCCTCCAGTTGAACAATGCTGGTACTGTCAATGGAGTCATTCCCTCCGCCGTCACCAGGTGGCGCCACAAGGAGCTGCTCACCAGTGGGACTCTCTGGTATATCGCCCACAGCGTCGGTGGAGGTGAGCGTGACGTTGGAGGATAGAACGACGATGACGTCGTGGTTGGCAGGGTGACTGCGACACCGCTGTGGGTGCTGCAGGTGCTTGGAGAAGTTGCCCTGCGGTGTTTAATATAATTGTTGTTACGTGCAATATAAATACACTACATAAACTGCAGACGCTCCAAAATAGAGCACTAAAGATATGCCTAACGAAGAGTAAACTCTTCCCAAAGCAAGAGCTGCATAAGACAACACAAGTAAAATTCCTCACAAACGGACAACAGGATCACCTAAGATTGTATGCATACAACAAATCTCGAACTGAAAAAAAAAACAGGTTACAAACAAGGTGCACAAGTAGCAACAATGGTCTGTTACTAGTAATGGCAAAATCAAAATGCAGTGCATATGATTGCAGTGTAGCTAACACGAGTGCCAATATTTGGAATAAACTGCCAGCTGCAACATGAAATGCAGAAAACACAGCAGTGTTTAAGAAACTACTACAAAATAATGTAACCTAGAAAAACAGATGATATTTGAATGGATTAACACAAAGTATAGTGAAAGCTGGATTTGTTATTGTTCCTAATCTGCAAACAGTTACAAGTTATACACAAGAAGCAAGAAAATCTCAATTATTACTAAAACAAAATTCAAAAGACTTGAATCAAATTGGACTAGTGCTGCCCAGTAGTGAAAACAAGTGTTAACACACTTATCCGTTATGAGCAGGGTAGATAAATTCATTTAATTTTTTTTTTAAATATTATTGAATGGACGGCCAGTAGTGTCACCTAGATAACAGATTCACCCCATACTTACAGTAGCGGCGAAAAACAACCCATTAAAAAAAAGTTGCGAAAGGCTGGGTGAATGAAATCAGCACATAAATTCTTAATTTAAGAAGCAAAATATATTCTTCATATACATCTTTATATTTACCTTATACTTTGAAGTAGAAAAATATATTAATACCTGTAGTTTAATGGACTTTAAAAGCGAAATTGACAGCATTTTATGTCATTTTTAAAGCGAAGTTAATTCAAACTAAAATGAGGTAGTTTTATAACGATCAACCTAATGTACTTATCTCAGAAAATGACAGAAACTCAAAACCATCGGACTACGCAACTTGAAAGTAAATTGACTTTAGCTTCGTCTCAAACCGGTATTAAGCATTTGGACTTCCAACCCCATATCGGGCAATAACTGGTTACCTTGAGGGAGAAGCCCTTTTGGCAGTGTGGACAGCTGAAGGGTTTCGACTCTACTACAGGGCCCTTACAACGTCCTGGTATCGCCTCATGCTTCTTAAGGTCTCCCCGCTGTGCAAACATCTGTCAAAGAGAAGTACAAGATACTACCAAAGTACCATCCCATCACTTCATTCCAAATATGTATTGCATATACAAATACATATATTATATATGAGACTGTCTCAAAAGGTGCTAAGCAATATGGGACAAAACTTTCTCCAATGTAACGATCAACATACTATCTACTTATGCATTTGCTCAGGATAAACTGATTTGTTTTTTACATGGTGTTTCATAACCCCAATAGAATACATATTGATTTGAAGCAAATGTCCTTGTGTTTTCAGTGTAACTATTTCTGTGCTGTTTTGTGTCAATCGTTACAATGGACAAAGAAAAAAAGAGTTATCACCTTTGGAGACAGGCTCATATGTGAAAGCTTGTTTCGAAGCTTGTTTTAGTTAATGACACCTCTAGAGCACATTCATTTTCGTAGTGGACCACTGGTTGGAATGGAAAATAGCCCAAAGTGCAAATGGGTCCACTGAGCAGGATCGATAGGATGACCGACACCTTCACAGGTGGACACTCTATTGCCTGAGCGACGTCCCACTCTGTATTATATGTGCAAATAGATAGAGAGATAGATTAGTTAGACGATACTTACCTGAGGTTCAGTTTAAGGATAAAATATGTTGATGCCTACAAATATATACAATGGTATCTTTAATTTTTATTGCATTGCTCAGGTGCAGAGCTATTTTGCTATTTGCTATGAAACAAACTATATTTGCGTCACTCCATATGGTACTAGTGCCATTCGTTCGAGCAGAAAACTGAAGGCTGGCCCCTGTATCGACATGACGCATCTACACTGAGCCGCCTGGCGGTGGTTACCTGCGAACACTTCTGGCACATGAAGCGGCGCTGTGCGTGGCAGTTCTTGATGTGCTGCATGAGGTAGTGGCGGATGGGGAACACCTTGGAGCACACAGTGCACATGTACGCGTTACCATCAGACCGTTGCTTGTGCTGCAGGTTTTCATGCACAAGTTGGTGCGCGCGTTTCTGATGTAAGACAAGAGGACAATAAAGTAAAATCTATCTAAAAAAAAGCAACGATGCTTCTAGATCACATTGATTTTCATACCATTGGCTATTGGTCATCAAACATATGGTCATTCTGATATTTCTTTGTAGGAAACCTGCTGCCGCTACATAATCTACTCTTCCTGATAGTCAGCAAGGGGTCTTTTATATGCACTTTCCCACAGACAGGACAACACATACCACAGCCTTTGATGAACCAGTTGTGGACCATTGGTTGGAAGGGAAAATAGCACAAACTGCAAATGGGTCCACTGAACAGGATCGATAGGATGACCCACACCTTCACAGGTGAACACGCTACCACCTGAGCTACATCGCGCTCCCCCGTAAAACCTCTCTAACTGACCACCTCCACAGATCGACCACTCCCTATATCGATCGCTTTATATGGGTCCCAAACGATCGCCCAAACAATTCTCAATATATCATGACACAGTATAATCATATAATATATATATATGTATTATTATATATATTATATACTTTTTCATACAAGTCCCACCATGTGTCTATGCTCTGCTTGCCAACTTAAGCTGCTGTAAGTAGCTAATTTTGTCTTTAATATTAGCTGATTTTTTTTTAGGTGAGTGAGAGTGAAAATCCGCAGATTTGTACATGGAATCGTAACATTGGAAGAGAGTTTCCAAAATCGGAAGTCTTCCTACAAAATCGGAGCAGTTGGCATCTCTGTGTTTGTTGTTTTTTGGTTTGAAGATTTACGTCGTAGCAACATCTGTGGTCATATCAGGACGCATGGTCTTTGTCAGAGGGTAAAATAGGTCAAATTTTGTACGCTTAAATTTTCTGAGGGAACGACTCTGTACCCTCAAATTGTTGGGATAATTTTTTTGTTTAAAGGTTCTTTAATGAAGGAGCCATAGACCAAAGTCTCGAGACCCCCAGACCCCCCCCCCCCCCCTTCTGTGTACCCTTTTGTTGTTGGAAGATTTATACTGCCTATCATGGATAAGCCTGAATAGGCTTGTTTTCACCATTAGACAGTTTGTCGATAGAAAGCCCGAGCCTACACTTTTACCGACCCAAGGGATTTTTAACCTCCCATACCACATAGACATGGTATGAGAGCAACTGGCCTTTGATGACGCTGTAAGTTATACACAGTGGTGGAAATCCAAATTGGCAGAGGTGGGGGCAAATTATTTTCTGGCCGTAAACCCAGGGATGGGTACCGACTTGTGACAGTGTGCGCTCATGGCAACATAGTGCTGCCCCGCTGGGAGAATAGGCCACCAGCATCATGACCTAATGTCCCACATTATCTTGATACTGAGCTAACCAGTCCTTGCCCTATCCTGGTATTGTAGTAATTCTAAACACCAGGCTAGGTAGCGACAAATATCAATTTTGTAAGTCATTTTGGGTAGATGAGTGGTGTCGATATGCAAATTTTCACATTTTTACTTTTTTTAGCACAAAATCATATAGGCATATTTTCGATACATTTTGTGGGATACATTAAATAAATGTACTGCTGCTAACATACTTAATACACAATAGTCAACGATCAACTATTTGACCCCCCCCCCCACACCCCTCCAAAAAAGGTTTAATCATAAACAATGTAACGTGGAAACCAAATAAGTGATACACAGTTTCTGAGAACGAGCCATATACAGTAAAACCTCTCTAAATAGACCGACCTTGGAACCGACTTTAAGTGGTCCATTTAGGGAGGTGGTCGATTAGAATAGGGTTACAACGGTATTGTTGGGACCCAAATAAAGCGAGCAATATAGGGGAGTGGTCGATCTGTGGAGGTGGTCGGTTAGAGAGGTTTTACTGTATATTTATTGATTGATTAATTACTGACCATTAGATCGAATTAAGTGCCATACGAATTGGAATCTGAACAGAATTCCATTTTTTTTTGGTAAATGATCATTTTATTCAGCGAATAAAGGTATTTTTTCAGTGCCCCGGCACTGGTCTTCTGGCCATATTATGTTACATTTGTAGTGGTCTGCACTGACCTCTCAGGCAAGTAACCACATAGACAGGTAGGCGTGGGTAGTGTGGTGATATCAGGGAGCCTAGGTGGTGTAATGGTTAGCACACTGGCCCGGAATGCAAAGAGATGTGGGTTCGAGTCCCGCTCTAGGCACAATATTTCCCGTTTTCATCAACCCAACGACACATTCATTCATGTTTATAATAGTCTAAAATCAACAAGAGTTTGATACAAAGACAAAAAGAAGAATAGTGCTGTTACCCAACAGCATTGAGAGATAACAGGGTGTATATTTGATATTGTCAGTGTCATAGTTAGGGTAACTTTGTAGTAAATAAAAAAATATATATAATGTAATCTCACCTTGAAAACCTTCCCACAGTCACGACATGGGTATTCGTCCTTTTCTGCCCGCTTCTTTTCGCGGGAACCGTCCGCCATTATGGGATTCTTGATGCGGAAATGTCGTCTGCGGTGGGCCTTACAGTCGTTACGCGTCTTAAACATGATGCCGCACACTGCCGTAAATCACCGAATAAAACACCGTCAGAGGGGGAAACAATGCATTCAAGTTGGATAATCCGATGATTTTGGTTGGTTGTTCGAGTTTTACATCCTGGCAACATCTAAGGTCATATCAGGACTTATAAGATTATAACTGGAGTCTATGACAGTGATGTCACAATGGGTTTGTTCAACCTCACAGTAGACAACAAAAAAGGACAGTTTGCTTTATTTAACGACACCTCGAGAGCACATTGATTTTTATCATCAGCTATTGGACGTCAAACACAGTAGAGGCCAGAGATATAAGATCTTTAAGGAGAAGCCCAGACTTGAGGTCTGGAAATTTTTCTTTCGAGTGACATCCATAAAATAGACTTCCAGACCAAGTGGTTGAAGCACCAACGGTTGGTTGGTTGTTGGGATGTTGTGTCCTGTCACCATCTAAGGTTATATCAGGACGGGTACCGACTTGTGACAATGTGCACTCATGGCAACTTTATAGTGCTGCCCCACTGGGAGACCAGGCAGCCAACACCATGACCTGATATCGCACTCAGTCACATTATCCTGACACTGAGCCAACCAGTCCGTACCCTATCCTAATAATGCCAAGTGCCTGGCTCGGAAGCAACAAGTATAAATTTGTAAGTCATTGGTTTGACTTGGCCAGGGTTCAAACCCATGGGTTCTAAACCCACGATCTAATAAAACGGGAGACGGACGCTCGACCCTTTCGGGATTTCGAGATATATATTAAGTTGCATTGTCCGATTGTTTTGAATGTCTGGCAAATTTCGAGAGAACTATTTAAAGTTGATCGTTATTATCGACATTAATTTACTTTGACATAACATTTGTAATAAATGTGTTTTCTTTAAATAGATATTTGAAATGAAAACATACTAAATTAATTTGTATTAAAATAAATATTGTATAAATACAGTAGTACCCGTCTTCAGTGACCCTTGTGATCGATGAAACCCTGCCATGTGCAAACAATTTCTGAATGTGTGAACATGAACATGAACATTTTTTCAATGTGCGAACTGTAATGCAAAAGAATTTTCATTGCGCAAACTCTAATACAAACAATTTTTCAATGTGTGAACAATTTTTCAATGTGTGAACTGCAACATGAACAATTTTTCAATATGTGAACTGTAACGCAAACAACTTTTCAATGTGCAAACTGTTATTTGTATTATTGCGACTGTTCCTCTGAAGAACATTAAGCCATCCCAACCAATCATTCAATCAAACTATCACCAATCAATCAGTCAATCAATTAATCATTTTGACTGAATGCAGAATAGGCATCTGAAGACAGTTACTACTGTAGTCCATCAGAACCCTTGCCTTACCATCACATTGGAAGTTGCGCTCATTCGAGTGGAAGGTGTTTGTGTGGCGGACAAGCAGGGACTTGCTCTTAAAGGCCCGGCTACAGCGGTCACACAGGAAGTTACGCTCCTCAGAGTGGAACAGCAGGTGGTTCTTGAGCTCACCATTCAAGAAGAAGGCTTTCTCGCAAAACTGACATTTGAACCCTGGTTTTGCTGAAAGGTGAGAAAAGGGTTGAGTCTGTGAGTGAATATATGCTTGATACAATCGCAAGGTTATTATTTTAAAATATGACGCGTGGATTTCCATGGGATATATATATACTGTCAGAGTGGGTCTGGAGGTGATAACGACCAGACACAGCTGGCTTATAGGTGGTCAGAGCCCCTGACAGGTGGCGCCGGTATGGCCAAACCTGGAACTAATCACTGGCATACACTAGCTGTGGTTCGCAAATAACAATACAAATATAATTGAAGATGAGTGTCCTTGTTTATATTCCCATTCAGATTATAGAGCACATATATTCGCCATGGTAACCTCCTTCTTAGCCTGTCTATACTTACATAAGATTCATACTACTTATATGATTTTGTGCAAAAGTGAAGATGTGAAAATGTGTATATTGACAGCATGCATCTAGAATGAATTGTCCCGAGATATACCAAATTGCAAGAGCAGATAAGCATGGTGTTTGTTGTCAAATCATCTGTTCTTTAATAGTTACCCCCCGTCCCGCGAAACAAAAAAATTCAAGAAACTGGTAAGGCAAACTGACAGGTTCTAGAATGTAAGTAAAATATCGCGTCATTTTATGATTTTGACTGGATCTAGAATCTAAGTTAAATTGCGTCATTTTGTGAGCTCAATAAATATGCATCAATCATTTTAAAATCCGTCCTGCTGAGCGGGAGCGGCAGTGGTAGTGACCAGGCACAGCTGGTATCATGCAGTCATGAGCCACTCACAGGTGGCAGTGCAGTGGTGGATGAAGGAACTAAGCTAGGCATAGCAGGTTGGGTAGTACTAACTCAATGAATAGGTAGTAGCTAATTCACATGACATTCAGGTGTAGAGTAAATAGAGGGAGAGAACTGCTCGGTGGTAGTGTCCTTGTTTATATTCCCATAATAGATTATAGAGCACATATAGAATTTTCTATTGTGTCTATACCTTGTTTCTAGCGCATTCTAAGGAAACTTAAGAAATTTGACGATATTTTTAGCAAAGAAATGTCTTTGAAATGTCTTTGAAAAGAAACCCACCAAAAATAATGCTATCCTTACCTCCAGAGTGTTTTTTTTGCTCATGAATCTTGAGTCCCTCACGTGTCTTAAACTGCAGAATGCAATCATTACACGCATACATGGTCATCTGGTGCACAACCTTCTTGTGCTTCTTCAGCAGAAACATAGACTCCAGCTCCATACCACAGAGCGTACACCCATACAGATGCTTCACTCCATGAATGACCTTCCGGTGCTGCATCAGTGCTTCCGGGGACTTGAAGGTGCGTGTACAATTACCGCAAGCAGTTGCGGAATTTTCCACGCATGTGCTTCTCATGCGCTTCGGAGAAAATTGAGCAGTCTCGATCCTATCATGCGTTAAACCGTGGTGAAGTTGTTGTGGTGGTTCGGCTTTGTTGCTGTTGACAGTGACATCTTGACCCAGTTTTGCACAAGCATTGTCCTTGATAGTCTCAGTACCACTCACATCATCCATACTGAGTCTACCATTACCTAGCTCATCACAAGGCACTACACCAATCTCATCACTAGCTGTCACAACCAGCACATCAGCTGCAGGTATCTTGCGTGGTCTTCCTCTTTTACGCTTAACCTTAATGCCCACCGCAGAGGAGTCAGGGTCTATGCCATACACAGCCTTCATACCTTCTTTGCTTCCAGAGTTCTGTAATGGTGGTGCGGCTGAGTAGGAACACGGAGATGAGTCTTCATCAGACATGTCAATACCTTCTGCCAGTAATTTGTAGTTGAGAACTTTCCTCCTCCTTTGCGTACTACGACCCAGCACCTCTCGCGGACCTCCAATCACCGCTTTAGCAAATGGCAATTTTGGTGACAAAGGCACAGGGTGGCAATTATTCGACTTCAGTATCGACTTACAATAATAGTTCACATGGTTTACGTTGGGATGGATTGAGGATAATGGTTGTCCCGCCTTTGGGAGTTTAGCTTTGGAACATTTTTGCTCCGGACATTTTTCAGATGAGAGATTTTTGTTCAAACTATCTCCACCACTCCCTTTGCTACCTGAACCAAATCTTGAACTGTCATCAATTAACTCTAATACTGAAACACTAGCCGAATGACAATCTGTTACTTGAGAGGTTTCATCGACATTATCATCGGATTTCACTGATATGGGACAGCTGTTATCTTCCTGCACTAGTGGGCTGGCAGCCTTTGAACTTGCATTGTTGTCAGACTCACCACCAACTATAGTCCTACTTAGCTTTTTATTTAATTCATTTAATGGTGAGTCCAATTGTCTTTGAGAGGAACCATCGCATTCACTAATTTGAACGCTTTCCTTCACAATGCCATCCGCAAGTGAATTATCCTCACAATTTCTGCCATCAAACTCCCCAGACTCTTGATTGTTCATACACCGAGATGACCTCTCATTTGCATCTATTTCACTGCCTTGCTTACATAAAGCATGCAGATCTCCTGAACCTCCTTTTTCCCTAATGGTACCATTTCCCATGTGTGTCTCTAAGTGAAGTTCTGTACATCTAACATTACTATCAGCATCATCGTCACAGTAATCGCTTTTGTGGTTGCAGCCACCATCAGCGACTGTCTTTGCATCAATTTTTGTTCGGTCCCCGTCGCTGACAGCATCCGCTCCATCACTAATGCTGCCACATCCCACTTCAGCATTGCGACTGAGGAGATGTATGGACTGAGCTGCAAAGACTGCTTCGGAGTTGGCAAGCAACTCGTCAAGGGTTTTTCTCCGGTACATGTAGTCGACTACTAACTGGAGGTTCTCTAGGGAAATACCCACGAAGTTGTACACATCTAGTAAGTCTCCACTCTGCAAAATAGAGAAATAGAGACAATAGAACAATTAAGCTCTGTTTCTCACAATTTTTATTTGGCGAATTTAATTTGTGAAATACAAATTTAACTAAATTGATTACAATTGTATTTGACTTGTTGTTTTAAATAGAAAATGTCAAATGCATAGTTGATTATGTAGGCAAAGAAAAGAACATAGAACTGGTATGAATGAACTCTATATTTACTACCAACGATTTCATTCATATGACTTTCTCAGCACTGAAGAATTGTTCTTTTTGGACATAATAAAATATATTGAACACAATTGAGGTCCATTAAGTAGTTGTAGGCCCAATTGTTATAACCAAGGTTAATACAAAAGATATGTTGCCAGATTCAAAAACATTCAAGAACATTTTCGAGGAGCGATACAGCATTTTGATATCCTAATTGTATTAAGAAATACACAACCCTACATAACTGGCTTACGTTTACAGGGATGAAAGTAGTCTCCGGGTAAAAAAGCGGAAATGCAGATATTCTCCCATAGGTTTAGCATTGTCAGGGAATCGCAGAAAAATACCGGAAGTCAGATCTCAACTAGCCTTGTTTTGATTGTATTATCGCCCAAATCTAACAGTTTTTTGCTTAGGTGTTATGTTCTAACTACATTTAAGGTCATATAAGAACGGAATTCGAACCACCCAACTGTTGTCATATACATCCCATCTTTTGGAATTTTGTTTGACGTTAATCGGTGAATATAAGAAATCCCGGAAATCCGCGAAACCGTGGAGGTCTTTCATCTCTGCGTTTATAGGGGGTTGAGGCTAAGCTGAGTGAGGGGAAGGGGGGATTTACAAACACTCAAAAACATACGGTTAAATTCAAGAACATTTGGAGGTACTCAAACAAAGAAAACCACTAAATTCAAAAACATTCAAGACTTTTGGTGATGCGGACGAACCCTGCCTATAACCAAGATCATACGGGATGCCGAGTAAGTTCAGTGCCTACTTCCCGTATGGCAGGTCATGGGATTCGAACCTAGGGTGTTCAAATCCAGCCAGTGCAAACCAATGACTTAAAAATGTACACTTGTCATTACCTAGTCTGATGTTGGACAATGAGCAGTGGAATGAGTAAGACCAATTGTCCGGGATTGAAATTTCATCTGTTTAATCAACAAATGTAACAATGCAAAAGAATTGTACTTGAATATGGGGGGAGGAATCAAATTTAGATTTATCAATAAAGCTTACTTACTTGAAGTGCGCTCTGGAAGAAGAGACTGGATGCGACGAGGACTACCTTGTGGGCATTGATGGCGCTACAAAAGTTGGAATCATCCATAGAAGGCACGCACAGCTGGATGTCACACAGCTGGCCGGCACTCTGAAGATGCTGCGCAACTAACCAGAATGATGACTCCTCCACATTCAAATTAGCCATGGCTGTGAGTGACGCAACGACATGTGCATGGCTAGAATAGAAATTAGATGTTTGGATTTATTATTAACTATTAGTACAGGGATCTCACAACATAGCATAGGGGATGGTGGACTCACCGTCTGTTGGCACTGTAAGTTGACTTAATCAGTAAGCCCACCATCCTTTGGCAAGAACTTACACATATTGCTTATAGATAGATTGATTGGTGGTTGCTTTATGCCGTGTCGGCAGCATAGGCCAAATATATGGCGAGAACTGTTTTTTTATATATTCAAACCATCACTTTTACATGTAAAAGCACACAATCAATTATGTGTCAATAGACACTCATTAAATTTTAAAAAGCTCACAATTATATATTTGTGGCCAAGGGAAATGAAATTCCCGACATAAAATTAAAGGTTTTATTACTAATTGATAGAATTTATTTAATAAACTATATGAGGTGGTACAGACCAGCTGCCCTCAAAAAGGCTAAAATGTTTTCTTGTTTTACTTTAGTAAAAAGATCATGCATACTGCCTGCAGTGTAAAATTGTTGGCACAGGGCCAAGAAATCGACACAACCTAGTCAAATGTGCTTGAGTGTCAGTGGGGACTGACACCCAATATATTCAGGGGGAGGGTCCCTCTTGAGCAGAAAAGCATATGTAAACCACAAGATTGTTTGTTTGTTGTTTTACGTCCTAGCAACTTCTAAGGTCATATCAGGACGGGGCACAGATGACTTTTCTAAACACATTGAATTGGAATTGATCCTTTATAAATGTACATGAATTTGAATTGATAAATTTGAATTGATCCCATGTCTGTTAAATATGTATGTGTCGTTTCATGGTAAATGGGGCCAATGTACTTTTCAGTATGTAACGGTCAAAAACAATAATGGAAAGAGTACAGGAGGTATTTTCTTTATAGAACTGGTATTCTTACACTCTGGAGAGATAGATATGAACAAATTAAGGCCTAATGTGACATAGTAAAAAACCCAACATTTTCATTCCAAAAATATTGTGTTTTAAAGGCATGAATTTGTGACATGGAGAATTTGGACTTTTCTACAGCCTACTAGAACTTTATGTTGCATAGATCTTTATTACCTGTTAGTCAATGAAATAATAAAAGAAGACTCTTACTTGAAATAAATATTCATTTTGGATGCATATATATTTTTTTATTATCTAATATTCCATTGTGATTAAACTGGTTCTGGATGTAACTGTCATGTCCCCTTGCTTGTTAAATTGGGAAATATGTTATCCTGAGAATACCAGCTTCAGTAAAAAAAGCAGTTGCTATTGTTGCATGTGTAAGGCTATTTTCTAGTACCATGGCTAGTAATATAATTTTTCTACAAAGCTTTATGAAAAAAATTGAAGCTGAAGTTCCATATTATTTTTGGTGTCCCCTTCTATTGTGTTACAACAACAACTCAAAATTGGGGAAAATATAATCATCCTACGCAGATTTCTTTACAGTGCATTTCTATACTATGGGGACCACAATGTAAAAATTAATTGTTTCATGCAATAAATTTGATTAAATAATTGATTTGATTAATAAATCCACACTTGGGGCTGGCTACTCAATTAGTTCTTGTTTTTTTTGACAAAATGGTAACCTCAACTATCTTTTCCTTCACATTACCAGGATATACTCAAGCAAAAATGAGAGACAAATAAGTGTTCACACTTCCTGTCTACCATTCGCTATTTCACTGAGCAGCTGTAATATGCTCTGGAACTAGCTTCTTACCACGGTAGACTGGATGAACAATGTTGGCAAGATAATGTGTAGGTGTCATAGCTTGGCTAAATCTTTTTTAATCTTGGCCTTGTCAGGTTCCAGTACATTCTCCATGTGAGAGAATGGAACACCACTGCTCACAAGCATCTGCGATTGTAGCAGTGTCTGATTGTAGGATATCCAATGCCATAGTAATAGGTTTAAGCTGCTCTATAGAGATCGATGCTATGGATCAGGTTTCACATTCTCAGCTCAAAGAGGTTAACATGAAAGCCAATACATGAAACCCACAGCTGTTAGATATTTTTTCCTTAAGCATCTAGATAGCACTGTTGGGCTGATACCTAATTACAAGCATGATTGCAACTTTACTTTCCTCAGGTTGCTGCTATGGATACTAATTATGTAGCCAACTAAACTACAACCTATGTATAAATAAAATTATACAAAAAGTAAACCACAAACTGTGTTTATTTGCAAAGCTAAGAGACTACATGACACAAGAAATGTCAATAAAAATCTTCAAGGGCATGGTGCTCCCCTATTTTGACTATGGAGATGTAAACTACATGGGTGCGAGAAAAGAACTACTAAAAAAACTGCAAACACTGCAGAACAGAGCCCTAAAAATCTGTCTAAGAGTAGACAAGCTGCACCCCACCTATGACATACACAAAAGAACCAAAGTGAAATTACTAGAAAATCAGAGAATAATTCATTTGAAAACATTAGCATATAGCTATAGTCAAAACATTTAACTTCTAACAAAACCACAAAGGACTACTAGAGCAAATAATGCACCACTACTAAAGCAGACCAGAAGTCAAATAAAAGCTCATGAGAGAAGCACTCTGGAAATGGCTGCCAAGGTGTGGAATGCCCAAACGGTAAAGGAACGACAAATTCCTGACCTAAAAATTTCAAAAAATATCTGTGCAAAATATGGGTAGGAAACCCCCAATAAGCTGCACTGCAAAGGGGCATGTGATATGTCACGGCCCACCAGCGGGATGCCCAATGGAAGGTAACCATGCCAAAAGTAGCCAGATAACACACCACACAGCTACGTATAAGCCTATGATATGTAAATAGGAGTAGGCTAGTCTAGTAATAAGAGTAGAAAAAATAAATACATATATACCAAGAAAATCCAAAAAAACTAACATAGGCTATTAACCATACCAACCAATTATCTATCTGCTACTGAAATGCAGGCAATCAAATACCTTATCAGCAGCCACTGTGTGGTAAGATAACACCAACACTACAACTGGCCAGCATTGAAAACAAGCCTGGGTACCCAGGCTTATATGCTATGGACAGTATAAATACAGCCTCAATAAAAAAAAAAATAATAGAGTAGTACCTACCAACATTGCTATGCTAGAGGTGAGTACTGCCTTAATTTGTTAGCAAAGCTACAGCTGTTGGAAATTTCTTCGTTAAGAGATTAGATAGCACTGCTGGGCTGAAATTTCAGCGGGCAAAAGATGTTGCCTTACAAGTTAGTCATTGCCAAACAGGTTGCTGTTCTATGTTTACACAAATAACTGACACTGATCCACTAACTTAATTTTCTGCAAAAGCAGACCTAAAAAAATATATCATTGTTTGCATCGTTTCATAATTAATCAAAACAATCCTTTCACAAATCCATACTTGAGTTTAATGTGATGTTATATAAATCTGAATGTATATACATAATACATGTACTTATATGTGTTTACCAGATGACAAATTAATACTGTGTTGAATTTCCCAGTAATTCCCAATATTTCCTGGGAATTACCGGTATTTCCCGACGTCCTGGGAAATACTCTTATTTCCCGGTTAATTGACAACCCTGTTGTCAGGGAATCGCGGAAAATTTCCGGAAGTCGGGTTTCATATATATATATTGGTATACGCTGATAGTGCTGCACCGTTTGAAGCATGTATTAGTAGTATACGCTGATAGTGCTGCGCCGTTTGAAGTACATATTAGTAGTGTACGCTGATAGTGCTGCACCGTTTGGAGCATTTATTAGTAGTATATGCGGATAGTGTTGTGGTGTCTGCACCACATATTAGTATACGCTGATGGTGCTGCAGGATTGAAAAATCCCGGAAATCCGCGAAATCACAGAGATTTTTCATCCCTGAATTAATGCTACATACATGTACATTGGTATAATAATACAATAGAGTGGAATCATGATTCATGTGATTCTATGATACGATTCCAACAACTCTGAAAATGAGATTCCAATTCCAATCCGATTCCACACATTCAAACAAAAAAAAACGATTCTGATTTGATTCTAGTTCCACATATTTTCATATGATTCCGATTCGATTCCAAATCCAATTCCGGAATCGCCCCATGTCTGAATGACACAACATCAGTTTGAAGTGATAGAGTCCATGAAGAAAATCATCCATGTTTGAATGAACTGGTTGTACCACCTGACTACCGCAGCCAACGAAAATTATTGCTTCCTGACGTAGATTGGATTAATACCCAGGAACCTCTCAACTTCCTACCAATGGCTGCCATGTTGACATGTGGGTTCTGTCAATTCAAACTTTAAAGTTCATTTATCTACTGGACTAATCTACTAATCAGTTCAAAAGTTGAAGGTAAATATATGATGGTATGTCAAGAATATATTTTACTTTTTAGATTAAGAATGTATGTGCTCATTTCATTTACCCCACTTTTTATATAGGGTTGTTTGTCACCCATACTCAGGTTACTGTAGTATGAGGTGAATCTTTTATCTAGGTGTAATCTTATTGACCCAATTCCTTATTTATTTATCTCAACATTACAGTGATCGAATACACCCAACTGTTTACTTGGACAGAGATCTAATCGCTTATCAGTTATATTTTCTCTCTCCTAATGTACCCCAAACACATGCAGATTACTTGTTGCAAATGGCAAATTCTGTCAAAAAATGCTTCACTTCAACACCCTGGCAAAACAAACTACAAAGGGTTTTTACAAATTCATTACAACACAAACAACATTTGTTCACATACCGTTAACCTGGTCTTGGATTCATTTTATTATTCAAAGAAATATACCTGATACAGCTAAATAAAAACTACTACCAACTCCCAGTTCTCAATCCATGGTAATTCCCAGGTGCAGATGTGTCATGGTATCCATAGTAGAATTAGCTAGTGTACATCCAATTTGTGCAACAATGCCATTTGTTGATCAAAGTACCCAGGAAAAAGGTACTAATACCCCAGATAGGTAAGATTCCGAGCTTTCCATTCGTATAAAACAGTATATGTTTTAATTGTAGAGAAACTGCAAAAGAACTGATTGAAATTTGAAGTTAAACAAATTCCCATTTCATGTGCTATTTTCTACTGAAAATATCATTTAAAAACCCTTAAAAGTTGGTACTGAATTAAAGAGAATTAATTTCATGTCCAATCATAATTACCAACACTCAGGCCAACCTATGGCACTCATGCGCACAGCGATTTAATTACCAAAAATTGGGGGGTATTTTTGTACATTAGTTGTTTAAGCAAGGGAAATTTCAGTCGCAGACGACTGGAGCATCTGGACCTATTTCTATCAACTTTTCCCAATCATATGCGGTCCTGAAAAAAAATAGCAGTGACAAGACTCACCTATAGGTCAGGGAGAAAAAAGAATAATCCATCTGGGGTGCACATTTTTCCCACAAGCCCACCTCCAAAAGTGCTCCACAGCTAAATGTGAAAAATGTTGAGTTATAGGAAATTGTATTTTTTTTCATTTTTGAAGATCCATATCTTGAAATGTAACCATCTCATACCCCTAGATCTTTATATTCTCTTTATACAGACCATGGAATCACCAGAAAAAACATTAGAAGTGAGATAGGGTGATTAGTTTTAATTTTGGGGACCATCAAAAATGCTATCGTTTTAGGTTCGGATGGGCCCAATTAAATTAAGCTCAGACCTGTTTTTAAAAATCACTTGGGATACCTACTCCAACGGCTGGAAGACCAGTGCCCCGGCGCTGACAAAATATGTATTCAGATAAATAAAAATATTTACAAAAAAAACAAAAACAATGATCTGCATGTAGATTTACAACTTTACAATGCTTCTTTAACTGAATCTGGTAATTATTATTAGAACGAATATAGAAGGGGGCTGCAGGAGTAACTAATTAGAATTGTAACACTAACAGTAATAACTAATATCATTAACTTACAATCAAACAGGATCATGTTTATGATGTTCCTTGTTATGTTCTACCAGTACTACAAGTACAAGGCTTGGTGAAGCCAGGCCGAATTACATCCGGCCACTGAGGCTCCGAATGAAACCTCATTTGGAGGTCTTGGGCATGGATTTGGACGTGTTGGAGGATGCCAAAGTCCCAGAACATCCCTCGTGGTCATTGAGAAAGCCATCGGTTAACCTCCGACTCACGGAACTGAGGAAGTCTGGGACACATCCACTCGAGTACCAAGGACTGCATGCAGAGATTCAAGGGCAGTTTGCAGACCACCTCTCCATATACACTGATGGTTCGAAAGACCAAAGCCGGGTAGCTGCTGCGCCAGTCTGCAGACGGGAAAAATTTGGCGTACGTTTGCCTGATCAGAGCTCGATTTTCACTGCAGAAGCCCGAGCACTCCTTCTCGTGTTGGAGTGTATCGAGGTATCCAACCACACTAACTATGTTATATACAGTGATTCGTTCTCTTGCCTCCTGGCTGTTGCTGGACTGAAAACGAATCACCCTATTCTAGCAACGGTCATTTATAAAATGAACCAACTGACAACGGATGGGTATGACATCCACCTGTGCTGGGTGCCTGGCCATGCCGGCATACAAAACGAATGAGCTGATCGGGCTGCGAAGAAGGCCCTGAACTGTGATCTTGAACCGTGTCTGATCCCTCACTCTGATCTGAAACCACTAATAGCCACCCACATAAAATCCAAATGGCAACATGAGTGGGATGAAAACATTAATAAACTTAAAGAAATTGAACCATCTGTGGGAAAGCCACCACAGACTCATGCGGGAGGTCGGCGGGACCAAGTGGTCCTTAGCCGCTACCGTATTGGCCACTCGTGGCTTACACATGCTTTTCTGCTCAAGGGGGAAGCTCCCCCTGAATGTATTGGGTGTCAGTCCCCGCTGACACTCAAACACATTTTACTAAGTTGCGTTGATTTTTTTGGCCCGGCACCAACAGTTCTAAACTGCAGACAGTATGCATGACCTTTTTACTAAGGTAAGACAGGAAAACATTTTAGCCTTTTTGAGGGCAGCTGGACTGTACCACCTCATATAGTTTACTAAATAGATTCTATCAATTATTAATAAAACTTGTCTTTTTCTATGGGAATTTGTTTCCCTTGACCACAAATATATGATTGTGAGCTTTCTAATTTAATGAGTGTCTATTGGCACATAATTGATTGTCTGCTTTTACATTTGAACAAAAAACAAACATTTCTCGCCGTGAATATGGCCTATGCTGCTGATAGGGCGTAAAGCAACCACCAATCAATCAATCAAGTTACTCCCGTAATCATGTAGCATGTATAATACCGACCCACCCACGGAGGAGGCTAATGACTAGTACGTGTATATATCTATATATATATACATAAACAACAATGCCACACTCATACAGTTGGAAAATGAATTCATCAGAATCCAGCAACCGGAAACAGCTTAGGGGGCCGCCATTTGCAGTGGAAAACAGAAACGGAAACAGGGCCGCGTTCAGGGTCCGTCTCGGAGGCGCCTCGGAGATGACTGTGACATCACGCTAGTCTGAACTGCAAAAGCAGTTTGTTGTCTCAAGGTTGGCCGCCCCCATCAGGGATGAAAGTGGTCTCCGGGAAAAAAAGCGGAAATGCTGATATTCTCCCATAGGCTTAGCATTGTCAGGGAATCCCTGAAAATTCCCGGAAGTCAGATATCATACATATTGGTATACGCTGATAGTACTGCGCCGTTTGAAGCATGTATTAGTAGTATACACTGCTAGTGCTGCGGCGTTTGCACCACATATCGGTATACGCTGCTAGTGTTGGTTGGTTGGTTGTTGGAGTTTTACGTCCTGGCAATATCTAAGGTCATATCAGGAAGGGCGCAACGTATTAGTATACACTTATAGCTACAGGAAAAATCCCGGAAATCCGCGAAATCGCGGAGATCTTTCATCCCTGCCCCATAGACGGCAGCCATTTGCAATGGGAAAGCTGCGCTGTGATAGGCTGAAACCACTGGATAAGGCAGCCATTTTCAAGGCGCTTTTTGTCTCCTATCTGAAAAGGGAGGCATCGCCGAGAGGTCGCTGTGACGCACCCTGAACGCAAATAGGCCAAAAAGCATCGCCGCGACGGACTCTGAATGCGGCCCTGCTAGTTGAACTTCGCTACACAGCAAACAGGGTGGACGACAGCGATTGGTTAATAATATAGAGGGGGTGTAATGACATCACAAGACAACTTTCGGTGGCCATATTGGATGACATACAGAAGGCTTGCAACTGCCTACACTGTGCTTATTTACTGATTTGTTGGTTTATTTGTCACTGTTTTGAGCACTTTGGCCTCAGAGGTTGTTGCTAAAGCGCTGTAAGTAAACACATTGGATGTAAACTGCCCAGAACCTCCCATAACACAAGAGAACTCTGTTTGACTGCATCTGCATGCATTCATAACATGGCTAGGGAGGGTGCTCATAATCCAAGATGGCAGCCCGCTGACAGCTGGGCCGCGTTCAGGGTCCGTCTCGGAGGCGCCTCGGCGACGTCTCGGCGATGCTTTTTGGCCTATTTGCGTTCAGGGTCTGTCTCGGCGACGCCTCCCTTTTCAGGTTGGAGACAAAAAGCGTCTCGAAAATGGCCGCCGGGCTCAGTGGTTTCATCCAATCAGAGCACAGCATTTCGATTGCAAATGGCCGCCGCCTATGGGGGCGGCCATTTTCGAGGCGACCAACTGCTATTGTTGTTCAGACTAGCCTGACGTCACGGGCGCCTCCGAGACGGAGCCTGAACGCGGCCCTGATTGCTAAGTAATGACGTCACGTGCACTCCCTCTATACTGGTATTGAATCGTATAATAAAAAATAAATATCCTCTGAGCATTTATATGTATCATATTGTATGTCAATAATAGACTAGTTCGTAATTCCAAACTTCCATGTTTATGCCAAATTGTTATCATAGTTATGTAGCTGTAGGCCTATTTCTATTAATTTAGAATAAAATCGAAGTTTTGTACTGCACATATGTCTTTGTCTTAATCTATTACCAACAAATTTCCGATGTTGTTAAAAAACGAATTTGTAAATCAAGCACAACGTGACCGTCAACGTGCTTGAACACCAACTGTCCAACAGAAACAAGTCAAATGCCAAATGGACAAAATATTTACTCGTCATGTAATCCGAGTCAACAAATCACAACTTCACACATTTCAATGATAAAAGCTATGGTTCCTAAAAATCTAATTCATTAAATTATACTCACGTATTCGTCGAGCATACAAGTAAATGTGGATGCCGTGAAAACAAATACCTAATCGGACAGATACAGTGGTTGTAAACAAACCTGGACTTGGTGGGCGAAAATAGGTTGATTGTATTTGGGTGCAAACTGCCGTCTTTTGGCAAACGCTGGTGACGTGTGCCGCCACCTGACGAGGTGCACTGTAGTTTCCCGCTCTGGCATCTGCGTTAGTAAATCCACCGCGGCCATGTTGAAACCAGACCGAAGCCAGCTGTGCATCTGCTAGGCGCCGCTCTGCGTTTGTGTAGACCTCTATGGGTCTCTTCATGGTAAATGGGGCCAATGTATTTTCTAGTATTTAATTGTCAAAAACAATTATTGAAATAATAGAGGAGTTATTTTCTATATAGAACTGGGCCGCGTTCAGGGTACGTCTCGGAGGCGACGTCTCGGCGATGCTTTTTGGCTTATTTCCGTTCAGAGTGCGTCTCGGCGACGTCTCGGAGACGCCTCTCTTTCCAGACTGGAGACAAAAAGCGCCTCGAAAATGGCCGCCGCATTCAGTGCTTTCATCCAATTAGAGCGCAGCATTTCGATTGCAAATGGCCGCCGCCTATGGGAGCTGCCATTTTCGATACAAGAAACTGCCTTTGTCGTTCAGAGTAGCGTGACGTCACGGGCGCCTCCGAGGCGCCTCCGAGACGGACCCTGAACGCGGCCCTGGTATTCTTACATTTTGGAGGGATAGATATGATCAAATGAAGGCCTAAGGTGGCATAATAAAAAAGAAACAAACAAGTTCATTGCAAAATGATGGTGTTTTAAAGGTATGCATATGTAACATAGAGAATATGGACTTTTCTACAGGCCACTAGACCTTTATTTTGCATAGAATATTACCTGCATTAGTTAATGAAATAATAAATAGACACTCTCACTTGAAATAAATCTCCATTTTGCATGAATTTCTTTGTATCTTTATCTCATATTCCATGGTGATTAAACTGGTTTTGGACGTAGCTCTTCACTATTTACCCATGAATACGATGCATACTTTTCATCGTTCTGATGCCTAATTAGGTCATTGTTCAAACACATTGACACATAACAGTGTCTTACGGCCATTTTCACTGTCCACAATGTCCGATGCATACTCAGCATAATTCTGATGTCTAATTAGGTCACCTGTGAATAGCATCAATAGATGGGTTCGTAATTCCAACCGTGCGGTGCATTGTGGGTTGTGTGGCAGCAAAACAAACCAGTGCAAAGCACATGGCTCATGCTAAAACACTGAGTGCTGCTATGAAATCTGCTAGTTAAAAATTAAGATGTTAATCTTCTATCTGGCATTGCATATATATCAATTTAATCAGCACACCATCTGCATTTATATCTAGACAAATCTGGTCACTCAGACTAGTGTTAGAACTATAGCCAGAGTCAGTTTTATTTATCTTATTCATGTCTGTATTCATATCATATGGTTAATAACATTCTCTTTAGCTAGGAAATGGACATTATTATTATTATCCTCTTCTTTGATGCAGGCTTGTGGTAGCCTATACAAAGCTCGTAGCTCTCAGCTCTAATGGTATGCAGCCTCGAAATCATACAGGAATGTTTCTCTGGCCCAGGCCCTGTCCAGCGCATTCTTGAATTGATTCATGGTAGCTGCTTCCACCGCTTCTTCTGGTAGCTCATTCCACATCTTTATCACTCGCTGTGAAAAGAAGGCCCCTCTGAGTGAGCTGTTGTACCTTGGCTTGAAAAGCTTCTTGGAGTGACCTCTGGTATTGCTTCCCTGTATGCGTCTGAATAGCAAGGCCTCATCCACATTATACTCAGCATTCAGGAACTTCTATGTGTTGATCATGTCCCCACAAAATCTTCTGTATGTGAGGCTTGGTAACTTGAGTCTCCTGAGTCTGTCTGGATAACTAAGGTCCTTCAGATGTGGCACTAGCTTAGTTAACCTTCTCTGAACAGCTTCAATGGATTTAATATCCTTCTTCAACGTTGGGTGCCACATAGTGACTCCATACTCTAGTATTGGCCGTACTTGGCTCTTGTACAAAGTGATCAGCATCTTTTCATCCAAGTATTTGAAGGTTCTGCGAATCATTCCCACAATCTTATTAGCTTTGGATACGGTTTGTTGTATGTGCTGGGAGAAACTTAGCCGATTGTCTACAAATACTCCTAAATCTTTCTCTACCTCACTCTCTTCGAGATTTAGTGGCTGGCCAGTAGAATTTTCATGCATAACATATGTATAATCTGGGTGGTGTCTCCCTATTCGCATGACCTGGCATTTATTTGGATGGAACTTCATCTGCCACTGCTTGGCCCAATTCTCCATTTCCAGCAGGTCCTTTTGCAGATCAGCACAGTCTTCCGTGGAATTCACAGTTCTGTAGATCTTTGCGTCATCTGCAAATAATTTTATCCCACATGATACAATCTCTGGCAGGTCATTGATGAAAATGACGAACAGAATAGGGCCCAGGACGCTCCCTTGAGGTATCCCACTGAGAACCTCTTTGAAGGAAGATTTACTGCCATTTAGTACGACTTGCTGTTTCCTTCCAGTCAAAAGACTTTGGATCCATCTCAGAGTATTTCCTTCGATGCCATAGTTTTGTAACTTGGTAGCTAGCCTGTGGTGGGGGACAGTATCAAATGCCTTCATGAAATCTAAGTATATAGTATCTAGTGATTCCCCCCTATCCATTGCGTCGGTCCATATTTCCAAAGTTTCTAGTAGCTGCGTAACTGTTGATTTCTTTGGTAGAAACCCATGTTGGTGGTCCGACATCAATTTGTTCTCTAGCATATGGCTGAGCATGTGCTCTCTGATGATACTTTCCATTACTTTGCATACTATAGATGTGAGGCTTATTGGCCTATAATTTGCTGGAGAATGCCGGTTTCCTTTTTTGAAAATTGGGATAACATTTGCTATTTTCCATTTGTTGGGTAGGCAACCAGATTCAAATGACTTATTGAAAATTATAGCAAGTGGTTTTGCAAGCACCACACTCAATTCCTTCAGCACTTTTGGATGTACTCCGTCAGGTCCAGGTGATTTGCCTGTTTTGAGTTTGTCCAGCTTTTTTTAAACAATGTCTGGTGTGAATAGCACCTCAGGGAAGTCCTTCAACAATTTGCATTTCTGTACCAGGGTTACTGTGTTAACATCCTCTCTAGTGAAAACTCCTGAGAAAAAATTATTTAATACCTCTGCTTTATCAATATCCTTTGAAGCTAGGCTCCCATCTGGTTGTTCCAATTCACCTATTCCACTCTTGGTTTTCATCTTAAGAGTTTATATATGCCCAAAATGATTTTGGATTATCCTTGGCTTCTTGGGCAATGAGTTTCTCAAAGTTTCTTATAGCCTTACGTGACTTCCATCGTACCTGGTTTCTGAGTTTGGCATATATTTTGTGTCCATCAGAACTTCTTGTGGCAGAGTATTTCCTCCAAGCTCGTTGTTTGAGTATGACTTTGGTAGACACTTCTTTGTTCATCCACAGTGGCCTGGTTCTTGCATCCGGATGGATTGTCTTTGTCGGTATGTGTTTCCGCACTGCTTCTTCCAGCTTTTGTGATAACTCACCCCAGCATTCATATATACTATTATCTTGGAAATGGCTTTTCCAATCGATGTCCATGAGTTCCCTCATCTCACCATAATTTCCACGCGAGTAGAATGTTTTTAAGTATGACTTCTCAGTTTCTTCTCTATGGCACTGATAAGTGAAAGATAATGTGAGGTGATCACTCTTACCTAGGGGGGCTTGGGCTGAGATATCTGTGACCATGTTCTCTTCATTTGTGAATATCAGGTCTAATATTGATGCTTGTTGTCCTTCTCGATACCTGGTAGGATTTTCGACATGTTGGAAAAGAAAGGCATCACGGGTGCTTTCAAAGAATTTGCTGGCCTGATGGGTTTCCCCTACTGTTGTCTTTCCCCTCCAATCGATCTCAGGCATGTTGAAGTCTCCCATGATCAGTACATGGGATGCTTCTGTGTCATTTGCTGCCCTGATTATGTCGCCTAATTTTTCATTGGTTGCATCACTGCTGTTTGGGCTTCTGTATATACACCCAACTAGGATCGTATCTTCCTTGTTTGGTTTTACTTGGATCCAGACACATTCTGAAAAACCTATACACTTATTTATGTTGCTTTCTCGATAGGTGATATTATCAGATTCCAATACATAAATACACACAAGCCTGCCTTCCTGCTCTAGGTTCCACACCAGACTGAATCCAGGGATTCTAATGTCTTGCTTTGTAATCTCATAAGTGCAGTTCTTTGTTTTAGCCTCAGTCACTGCAATCAAAGTTGGTTTCTCTACATCGATGATAACCTGTAGTTCTTCCATTTTGTTCGGCAGTGAATCAGCATTTAGGTAGAGGCACTTGAACTTACTTTTATGTTTGTTCTTAGCTCTCCTCTTTGGTCTGGTCTGTGTATTGTTTCCCTTGTTATTACTTACATTAGTGTTACAGGGAATTTCAGTTTCTTCCATATTTGGCAATTTCATGTTTTTCTTCTCTATAGTCTCATATAGCTTATCAATGTATTCTTGTTCTTCCTTGCTTGCAGTAATATAAACATGTTTTCGTGTTGTTGGACTTCTGGTGTTTCTTACTTCCTTATCTTTTCTATTCTTAGATTGCTTGGGGGTCCTCTGGCCCGATAGATCCAGTTTTTTTTATCATCTTGCATTGTTTTCATCTTCGCTTCTTCAACTTTTTCCTTGATTACTTTACGCTCCTCCATTGTGTAATCATTGCTGATGCTTATCTTATGGTATTCCTCTTCTGTGTCCTTCATTTTGTTTACATTTCTGAACACTACTGATTTGTCCTCTTTATTTGCCAGGACTACTTTCATTGGTCGGGGAACATCACTGTCAGTGTTCTTCTTTCCCAACCTAGTGACTTTGGTAGTTTCCAGCTGGTCGATGCCAAGGGCTTCACTGCAGAGGTTGTTGATTTCTTTGGTTATGTATTTCTTTGAAACAAGTTTCTGTTGACACATTTGACATTTTAATATTTAGAACAAGAATTAAACAATTTTAATGGTGACGTGGCTGATTGGTAAAGTGATTGATTGTTTTGTTGGGAATTGTATGTTTCTTAGCTCAAAATGCTTAATTATGGATAGCTTGTCTTAAATATATTCATTATATTATTATATTGCATGCGTCCATCCATATTTATGCCAAATTGTTTTGTATTTCTATTAATTTAGACTACAATAAAAGTTTTGCACTATGCATATCGGCAAAGTCAATGGCCGTGGGCATTTGTTTTACTGTCAACGCCGTGTTCAGTGTATGCGCATTCGGAATTACAAACTCGTCTATTGTAGGCATTCATATTTTACTGCATTATATAGACTGGAACTGTACATAGACGAAAGCTCTCCAAGCACACATTTTCATGTTTGTGTAACTGGATATGTGGAGGGAGAGTGCTGAGGTCCTTGTTCAAGATAGCTAATATATATTTGGTTGCATAAACTGAAAAAACAAGGCAACGGTTAGATAAAAATATTCACTGCTGATACTGACGCTGTATCAGCGGTGAATCCGATCCCTATGTAAAAGTTGGAGAAAAAGTGATGGCCTTAGAAAGGCATAGTTTGGCAGTCCTACCTTATGTTGATTAACACTCAATAACTACAATCCAAGTATTATGTTTTCCCTCAACATATACACCCCAGAGTGTTCAAATCACATAATATCAAGGCATGTTGACACAAAATCAATTTGAAGTGATGAAATAAATCCTCCATGTTTGAATGAACTGTTTGTACCACCTAACTACCTCAGTCAATGAAAATGTACCACATACTACCTCAGCCAATGTAAATGACCTAACTTGGAATCTACCAAAATGGCTGACATGTGGAGATGTTTATCCGGACTTTAAATTTCATACAACTATGCAATTAATCATCTTATAAAACTCAAAAGTGTGGGTATATACATCCAGGTGTGTAAAAAATATATTTTGCTTCTTAGATTGCGAATTTATGCTTTCATTTCATTTCCCCACTTTTTCTGCAACTTTTATATAGGGTTGGTTTTCACCGCTGATACAGTGTCAGCGGTGAATCTTTTATCTAGGCAATGGTGTGCTTGGAGAGCATTTTTCAGAGTAGGCCTACATCTATAGTTCCAATGGTCTATACTAGATTCCTGTTACTGACTAGTAACAGGAATCACAGACCTTGTGTGAAGCAATATCCTCTTATTTAAAGTTGCATAGTCCGATGGTTTTGAGTCTCTGCCATTTTGTTTAGATAAATACATTAGGTAGATTGTTAGAATCGACGGAAGTAATATTTATTATAAATGGATAACTTCGGAGATATTTGAGGTGAAAACATGTCAAATTAATTTTGGCATGCTTGTTGAAATTCAGACCCCATAGACTTCAGCAGTAACATGTTCTATTAAATTGACTATGCTGCGACACATGTTTAATAATTGAATCAGTATCTATCTTAGATGTCTAGGAGCAAATCTAGATGAGTGCTTTTTTGTCTAAAACTGTATGTTTACATCAGACTATGCAACTTTAAAATCCAGGTAAACAAATCCAGTATAGATCCCTTGGGCTGGAGCTCTCCAAGCACACACATGCTAGTTTTTCAGTTTATGCAACCAAATATGTGGAGGGAGAGAGCTGAGGTCTGTTATGTAGGAATGACCACACAGGTGGGATTCCTTAATCACATGACCTAGAGGGGTTCACCATAGGCTGGGGAACCCCCCTAGGTTGTGCTTGCACACCAGCCATCGTTGACACTGACTTCAGCACTCTCTCTCCAGATATTCAGTTACATAAACTGAAATGGTGTGCTTGAAGAGCATTTGTCTGAGTACAATTCCAATCCCAGCAGATTATACTGAGTGACTTCGCATGGATTTGCTTTGCTTTGACACATCCCATGATGCACCATGTTGCTGGGATTCTGGACTCGTCTATTTACAACACAGCAGAAGCAGCTGACCTAAAAAAAAAAAACCAAGGCGAGCATGACCGATAAGTGCCTACGGTGCTGGTCGGGCTGGCAGTGACGATTCAAGAGACGGGCCAGAGAGGAAGGGAAGCACAACGCCCCTGGTGGATTGAACTAGAACCTGCCGCGGATCCCGACGGTGGCGCCGACTAGGGCAACGCAACTCTCCCGCCCGAACCGAAGACAGCGTCAGACTGGCGGATCGGACCTAACTCTACCGGGAGCCCACAACGGCTCCCAGCCCAGCTTCACCCCACACCCGTATATACAAGTATATACGCAGTATACACAGCTGCGTACCACCTGAGATATCAAATAATTCTATTTAAGCCTATATGAAAATGTATGATGTTTAATAGTGTTTTATTCAATCATGTTTATTCTAATAACGTTTTATTAAATCACAAACAAAGTCTCCATACTTGGTCTACCATCTGAAAATCCCAAGCGAGACCTCTGTTACATGTTGTGTTGCATAACCTGAAAAACAAGGCAACATATGATTGAAGAGCATTCAGCTCCAGTCTCAACGGCCTATATTGGATCCCTTTAACGACGGCTATATATCTGCTCAGAGACCAAATTTGCCTTCCTACAGCTAATACCCTAGTCACACTATGCTTAGGACCACTTTGCGACCACAAAACAAGGTTGGTTGCAAAGTGGTCGTCTATGGGCATCGACCTCCTTGCGACCAAAATGGTCAGCTGCTGCACCAAAACCCTTGTAACCGTAATGGTCACCTGGAAGTTGCTAACCATTTTCATGGTGACCAGTCACTGACTGATTGGCGACTGGTCGCACACTCAGTGGGGGGCATCTTGGTCGCTGACCAGTAGGGGACCATTGCTAAGTGGTCACTGACTGGTTAGTGACCAATCGGCGTCTCCTTGGCGACTGGTCACACACTCAGTGGGGGGGGGGGGCATTTTGGTTTTCGACCAGTAGGGGACATCACCAACCAGTCTTCGACCTTTTGCCTACTGCTTGGCAAGTGGTCACTGGTCGATCGGCAACCGATCGCGAGTGGTAGGTTACCTGTCACCGACTGATCAGTGATTGCTTGCCAACCCTTGTTTTTCCCTGCCTTTTTTTTTGCTTTGGTTACAAGGAGGTCACTTTGTGACTGGGTTTTTTGGTCGCAAAATGGTCACACGCCTTAGTATGATTGGGCCATCACAACCAGATCATGTTGTACTGGCCATTAGCTTCCTGCATTGGAAGAGGAGGGTTCATTAGAGAAGTCACTTTGGGTATTCATACTATTTGCATAGCTTGCACTGATCATTGAATAAGGATCATCGGATTCTTCTTGGCTAGCACCGACATTGTCATCCACATACATCATGGTCTGACCAAGTTCTTCACCCGACGAATCATCGTCAGTGCTTGACAGGAGTTCATAAGACATGTCTTCCGCTGTCGGCCTACAGTGACGCCGATTGAGAAATCGTGACAGTGCTGCAATGGCACCAAGTAACAAAGCCACTCCGAGGAGATGCCATGTGAACAGCACAGCTGCTCTCAGCTGGGAATCATCGCTCTCAGGATCCCACTTCCCCACACCGTCTATCGGATTATGCAGGATGAATCCAATCTGTATGAACCAAGTACCTTGCAGCAACACCGAAAAAGCCCGCGCCAAACCGGCCCGCGGCCAACACCGGAAGTTCAGTTCGAGCAAGGTGGCCACTGCGCACGCGCAGACGACGCATGTCAACAAAGAGTGCAGGGTGACGGCCAGCGAGCCGCCGCCGTGGTTGTGTTGTGAGAAAAGCAAGGCCTCGACAACGAAGGCGAGTATTATAGCTAGATAGTCGACGCCGTTGGGTACCTTCCCGTATGAGCGCAATATATCAACAACTCCTGATAGTCCGAAGAAGGCGTACATTGTCGCGTGCTGAAGGTCGCCAAGGAACACAAATCCGCCGCCCTGTCCGAAGTTGGCGGCGGCAAGCATCTCGGCTGTCACACCGATGACAGCGACCAGGATCTTGACAGCGGCCTCTAGTGGCCATTCCACGCAGCGGCCGTGCATGGGGCATGGGTAGGTGACCGTGCAGTAGAAAGGTTTGCCCTGCATGGAGCACATGATGGAGCGGCGGGGGATTTGACTCGCCCACCATGTTCCGAACGCCAAGAAAATACAGCCTGGGAGAAAGTGGCCCTGGAAGGTCCCCATTGTGTGTGTGTTGGTATGTAGGTTGTGTGAGGTAGGTGGAAGGGGGGGGGGGGGGAGGTGGAGAAGGAGAGGGAGGGAGGGGGGGCGGAGAGGAAGGAGGGGAGAATTAGACGGGAGGTTGGAACGGAGAAGGAGATGAAGGGGGAGAGGGAGAGAACAGGAAAAGGAGTGGGAGGAGAGGAGAGGAATGGGATGAGAGGGAGGAAAGGAGAGGGAAGAGGTAGGAGGGGAAGGGAGAGACAGGAGGGAAGGGGAAGGAAGAGAAGGGGAGGGGGAAGAATGGGAGAAGAGGAAGGATGGGAGAGGGAGAAAAGGAAGGGGATAGGAATGGAGAGGGGAATGGGGAGAGGAGGAGGAAGGAGGGGATATGAAGGAGGCGGAGGGAGATATGGAAGGAGATGTGGGGAAGGAGGTGGAGAGAGGGATGGAAAGAAGGAGAGAGGTTGAGGAGTGGAGGGAGAGGGAGAGAGGAAAAGATGGATGGACGGGGGAGAAGAAGGGGAGCAAGGCGAGAGAGAGGGGAAGTTAATTGCAGGCGTTTTGAGTGGTGTACTGCATGGTTACCAAGTCAGTAACAAGAACAGGCCAACCGAGAGAAGCTGAAAGAGTGAACATGGTATTGATTATTATATCATTACATACAATATTTGGTTGTCTAATATATATATAACATGTATTCCATGAATATTAATTGTCTTAGCAATATTTTCATGTTCTAGACATATTAACGGTATTGCACTTGGAACTACTACCAATATCAAGTGTCATAGCTGGTCTTTTCAATCCACAGATCGCAGGTAACCTATTACGGTAGGGGGAGCCACTAGCCGGACGCAGTAGAGGCAGTCCAACCAGGGCCCTGCCCACCGGCGGTGGTGCTGCCACCTGGCGCAGAAGAACTGCATAGTCCGCTGAAGTATAACATTTTCAAAACCAAATGAGCTATCTAGATTTGATTCTACATATCTAACCTAGACACTGATGCACTTATTAAGCATTTGTTGCCACATAGAAGGGAATATTGAGTCAATTTAATAGAACCTGTTACTGCAGAATTATATGGTGTCAGTTCATGCCAAAACTAATTTTACATGCTTGCGCTTCAAATAGCTCCAACATTAGCCATTTAAAATAAAAGTTACTTCAAACTAAAGTATTTAGATCATAACGATCAATTTAATATATTTATCTCAGAAAAATGACAGAAATTCAAAACCATCAAACTATGCAACTTCTTTTGTGGGTACATTAGTTGTTTAAGCAGGGGAAATTTCAATCGCAGACAATTGGTCTTCCTCGTTCCACTGCTCCTTTCCCTATCCTAATAATGCAGAGCACCTGGCTAGGAAGCAACAAGCATACATTTTAAAGTCATAATATCAGTTTTTAAGTCAACTTTAATAGAGCCTGTTACTGCTGCCTGGCTGCAGTCTATGGGTTCAGTAATTTTAAGACTACACACTATTTAGAGATGTGTTTACTTACTTTCATGCCGTGTTCGCAGTCAATGGCACCATGTTGTTCTATGGACACCATCTTGTTTTCTTTATCCACTTCCGCTACCCCTATTTCACTCTTAGTCATCTTCATGTGCAACACTTGCAGTTTCATTTAGACTATTTCACACACTCTCGGTTCTCAGTGATCTACTATGACATGCTTCTCGGTGTGGAGCAAGTCGGTATCTTGTGTGAGGATGAGTATGGATTTATGGAGGAGGTGGGGGGGGGCACTCGGTCTTGAAAGTTTCTATTAATTTGACATGTGACTTCATGGTAAGCTCCAAAACCATTTTTTATACATTAGTTGATTAAACAGGGAAATTTAAATCAGTCGCAGACGATTGGTCTTCGTTATTTCACTGCTCCTTGCCCTATCCTAGTAATGTCAAGTGCCAGGCTAGGTTACAACAAGTCTGAATCTTTAATTCATTAGTTTGACTCGACCAGGGTTCCAACCCCATCATCATCATCATGTTGTCGGTCGCGATGCGACAAAGAGTGCTTTCATTACTTGACTGCCGCTCTCCATTTAGCTCTCTGCTGTGAGAGTGATGTCCATGAGTCGGTCTTAATGTCTCTCAGCTTCAGGTTTCTCTTGATGGTATCCTTGAACCGGAGACAAGGGCGCCCTCTCTTTCTGTAACCAGAAGGCAGTTGAGAATAGAGGATCTGCTTTGGTAGCCTGTCTGATGACATCCTCATGAGGTGTCCAGTCCACGGAGAATCTCTTTGATCAAAAGATCTTCCATAGAGGGCAGCCCCCTCCGTTCGAGTATTTCCTTATTTGTCACTTTGTTCCAACCCCACGACCTACCAAAACATGCAAAATGGGAGACAGACTTTACACCACCCCGTCTGGTTTTATTGAAGGTGCATGCTGGTTTTTAGTTTCTGCCATATTTTGAGATAACTATATTAGGTAGTTGGTTATAGTCCATATTACATTAATTCGAAGTACCTCTTATTATGAATCGATAGCCTAATATTGGAGACATTTGAAGTGAAAACACTAAAGATTTATTTTGGCATACACATACAAATTCTGGACACCAATTAGGCTTCAGCAGTAAATAGTTCTATTAACTTAACACTCTATCAAGAACCAACAATATGACGTAATTAACCCTTTCATTTTTTGTTATTAGAAGTACAAATATTCTTGATTAATGTCTTTCTTTTAAATGTTGAATTGAAAATCAGCAACTTTAACGCTGCGGAGGGCTCCGGGGATGGGGGGGGGGGGCACAGGTTTAAAAGGCCGAGTACCCCCCCCCCCTCCCCCCACCGCCCCTGTCCTTGATTCATAGTAGTGGTGTTAGTGGTGGACTGACAATGATAGGAAGGGATAGAGGTGGGACAACCTCTCGTTCATAACACTAGGCACACATTTCTTATCTGAGCTAGTCCAAAGGACACGTGTTATCTTCATCCACGTCCTGATATGACTTTAGATGTTGCTAGTACGTAAAACAACAACAAACAAACACAACTGTTATCTTCATAATCCGATACACGCAGCGATTTAGGACACTTAATGAAAGGCATGCACAGGTAGCCAGGGTGTGCGTCGTTGTTATTTTACGTCCTAGCAACATTTAAGGTCACAACTGGGAGCCGTGGCCGAATCGGTAGAGCGCTGGCCTGGCGTGTGGGAGATCGGGAGTAGCGGTTCCCGGTCGTGTCAAACCAATGGCTTATAAAATTGATACTTGTCGCTCCCTGGCCTGGCGCTCGGCATTAATAATAATAGGATATGGTAAGGACTGGTTGGCTCAGTGTCAGAATAATGTGACTGAGTGGGATATTGGGTCATGGTGCTGGTGGCCTGATTTCTCAGTGGGGCAGCACTATAAAGTCCCCATGAGTGCACACTGTCACAAGTTGGTACCCGTCCTGATATGACCTTTGATGTTGCCAGGATGTAAAACTCCAACAACCAACCAATTTGGGCTACATCAGGACCGGGTTAGCTAGGAGTTTGGACAGGTGCGTTCGAATCATATCGTTTGGAAGTGTTGTGTCAAAACGGGGTAGCTAGCAACATGGCCAACACAACTTTACTTGTTGACCATCATGATGATCGAATATGACTATGAAATAGTTTGTATACCTTGTCACACATACTGTCCTGGAGGTAGTTAAAGATGCATACTCTGATAGTTTTGAATTTCTGCCATTTTCTGAGATAAACAAATGCATTAGGTTGATCGTTTTAATCGATTTTACTTTAGTTTGAAGTAACTTTGAATTTAAATGGCTAACTTTGGAGATCTTCGAAGTAAAACATGCCAAATTAAGTTTGGGTAAGCATGTCAGTATTCTGATACCATAGGCATATATGCACATATATAAATCCTCCGATGCGACTGACACTTGTCAACATCCGGTGGAGGTGAGGAGGGATGCAGGTGGCGCCACTGGTAGGCCTACAGTGTTGAGTCTTACTGAGTATAGCAATATAATAATTCCTGTATGTATCTTTATACTTGCGTAATGCATTTTGCATCATATATATATATATTTTACCTCGGTAAACAGCCTCAGGCTAGCCTCAGGCTAGGGAGAGGTAAGCACGTCCGGTACCAGCAATTAGCATATACAACTCACGACTGGATAACGTGTCGTTGGGTTGCTCCGGCAAAATTAGTCTACATACAAGCAAATACGCAGTAAGTATAATAAAAACTGTGGTTAGCTTAATTATGATGCATTAGAGCATCATTATGGAAAGTTTAGACTTTCGTTGGTCCAATTTGGACGAGTTATTTGGTTATAAACAACCAAGGATAGAACACTCGAGTGGGTTTCTCGAAGGAACCAAACCGGTCATTAGCGGTTATGTCAACACCCGGGTCACCGTGTGACTATGGGTAGAGATGTGGGTTTCGCCCTATCTCATGTGGAAATTCTCTCGTACTCTAATAGAGAGTAATGTTGGAGATGCTCCTGGGTTTCTTTTATAGACTCCCCTAGACAAAACTTTTTCAGGCGTTTCTCCGAGTTTCGTAGCATTTTCTCCAACTTGTTGACGTAGTAGTCACAGGTGGGAGAAGTGTGCGGAACAGAGGGATGGGCGGGCCGATACACTGGTCCCGACCCCGCGTAAGGTTTGGGCTTGACCCACAACCCACGCACAAATTTAGCTTATTACGCCTGTGTTATAACGGTATAAACACGTTCTTTAACACCAATAGATGTCCAAATGAGTTTGAAACAACCATATTGTGACATATATATATACCGGGACTGACCAAAAATGTTGTTTCAGTTCCCGATGGCCACGAAGCGGAGTAAGCGCGGTGCAGCAGCAGCCGAGGGGCGTGTTCCGAGTGGAGTGGACGAGGAGTACGACTCCTCACCCGTGTTGTCGGCAGGGCCGTCGACACAGCCCCGGGCGCATATCCTCTCCGACCCGGACGAGGACGCAGTGCCTGATGTGCCTGCGCCTCCAGATTGGGAGGCTCGCTTTGCAAGATTGGAAAGCCACATCTTGACTGCCAAATCGCCTGTGTCTCGGAAGCGGCGTAGGCCGAGTGTCCAAGAGGATTCATTTGAGGATTTCTTGGACACAGACTCGGCGGTGGAGCTTAAGGCTCCTCCTCCTCCTTCTCCTAAACGGAGGAAGAAGAAGAAACAGGTGATTTCTTCGGGTGATGAATTCACCAAGGAGCGGGCAGAGTCTGGTTTGCGCAAAAAGCGGAAGACTAAGTCCAAAAAGAAGAAGAGGAAGAGGAAATATTCTTCTTCTGAGTCGTCCACTGAGTCTACTTCTACGGAATCAGACTCAGACACCGTATATGAAGGGGTCTATGCGGACATTGGCACTAAAGTGGCTAAGAAGGTGGAGAAGCCAAAGGCTAAGCGGGTTAAAACCACTACGCTTATGCGCGAGACCGTGAATGGTCATTTTCGCACGTTCAAACCGGCGGAGGTTATCTCCAAGTTAGGAGATGAGTTAACAGGCATAAAGGGTGTTCCCAACTCCATCATTAAAGAAATGGATCGGGATGTCAATATGACGGATGACCGTAAGAAGTTTGAGGATGTGTTGCACACAGTGCATAAGGCAGTGTTGGCTACCCTAACAGCTATTGTTCCTGTGGCTAATAGGATGCAGAGTGAAAATAAGTTCTCGTCTTTGGCTAAGACAATGGACAAAGGCATTGCAGTACTAGCGGCGGCAGGTAATTACCTGTCGTTTCGAAGATATGAAAATGTCTTCAAGTCAGTTTGCACAGATGCTGGCAAAGAAGTGGCTCGCTCTAAGAAGGTTACCGATAATGAGGGGAAGGAGTTTACGCTCTATCTTGCTCCAGAGCCGATTAAAGGGAAACCTTTAGATAATACCAAGATGTTTGGCGGTCAACTACAATACCTCTATAAAGAGGTAGAGACTGCAGCCAAGAGTGGCAAAAACATGGATGGCAAGAAGAAACAGGAAGTTCCTCGTTTCAAAAAGTCACGAGGGGATTTTCGTCCACGACGGTTCACCAGAGGAACCAGACCGAGTTCAAACTTCGGTCAAGGGTTTCGGGGCCGGGGCGCTCGCCCAGGCTGGACCGACAACACCGCACGGCCAATAGGTCGAGGGTTCAACTCGTCGAGACCTTTCCCCAGGGGCGGGTCCAAGTAGAGGTCCAAACACAAACTTTACAAGTCCCTGCAGCCTCTAAAAACACACAAACTGTAAGCAACTTTGTGGCTGGTAATATTAGTAATCATATTTCTGAGTGGCACAAAATTACTAGTGACCAAGAAATTATAGAAATAGTTAGGGGTGTTCAAATTCCCTTTACACAAATTCCTGTACAAAGTATAATACCTTTTCCATATAACATTCAACCAGTTGAACGAGACGCACTAACTAAACAGGTACATAAATTCTTTGAGAAAGGAATTATACAAAAAGTGACACACTGTTCAGGACAGTTTATTTCAAACATTTTCTCGAGACCGAAGCCTAATGGTGATGTTCGAATGATCCTGGATTTAACAATCCTTAATAAAAGGGTGGAATATCGACATTTTAAAATGTTCTCTCTAGATACGGCACGAGATCTGATTACACCAGATGCGTGGATGGCTAGTGTTGATTTACAGGATGCATATTATACGCTTCCCATAATGGAACAATACCGAAAATTTCTTCGATTTATTTGGGATAACCAACTCTATGAGTTTACCTGTATGCCGAATGGCTTAGCTTGTGCGCCACGTTTATTTACTAAATTGCTTAAACCTGTTTTCTCGGTAATGGCGAGGAAGGGTCATATAATGTTTCCATACATAGATGATTCTTTTATTATAGCATCAACACAAATTGGTTGTGTGAATGCAGTTTTGGATTTATGTGCATTACTCACTAAATTGGGGTTTTATGTACATCAACAAAAGTCAGTGTTTAAACCAACAAAACAACTCAAATGTTTAGGGTTTATTCTGGATACACAGTCCCTTACAGTGTCGATAACAGAACAAAAACTAATTAAGTTTATGACTACAGCGACTCAGCTTATTAAGTTATCAAAGCCAAAAATTAGACAGGTTGCTGTTCTTATTGGCATAATGACATCATATGCACCTGCTGTGTTATATGGGAAGGCCCATATTAAGTCGCTAGAAATAGATAAAAATTTAGCGTTAACACGAACTAAAGGCAATTTTGAGCGAAAGATGTTTATTTCGCAAGAAGGGTTACAGGATATTGGATGGTGGATGCAACATATAGCAAGTTCACCAAATCCAATCCGCATGGCGGAACCTAATACAGTAATTACTACTGATGCTTCGTTAGAAGGTTGGGGAGCTCATCGAGATGGGGTCACAACAGGAGGTAGATGGCTTGATGATGAAAAATCAGACTATATTAATGCACTAGAATTGCGTGCTATTTATCTGGGCTTACGTAGTTTAGTAAAGATAAATAAATCACAGGTTAGAATACTAACTGATAATACTACTGCCATGGCATATATTCGTAACATGGGTGGAACCAAATCAAAGTCTTGCAATCAGTTATCTAAACTGATTTGGAACTGGGCACAGGCTCAACAAGTCTGGCTGACTGTAGCGCATATTCCAGGGTCACAAAATACACTTGCAGATTATAAAAGTAGAAATTTCCATGACCATTTAGAGTGGTCTCTCTCTACACATTTGTTTAACTTCGTTTGTGAAAAATGGGGTACACCTGAAGTTGACTTATTTGCATCACGAAATAATAACAAGTTACCCTGTTATGTTTCTTGGCATCCTGAACCGGATGCTTGGAAAGTAGATGCGTTTGCTATTACCTGGGAAAATAATTATTTTTATATTTTCCCACCATTTAGCATTATCAGCCGAGTAGTGAGAAAAATCGGCTTGGAAGGGACACATGCGATACTGGTGGTGCCCGATTGGGACACGCAACCTTGGCTGCCAGCAGTTTCACAACTGGCAAAAGATCGTATACGATTCCCAAGAAAACTCGGGAATCTGACGCACCACGGACCGCTAGTGGTTCACGGCGACGTGTCAACGACGCCCCTATTGGCATTCCTTTTCTAAGGAAGCAGCTACAGCAATTTGGATTGGACAGAATTACTGAGGATAGGATAGTATCGGATGCCTGGAGGCCAGGAACTGTCAAAATGTATACAACCTATTTAAAGAAATGGGGTGTACATTGTTTGTTAATGAAAGTTAAGCCAACAAATCCAAAGATTTCACAAGTAGCTCGGTTTCTTCGTTCTCTAGAGGATGAAGGACTTTCCTTTGGATCGATTAATGCGGCGAGGTGTGCGTTATCAATTATATTACCTAGAATTGATGGCGAAACAGTTGGAAAACATTATGTTATTTGTTATTTACTTCGTTCAATTTATCAAAGGAATCCTCCAAAACCAAAGTATAGTCGGTTTTGGGATGTTTCTATAGTATTTAAGTTGTTTCAGGCTTGGCCTCACAACTCGTGGTTAGATATAAAACAGTTAGGTTTTAAGGTCGCGGTCCTGTTATTGTTAGTAACCGGACACAGAGGACAGACGATTGTTGCTTTATCCTTAACTGGATTAGAAATAGACAAGCAACAAGCTACGTTTGATTTAGAAAAATTGCTTAAATCGAACACGTTAGGTGACCCTTTATCAACGGTTCACTTAGACTGTTTTCCGAATGATCGGAAATTATGTGTTGTGTCGGCCATACGGGCTTATATATACAAGACAAAGGATTTACGTGCATCACAACAACTATTAGTGAGCTTTATAAAGCCACATAAGGCGATTTCACGAGACACACTTGCCAGATGGACAATTACGGTGTTGAAATTGGCTGGAGTGGATACGAGTAAATACTCTTCCCACTCAACTAGAGGAGCCATGGTCTCCAAGGCACGGGTGCTTGGTATTTCTGTGAAAAGAATACTAGCGCATGCAGGCTGGAAGACGGCTAAGTCGTTTGCAAAACATTATAATAAACGACTAGAAAAGCCTACCGGCGTTGCAAAGCGTCTTCTCGCCAACTAACAAGAATAGGTGAGAACAAAAATTTAGAATGTTATAATAATAAGAAAGAATGATATTAAGGATAAAAATGAATTATGA